>OY720347.1:73835485-75075742 GCA_963082975.1 Labia minor | reverse complement strand
ATGTGTATCTCTGCAGGTAATACTTAATATATTTGGTAATTGTCCTATGGGTCCCGCAGCTAGGAAGATGAATGAATATCAAAATGAAACTTGCATTGGCGGATTCCTTGTATGATTCTTAACAACTTTTACTAAGGACCATATATTTTTATCAATTATAGCTTAAAAATTCTTTACCATAATTTAATTATGGAATGTTTTCTTTTTCTATTCTAGATGGTGAATTATATTCTGAAGGTGATTCTTGGTTTGATGGATGTCGTCAATGCGTTTGTCGACAGGGCATTGAATTGTGTGCTCTTCTTCATTGCCCACCACCTAATTGCCCCTGGCCAAGTTTTAACGCTTCGACTGAATGCTGTCCACGATGCTCAGGTGAGTTTACATTTAGATAAGAAAAAAGATTAATTAATAATCAAAAGTGTTAGAATATATAATTCTAATAAAAATAAAATAGTAAAAGAACCATTCTCATTTGATAAACATAACTCTTCTAAGGAATAATAATTACAACTGCTTTTAAAAAGTTAAGAAGTTTTCCAATAAAATAATTAATTAATTTAATTAATCCAAATTAAATTAAAAAAGAAAAACAATATTATTATATAAAACAAGTATTAAAATTTGGTTTTTAAAATCAAAAATTTTAGAAAAATTGATATAAAATTGAGATTTGGGGTCAGAGAATTTAATTGAAATCCTATTTATAATTTAAAATCTTTAGATGAATGAATCGAATTGTATTTAATGATTTTCTTTTACATTTTCTATAGAATCGTCGGGTGTTCTTCGAAGTGATCATGTTTCTATGGTGTGCCAGTCAGTTGACGGTTTGTTTCGTTTGGAGGGTGATCGCTGGTCTCTTGACTCCTGCACACAGTGTACTTGCCATCAGGGCCGAGTCCTATGTGAGGCAAGAAAATGCCCACCGGTGCCTTGTCAGCAGCCTATATTACCAAAACCAAGTAATTTTTAAATTAATTTTTTGATGATAATATTCATAAAACAAAAGTCATTTGGTCTCTTAAAATATTTTAATATATGTATATATGGTAATCTTTTCTCGAACTAAATTAATCTAATTAACATATTGTTAGAGAGAATAAGTTGTTTTTTTTAAATAAATATTTTTGTTAAATAACTCTAAGGATCTAAGCATATATTAGTCACATTTATTTATTTTGATTTCATCACATTAAATATTATATTATACATTTTTGTCAATTTGATGATATTTTTACCTATTAGTTTAGCATTTTACTGCTAGTCTACTCTCTTAATAATAAATACCTGGTTCACCGAGCCCCCGTTCAAATAATTTAAAAGAACAAAATAATAATAAAACATACTCCTTAAACGTATGTATTAATGCACTGAAAAGAAAAGAATGCTCTGTTGATAAATAATATATATTTTCATAATTTTGATTTATTTATTTCTATATGTATAAAAAAGATTTTTGTCTGCACAATTTATTTTAATCTTAAAAAAAATTTAAACTATTATTATTTGTTTCAATAAGATTCGGAATTTAAAAATAAGTATTTTGAATATTTTTCATTGTAATTTGTAATAGATTTTCTTAAAAAGAGTGTTCAGTCTTAAATTTCTATCTAAAATATTTATATATATATATATTAACTTGATAAGAATATTCTAAATTTTATTTTTTATTGTTTTTTTTTTCAGATGAGTGTTGCCCGAGTTGTCCAGAGACAACAATTCTTGATGACCATTCGAAAGTAAATGATGTTCTCGAAAGAAAATCTCATAAGACATGCGAGGGACATCCAAATGGCGCGATATGGCGACAAGATGTTTGTGTTTCATGCAAATGTGAAAATGGAGAAAGTCAATGTTATAGAGAGCAATGTCCCACTCCTCATTGTAACAACCCTGTGTTTATAAAAAACAGTTGTTGTCCACTCTGCTTGAGTAAGTTCTATGATCTATACTATAATTTCTTTATAATGGTATCATTTAAAAATGTATTATTCCATGAATGTGAAAACCACCTCGTTCTCTTTTCACTATCTCCACAAATCTTTCATTCACCACAACACACCATGAAAAATCTCAATTTTTACCATGTTATATTATTAAATTATATTTATTATATTTTGTTATATTTTTTATTTATTATAATTATCATGATACAAAAAATAATATTGGTAATATTTAAAAAATTAATTTTTATGGATATAAAAATATATAAATCTGACTTTTTATATTACTTAAATTGTATAAGTTAAGGGTATAGATAATTTTTTCAAAAATTTCTCCAATTTTATTAAATGTCACTTTTGGAGGTCTTTTGAAAAAGATATATTCGACTGATAATTCTTGTCTATTCTATAAACTTAATATAAATAATTTTAATAGCATATTTTAATTTTTTTATATTTTTTACACAAATCAGTTTCTTAGAATGATTCAATTTTTATATTTATTCGTTTTGATATTATAAAATTTATCTTAATGAAGGCATTTATTTATTTAGTACTATTACCATAACTTTTTGAAACTTTCATTCCAAATTACTAGAATTTATCTTTCTTTTATTTTTATCTTTTACTAATATAGTATTTAGAACTTTTGTTGTATAATTTTTATATTATAATTTTTAGATATAAATAATGCCTTGTAAACATAATATTTACTTTTGAATTTTTTTTATTAAATTGTAAAATTTGATTCTATTTATTTTGAAACAATTTGTTATCAATTTCTTGTCATGAAAATGTATTATTATAATATTAATCACATGTTTTTTTTTTAAAAAATTCGAAATTGAAACGAAAGACTGCATAAATAATAAAAAAAAAACCTTAAACAAACTTTTAAATAAAAGAATAAGAAAATATTTTAAATAAAAATAAAAATACTTAAATATATTTATTTTTAATCTATTTAAATTTAATTTTTAGCTTAAGTATTTTCTATTATTTTATTTTTTATCATTAATCCATTCTTAACACAAACTTTAGTTTTTCCAGTAGTATTTTTTAGTAATAAAAACTGAAATCCCCTGAATTATACGACAGAATATTTTTCTGAATTCCTAAGATTTTAAAAAATCTTATATTTTATTTATCTTTATTGATTAATTTTTTTTTTTGCTTGTTTTTTTTAGAAAATTTACGATCCTTTCCACAATATTACATCTGGGTGATTTCTGCGTTCGTGACTATTCTCATCGTGGGCCTCTTAATTTATTGTCTTTGTCGAAGACGACCAGACAAAAGCGATTATAAAAGTGTGGTCAACTCATTGGATAAAACACCGACCTCAATAGGGAGTGCAGAAAAATCAGCCCTCGCACCATGAATCTTTCCCCACTCTGATTTCTCTCTTGTTATTTTATTTTTAATATACATTTTTTTATAAATATATATATAATTTATTTCGTGATGAATGAACAAATCAATATAATAAGTGAAAAATAAACCTTTAATGATCTCTTTGGCAGTAGCAATGCATAGAATGAAAAAGGACGTGATTGTGAATTTTTAATTTAAATAAAAAATACCTATATAAATATTTACTATAAGTACTAATTATCTATTATAAAAAAAATAAAAAATAAATAAAAAAAAAATTAAAAAAAGATCTTTGTTAATGGTAATATATATTGTGATCTTTTCTATTCTGACCTTTTCCGCAGCAAGGGACTAAATAAACAAAAAAGAAAGATTAAAATATAAATAATTTAAATATATATAAAGTAAATGTAGACTGGTTTGATGTATTTTAATCATGTGTTTTTATAGTCTTTATCTGGTTATCATTTCTTTCCCCGTGAAAATAAATAAACCTTCATAAATGTAATATTATGTCATCTAATGAATCCTCTCACATTCTAGAAAAAAAATCATTTATATATTTTACTAAAATAATATATATAATTGTTTAATACCACTCTATTCATATTTTTTCTACTATTTATATTTTAAATATATATATGAGTGAATTGGGTGAAAAAACACAGCATTTATTGTTTATAACATGAAAATTTGATAACAAAATGAATTTAATTAAACAATTATGCCCATAAATTATCACCAGATTCACTCACATTCCCAAGTATTTCTTTTTTTTTTCATAAACAATTATTTATATTAACATTTTTTTTTTTTAATTTTAGAGCAGGGTAATAACAAAGAATTTCAATTAATCCTTTTTATTGTCCTAAGTACTTTATCTTTTTGTTCTTAAATATTAATATCTCTCTTATATTAATTGTATTTCTCATTGATTGTTATGAAATTAATCGTACAGTATCAGTATTCCAAATGGTATTCTGATCTCTTAAATCCTTCAAATGTACTATCTAATCAATAATTCTCTTTCTAATACAATCATGAAATTATTTCATTGCGACAGCGACAACCTTGAAATATTTTAACCCATAATCGCTTTTCTACATATGAATAGAAAAAGTATAAATTTTGTTCATAACCCATATTGACCAGGGTCGTATGTGTCGCCAATTGTGATTTTTAAAATATTTATTAAAAATACTTAAACATAAACAGCTTTGCTGAATAAAAATAAAAAAAAAAAAATATATTATATAAAAATAAAAAAAATAAATATAATCAAATTTTCAATGTGTGTATCTAAACAGAGATTCGTTCGTTGAAATAAATAAAAACATTAATACAATAAATAAATCTCTGTTGACTACCAAGTGAATCATTATATATAGATTTATTATATAATGGTTAAGGATGTATAAAAATATATTCTAGATTTTTCCAACTAGATTAATTAATAAGTAATTCAACATTATGGATATTTTCATTAAAAATGAAAAAATGAACAAATAAAATATTTATCTAATTTAAAATATTATTTATATACTAGAGGAATACTTTAATAAAACAAAAAATAAAGACATTAATTATTGTATCCAGAATTTTAGGGAGGTTATTTATATTTATATTAAAATAAATTTTAAGTATTATATCTAGATCAATTATCAGTTTACAATACATATATATTTATTATTAATTGAATGAAAAATAATATATTTCTCATATTTGTCTTACATATAGATATTAGAAAAAATTATATTTATAAATAAGTTAAATTTCGGTTATTTTACAGATTGTTAAAGAAATATCATTTTTTTATAATTATTTAAATGCATATATTTAAAGAATAATAACCAATTCAGTAGAGCTTTGACTGTATTCCTTAAATAGTTAATCTTATAAATTTTATTAAAAAATTCATTCATTCATTCAAATCTTTTTATTTTCAATTTCTCCTCAAATATTTTATAATTTTCTTTCTTTTTATTGTTTATATAATGCTCTTATTTTGATCTATTAGGGATGAAGAAAAATAGAGAAAAATGTATTATTAAATTAGAATTATAAAGATTCATGTTTGATTATAAACAAATTTCAATTTTTGAAATTAATAAAAAAAAAAATATTTTTAATACTCACATTTAATTAATGACTTAATAACTTTTAATAAAAACAAATTATATAATAATTAAAATTATATACATATATGTACTATTTATTCCTTTTATTTTAAATGAATTTAATATTATAAAATTATTCTTTAAATAATTGAAAGTGTATTGAAAAAACCCCCATTGTAAATATCTAGTAGATATCTATTTATCTAAATTCAAATGATTATTTTTTCCTATTTTTCATGCTAGAATAATATATAGATATTTATTTTTAGATTTTAGAATTTAAATATACTATTTTCTAATGTAATATATCCATAATGGTGAATTTTTTTTAAAGAAATATTGTAAAAACATATATATATATATATATATTTAATTTTGTACTTCAATGTAATAAAATATTCAGATAATTTTTTTATAAGTTAACGTATATATTCCTAGAAAAAATAATATATTTAATATATATCAATATTTTATAGATTTAAAATGATGATTTGGTTTCTTTTTTTTTTTTACTATTAATCTGAAGTTATAATTTCCTTTTTCTCTCTTTAAATAAATTAGAATGAAAATAAATAGTCTAATAAAACATTTTCAAATAAAATATTTTTTTTAATTTTTTTAAATTAATTTTTAATTTTAATGGATGAACAAAGATAAATGTATTTGTATAATAGGTAGACATTTAAATATCATTTGCATTGTGTATTTACTTTATATTTCCTCTCTCTTTAAAGGAGTTGATCTGATTACATAACTATAACAAAACAAAAAGAAACCTCATTTTATATCATACATCAAAATTATTTTATCATTTTAATTAATAAATGAAACAAATACTTAAATTTATCTTGAGTATTAACTATTCAAGTGATATATATATAAATTATTTCCTGTGTCTTTAGGAATAGTAAATTAATATTGATTTATAATTCCGAGTTTTTTTTATTGTATTTGGTGTTATTAGTATTTTTTATATATTCGTACATTTTATGATGTAAAAGTTTATTTTAAAAAATAGACGTGATTTCTATTTCTAAATTTACAGTGTATATATATATATATTAAAAACGTGTATATGTTGAAAATTATATAATATATAATTTCAAATATTATGCTTTAATTTGTATTTTTGAGTTGTATTGATAAGATTTTGGGACCATAAAGAGTCCCGTCTAATATTAAAAGGGCATCATGTTTCAGATGTTCAAATGAAAATAAAATTTACAAAATAAACAACTAATAAATAAAAATACAATAAACAAGAAGATTGAATATTAAGATTATTAATATTAATTTTGATGTTTACAAATGAAATGAATATAATAATAAAAAAAATTTTAAAATAAAATGAGATATGTGATAAGCACCAAATAAAAGAAAAGATAAAATTAAAATAAAAAAAAGGTGTTGATCTGTATATAGAACTATGTAAACTGTATTTATGTAATAATAAAATGAAAGAATTTCAAGTTTGTTTTTTATATTTCTTTCTCCAATATTTATAATAGTTATTATATACTATATAGGTATATATAGCTTATAAATCTACAACTAATAATATAATATATATAACATTTATATTAATATAATATTATTATATAGTGAATAAAAAATAACTTCAATTAATATTTACTTTCTTATATTTTTATAAATAAATCTTAAAAGTAAAATAACTATTAATTAGTTTTAAACAGAATTTTGTCCACAAACTTTTTTTTATATCATATATTCAAACTCAAAATATATTACAGGCTGATTATCTATTTTGTATTAAGACCTCATGCTTCCAATGTTCAAAATATTAACACTCAATTTTTAGAAAGATTATTTTATTGATGGATTATATATTTGTTGGGCACAATGTAAAATTCAATACATTTAATCTCAGTTTATACAATTCCTATATTCTTACAATATATATTGTCACCCCATCGCGTCTTTGTTTGTTTCCCTATTTTTTAATAATCGATTTAATTTAATTAATGGCTTATATTTATTATGCGCAAATAAAATTATTATCACTACGAGTTATTAATAAACAGATACGAGTAATGATTAAATATAAAAATGAATATAATATAATTCACTAAATCTAAAATTAATTGATTCAAATATGTTTTATAGAGAATGACCTAAATATATCATTCTAATTTATTAGGAATTCAATTGATTAAATGTCGGTTATCATGTAAAAATATAATACTATCTATTATACAAGATAAATAAAATTTATTGAAGCATAAATTAAGATCGGTCAAATATTTTGAAAGTTTATTAAATTCACTAAACTAAAAATATAGTTTTCACTATAATGTAATGTGTCTGTCTGCCTGTTTGTCTGTTTGACCGAGCTCTCCAGCAAAAACTATCGCACGCAGGGACCTGGAATTTTTTACACGGAAGCACAAAGGGGCTGGCCACCAGACCTCGAAGCCCGATTTTCGATTTTTGAATTAGAAAAATTTTAAAAAAATTATAAAGAATATATTATAGGCGGGTAGTGGAAATTATGTAGAACAAAAATATGTCATTAGAGGCGCTGGTGGCGATAATTTGGCGGTAATTTAAATTCTGAGCAATGTGCAGATAAAAATCTTTTTATATCTATTGATATTTACAATATCTCAATTGATCTTATTGGCCTTTTAAACTTTGAAAACATTCACATTACGGCTATAATTTAATACTATTAATTTTTAAGATTATGTGAGTAAATTATTTTAATTAAGAAAATTTGATCTCATAATTGGATTTTCACGTAAGATTTTAATATATAATATATTTTTTAATATTATTTTTATTATTAAACGTCTGTGTGGAAGACCAATTGTGAACAGGGTGGACAATGTAGGAAGGAACGTGAGAGAAATGGGGCAGGTTAGGAGTTAGATGGTTATAGCTCAGAATAGGGACACAAGGGGGGTACATAATATTTTAAGAATTTGTGGAATCTAAACTTAAAAAAAAAAAATTCTTTATATATAACATGAAAGGTAATATGTATATTATTTAACCGAGGATCAATGGAATAATCACCACAGAACTTGAGTATAAGGATTCCAATCTTTGCAAGTTTTGTTAAAAATTTAAAAATTTATATAGATATAAAGAAATATAAAAATATGTTTTGAAAGATGTTTTATCTTTAAAATGGATAAAATTGGCTTAGTTGCCTTAAAATAATTTAATGTATTATTTTGCAAAACCTATAAATATAAGATATAACCTTGCGTGATAAAGAAGAATATTTAAAAATGTTCGAGTTCAAAATGACTTTAGAATTTACAATTTTGTGATAGTGAAATTATCTTGAAATTAATAGAAAATATTATTTATGTTTTAGTATTTACATTTAAATGACTATTTGATCAATTAATCAACATTCTTTCACTTTCAACAATTGTCATTTCAATATTTTTGTTATTATCTTTTAAAAAAATCGTGTTTTCGATCAAGTGTCTAGGAATACCTTTAGTTTCTGGGATGAAGATATAAATCAAAAGAAAACCAGTGAAATTAATTAGAGTGTAAATAATAAATACATTATTTATACCTATAGCTTCAACCAACGGCAAATATGAATAATTGATTGAAAAAGAAGTTAATACAAAAACCATAATACCTATGTAAGAGCCCCAATATCGAATCTGATAAGGCAATATTTCAGTCATTATAACATTTGGTAGAGGACCTAAACCAATATTCACAATAAAAAAAAGACTACTAAAAGTTACAATTGGAATATAACGAAATGTGAATATATTATATACATAGAGGAGAAAAATTATATAACATATCACTACAGCTCCTATAGAAGTTAAAAGAAGTGGTCGGCGTCCGAATCGATCAGTAATACACGCTGCTAGTAAAGATCCTAGACAAGAAGCAATACCTAAAAAAAAAGAAATGATCATTCCATACTTTCATTTGATACAACCGTTTGATAATAAAGAAAATTTAATTACATAAACAATTGATATAAAAATTAATGATAAAAAATGATAATTTATATTTAATAAAGAATTTGAAATTATTTTTAGTTTTTTACCGACCAACGATAGTAAGGGAGGTATTGTTTTCACACCAAATTTCACATGTGGAGATTTTTATATATCTCCACGAATCATGCAATTTCTTTATAATAAACTCCGTTTTTTTAAATTTAAAATAGAAAGAGAGAAATAGTTTTAAATTATATTCGAATGGTCTATTATATTCTATATATCAGTATTTTGTTCTGAATTTAATACCAAGTTGATTTACAAAATTTTCCATTCGTTATGCATATGATTGATTACATGTGTTAAAATTAAAAAAAATTCAAATATTCTAATTTTTAAATTTATATATAATTTAATATTATTTTTTATTAATATCAGATCAAAAAAGAGAATTTATTAAAAATTAAAAATAAAAAAAGAAGCCTATTATTAAAAAAATATAATTGAATACAATAATTTTGATTTAAAACAAATTTTAATTTTAAAAAAATACTCAATATAAAAAAGACATAAATTTAAAACATCTCGTTTATATCATTTGTCTAAAAAACATATTTTAATTAACCAAGAAATCATTTTTGCACTTAAAATATATTTGTAATAATAATTGATACTAAATCAAAAATAATATAATTTAGTTATTTTAATTTACGTTTTGAAAATATTCATAAAACATTAAAAATAATATATTCTGTTTTTTTAACCTTTCACTTTCAAATAGAAAAGAAGAAATATTCAAATATATAGAAAGAATAAATAAAAATTAAGTTATATATGATCTAAATATTTTATTAAATAAATTAAAATGAGAAATTTTAGAATAAATTATTTAATTGAATTGATAACGGAATTTTATAAATTAAACCACATTTTGATATTTGTTATTGTAAATTTATTAAAAAAATACAAAAATATACACGTTTCGATTGCAGAAGTAGCAAATATCAATATGTGGTTTAATTTACGAAATTCTGTTATAAATAAAAACAACCACCAAAGCTTTAATAATTTAATATAATTAAATTGATATTTGAATATAAAATAAAAAGTGAAATATTACAATAATTTTTAAATTCTGAGCAAATGTCAAATTATCGCCACCAGCGCCTCTATGATCTAGTATGGTAACTAAACTATCTTTAATTAATTAGCATCTCCTGGACACACCTTACCAATTAGCGGAAGTCTGACATGCCCTGAGACCTACTGAATATACATAAAAAATTTCATAAGAATCGGTCCAGCCGTTTCGGAGGAGTATTCTGTCAAAGTTTTGTGACACGAGAATTTTATATATAAGATATAAATCTATACCTATATATGAAATTAAAGCTTTCTTTAAAAGAAAAATTAAATGTGTTAATTAAAATTAATTGATGTGTGTGGGTGTTGAGGCTAGATTAAAACCTATAAATAATACAGTTTTGAAATGTTCTGAATATTTAAGAACAATTTTTGACTAAAATTAGACAACAAATAGTGACAGTTTATTCTTTGATTTAAAAAATATTGAAATTTTCTCAAAAACAACTTCAACGATATAATTAATTTGATAAAAATTTATATTTTTTCAATTTCACAAGTTTTATCCCATTTTTATCATTAAGTAGGGAAGAAATAATTTTTTAAAGATACTATTTTACATTTTATAACGATATTATTGGATTAATATACATATTTATCTATAAATATAATTTAATAATTATTATTCAATAATAACATTTACTTAACATAAATACATAAAATAAATTTTAGAAGATGAATATATTTTTTTGTTTTATTCAATTTGTAAATTTTCGTATAACTTCATCTTTTTTATTTCTCTTGTTATATTAAATAAATTTATCATATTAAAATTGCACTAAGAAGAATAAAATAATATAAATATAAAAATTTTTTATAAAATTACGTTTTTCCAATGGACTAAAAGGAATAAAATTTTTTCTATAAGCCTGACAAAGTTTAAGGATGAATTGATTCATATTCAACTAAAAACGTTGGGTGTTTTTAGTTTTCATTTGATTTCTATGCAATTTACTTCCTTTATTAAGCTATCATTCATATATATATATATACTAAGATACATACCACACTAAAACACTTCATTAACAAGTACCACTATATCTTCTAATATAATCAACCATTTTGGATTTGATTGATAATAAGTAAATTTAATAATTTTTTTTTAAATTTTGATACTTTGATATAAGTATATTACAATGAAAAATAATAAAAGATTAATTTCTTATTATTATTCATATAAATAAATAAAACTAAATGCGCCCAACGTTTTTCGTTGAATATGAAGCAATTCATCCATAAACTTTGTCAGGCTTATAGAAAAATTATTTTATTCTTTCTAGTCCATGAGAAAAACGTTATTTTATAAATTTTTTTAAAATTTATATTAGTTTAATTACTCAATAATTAATTACTACTATATTTTAAGTGAAATATTTTGGGACAATGAATATGAAATTAATACTTGGTAAACTACTACTTATGATGTCCGGATATACACCAAAAGTTAATGAATTCATGTTACTGATGCATTAAGAAATTTTATTATTTTATCAAAATCCGATGAGCCGTTCAAGCTACACATGTCTATACGAATGGGCAGACTGACGGACAGACAGATGTCATGCTTTTTTCTGTTAAAAAATTGCATGATTCGTGGAGATATGTAAAAAATTCCCTCATGTGAAATTTGGTGTGAAAACAATCCTTCCATTCCTATCGTCTTCCTATCGTCGGTCGGTAAAACAGAAATTATTTTTTTAGTGTTTTAACACTAAGAAATGAATAAAATAAAATGAAACGAAATGAAATAAAAAAATTAATAAAATGAAACAAAAATATTTTTAAAACGTTAATTAAAATGAATAAATTATAATATATTATTTTAGTTTTTGTTTTTAGATTAATTACTCAATTATTAATTACTACTATATTTTAAGAGCTAAAATGATTATTATATTATATCAAAATTAAATTATGATTTTTTAGGCACTAATAAAAAGGAATTTAAAGTTTTCAATTTTTATTTTTTTAAAATTGTAAATTTTTTAAATTTATTTTAAATCAGATGATTATATTAAATTATAATTTATTTAGATTTCATTCAGATTTAAAAAAGTGGTTTTCCCGTGGTTTGTTTGCGCGCGCACGCGCGCGTGTGTGTGGCAGAACAAAATTTGAACAAAATTCCGGTCAAACGGTAAAACCGATCATGCCTAAATGTTTAAATTCTGTGCAATGTGCAGACAAAAACCTATTTTATATAAGTATAGAGAGATATCTATCACTACAGTTGTTTTTTGAGATTGGAAAAAAGAAAAGTAGAACATAAAAATAAATAGTAATATTAAAAAATGACTAATATAAACAGATTAGATATAATTATATAATGTAAATTTAGGAATTTAAAAACTTGTGAGTTTTATCAGGAAAGTTAATTAATACTTTTTAAAAATCGAAACAAAACTATTCATTAATTTTTTTTTTCTTTATTACAATAATAAATTAATAGGTATATTTTATATAATTACTTTATGGACCTCCTTTCTAGCAATATTTTAAGAAGAGTTTTTTAAAATGCGAATAAACATATTATTATTATTTTTTAAATAAATTTAGAATATTACCTGTAATAATGATCACCATATATTCATTTACCGGGATATTTAAAGTTTGTATTAAATTGATCATATAATGTAGTAGAACAACAATTCCTGAGAGATGTTGAAATGCAAAAAGCATACACACTAACAAAAGACTTTTCCTATAATGGCTATATTAAATGGTAATATATAATTGTATTAGTAATATATACAGAAAAATTATTAAATGAATTAAATTTCTATTAAAATTTACCTAAATTTTTTGAGTGAAATAAGAAATTCCATAAATGTTGGATTTAATTGATGACGAGTTTTAATATATTCCTCAATATTATTAATTTCGTTATCAAAATCATGATTTTTCGGGCGTATTTTTTTTAATACTTTCATCGTTTTATCATAAAGTTTTTTTTCAGTTAAATGTATTGGCGATTCAGGTAGAATAAAACAAATCAACCACAATCCTAGTGATGTGAAAAATAAAATCCATGCATTTTGTTTATAATTAAATGTCGATCCAAGAATTAAACCCAAGAGTATTCCTATATTCATGGATACATCAAAAAATGATATGTATAAACCGCGATTATTCACCTCCGTGATTTCTTCTAGATAGATAGGAAGACAACTAAAGATTACAAAACTAATACCAAAAGAACATCTAGAAATAATCAGCCACATTGGCTGAAAAAAATTATTAAATATGTATCATTATTTAATATTCGGTTTATAAATATTAGTTAAATACAAAATAGATTTATACATACAGTTGTATCACCAAAAAGTATGATTCCAAAATAAATTGTTTTAAATAATCCAAAAAATAGCAAAATTGTTTTACTATTAAAGTTGTATATAAAATATCCAAAAAATAAACCAATTAATATAGCCAATGATTGGACCGCAAATACCCAGGATAACGTTGTTTGTGAGAAACCGGGTATGAGATCTTGTTCATCAACACCTACCACTCGTCTCGGATGTTCTTTAAGAAGATAAACGCTTGCAGGCATCATCCAACCAAGTCCACATCCAAGATCCAATGATTGAAGAATGGCTTAAAAAAAATGAAAAAAAAAATAAATCTCAATTTCAAATAAAATCAATAAACTTACCAATCATTGGATATATATTAATAAATCCTAGCATATTTTAATAAATTATTAATTATTTAATGAAAAATAAATGTGTCATATTGTGTTTAAAGAAAAAAAAAGAAAACTATTCTAAATTAAATTATATTCCTAATTATTTATATACCTACATACCTAAATTGATCGTAATTTAAAATAATTATTTATTTCTAAATTATATTTTTTATCTTGATTGAAATTAATTAAAATTGATTTATTTGTACATAATACATATTTATATTTGATAATCTATTTATACATTTACGTAGTATAAAGTCAATTTTTATTTTGTTTTTCTATTTTTGCTTATCTCTTTTTTTCAAATATATAAATATAATTAAATTAAAAAGTAATATTAGACATGATGTTTAATTTTTTTCTGTTGCTAAGTTTAAAATTATTAACAAAAATGTTATTGATAAGTTTGGATCTTTTATACAAAAATAACCAGAATTGATTTTTATTTTATTTTTTACTACTCTTGAAGTTGGATACAGTTTAAAGTTGTTAACATATTTTCTTTGACATCATCCACATCACGAAATTGCTTTCATTTTAGACATTTATTTTAAATTTTTGTCTTTTTAAAATTGGGTAAATTTTGTAAATTTGTTTTAAATCTAAAATATGATATTCTATTATAATTTATTAAAAGGTTTCTTTTCTTATTTATTAAATTCTCTTTTGTGATGTGATATTAATAAAAAATAATATTCAATTCTATATAAATTTAAAAATTTGAATATTTAAATGTAATATTAAAATATAGGTATCATTTAACAATAATTAGAATAAAATTAGATATTGATAAATTTATAAAAAAAGTACTTATATTAATAATATATACACTCTTCAAATATATATATATATATATATATATATAATTAGAACCTCTCTCTCTCCCTCTATTTTAAATTTTAAATAAGATGACCTGTGACCGACGGTTTGAAGTAAATTAATTTCCAGCTACAGAAACAATTTCAAATAATTTAAATATATCTATTAATGTAATAAAAAACAGATATCGATATAACATAAAACAATTTTATTTTATTTATAATATACATGTAAGATCAGGCTGTGACGTCATGAATGGCTGGATGACGTCAAATAATTTTAAATTAAGAAAAAACTAATGAAGATGATTTTTCCCGAGGATAAAACCAATACAAAGTGCATGATTCGTGAAGATATGTAAAAATCTCCTCATGTGAAATTTGGTGTGAAAACAATACATCCCTTACGGTCGGTAAAAATTGAATAATATTGGGTTTATTCACGGATGATATTATTATTTATGTAAACCGAGACATTTTTATCTCCCGAAGAATTTTTGCGGGGACACTGGAACAGAATACATATAAGAATAAGCAAAATGATGGTATGGGATTTGTAAGTCAGCTAAAGAATAAGAATATTCGATCTATCCAAATTAAAAAAATTTTTAGGAGATCTAATTTTATTTATTTATTTAAAATAAGTTGTACCACATGTTTATAATTAACAACAATTATACATTAAGTTAATTTTTTAAATAAGCTTAACTATATTTTATTTCTTTCCAAATATGATTTATCAGTAAAATATAGGAAAAAAATTTGATAATTTATTAATATTAAATTATTATTGAGTATAGATATATTCGATTACAATATATTTATATTCATATGAAATAATTTCCATAATAAAAAAAAAAAAAATATTTTTATATTTGGTAAGTTAAAAAGAAATAATAATGATGAGAGTTATATTTTTACAATATATATGATTTTTTTTTTGTGATGTTTCCATTTTAATTTTAAAATTGTGAAATTATAATAATAATTAATTCTACCTATATAGTAAAATATTTAAAATATATCAATGTTTGAATTATGAAATTGTATATTTCAAAATGAAAATAAAAAATAATCGCGATATTCAATTATTTTTTTATTATTAATTAAATTAAAAAAAAACAATTGAATATTTAATAGGGCCTCCTCCTTTCCCCATAAATTAGCCCTTCCAAGCCTCGCCTTCCGAAATTTAGAAAAAGTAATAATAAAGAAAGTTTGCCTTAAAAAAAAGATTAAAAAAATAAGGCGTTTGGTCTGTAGCCTCTTTGAATCAGCTGAGAGTGCCTTTGATTTTTTGGATTTCGAAATAAATTCGGGGCAACCTGAAATAAAACCTACATAGTAAGGGAGTGCATAGCCTCCATCAATAGGCATGGAAGGCCCATGCTAATCGAAAAAGCCCTGCGCTCAAAAGGTAACCAACAATTTGTTCCTGTTCAGGCTAATCCCATTTCGGAACTGTGCTGAATTACCTTCCCGAATTCCCGTTCATCCAATCCACCTCAAAAACACTCTCAGTAATACAAAATGGCACAATTCAGACCTGACATGCAATTCATGCAATCCATCCCTTAAATACTAGCATGGCATTTGTTTTATCCACCCACATTTTATTTATTTATTAATTCTAATCTAATCTATGAATTAGTAGGATGAGAACATGCATGGATGTAGGAGGCAACCACTTGAAAATTCCTAACAACTATATATATATATCAAAAAATAGCCACCCTCCCAGTATAACGCATCGAAACCTACTAATTCTAAAAATATCTTTGTCTCTTCTGCCTCCTTTATCAATGCTTCTTCTTGAAAGATGTGCTCTGAAATTCCCTAATCTCACTAAATTCTGTCATATAATTTAATATATTTCTCTATAATCTCCTAATGAATATTATCAAAAGCAAAAAATCATTGTAATTTAATTTTACTTTCTATATTATATTAAACTTTACATTTTCTATTTTAAAGTGCGCCATGCTAAATAAATAACGATTATTACTTACATTTGGAGAGCTGTATTTCAATCATTTCATCGTCATGAAGGATGGAGAAGATAATCAAGAATTCAAATCAACATTCAGTAGCAGGAACGAAGATTGAAACATGAAATAGAAGAAGAAAAATAACTTATTAGTTTATAATAAACTCTTAAATTTAAATTGAATTAAAAATAAAATTAATAATAAATACTGACCTCGGAGTTCATAAAGGGTTGATATTTCTCGCAGACTAAACTCGAAGAACAGCTCGTAGACTTGAATTGATGTCCATCACTCTCGCCTCGATAAAGAAAAAAATAATTAAGATTAGATATTTATATTATATACAGGAAATAAAAAAAATAAGATATAAATAAATAAATAAATAATATTAATAGGATTAAAAAAGTGTATAGATTTTTAAAAATATTATCTTATTTCTGTAATATTAAAATACTAAAATTATTTTACATCCTATATAGAACCATGATTATAATAAGTTATAATACGCATTTAATAGACATATAATAAAAATATCTTAGAAAACATCAGAAATCTAATTATGATTATATTATTAATTTCACGAAGATTTTATTTTGTTTAATTGATATATACGAGTAGGCAATAGAAATTCATTTTTTTCAAAAGTGTTATAATAATATGAAATTGACAAAACAATATTCATATGAGATTGGAAAGGAACGGTGTGAGCGATAATGAGATTAGAAAGAATATATAGAATATTTAAAATTATATATTCCTATATGAATAGAAAAAATTTATATTTTTTTGATTTATAATTATATTATATGAATTTTGAAAATAATCAGCACATCTTCCTATTTTTTAAATAAATAAGTTTTAATAGGATTAATATATAGGTATATTGAAATTTAAAAAATATTTCAATAAAAATATTTAAAGAAAAATAAAATTTTGTATATGATTTTTTAATTTTTAAATAATTTTAATTTAACTTTTAATAGAATATTTAAGATTAATTCTTTTCAAAGATTTGAATGAAAAATTTATAAATTTATTTGGGTATATGAATAAAAAATTATAAAAATGCACTTTATAAAATTTAATTTTTATTAAAATATTTTTTTTTTAAAGTTCACTAATCTTCCTTGTAATTAATAAAAATAAATAATAAAATTACAATTAATTCTTGATTAGCGACTGATTAAGGGATGATTTCAGTGGTGAGGCCGCTTACACCCAACAGTGAAGGGGAACTGAGGGGAACTGAATCGTTCGAGTCAGCCGGCCGGCTGGAGGAGGCCATGCCAGGCGCCTGAGGGGCATGGAGAGGGGCGAGCGGGGAGTCAGAGGTGAGCGCTCTACTGCAAATTATTTCAAATAAAATACATATTAAAATAAAATAAAATAAACAAATATTAATTTTTAAAATTAGTGGTGTTTTAGAATACATCTTAAATAGAATCAATAAGTTTAATTCTATTAATTCTATTAAATCAATAAGCTTAATTTTATTCAAAGATTTAAAAAAAAAAAATTATAAATATATCAGTAAGAAATTCATTAATGAAATTATCATATTTTGAAAAAAAAAACAAGGATGTGGCGTATTAATGTAAATGGTTCAATTTAAATTTAAAATTGTTTGTCGAATGTGATATAATTTTAATTTAATGTAAATCTATTTCATAAAAAAGAGGGTAAATGGTAAGAATTGTTCTTATCTTGGTTGGGATACGGTATAGGAAGACTACATGTCCTTTCGAAGATATCGATGAGTTATGCAAATTACGTTAAACAATTCTTTTTTAGTATCAATTTCTATTTTAATTCTAAATAAAAAAATTTAGTAAGTAATACATTAGTTACATACCCAATTAAAATTTTATATATCTCAACCTTCTTTGGTTCCAGTATATTTTTCAGTTAGAGGAACTATTTCCAAAATAATTTTTTATATATGCAAATTAATTCATAAATCTAGTCCAGTTTTTTCTAATTTTTTTCAATTTGGTTCTTAAAAAAATAAGTTGACCTGTGGCCAGGTCCGAACCGACGATGAAATAAATTAATTTCCAGCTACAGAAACAATTTCAAATAAATTAATAAAATTATATCTATTAATGCAATAAAAACAGATATGGATATTACATAAATATTTTTAATTTTATTTTATTTAGAATATATATGTAAAACCAGGCTGTGACGTCATGAATGGCTGGATGACGTCATATAATTTTAAATTAAGAAAAAACTAATAAAGATGATTTTTCTCGAGGATAAAACCAATACAAAGTGCATGATTCATGGAGATATGTAAAAAATCTCCTCATGTGAAATTTGGTGTGAAAACAATTTCTCCCTTACTATCGTCGGTCGGTAAAAAACGAAAAGTGTTTTAGCCATATTAAGAAATTTAGGTACCTCATCTAACTTTAATGAATAAATGAATTGGATTGAGGACTTAACTTAAATTTTTTTCTATTCTTAGGAGAATATCAAAATCAAGACCAAATCCGATAACATTAGATCAATCTCGCTGAACATTCAATATTTCTATTATTACGACTCACAATCAGTTTAAATTAATTCGTATTTAAATTAAAAAATTAATATTTGAAATTTTTAACATTTGTGTGGTTGTTTGGAAACCAAATGAGTTAAAAAAGTTTGTTTTAATTTTATAAAATTTCTCAAGTCTCTAACTTTTTTAGATTCCATAAATTTCATTATAATAAAAAAATTATGCAATAAACAATAAATGATAAATGATAATAAAAAATAAATATTAAGGAATATTATAATCCATTATAACAAATACAATAAAATATTGAATTAATTTACTAGGTGCGAAAAGAGCCGAAATGCTTTTATATATTTAGTTTACTTTTTAAATAAATTAGTTTTTTAGATAATTTTTGATTTATTCTATCTCATAAACTTTATTTAGTTTCTTATTAGTTTTTCCATGAGGGGTTTGTGTTGACTTGACTCAAATACTCTTATCTACACGCAACTCACAGAAATACAACTGACAAAAGAAATTTCAATTAGTCCTTTGGGGTGTATATATGATAAATTATTTCCTTCTTTTACTCAGTTTGAGAAGCTATTTCTAAAATAATTTTATTTTCATTTATTTTCCAAGAATTTTTAGATAGATTAGTTTTTGGCGTCTCTAAGCTACATCTTCGAAATCATATGCGCAATCCGGAAGCAAATAATTAATATTAAATCTCTTTTAAATCAATTTTTACAAAATCTAACAATGTTTAAACAGGAATATATATTAATTATGAGAAGGATATATACAAGATTCGGGCGAGCTAATTTTCAGTCTTATTGTTAGACGGTAAGAAAAAACAGACAAAAAATACTAAATACTGATTTCATTCAATAGAAAGATATTTAAAAAAAATTTTAAATTCTTAATAATTTACATACAAAATCTTTTTTTACAAAGATAGTTAGATGATTTATCTATAATAAAATGGGATATATATATACGATATTTCATCCTTATAAAAATTTAAGTGAAAATGTTTTTGTGTTGGGAAACAATATTTACAATGAAAAAGCCTCCTCACTTTAAAGATAGTATAAAATAAATATTTAATGTGTATTTTATTATTATTTCAATCTAAAATAAAAATGTTAGTTTAATATATAGAAATAAAATTAGCCCACAAAATAATTTAAATGAAGTCTTATGCCATCTATGATCATTATATTGAATTACTGTGACAGCAAATATGTTAACACCTTTTGACTGTCATTTGTCAAAATAAACCAAATAAACTTTATTTAAAGATTGCCATGTAAATGAGTATATTAATATTTAATCTATGAGTTGTTAATATTATAAGACAAATACGAAATGGCACAATATTTTTAAAACAATATTAAATATCCAATATTATATTGGTAAAATATAATTCATTTTTCAATACTTAATGTTAATGTTAAGTTAATTTATTCATTATTCATAATATTAATAAATAGAAAGATAATTAATATACTAATTATTTATTTTCATGATATTAATGATATTAAACTAAGTTCATACTTTTATAAATTAGTTATTTTATCCATTAGTTACATGTTTTTATTGTGGAACAAATTTCATTAGTGAAGATTTTTTGACTAAACATAATTTTAAGTGCAACCATAAGAAAATAGGGTAATTGTTAAGGAGACGGGTCTCGGATTTTGATGAAACTTCGCCAGTTGATTCCTTGATTAATTCTAAGAAACTTTTTCCTTAGGCAATATAGGGGGGAACTTGTAGTTTTCGAGATAAAAAGGATTAAAGTTTGGATATAAATCCATTGATATTCTATACAAATATTAAAGGAGAAAACCAATAATTTATTCGAAGTTTACTAATTTTCAAATTAATAATGTTGAATCAAACATCAGTGTTTTTTGTTGTGTCATGTGTTTTAAAAAATATTTATTTAAGTAAACTTATTTATATTTATAGTTATTTATTTATTAGTTCATATAGGTGAAAAACCTTATGAATGTGCAGACATTGTGATAAAAAATTCAATCATAAATAGTCTTTCAGAATCATTTATTAGTTCATATAGGTGAAAAACCATTTTGAATGTTTAATTTGTAACAGACAATTTACATTAAGAGCAAGTTTAAAAAACATTTGTATATTCATACTGATGAAAAACCATTTCACTGTGAAGACTGTAATAAAAAATTCATCGGAAAAGATGTTTAGAAAGACAGTTATTAGTTCACATACGGTTGAAGTGCCTTTTGAATGTTCATATTGTTATAAAAGATTTAATCGTAAAGATACTTTACAATGACATTTATTAATCCATACTGCTCAAAAGTCATTAGAATGTTATCTTCATCAGAGAAAATTTACTTTAAAAACAAGCTTAAATCGACATTTAATAAATTAAAGATTGTAAAGAAGAAATAAATTTATTAATAACAATTGCAAAGTGTTTTTATTTTATATATCTAGGAAAAATTCAACGTTAAGTTCCAATATTTTTAAACAATTATAATCGTGTCATTATTTCATATATTAATTTGTTATATTTTATCCGAGCTTAATAAGCTAAATCTACAACACACTATAAACATTTACCTTTTAAAGGCTTGCTTAATAAAAGTTTTTCCTAAATGATAGTTTCCCAAAAGATTATAAAGATTCTTAAAAAATATACCAATTGAATTATTATTTTATTTTTCATTAATATCATTCTGGTTATTATTTATATATAAATTTGTATTTATATAAATATTAATTATTTATATTTATTTTTATTTAAGTGAAATCAGTCTTATTGTAACATATGTCTTTAAACATTTGTTATTTTTTATTTATGTACACTCTCGGCTTTATTTTTATATTTTATTTGATAGTATTATTTATTTAATATATTATTTAGTAATATAATTTTATAATATATTATTTAATTATTATTTTGAACAAAGTAACTCATAAGATCACCTGCGATATATATATTTATATAAGAACTCAACATCTATCGCATAAATATTTTTTGAATATAAAAATTAAATAAATTATATCTTTGAAACGTATCAAACACCAACTACAAATTATTTTTACTATTTATAAAATAACTTTAGATATATTTCATCTAATAAATGAATTTATTTTAATTTTACTTGAACTAGTGCGCGTTACAGTTATGTTATTTATATACAATCACCACCAGGTGTCACTAAAATCATATTAGTTTGCGGGTCCAATTAAGATCATCTGTATTATTTTCATTTTTTCCTATATATTTTTCAGTTTATAAAAAATAATTTTCAATAAAAGTCACGTATAAGTAAAGAAAATTTAATAGTTTGTTTTTTAAGTTAGAAAACCTGAAATTATACAAGAGTAAGGCCATCAGGTGGCTCTCCGCTCTCAAGTTTACAAATTAAGTTTATTGTCTTTATTTTTATGATCTCTTTCTTTGAAATTTATTATAACCTCCTTATTCATAACTTATTATTTTTAATAAATATAAGGGGATTTGAAAATGAAATGCCATTATGAAGTTTTAGGAGTACCACTTGATGCTAATGACGATGAATTAAAAAAAGCTTATAGAAAACTTGCTTTAAAATGGCATCCAGATAAAAATTTAGAAAATATTGGTAATTATTTAGTTTAACCCCGTGAGCACAGACCATCATATAGACTGGACACGCCTGTGCATCACGATGAAACCATATTTGGCGCCACCTACAGTAAATCCCACCACAACTTGATGGAAAAGTTGGTGGGGGGGAGAGGAGGGTTATTTGAATTTATTTAGAATTTGGCGCCATCTATTGACCTTCCTAGTAACTATTTGGTGTGAAACCTTGGGGGGGTAGCTTTCAGGGTTTTTTAAATTAAATTTTTTTTTTGAAGGAATAATGGGAATGAAAAAAATTGTGAAAATTTCAGTTAAATAAAAAATTATTTATTTAGAGGTAAAACTGACATTTCATCAAACAATTTTTATTTTTCTGAAACGTTGGTTTTATCTCCAAATAAATAATTTTTCATTTAACAGGAATATTCACAATTTTTAAATTGAAGCTAGGAAATTTACACATATAAATTAAAAGAGTAATGTTTTATAAGTAATATATTTATTTAAAGAAGGATAAAAATTAAAATAAATTATTAACAATAAATATTAACAATCACAATAAAATCTTTTTTACATATTTTTATTTTATGATAGTAATTAAATAATCAATAAACTAATAACAATTATAAATTAATAATAAATCAATTATCAATTTATTTTACTCCACGAGCTTCCTTTGCTAGGCCTATTTGATTAATCCACTTTTCACGTAGATTATCATTGGTGGGAAAACAGAACATGGGACCCCATTCTTCTCTAGGTAAAGCATTTGTTTTTCCTTAAAAAAATACATTGGACGATTATAAAAAAATATAATATATATTTTACAACATTTTATTTTATTTTTTATTTATATATATGATATATATATATATAGAATTAATTAAAATTAAATTTAATTTATGTTGCTGTAGATCAAACCACGTGCAATTGAAATATATAATTAATTAAAATCTATATACATAAAACATGTAAATAAAATTTATAAGAAAATATTGAGAAATATATATTGATATATATATAAAATATATAATTTATTAAAATACATAAGTAATTAATATATATATTTAATTAAAATATATATACATATTAATATATTAATAAAATTATACTTACATTATACCATATCTGCTGATCACTGCTGATGTTTGCTAGCTAAATTGTAACATGTGTTGTCAGTGGCGCAACCAGGATTTGATCCTGGGGGGGGTTTTGACTAGCCGCTCCACCTTCTTATGGCGCCCCCCCCCCCCCCCGGGCTCTCTCAAAGACAAATTTTCATTAAGATTTTTTTTTATATTAAATATTTAAAAAAGTTTTGTAAATAAAACATTTATTTTACAAAATCTGGCAAAAAAATTTAATTTTGTATTTTATTTACTCGTATTCACAGTTTTAGAAAGAAAATATTTTTTCCAGCTATAAGTAAATCATTTTAGCTTTCCTCATGAAATAAGCATAGCTTTACAATGATCGGAAAATTTTGAAAATTTTTGCACCGAGATTCTTCGAGATTTCCACTTTTCAGACGGTTCTGAATCCAAAACTGCAAAAAAAAATTTTTGAACCGGCTCGTTACTGAGATTACGTCTAAACAAAATGAGATATTGACTTGAAATTTGATATTTAGATGTTTTTTTGGGAATGATGGGCGGGGATTGGATTGTTTTTGGACAAGATCGGACCATAAGTAAGGGTAGTTTAAAGAGGTGTCAAAGCACATTTTATTGATTTTCTCAATAAATATGGATTTTTATGAGAATTATCCTACTATCGTATTAAATTTATAGGGAATCGAATTTACTAAAAGTTTCATTATATTCATTTTTAGCTAAACTTAATTAATAATAAAGGAGTTATTTATAAAAAACTACTTTAAGATTTCGAAAGCATTTCGTCCGCCGGTAATGGCAGGATATTTTGAAAGAAATCATGTAAAAATCCCTAAGAAAAAATCCCTAAATAAAAAATTTCCCTAAAAGAATAAATCCCTAAATAAAAAATTTCACTATTTTTTTTTACTTATTTAATAATGAATAGCCGAAGAGACTTGAATGAGGTAGTTATACATCATGCTTGGTGTCATCACATCTGTTCCATCTGGTTTTTTAGCGTCCCATTTTTCATGGTTTGTCTTCATTATAGTCAGAAGCTCATCATGCGAGTCGCTGAATCGTTTCCTTGGTGGATCAGGCTTCTTACCACGAACATCACAACAGTTTTCCAAAGAGATAAGGTTATGCTTAATATGGGGATTTGCTTAATCAGGTCCCATACTGATGTCTTGTAACTTCCTCAGCGTGAACGTAGAGCATTGTTGTAACATTTCAATGCATTGTTTGTTCAAGGCAAACCCATCAAGGTGGCATCGTAGATATTCCAATGTTTCAATGTCGAATTCGGGGTCATAAAAGTCAGCCAAAAATTGTTCACCGAGCCACGTGCGCTCGAAGTAAGAAAAAAGATCACGATGTTTTACCCTGTTGGTCGTCCAGCTAATGCTTGGTAGGCTACAATGACTTTTGATGGTGGTACCAAAACCAAAGCTGCAAGAGTTCGTAAATGAGTGGATTATCTATTTCATTATAGATCTTCAAAACTTCTGGCATTGATTTGATGTGTTTCTATAAATGCATTGAGCAAAATGAAAAAGACAACCTCTGAAGATAGTATATTTCACAAATTGGGTTATATATCCCCTGGTGAAATATACGGTGCAAATGGTGTATTTTGTATTTGGAATCATTAAGCTATTAAAACGTATGCTAATCAACGGAATTTGAGTAAATTACCTTTATTTTATATACGAATTTGACATCCCTATTTTTTTTTTGGAAAAATCACGTGTGTGGGCCCTATGTATGTATTTTTTGACCTATTTTTCCCTACTTTCGGTCCAGGCCCGATTACCTCCTTGGGAGGTCGTGTCTCAGGCAACTGGGTGTCATGCTCACCTTGTGATGTAATTTTCTGAGTCACAATTAAAATTAATACAAAAATGAAAAAAATTGTTTTTAGTGATTTTTTCTTTTAGGGATTTTTTCAGTCAGCGATATTTTTATTTAGGGATTTTCTGTTTTAGGGATTATTGACTTTTATGGATTTTTTCCTTTAGGGATTTTTACCCGTTTCCATTTTGAAAAAATTAGTCTTCGCTTCATAATTTTTATGAAATTAGCAATTAATGTATTATTAATAAAAAATATTTAGAATTTGAGTAATATTTTTATTTATTTTATATTTAAATAATAGCCAAATTGGAAAATTCCACAATCATCTAGTAATCTTATATTAAGTCTTGTTTTTTATGATTTAGGAGAAATAATAATAAAATAATTTTTTATTTCTTATATTAAATTCTGTACGAAAAAATAAGCAATTTTTATTTTTGTTAAGATTTTTTTAAAATAAAATAAACTTACTTATTATACACTAAGTTATACTTTAAGAATTATTTTTTTTTTTCAAATAAAAAGGATTATATTTTTTCTTTTCTATTTGTAATATAGTACATAATATACAGCAATTTATATTTTTTTCTCTCCTGGGGGGGGGGTTTTAACCCCCAAACCCCTCCCCCTGGTTGCGCCACTGTGTGTTGTGGTCTGAATATCACGTGGTATTATTATCAACAACCTCATAAAGGCGGTAAAATTAAAAAAAACATGTCATTTATCGACACAAGCGCCATCTAGAATCCGCCCCACCAAATACACATAATGGATCCGGAAGTGCCATCTGTTTGTCACCCACCTGCCCGTGAGGTAAGGGAGGTTAATTACTTTACCAAACTTGTTTCATTAAATAGTCATAATCATCCTTTCTTAGAAATTTGCATGGGCATCTTATATTTTTCTATATATTTTTAGATAAAAAAGATTGAAATTTTAACATGTATTCCAGTTAACCTTTTTTTGACAGCCATCTTGCGATTATAGGTTGGTTCAATCATTTGGCCTCTAGAGGGTAGCACCTATAATCGTAAGATGTGGTAAGATGGCTGTCAAAAAAGGTTAACTGGAATACATGTTAAAATTTCAATCTTTTTTATCTAAAAATATATAGAAAAATATAAGATGCCCATGCAAATTTCTAAGAAAGGATGATTATGACTATTTAATGAAACAAGTTTGGTAAAGTAATTAACCTCCCTTACCTCATGGGGTTAAACTAAATAATTACCTAAAATTTTACTTACTTTAGACATGTTTGCAATTGCTGCCTTCGGATTTCCAATTTTTATGCGCGATGTAGTCTGTGGCGAGGGCACAATGACACACAACCGGGGGATGATTTTACAAGTCCAAGAAAATAAATTCAAATTTTATCTTCTGCAGTAGTGCGATCTCGAGAGCGCCTGGGGAGTTAAAAATTGGATGCCTGCAGCGCCAACTACTTATGCCCTAACCACACTAAAAACACGGAATCAAAGGCTCCCTAAGACTGCGATAGGCTTGATATTTTTTTTCTATAGTGTTTTTTTGAAAAACTGTTTAGCGCACCAAGTGGTTATAAAACAAACTAAAGACAAAAAAACGTGCTTTGCAGCTTTTCGAAATTAAATAAGTTGACCTGTGGCCAGGTCTGAACCGTCCGACAGTTTGAAATAAATTAATTTCCAGCTACAGAAACAATTTCAAATAATTTTAATATATCTATTAATGTAATAAAAAACAGATATGGATATAACATAAATATTTTTAATTTTATTTTATTATTATTATTTTATCTTCTTATGAGAGTAAAAATTGTTTGTTTCTCTGTTTCATTGTTCTCAAAAACCGCTCTAACGATTTTTTTGAAATTCACACCAGAGATAGTATTTATAAAGAAAAATTGAGTTTTATTGATCACATCTCAGTTAGTCTTTATTAGTTCTTATTAATTTAAATTTATAATATATGGATGACGTCACAACCACCGCCTGTGAGATATATATATATCTATTCTTAAAATAAAATTAAAAATATTTATATTATATTCATATTTGATTTTTTTTACACAATGTTTAGTAGAAGATTTATCTTTATATTCGATTCGATATATAGGAGAATTAAATGACGTTATCAATTTATTATACTCCGGTAATTATTATAAAATATTATATACTAAATATTCAATTAGTATATATTAGATAAAACATTTATTTGTTTTTGGGTTCTTATTTAAAATATATTTTATTACTAGCTGCCCCGAGCGCCTTCGGCGCTCTCCGCACCTAGACGGGGGCTCCGCCCACTGTACCCCCCGAGTAAAAGGTTTTCATCCATTTTGTTTCAATCAGTATATTACATAAAACATTCATTTCTTTTTGTGTTCTTATTTAAAATACATTTTAATTTAATCACTAAATTAATTATATATATTATTATTGTATATGTTATATCTATCTATCTATGTGACTCTAAGGAACTCGAAAGTTCTAGGCCGCAGCAACCACATTTCTCCAAGTGTCCCTATCCTGAGCCCTTGTCCCATCTCTCTTACGTCCCTTCCTACACGTCCTTGGTCTTCCAAGCGGACGTTTTCCAATCCAAAATCTTTTTCCTCTCCCATTCTAGCCGCGTCCCCTGCCTATCGCAGCTTTTTCGCTTTTATAACCCTAACTATTTCTGAAGATGCATAGAGGTCATGCAATTCCTCGATGTGCAGTCTCCGCCATTCCTCGGTGACCTCATCTTTCTTTGGCCAATAAATGCTGGAAAGAATACTCTGGATCTACTCTCATCTCCCAGGGTCATAGACCTTTCGTCCCACCCATATAATACAACAGGCAAAATAATTGGTTTATATATTTTAATTTTTATTCCTTTTGATAATAATTTTGATGAGATAAGCCTCTTTACTGCATGATAACAGGCGTTTCCCGATTACAACTCCGATTTAAATATATATATTCTTCTCATATATTATTATCCTTCGTGATTACATTCAATTTTTCTACATATTCAAATTCTACATTTTGTATATAGATTTTGTTACTAAATATTTTTTCTTATCACCATTAATTTCAATCTGAATTAGAAGAAAACTATAAATTACCTCCTCTTCCAGCCCATTTACCTATCCAGGCATCTTAATTTCTTAACCCTCCGTTTTTTTAAATTTAAAATAAAAGGAGATAAATAGTTTTAAATTATATTCGAATGGTCTATTATATTCTATATATCAGTATTTTTTTCTGAATTTAATACCAACTTGATTTTCAAAATGTTCCATTCGTTATCCATATGATTGATTACATGTGTTAAAATTTAAAAAAATTCAAATATTCTAATTTTTAAATTTAAATACAATTGAATATTATTTTTTATTAATATCATATCAAAAAAGAGAATTTATTAAAAATTAAAAATAAAAAAAGAAGCCTATTAATAAAAAAATATAATAGAATACAATAATTTTGATTTAAAACAAATTTTAATTATAAAAAAAATACTCAATATAAAAAAGACATAAATTTAAAACATCTCGTAATATCATTTGTCTAAAAAACATATTTTAATTAACCAAGAAATCATTTTTGCACTTAAAATATATTTGTAATTAATAATTGAAACAAAAACAAAAATAATAAAATTTTGTCATTTTAATTGAAGTTTTGAAAATATTTTTGTATTGATAAAAGTTTAAAAATAATATATTCAGTTTTTTTAAGCTTTCACTTTCAAATAGAAAAGAAGAAATATTCAATTATATAGAAAGAATAAATAAAAATTAAGTTAAATATGATCTAAATATTTTATTAAATAAATTTAAATGAGAACTTTTAGAATAAATTATTTAATTTAATTGATATTTAAATATTAGAATTTAAAATAAAAAGTGAAATATTATAATAATTTTTAAATTCTGAGCAATATGCAGACAAAAACCTTTTTTTTATATATAGATAGTCGAGCTGGGGATGGCAATATGGGTTTTTCCAAAAAGAGAAAGTTACCTCCCCCCCCCCCCCCCCGAGGCTCTAGTAGGGATTAATTTAATATATTTCAAAGGAATATTTTAATATCATTTTAAATGAATGAATGAAAATTCAAATTTTATATAGTTTACATAATTATTAATTTAATAAAATACAATTTAATAATAAAATTTAATTTAATAAAATTAATTTAATAAAATAAAATAATTTAATAAAATATAAAAATAATAAAAATTAATAAATTTGTAAAAAAAATATATAATACTTTAAAAAAACATGTGCCTTTGCTAGTTTCGAACCGAAAGTACAAAGTCATAAGTTAACGCCTTAGACCGTTCACCTACGAACCACTTATATTTGAAGGCTCCTATCGGGATATATATATGATGTCAAATTATCGCCACCAGCGCCTCTATGAGCTAGTATGGTAACTAAACTATTTTTAATTAATTAGCATTTCCTGGACACACCTTACCAATTAGCGGTTTTCTAAAGGAAGTCTGACATGCCCTGAGACCTACTGAATATACATAAAAAATTTCATAAGAATCGGTCAAGCCGTTTCGGAGGAGTATGATTTCAAAGTTTTGTGACACGAGAATTTTATATATAAGATATTATATTTATATTATATTCATATATTTGATTTTTTAATTTCATTAATAGATATACATTTAAATTATTTGAAATTGTTTTACACAACGTTTTGAAGATTTATCTTTATATTCGATTCGATATATAGTAGGAGAATTAAATGACATCATCACAATTTATTATAGAACGAATCCGTAACATTATTATTGTAAATGTTATATCTATCTATCTCTATTCCAGCCATCTTACTTACTTGAAAATGAAAATCCAATTATGAGATCAAAATTAAAATTATTTATTCATATTGTTTGGGACAAATAGTAACCTTTCACCCCTTCCCCCTGACCCCTCCTTTTTATGAGTGTACTGAAGCGCACTCTGGCGAAGACACTATATATACTTTATATATAGATTTTATACGCTGTGATGTTCTGAAGCAAAAACCGCAAATAATACCCGCTTTCTTATCAATTACATATAACACCTGCTTTTTCACCCGCTACATATACATCTACACATAATCATCTCATACCCGCCTATAAAGAAGCAGGAAGAAACACGCGTTTTCCTGCCCTTTCACCGCGCATATGTACATCGCAGCCCGCGAGACGATAGGAACAGTTTAACAGCAAAGTGTTGGTCACCATCATCCTAACGTGGTAAGTACACTCACTGTTCCTTCCCAGAACCAGCTCAACCCGCCGGAAACGGGGATTAAAACCGTACGATTGCCGTTCGGTTTGCTCCGTCCCATTCACATATAATTTTGAATGTTTTCGTGTATTATAAATAAAAACAAATATAGATATTCTTTGGATGACAAATTCCAATTTATATGACCTTAATATATTTTTATAAAAAGGCCAATTATATATATATGCAATTACAACTGTAGTGTCAAACACTGATTTTGAATTTGGCGACATTGAGCAGTGCATTAAAAATAATTTAATTTTTAAATTAATAAAATAATAACATTAATAATAATTCATTAGAAAATAAATAATTATGAATTATAATAATTGTAAATTTTAGATTTTAAGGCAATTTTATTTTTATCATAAATATTAAGTTGTTTATATTTTTTGATATAATTAATTAGATTGTTAATTGTTGATTAATGAGATGTATTAGTAAACATTATTATAAACTAACATGTACAAAGCTTTGGCTTAAATAAAAAGTGTAAGAATAAATAAATTATCTTTGTTGTTATTAATTAAAAATTAACAAGTGGTGACCCCGAAGCTGATGAAAAAAAATCAAAAAGGAATCATACGATTTTCAAAATGCCGGAAACACATATAATAATAATAATATATAATTAATTTACTGATTAAATTAAAAAATTGTAAAATTTTTAAAGTATATAAAAATAAATTGTATAAATAAATTGGTTAAAGGGTCGAGTGATAGTTCGGTGTCACAGGTATATATTTTATATCATCACGCCTACTTTTCTGCTTGTATGTTATTATTTAAATGGCGATTCGGTGAATGGTTAATGGTTAATTAACGATCCATATAACATCATCGACTGGGCCGCTACCATAAGGAGTGAAAATAGTGTCGAATAGAAATAGACGATATTACTTGGATTAATCTTATTATACTAGCTAAAATTGTTTGTTTTATAACCACTTGGGGCGCTAAACAGTTTTTCAAAAAAACACTATAGAAAAAAAAATATATATATTTATTATATATTTATGTATTATTGAGGAGCACAAGTTCATTCATTTTAATCAGATTGATGCAAATGTGTAACATTTAATAATTGTAATAAATAATTAAAGAATTGTATATCAATATTTTTCAAAGGGTAGAACGAGAGCTCGGTGTCCCAGGTATTAATATTACCAGTCAAATCCAATAATAATGAATCATTTTTTTAACTTAAGTACCGAGCCAAGGCTCAGGGTCCCGGTATATATTATAAAAGTGCAATGTGGGTATGTTTTGTGGAGGTAAAGGTTCTAAGGAAACAAACATACTATCAACAAAGCTCAGGACCAGACACTCAAGTGCTGCGGAGTTCATTTGCAATCCCCATGTTTTTCCCACGGCCAATTATATGTTGCATGTTGTAAGTATTTGATTACACTAATTGGGAAAAAATCACTCGAAATGCAATTAAACAAAAAAAGTTAGGCTAAGCAGACGTCTTAAATATTATAAGAGATTCGGCAATTGCAATTACAGATAGCGAGGAAAAATTAATGGAGGTTTGAAATTAATAGTGATAAGAAAAAATATTTAGTGACAAAGAGGAACAGTATTAACATACAAAATCTTAATATACAAAATGTAAAATTTGAATATGTAGAAAAATTGAATGTAATTGAAACAAAATGAATGAAAATCTTTTACTACTTTTAACCAAATACGATGTACCATTCGGGGGTACAGGGGGCGGAGCACCTGTCCAGCTGTGGAGAGCGCCGAAGGCGCTCTGACCAGCTGGTTTATAATATATATGTAAGAACAGGCTGTGACGTCATGAATGGCTGGATGACGTCATATAATTTTAAATTAAGAAAAAAACTAATAAAGATGATTTTTCTCAATTCATCCCACTGATGCATTAAGTAAATTTACCAAATTTCATCAAAATCGGTTCAGCCGTTCAGGCTGTACTCATCTATACGGACAGACGGACGGACGGACGGACAGACATCATGCTAAAAATACTTTTTTTCTGTTTAGAAAATGCATGATTCGTGGAGATATGTAAAAATCTCCACATGTGAAATTTGGTGTGAAAACAATACCTCCCTTACTATCGTCGGTCGGTAAAAAGCAAAATTGGCAGTCGTGGGACTGGCCGACAGAAGTGAAAACTTCTGCGTAAGAAATTTTAAAACAGACGAAATTCGCGCTATTTCACGAGAAAGATGAATTTCATATGCATGTATATATGTATATATATATAACTTATATATTATTTTAAACATATATTTTAAACAAATTTGTAACTTATATTTATATATATATTGTAATGGTTTTCTTGGGTTTCTAGGGGGGGGGAAGGGGAAGGGGAAAGAATCAATTAAAAAAAATTAATATAAATAATTTTTTTTATTTTAATTAATATTTAATTTAATTTAAATTAAATTGATAAATTTAGAATTAATCAGAAGATAATTAATATTGATTTTAATATTAATTAATAAATACATTAATTAATTTCTTATATTCCAATCAATTAGTAATTATGATTTAAATTAATAATTGAGGTTTTAAAAGATAATGAAGGTAGGAGAAATGAGGGGAAAAAATATGGCGTCCTTCTAATTCGACAAGGGTCGTGAATGAAGGAGATAATTTTAATTTGTGGTCCAGATAAAGATATAGCACTCAGATAACAGTGATTCCAGCGTGAAATAGAGAAAGAGTTGTACAATGGAAGAGAGTGATTAGCTTATTAGATGTGAACTTTTATAAATTTTATTATAAGTAAAATAAATAACGTTAGAAAATTTTCTTTCAAGAATCTTTGTTATTTTAAGCAATAAATCATATTAATTAGTTTTACAAATGGTAATAGAAATAATATCAATTAGTAACAAGAACTTAAATTATAATAAAATAAAAGGAAGGAAATAAAGTCTTATCCGTGTCGTGGTGTGGAAAAGGCGGCTGACATATGATGTCGTGATGATTTCCAAGAGGTCCAGATGAGTAGATTTTGTGAGGATCGAAAGAACCAGGTTGTCTTGTGTCTTCACGGGTTGAGATCAATTCCAATATTTAAATATTTTGTTTGGAAACGAATGAGAGTTAAAAAGCATTTAGCAACGCAAACATTCTATAAAAGTTGATTGTGCAAAATAGAACACGTCTATTCTCTCTGGTGTCTCGATAAAGAATAATCTTTCCAACAATATCAATAATCAAAATCAACACTCGGATAAATTCACTCACACTCTCACATAAACACACACAGACCTGGAGTTCTTCCGTCTCTTTCTAATTCTAATTACAAAGTTGTATTTTAATTAAATAATTTATTTTATAAATTAACTAATTATCTCTCTAAGTGAGATCACATTTCAAATTCTTAGAACTATTAAATTATATAATATTAAAATACATAAAAAGAAAGGGATAGAGATATTGGCATTAATAAATAAAAAAAACTTAAATATAAAATAAAGAAATTATTAAAATTAGGGACTGAATTGAAAATATCAGTACATCCTCCACCTTTGTAAAAAAAAAAAAATATTTCTTTTGGAGATGAAATGTTCACAAATCACAAAAAAATATAATTTTTTTTTTTTTAACATAATTGTTATGAATACTTAAAAAATATTACATTGGCATTTGTATATAACAAAACAACAAAAAACTTTCAGATATTTGGCCCTTTTTTTTTTTTTAAAGAATACCAAATTAATACTGGCAATACAGAGGTTTGATATGGTGGATTCTAAGAAAACAATTTATAAAGAAGTTAACAAGTAGCAGAAACACAACGAATTGGTTCACACTGACACCCACAGAATAATTATAGTACTCTAACGTGACACATTAAGGTTGGAGCAAGTCTGGCAATAATCATATTTAATAATAAGTAATACAGGTCCATTGGAAAATTATCAGTTTCGATTTTCTCATTTCTACTTAAATTTAATTAGAATTCATGTTTCATTCTTTATTCAATACTTTATTGCTTTCATAGCATTTTATATTCTCTTTAATTATTCATATCTCATTTTCATTTAACATTTGTTTCTCTATAAAAATCCTATTATCTATAACATCAAATTCTTCTATATTATTTTTCGCAAATATCAGAAACCTCTCCTTACCATCTCACAATAGAAGCGATTTCAATCATCAAAACAGACTAAGAGACAGACCCGCTTGGTGGCTCATATGTCAAGGCAAAGTCTTCAAATTACACTTGTTAAAAAAATGACAAAAAATTATTAATTGGAATAAAAGGGTTTCAAAATCCTCCTATTATACTTGCCGATATTTTTATTTGTGTGAGCGTTCTTAATTTCATAAGTTCTCTCTCCACCATGGAGCTTTTTATTGATTTGAAATGGTCCTTCGATTTGATTTAACCAATACCAAATCTCTTTAAAACATCAGATAATTCAATATTCTTTTAAGGGGGATGGTTAAAAGAAACTTAGAAAATTTTTTTAAAATTGAAGAAGGCAAAGCAAGGTTTTTATTTACATAAAATTTTTTAATGAAGACAAATTAAAATTTTATCCGAGGCAATTAATTTAAATCTTTTCTTTCCTCGATCCCAGAGGATATTTTGGGATTTAAATTTTAGTGTTTTAAAATGTGATGTATAATTATCTTGATTGACAAACCATTGCTTCATTCTCTTCTTTGGCTTTCCCTTTTTCGTTAAATATGGTTTCAATCTCTTGTTATTTATACATTTTTTAAGATTTTTTATAAACATTTTTCTTTTCCATTTGTACTTAATATTTTCTAGTATCTGCTTCTTTATCAGATTCTTTATTTTCATTACTTTAGTATTTTCTTTAATTTCTTGTATATTTTCTAGTTCTTCTTTTGTTTCTACTTCCATCTTTTCAAATTCATTTTCATTTTCTATATTAAAATCGGTGTTCTCTTCTTTAGAAACCATTTCTTCAGCATTTTCATCAATTTCGATTTCAATTAACATTTTACTCTCCTCTTTCGGAGTAGATTTAGAAGAGGTTTCTTCTTCTAGGGGTGTTTCATCAGTTTTTCCAATTGATTCATTTACTTTTTCTTCTTCTTTCATATCAAGATTCTCTAGTTTATTTTCCTGTTCCTCTAGTGTTTTATTTAAATCATTACTATGTTGTGGTAATTTTCCATTTAATTTTAGAGAGAAATTTCGAACATCATTTCTTAAAAGGTTAGTATTTTTATTTAATTTTTCAGTTTGATTGTCTAGTTTTATATTTAATTCACTTCTAAATTCTCCCAATAGCTGTTTCAATAGCTGAGATTGATCATCAAATTTTTTATTTATTTCACTTCTAATTTCGCCAAACAACTTTGTCATTATTGTGACAAAATCCACTTGACTAAGAGGGTTATCACATGGAACCGCCTCAACACTCACCTGAGTATCCGTGTGACCAATCAATTGACTTTCTACAGACATCGGGCTAACATCATCAAATAATTGGGGTTGAAACATCTCTGTATCAGCCTCCGTATTAATATTACTATCAGTGGCCATATTGCTTAAAAATTAAAAAAATTAGTTACAAATAAAAATGTAAAATTCAATTTTAACAATACAAAATTTCCTGCGTGTCTTCTCTCTCTCTATTTCAACTCCGGTAAAAAACAATTAAATTAGAAGCCAAATTATTTAATTATTTTTAATTAAAACAATCTCGGGGGGATGCCTCCATGTAATGGTTTTCTTGGGTTTCTAGGGGGGGGAAGGGGAAGGGGAAAGAATCAATTAAAAAAAATTAATATAAATAATTTTTTTTATTTTAATTAATATTTAATTTAATTTAAATTAAATTGATAAATTTAGAATTAATCAGAAGATAATTAATATTGATTTTAATATTAATTAATAAATACATTAATTAATTTCTTATATTCCAATCAATTAGTAATTATGATTTAAATTAATAATTGAGGTTTTAAAAGATAATGAAGGTAGGAGAAATGAGGGGAAAAAATATGGCGTCCTTCTAATTCGACAAGGGTCGTGAATGAAGGAGATAATTTTAATTTGTGGTCCAGATAAAGATATAGCACTCAGATAACAGTGATTCCAGCGTGAAATAGAGAAAGAGTTGTACAATGGAAGAGAGTGATTAGCTTATTAGATGTGAACTTTTATAAATTTTATTATAAGTAAAATAAATAACGTTAGAAAATTTTCTTTCAAGAATCTTTGTTATTTTAAGCAATAAATCATATTAATTAGTTTTACAAATGGTAATAGAAATAATATCAATTAGTAACAAGAACTTAAATTATAATAAAATAAAAGGAAGGAAATAAAGTCTTATCCGTGTCGTGGTGTGGAAAAGGCGGCTGACATATGATGTCGTGATGATTTCCAAGAGGTCCAGATGAGTAGATTTTGTGAGGATCGAAAGAACCAGGTTGTCTTGTGTCTTCACGGGTTGAGATCAATTCCAATATTTAAATATTTTGTTTGGAAACGAATGAGAGTTAAAAAGCATTTAGCAACGCAAACATTCTATAAAAGTTGATTGTGCAAAATAGAACACGTCTATTCTCTCTGGTGTCTCGATAAAGAATAATCTTTCCAACAATATCAATAATCAAAATCAACACTCGGATAAATTCACTCACACTCTCACATAAACACACACAGACCTGGAGTTCTTCCGTCTCTTTCTAATTCTAATTACAAAGTTGTATTTTAATTAAATAATTTATTTTATAAATTAACTAATTATCTCTCTAAGTGAGATCACATTTCAAATTCTTAGAACTATTAAATTATATAATATTAAAATACATAAAAAGAAAGGGATAGAGATATTGGCATTAATAAATAAAAAAAACTTAAATATAAAATAAAGAAATTATTAAAATTAGGGACTGAATTGAAAATATCAGTACAATATATATACACAACTTTGTTTAAAATATTGCAATACGAACTGTTTTATAAATTGTTATCTCTAACATATAAATATATATTTATTATGTGAAGTTCATTTCGTATAATTTTGATTATATATGTATATATGAAATGAACTTTACATAATAAATTTATATATTAAAATATAATATTCTTTTATTTCTTTTCCGTACAAAATTTTACATCTATAATTTATATTACAATATAATATGCTTTTATTGCAATATTTAAAAACATTTTATACTTTTTATTATATATGTATATATGAAATGAACTTTACATAATAAATATATATTTATATGTTAGAGATAACAATTTATAAAACAGTTCTAATGACAATTCAAATTTCGCGCTCTGTTATAAGAAATTTGAAAGCAGACGTAATGTGCGCTAACTTCATGGTGTGGGTCACGCTCACGTGAGTTCTATACTTTTTCCCCATCCTGCAAAAGTGCTCAACGCCGCTAAAGAAGTTTTCACTTCAGAAATTATTTAATATTTGGAAATATATCTAACTTAGAAATAGAAAAAATGAATATTAATTAAAGAAAGAAATTGTTTTTAAAATATCCTAAATAATATGTAACAATTTTCAAGATAGAAATTTATTACAATATTACAATTATTAAATGTTGCATCATTGCATCAATCTGATTAAAATGATAATAATAAATAAATAATATTAATAAATATTAAATGATATTTTAGTGAAGAAATATTAAAAATTATAAAACTATCTAAAACTTAATTATAAAATAAAATAAAAGAACAATGAATAAATAAATATAAAATATAAAATATAAAATATAAAATATAAAATAGAGTAAAAAAAAAAAAAATTATTATTTTTAAATATGAATGCACTCCGCGGGTTTCGAACCTGCGAAGTTGATTCGTCAAAACAGTTCTTCTAACCACTGGTCTAAGATACTTAAATAATAAAAATAACATTTTTTTACCCTATTTTTCTTTTTTGAGAGAGATTAATAAATATTTTATTAAAAATAAATATTAAAATTATTAATCTTCTTATAAATAAAAATGACTTTTGTAATTGCATCACTCAATAACGCCTGGACCAATTTTGACAATTCTTTTTTAAAATGTTCGTTGAAGACCAAGGATGGTTTTTCCGGCGAGAAAAAATCGAATAATTGTCGGGAAAACCCTAAAAACAGCCCTTTTCTTTACATTTTCTTATTGATGACGTCACAGCTAGGGAGGACGAACATTTGGAATAAAAGTTGTCGCTTATCTGACCTCCCTACCTCCCCGAGAAATTCTCACTAAAAATGTTTATAATATTTTTATTTATTAAATCAAACTAAATATTATTTTTTATTTTAATATTTTTTTAATGTTAATACAATAATTTGTATTTTATAATCTATAAAATAATTTAATTATTTTAAAAAACGGCGGTCTTCATTTTTTTTACTCTCTACTGACTGTGACTGTAAGGATGATCTGTGCTGTGAATCCCTTCCTTCTCAGTGTCGAATAGAAATAGATGATATTACTTGGATAAATTTTTAAGATAATTAATTAATTTTATCAAATAAATATCTAATTATTTTCAGGTAATTTTATATATATTTTAATATTATTATTATAGTTTTAATTTTTTTAAGTAATTTCTTTTTATTTTAATTTTTATATTTAAGCTAAATATCATTTAATATTTTTTAAATTTATTAATTTAATTAAATACATTTGTTTAAAATTGTTTTTCATAATATCAAATAGTTTGAATTTCTAATTAAAACGTTTTATTTATTTAATTTAATTTTATTTATTTTTTGATCATTTTATTTGTATTTTTATATTAATAATTGTTTTTTTTAGATAATTTAAAACATTTCGATTGCCTTTTTTACCGACCGACGATAGTAAGGGAGGTATTGTTTTCACACCAAATTTCACATGAGGAGATTTTTTTACATATCACCACGAATGTATTGGTTTTATCCTCGGGAAAAATCATCTTCATTATGTTTTTCATAATTTAAAATTATATGACGTCACAGCCTCCTTATTATAATCACGGGCAACGCCGGCTACTTCAGCTATATATTATAAATAAAATAAAATTAAAAATATTTATGTTATATTTATATCTGTTTTTTATTACATTAATAGATATATTAAAATTATTTGAAATTGTTTCTGTAGCTGGAAATTAATTTATTTCAAACCGTCGGTCGGTTCAGACCTGGCTACAGGTCAACTTATTACTTGATTAATTTTGAATTTTGATTTTATTTATTTATTTACTTAAAAATTTAATTTTATTAAATAAATATCTAATTATTTTCAGGTAAGTTTATATATTTTTTATTTTTTAATCTCATTATGCTAGCTAAAATTGTTTGTTTGTATTAATGGTTTCGAGGCAGGAAAAGTGATGGGGTTTGAAATTAATAGTGATAATGCAAAATAAATAGTATCAGAGCGAATAATATTTGCAAAGAATTTAAATCGAGGTTGCAATCGGGAAATTATTATCAAAGGGGATCAAAATTAAAATATATAAAACAATTATTTTTTCTGTTGTATTATATGGGTGGGAGGCATGGTCTATAACCCTGGGAGATGAGAGTAGATTCAGAGTATTTGAGAAAAGGATTCTTCCCAAGATTTATGGGCTAAAGAAAGATGAGGACACCGGGGAATAGCGGAGACTGCATAACAAGGAATTGCATGACCTCTATGCATCTCTAGATATAGGTTATAAAATAGAGTGTCTGTCAAATACTCAAAAACTACCCGTCCGATTACGGTGAAACTTTCAGGGATTGTTGTGGGCATCCCAGGGAAGGTTTTAATACAGACTTTCAACCAAATACCATGTATCACTCGGGGGTACAGGGGGCGGAGCCCCCGTCTAGGTGTGAAGAGCGCCTGGAAGGCGCTCGGAGCAGCTAGTATATATATATAGTAAAAGAAAATAAATCGATTAATTTATTTATCACAAGATCAGACAGGGTTCACTGACAAAGAAATCGACCATTCAAAGGTCATCCTCTCTCATGCATTTTATCATAATAAATAATTTTTTTAATCCATATAATTTTATATAAATAGCAAATATTTAAAAAAAAGCAATAAATTTAGTCAAACTTCAATCAATCAAGATGTTTCAAGCCCAAAAGTACCTTTCAAATTCTAAAAATGCTGTTTTGTCTGTTAAAAAAATAATTCAAGAAATCTTTAATGTAAGTAAGAGAAAATAAAACTAAAATAAAAGTAAATATCATAAAAAATATATTTAAAGAAAAAATTTATTTCCATTAATTTAGTTTTTTTTTTATATTTTCTTATTTATTTAAATGTCTATTATAATTGATATTTTGAAAATTTTTAATTTTATTTATTTTTAAAAGAAAAGAAAAATTATTTTTTGTATAGGCAATTGATTGGCGTGATGGGGATCGAATTCTTGATGTCGGCTGTGGTCCTGGTAATATCACCAGTGAATTGATTCCCAAATATATTCCATGTCGTTGGTCCAAAATTATTGGAATGGATTTATCTCCAGAAATGGTGCAAATTGCCAATGAACATTACGCTAAAAAGAATATTTCTTTTATTCAAGGAGATATTGTAGCAGATAAACTTGAATTAAATGAAAAATTTAATAAAATTATTTCCTTTTATTGTTTACATTTGGTTGAGGATAAAAAGTAAGTTATTATTCATAGTAATCAAAGGATTTAAAATTATGTCAAAATTATAATATTTTAATTATTTGAATGGAATAATGAAATATATATCTATGTATGTAATCATTATTTTACATTTACAATATTCACACACAATCAATCATTTTAATTCTTTTTTTCTTTTTTTTTGATTTGAAATAAATCTTATATACTATTATTATATTCTCTATTTAGAAAGGCTACTGAACAAATGTATTCACTACTTGAAAAAGATGGTGAAGCGATTATTTCATTTGTAATTTATACTCCAATTTATCATGCCTATGCATTATTGAAGAAGAATAATACTAAATGGTCCAATTATATTCAGGTTCTTAATATTCTATAAATTATATTATATTGTGTGATATTTCATTATTAAAGTTTTTTACTTATCTAGCTATAGTCGGAGAGACGAAAGTTGGGGCCTGAGCCCACCTCCACCCTCGGCCAACCAATTCCCGCATTTGCCCCCACCATTCCAACAAGACCACACCGCGCAACTCTCTTGAGCATATCACATTTTTTATAGTTTAGTTTGAGAGAGTAGAAGACTGTGATCAACTGTGATGTAGAGGAAATCACTCTAACTCTAGGAGGGGGTACCCCGCCTCTCCTGGCTGAAACCCCTCAGGACCCAACTTTGGTCTCTCCGACTATAGTCTTATATTAACAGTTCGATATCCTAGATTAAATTAAAATTTGCAAGATTATTTCTATTTTTTTGTTATTTTTAATATTAAAATTAATTTATAGCGATTTATTTAATAATTCGTTCTTATTAATTAGATTTGAAATACCTTAGAAAATTATAATAAATATATGTTGTTGTTATGTTCCTGCAATCTTACATCATCAAGAAGGTTATTATTTTATTTATTTACAGAGCAATATAAAATATGTTAATATACTTGAACAACCGAAAAACGATTTTATTAAAAAATATAAAATAATGAATGAAAAAATTGGTTTCAAAATAAAAAGCATGGATGAACAAATGGCTAACTATATTTTTCATTCTTATCAAGAAGTTAGAGGTTAATTATTATCAATAATTTATTTATTAAAAAAAAAAAAAAAAATAATAATAATTAAAACTACTTACAACACTAATGAAATTTTCTTTTAGATTTTACTGAAAGTATAAATCCTTTTCTACATTCAATGCCAATTAATCTTAGAAACGAATTTTGTGATGATACGATTAATTTAATGTTAAAAGAGGGATTTCTGCAATGTATTTACTCAAATGATAATAATAATAAAACAGAAATTTATCAAATACCTACTAAAATAATAGTAAGTCATGTTTATAAATCAGTGGCAGGCATAATATAGGATTCTGCTAATTGGAGAAGATGCCACAGAGGCCGATCTTTCATCCAATAACACATTAAATATTTAATAATATTTAAAATTATTTTTGCATTTAAAAATTTGCTTCTTCGTAGAGTGAGAGGGAGAAATTTTGATATACTTGAGGTATATCAATGAGTCAATTCTTTTATAATTTATCATAAAATTTGTATTGTATTATACACTGGTTGACAAAATTAAGATATTGAAAGATTCATTAAAAGATGTGTGAAAATGCTTTCCATCTCTGGTGGACAAAATTAAGAGATGTGTGAAAATGCTTTCTATCTCTTAATTTTGTCCACCAGTGTACTTTAATAATAATATTGATTTAAATATACTTTAGTAAAATCATGATAATTATTGTTAAAATGGAACCAAGTCATAAATAGAAATAAATTAATTACATTCATATTAAACGATTTATTAAAAAAATAGTCATATTGTGGTCACACTAACTTATATTATTATTTATTATTATTTTTATACAATTTTGTTTATTTTATTAAATATATAGACCCTAATAATGATATATTATAATTTGTACATATAAATGGCTTATAATTAAATGACTAGAAGAAAAAAAATTACTTTAAATAGCATAACAAAATGTAATATAGTAATAATAGTAATAGTGTATTATAATGTGTTTTTATCCAATTTTGTGTTAGCTGTCCCACTTACTTTACTATTAATAATAATAATCTTATGCTTTTCTTCAATTACTATAAAATACATTCAATTATCAAATTGTTTTATCCAATTATAATTTAACATACATATTCATATCAATTAATAAATAATTGGAATGAAACTTACTATGTGTTGATATATTAATCTTGTTAAATTCATTTTTTTTTTTTGATATTTTTACATCAGAGATATTTTAAAATCAAATATTATATTGAATATTAAAAAATAAAAAGATTATCTTATTATAGTTAATTTAAATAATAATAATATGGGCTTTAAATATTAGATAAGAATTTATTTAAATTTCTTTAAATATTTTATTTACGGAATCGCCAAAAATCTCGAAAGGAGAGGGGGGAGGTATTTATTATGTCTAGAGATAAAGATACATAAACATGCCAGTAAAACTTCAAAATGAGTTTGGTCAATTCTATTTGAACTTGAAGCAATAATTAATTGTTTTCAATTTTAATCAATTGAAAAATAATTGATTGGATTAGACGAGGAAATTTTCTTAGGCGTTTTTATCTATTTCAATTTTAGATGATATAGATATATAATCATATCCCAATAAATATATAAGTTATCAATAAATTATAAGAAAAATTCTACTTTTTAAAATTTTCTTGAAATTAGCAGAATAGGATATATATAATAAATCAATTGGAAATATTACACTTTGAATTATTCAATCAATATTTATTATGGATAGTAATTTTGTTTTAAGACTTTGATTAATCAATTAATAATACCTATATTTAGTGAAAAGATAGTTTAACTACATGTCTATCTGGTACAAGTACCACACATACTTTTATCAACAATTTCGCATTCAATAAGAAGATTGAGGTCGAATTGTGAGTCAGCCAATTCCATACCTCCTCCTTGACCTCTTTGATCCTTGCAAATCTGTTTTCTTGTCAATGTCAAATCTTGTCTTTAGGTCAGAAAAATTTTCCTATAACCAATATCTTCCTAATATTGACTCACAAATCAATTTCAATTTTTACTATCTCGCCAGAGATAATAGTGCGATCACGGAAATTTTCGATGTCGAGGTTCACTAAGGTTGAGAAAAATGGCTGTATATGTGAATGTAGACAAGATAATGAAAAAACGGTTTGAGCTAGAATCATGAAATTTGGTATACGGGCATTATTTAAAATTCGTAGTTTTCTATCCACTTTTGAGAAATGTAGCTCATCCGGAAGAGGGTCATTATCTAACACGTTTTGATTTTTTTTCCTCTAAAGTGACCGTAAAAATAAAGATATATGTCTGATAGTTTTTCACATGATTAAAAATTGCATAAAACTGCTATATATAGAATTTCAGCTTGGTTGAATCGCTAAAAGTACCGGAATTAATTTTTTAGCACGTTGACTAACAATCACGCGCGAGCATGTGACCAGATGCCCTCAACAAAGAGCCAAACTCGCGCTGGTTTAATAAATACTATTTATTAATTTTAATTTATAATTTAATTTAAATATAATATATATGTGTTAATTTATCCAATTGGAATTTGCATGATAGCCGACCGGAGACATCCCACATTTTTTTCATTCATTTATATTTACCCAAATGTTCGTAAATGAGTTGTTTGATAAACTTAGATGATTAAAAATGCGTTGGATTAATTATTCTTAGTTAATCAATGATTTATGGATTTCTTGTGATCTTTAAAAATAGTATCTTTTTGGAAATAGAAATGATTATTTATTTATTTATTTATAAATTTCCTTCTCACTAAGAACAATTCGTATGTGTTTCTCTCGTTTCAAATATTGGCATTGAAGAAAATTTTTAATCCATACATATTAAATATTAACAAGAACATTATTCGTTTATTTTATTTGTGTAAATTACATAAAAGTAGGTGGAGTTTTCTGTTAATTTAAATTATTTATTTGGATATTTGAAAAAAGCATATTTGATTTCTGTAATGCTAATTTTATATCTCAATAAATAATTTTTAAATTCCCAATATTCGTACAAAAAAAAATTTAAAAATGCCTCCCTCGTCGGTCGGTAAATACGCTCACACATGTCCAACCTGTTTGCCATCACTAGAGGTGAAAAAAAAATAGCATTGAGTTAATTATTGGATTAATTATTTCATTCATTTATATTTACCCAAATGTGATTTACTCTGTGTATGTATGCTCTGTGACACTCTGTGATAATGAGAGTTTCTTGAAAGTATGTTTTACAACGTTGGTCAATAGAGATATATATTTTCAAATATGAAAATCATAAAAATAATTTTATTTAGTCGTTATTAATTTTTTTCATTAAATATTATTTATTTAATGCTATTAAAAGAAAATTTAAAAATTAAAGATAATAATTATTTTAGTTAGTAAAGAATTAGTTAATTAAATAGTATAATATAAATAATAATAATAATATAAAAATGATTACAATAACAACACATAAAAATAGCAATATATATTTAAAAGCAATGTTTTCGTTTTTTTACGACTTGAGTCAATGAATTACTATAAATTACTATAATAAATATAATATAATATAATAAAGATAATTACTATTTTTAAATATTATGCAATATGTAATTACTAATTGATAAATATAATACCTTCTAGGTCACTTATGACCTAAGTTGAACCTAAGTCAGAATATTGCATTGTCATCGAAGTTACATATTATACTATATAAAGTATATAATTAATTTACTAATTAAATTAAAAATATAAGCTCATTCGAACATTGGGAAGTGGGTCAAATTAACGTTGCAAGATTTGACGACACGTACAAGGGTTGAAACTAAATAAAAGCGTGTAAAAAAGTTTGAGAAAATGTCTATAGTCTTTAACTTTAGATTTCCTTAAATTATTTAATAAATCAATTATAATCAAAAACCTATAAGAATATCAAGAAATACGAGATTATACTCTATTATAACATATACTATATAAAGTATATAATTAATTTACTAATTAAATTAAAAATATAAATAAGAACACGAAAAGAAATTTAGTTTTAATATACTGTTTGAAATAAAATAAATGAAAACCTATTAAATATAAAATTACAACCAAATACTGTTTTACCTCGGGCATAGCCCTTTGTCTAGTTGAGAAGAGTGCCAAAATAAATATAAACTGAAAAAGTCCGGTATTTAATTATTTGCTTTTTTATTTTTATTTAATTTGATTTTTTTCTTTATTTTATTAAATTGAAAATAAATAAATATTAAATATATTTAAATATTTTTATTTGGTAATAAACATTCAATATAATGAAAGAAATAATAACAAAAAAACAATTAGAATAACTTCTAGTATTGATATACTGTTTGTTCGGTCGTGCAGTCTGATAAAGATAAAAAAACTAGGGACATTGCACTTACCTGACTTATACTTATAGTGATTTATCCTTTATTAAATATTAAGCAGATCTTCAGGGTAGAATCAGAAAAAAAATATTAAAAACTGCAATTGTTTTTTATATTCCCATTTTAATCAACAAAGTGAAAACATTTGTTTTTAACATAATTCAATACATTTTCATTCATTTCGAAAATTGATATAACAAGTAGCATTATAATAATGAATTGAATCAACAAGGAATGCAAATTATCTTTTATAGGGTAAAACAATAATTATAATATAGTAAAATTACAATCAAAATAAAAAAAAACTAACAAATTAATTCCAATCTAAATGATAAGAACGTCTTAATTATAATGAAAAATGAAAAAATAACACAAATTTTTGTTTGACTTTCTAAGAATATATGAATGAACATTCATAGACAAAGTTTCTATATTAAATTGTAAACAAATTTCAAGGCCAATGCATTTATATGAAATACTTGATAATTATTTCATTAATGTAATTTAACAAAATACTCCTTAATATTTAATATTAAAACATAATTGAATCTTCTACAGATAAAATTCTTATTACAAGTTGAAATTTGTAGGAATCAGAACTCAAGAGTTGATATTATTTTTAACGATAAGGTAAATCTTGATTTTTTTATTAATACACTGCTTTTGATATTTTTGATAATATTGAATTAATGAAGTGTTTTAAAATTATATAAAAATGTCACTTATTGTTAGATACTGACAAAGACTTATTTCTACCTTCAGTCATATATTTATATTATATAAAAATCATTAAAGAACATTTATATATACTCCAGACTGAAATGAAAGCTAATAATTTATTTTCATTTATGATATATTTAATTTATTTTCTTTTATTATATATTTATTTTATGTTTTAAGTAAACTAGGTTTGAAATTCCTATTTAGTTTAAAAAGATTACATAATAAAGTTTTAATTATATAAAATTTATATATACTGTGTAGTATTAGTATAACAATGTTATCATTAGCCATATATGAAAAGCAGTATAAAAATATCTTTTATGGATTCCTTATGATTGTTGGAATGATTTGAAATAAACATAAATTTATACTTTAAATATAATTAAAGAAATAAATTCTTTTTAATAAAATATTAATCAACACTCAAGTTCTGTACATGTATTTTATAAATGTAAAAAATATTTGTAAAATTATTCGATTACTTTTATGAATTTATTATGAATTGTAACTAAATAATATTTTAATAAGGAATTTAAGAATACACGATGAAAAATATGAGGTGCACAATCACAAGTAGAACGAGAAATAAAAAAATGACACAATCACTTTTTTGAAACAATATAAAAAAAATTAATCAACAACTAGCTGCTCCGAGCGCCTTCGGCGCTCTTCACACCTAGACGGGGGCTCCGCCCCCTGTACCCCCCAGTGATACATAGTATTTGGTTGAAAGTCTGTATGTAAAAGGTTTTCATCCATTTTGTTTCAATCAGTATAAGTAGATAAGACATGTATTTGTTTTCTTGTAAAATATATTTTAATTTAATCAGTAAATTAATTATATATTATTATTGTATTTATCTAACTCTGTGTCTCTACAGTTTTCGAAAGTTCTTCAGCATCCACATTTCTCTAAGCGTCCCTATCCTGAGCTACAACCAAATCCTACACTTTTTTCAATTTAGTTCTAAAAAAAAGGTATACCGTTTGTCCCGGTTTGGTGTTTTCGAAATATGGTTACCCTAGTCATCGATCAACATGAAAAATAATTGTTTTATATATTTTAATTTTGATCCTCTTTGATGAGATAGGCGTTACAATTACAACGTCGATTTAAATTCTTCTCGAATATTATTATCTTTCGTGATTAGAGATCTTAAGTATTTAAATTTTATACTTTTTCAAATTCTACATTTTGTATGTTAATTGTAGGTAAGTCGTATCCGTATCATAATTCTTGAATTTTTTTGTTTAATTACATTTCCCCCCTCTTCCAGTCCAATTCATTTACCTATCAATGTTGCATAAGGAATTTAAATTTCTTAATTTGGCTAGAACACTCCTTTTTTTAAAATTTTAAATAGAGGGAGAGAGAGAGGTTCTAATTATATATATATCTGTTTCTATGACAAAAAAAAAGTAAACAAATTACATACATACAAACACTCTCCTTTAAATATATTTCTGGAAAATGGAACACCCGCAGCTCAGCTCAGGAGTTACCTAAGATTCTAATTTCTTTTTTATTTTTCATCATTTGAGGTACCTTTCACTTCAGAAAAATTTGGTTACCTTACTCCTTGAGTTTAGGCTCCGGAGTTTTTTGCGTACAGACGGACACTATCGTATTAAATATATAGATATTAATTGTGTTTGCCTTGTCTTTTTTATTTAATAATTACAAACAAGTTGGCCATTGATTAGTACATATTGGTGTTTTTTATGAATAGATCGATAAAGTACTTTTTTAGGATTTGAAAAATATACATCAATAAGCTCATTGTTACAATTTGAATGGCCTTCTTTGATAAGATGGCTATTTTCGTTTCAAAAGGGGTTTTAATATTATAAAAACCTTAAATAAATCAAATTTATACAATCCGTGATAATAAGAAGTTTTTATTTTTAATTCAAGAAATATAGAATTAAATGGAAATTTTTTATTTTTCTTTTAGTTTTTTTTTTGTTGCTTTTTATAGATATTAATTTAATATTAAAAATCTATTATAGATATAGATAATATTTTATTTGTCATTCTATAACTTAATTGTTGATTTTCTTTAAAGGGAAATTAGAAATTATTATTATTATTATTAATAATATTATACAAATCTTGGCGGTAAAGATTTCTTGGTTGTATATATTTTAGTATTTATATTCTTTATGAAATGAGTGGGCAATAATAATATTATCTATTTATTTTTGGTTTTAAAAACATATGAAAATATATATTGGTCTAAATCGTGAATGATTTTTTGTTTTTAAATAATTTACAATTATGTTTTTTTTTTAATTATATTTTAATAAAAATTCAAGTTTTTGATTGTTAATTGATTTTGTTATGCATAATGGAATATTTAATAAATAAGATAATTTTTTACCCTTTTTTTTTGTGTGACAAATTTCTAAAGAAAAAACATTATAAAAGAGAGTGAAAGATGGTAAATTGAATTTGGAAAGATCTTTTATATTAATATCAGAATTATTAAACTAATGAAATTAAATTTAATATAATGAAACTGAAATATTTAAAATTTTTAATACAAACTATTGATAATTAAATAGTATTAAAGTAAAATTAATAATATTATCAACAATATCAAAACTTAAAATTGTCAAACCATATCTTCCCATTAATTTCCATCGATCATTTCAAAGTAGTAATAAAATTAATTATAATAGAAATAATTTCAATGAATTGTCAATACATTTTTACATACAAATAACACTAATAATACTAGCCACAAAAATACTAAAAAAACTATTCTCGATTTTACAACTGATATAATTTTAGAAATTTATTATTTTATTTATTTGTTATATTATATATTAATTTATAATAATTTATTTGAAAGCTAAAAATAAACGAAATATAGCATACCAAATATATATTTGTATTATATTAGGATTTTTTTAAAATTATTATTATTATTATTATTTTTATATGGAATATGTATACAATTTATATGTTTTGAATTGGAAAAATATTTGTTCTTTTAAATAAAATATTTTGATCACGCTATCTTATTGTTTCAAATATGCTCAAATAGCAAGTTTTTTATTTATTGTATTTAAAATGTATATTTACAGATTTATTTATAAATATAATGATAGAATGTGGAATTTTTAAAATAAGAATTACTAATTTTTTAAATGTAAAAATTCAAATTCTAAAAAAATATTTTGTTATAGTGTTGCTTTTATGAACTTAAGTTTGAAAAAAAAATATAATTTAAGAGAACGAGTATATCATTGCAAATTAGTTTTGATCAATTCTTTTTATAATTCCTTATTTAGTTTTAAACAGTTGGAAATATATCAAATAATGAGAAAAGCATTTACTTTTGATTAAATATAGAAATTCGAAATCAATATGAAATTTATTGTTAGAAATTAAAAATTATTTAATGCACACAAAATTAATTTGGTTGAAAAATGTGTTTTTTCGTTATTAAAATCTTAAAAATAATTAAAAATTATGGATTTGTTAATTGATTTTATTATGCATATTGAAATTATAATGAAATTTTCCTATTTCATTTCTCATCTAATGAAAATGAATGAAATAGAGAAGTATATATTTATTAGTAGATTTTTATTAAATTAAATTTTAGATTTCTTTCAAAAAAAGAATAAAAACATTTATAAAAATAAATATTTTTCTTTTCAATTTAATTTATTTTATCGATTAATAATAATATTAATTGTTACGTAGAAAAATAATCAAAATCAAAAAATAAATTTTTTTATAATTAATATTTTTTTTAAAATTATATTCAATTTATTTATAATTTTTTGAGATTAGTACAAATTATAATGGGAACATTTTTATAATTAAAATTTATAATTTATATAATTAAAGCAATATAAATTAGCCAAATGTCAAAACTAAATAAAAAAAATTTATTAGTAAATATGATCTATCTATTTATAGTATAGACAACATATTACCGATTTTGTAAATATATTATAAATTTTATTGTTTAATATTTTTATTTAATTCATCATTTTTAACAGTACCAACTGTTTTTTTGATCAAATATTATTTTTAATGTGATATGAGAATAGAATGAAAACGATATGTTTGAAATTATGGTTTCGATTTTTTTACTCTGTTGATTTTATTTTTATCTTTGGACAACATATACAATGAAAATCAACTAAACAAACCCTTTTGATGAAATTTCAACTCGTAATAAATATATATTATAGATGTATATAGATTTGACTATTATAATTTTTTTTTTTGCTCTAAAGATCAATTTTCACTATATGTATTTTTTTATAAGATAAAATATTGAAATAGGCAAACAATTGCATACAATCACGTAAATAGTATCTAGAATATTAATTGATGATTATTTAAAGTAGTGTTCTGTCAAAAATAGTTGAAGTCAATTCTAAAAATCTTAAATTTTTTATTTTATTTTAGGTCGGTTTTAAAAACCGAATTATTAATAAAAATTTGTTGATTAATAATGTTGATATATATAGATACAACAAGATACAAATGATTACTCTTTCTTTTGATTCGAGTACAAATGAATGAACAATTAATGACATTGAATGGGATCATTACCAGAAAGAGAATCATTCACTTAAAAATTTGAAATTAATGATTTATTATTATTAGTTTTTTTTTACTAAATATATATATACATATATATATATATGTATATATATATTATTTTTAAGCCTAATTAATAATAATAATAATAATAATAAAAGTGTGAGATCCGATCTCCTGCAATGAAATTGTTCAAAAACACGCAAAACGTTTACAAGGCACAAGTCTGTTAAATCTAATTTGTCATTATCAATATTTGAGTCTATAAATTTTTTTTTCATTTATTATTATTATTTTTTATTTTTTTATAAACAAGGCTGATGGGAAGCTCTTTAAGTTATTTTACTGTTTAATTAAATTATTCATTACATTATTTATTTGGTTTATTTTTGTTCTCTTGTCATTATATATTTATATATATATATACATATATATATATTAGTGAGCTAATGATTTTTTAATTATATTGTAAGCAAATATTGTTTCCAGAAATAAAAGTATGACCCTTGGCCGGGACAAGAAAGGAAGCTAGCGAGAAAGGTGGAAACAGACTGAGCTCGGTAAATGAGGTGAGAGAAAATGAGAGAAGGTAGTTGGAACTATTCACCTATATCATTTTTTTGGTTAATTCATGGTTGCTGATGTTCCAAAGAAGATGAAGAAGACAACGTAAAAGAACTAGCAGACAAGGATCCACACAATGACCGAAATTCAATCCATTAGGACAAGTACCCACCTTTGGTTCAGCTAATAGAAGTATATAGATTACGATATAGGGATGCTATAAGTCAACCAAGTGATGAAACAGAATTACTAGTGTTAGCTTATTTTTAAGATTATGTGAGTAAATTATTTTAATTAAGAAAATTTGATCTCATAATTGGATTTTCACGTAAGATTTTAATATATAATATATTTTTTAATATTATTTTTATAGTAGTTTAGTGTTATGCTAATTTCTTTATATTTTATTTTTATTTTGTTTATTTTGATTTTTTTTTAAATAAATTAATAACATTTAAAGTAGCATAAAAAAATTAATCGAGGCAGGAAAATTGATGGGGTTTGAAATTAATAGTGATAAGACAAAATAATTAGTATCAGAGAGAATAATATTTGCAAAGAATTTAAATCGAGGTTGCAATCTGGAAATTATTATCAAAGGGGATCAAAATTATTAAATTATTAATTGTATTATATGGGTGGGAGGCATGGTCTATAACCCTGGGAGATGAGAATAGATTCAGAGTATTTGAGAATAGGATTCTTCCCAGCATTTATGGGCCTAAGAAAGATGAGGACACCGGGGAATGGCGGAGACTGCATAACAATGAATTGCATGACCTCTATGCATCTCTAGATATAGGTCATAAAATAGAGAAGGCTGGGATCGGCAGGGCACATGGCTAGAATGGGAGAGGAAAAATATATTAGTGGGGAGTTCGATTGGAAAACGTCTGTGTGGAAGACCAATTGGGAACAGGGTGGACAATGTAGGAAGGAACGTGAGAGAGATGGGACAGGTTAGGAGTTAGATGGTTATAGCTCAGAATAGGGACACTCGGGGGGGGGGGTACAGGGGGCGGAGCCCCCGTCTAGATGTGAAGAGCGACGAAGGAGCTCTGAGCAGCTAGTATATATATATATATATATAATTCTAAGCTTAAAACCACTCTCGTGTATTGAAAATAAACTTAACGTTATATAGATTTGAAGATTTTGTCGAGAGTCTTCTACTTCTACGTAAGTTTTATCTAAAGTTAAATTAAAAAAATATTTTTTTATTTATATTAAATATGATGAAATTATTATTAAAGAATGAATACTGTGAAGAAGTTAATATATTTCTTTACTTCTTTAAATGATACTTGTAAGAATTTTATATTTATAAAATAAGAATATATTCTGGTAATTTTGCTTTTTGAAAGTGTATTTATTTGAATAATACTAAAGTATAATTTATTATTATATATTATTTAATAAAAAGTGAGGTTAATATCACATTATACACACACATTAAGCTTAGATAAACAAACCAATCAAAGTGTAAACATTAGAAACTGTTTCTTGCTCACCTTAATGATTTTTATTAATAAAAATTTCAAAATATTTGAATATAGTGCCAAGTTAAAACTATTCTTTAGTTAACACACGCGTTTGTCTTTTGGATTTATTTTTATAACTTAAAAATTAAACTTCTGAAATTTAACATGTAAACCCGGTCTAGTTTCAAAAAATATGTAATTGTATTTTCGAAAATTGAAATAAACATTCATGATCCACATAACTTATTCTTTATTATCCTAATTGATATTTGATTCATATTTTTAGCTAATCCAAATAAATCTTTTGAAGACGCTTCTGAGGTTTATCCAAAAACGATGTGTATCTCTGCAGGTAATACTTAATATATTTGGTAATTGTCCTATGGGTCCCGCAGCTAGGAAGATGAATGAATATCAAAATGAAACTTGCATTGGCGGATTCCTTGTATGATTCTTAACAACTTTTACTAAGGACCATATATTTTTATCAATTATAGCTTAAAAATTCTTTACCATAATTTAATTATGGAATGTTTTCTTTTTCTATTCTAGATGGTGAATTATATTCTGAAGGTGATTCTTGGTTTGATGGATGTCGTCAATGCGTTTGTCGACAGGGCATTGAATTGTGTGCTCTTCTTCATTGCCCACCACCTAATTGCCCCTGGCCAAGTTTTAACGCTTCGACTGAATGCTGTCCACGATGCTCAGGTGAGTTTACATTTAGATAAGAAAAAAGATTAATTAATAATCAAAAGTGTTAGAATATATAATTCTAATAAAAATAAAATAGTAAAAGAACCATTCTCATTTGATAAACATAACTCTTCTAAGGAATAATAATTACAACTGCTTTTAAAAAGTTAAGAAGTTTTCCAATAAAATAATTAATTAATTTAATTAATCCAAATTAAATTAAAAAAGAAAAACAATATTATTATATAAAACAAGTATTAAAATTTGGTTTTTAAAATCAAAAATTTTAGAAAAATTGATATAAAATTGAGATTTGGGGTCAGAGAATTTAATTGAAATCCTATTTATAATTTAAAATCTTTAGATGAATGAATCGAATTGTATTTAATGATTTTCTTTTACATTTTCTATAGAATCGTCGGGTGTTCTTCGAAGTGATCATGTTTCTATGGTGTGCCAGTCAGTTGACGGTTTGTTTCGTTTGGAGGGTGATCGCTGGTCTCTTGACTCCTGCACACAGTGTACTTGCCATCAGGGCCGAGTCCTATGTGAGGCAAGAAAATGCCCACCGGTGCCTTGTCAGCAGCCTATATTACCAAAACCAAGTAATTTTTAAATTAATTTTTTGATGATAATATTCATAAAACAAAAGTCATTTGGTCTCTTAAAATATTTTAATATATGTATATATGGTAATCTTTTCTCGAACTAAATTAATCTAATTAACATATTGTTAGAGAGAATAAGTTGTTTTTTTTAAATAAATATTTTTGTTAAATAACTCTAAGGATCTAAGCATATATTAGTCACATTTATTTATTTTGATTTCATCACATTAAATATTATATTATACATTTTTGTCAATTTGATGATATTTTTACCTATTAGTTTAGCATTTTACTGCTAGTCTACTCTCTTAATAATAAATACCTGGTTCACCGAGCCCCCGTTCAAATAATTTAAAAGAACAAAATAATAATAAAACATACTCCTTAAACGTATGTATTAATGCACTGAAAAGAAAAGAATGCTCTGTTGATAAATAATATATATTTTCATAATTTTGATTTATTTATTTCTATATGTATAAAAAAGATTTTTGTCTGCACAATTTATTTTAATCTTAAAAAAAATTTAAACTATTATTATTTGTTTCAATAAGATTCGGAATTTAAAAATAAGTATTTTGAATATTTTTCATTGTAATTTGTAATAGATTTTCTTAAAAAGAGTGTTCAGTCTTAAATTTCTATCTAAAATATTTATATATATATATATTAACTTGATAAGAATATTCTAAATTTTATTTTTTATTGTTTTTTTTTTCAGATGAGTGTTGCCCGAGTTGTCCAGAGACAACAATTCTTGATGACCATTCGAAAGTAAATGATGTTCTCGAAAGAAAATCTCATAAGACATGCGAGGGACATCCAAATGGCGCGATATGGCGACAAGATGTTTGTGTTTCATGCAAATGTGAAAATGGAGAAAGTCAATGTTATAGAGAGCAATGTCCCACTCCTCATTGTAACAACCCTGTGTTTATAAAAAACAGTTGTTGTCCACTCTGCTTGAGTAAGTTCTATGATCTATACTATAATTTCTTTATAATGGTATCATTTAAAAATGTATTATTCCATGAATGTGAAAACCACCTCGTTCTCTTTTCACTATCTCCACAAATCTTTCATTCACCACAACACACCATGAAAAATCTCAATTTTTACCATGTTATATTATTAAATTATATTTATTATATTTTGTTATATTTTTTATTTATTATAATTATCATGATACAAAAAATAATATTGGTAATATTTAAAAAATTAATTTTTATGGATATAAAAATATATAAATCTGACTTTTTATATTACTTAAATTGTATAAGTTAAGGGTATAGATAATTTTTTCAAAAATTTCTCCAATTTTATTAAATGTCACTTTTGGAGGTCTTTTGAAAAAGATATATTCGACTGATAATTCTTGTCTATTCTATAAACTTAATATAAATAATTTTAATAGCATATTTTAATTTTTTTATATTTTTTACACAAATCAGTTTCTTAGAATGATTCAATTTTTATATTTATTCGTTTTGATATTATAAAATTTATCTTAATGAAGGCATTTATTTATTTAGTACTATTACCATAACTTTTTGAAACTTTCATTCCAAATTACTAGAATTTATCTTTCTTTTATTTTTATCTTTTACTAATATAGTATTTAGAACTTTTGTTGTATAATTTTTATATTATAATTTTTAGATATAAATAATGCCTTGTAAACATAATATTTACTTTTGAATTTTTTTTATTAAATTGTAAAATTTGATTCTATTTATTTTGAAACAATTTGTTATCAATTTCTTGTCATGAAAATGTATTATTATAATATTAATCACATGTTTTTTTTTTAAAAAATTCGAAATTGAAACGAAAGACTGCATAAATAATAAAAAAAAAACCTTAAACAAACTTTTAAATAAAAGAATAAGAAAATATTTTAAATAAAAATAAAAATACTTAAATATATTTATTTTTAATCTATTTAAATTTAATTTTTAGCTTAAGTATTTTCTATTATTTTATTTTTTATCATTAATCCATTCTTAACACAAACTTTAGTTTTTCCAGTAGTATTTTTTAGTAATAAAAACTGAAATCCCCTGAATTATACGACAGAATATTTTTCTGAATTCCTAAGATTTTAAAAAATCTTATATTTTATTTATCTTTATTGATTAATTTTTTTTTTTGCTTGTTTTTTTTAGAAAATTTACGATCCTTTCCACAATATTACATCTGGGTGATTTCTGCGTTCGTGACTATTCTCATCGTGGGCCTCTTAATTTATTGTCTTTGTCGAAGACGACCAGACAAAAGCGATTATAAAAGTGTGGTCAACTCATTGGATAAAACACCGACCTCAATAGGGAGTGCAGAAAAATCAGCCCTCGCACCATGAATCTTTCCCCACTCTGATTTCTCTCTTGTTATTTTATTTTTAATATACATTTTTTTATAAATATATATATAATTTATTTCGTGATGAATGAACAAATCAATATAATAAGTGAAAAATAAACCTTTAATGATCTCTTTGGCAGTAGCAATGCATAGAATGAAAAAGGACGTGATTGTGAATTTTTAATTTAAATAAAAAATACCTATATAAATATTTACTATAAGTACTAATTATCTATTATAAAAAAAATAAAAAATAAATAAAAAAAAAATTAAAAAAAGATCTTTGTTAATGGTAATATATATTGTGATCTTTTCTATTCTGACCTTTTCCGCAGCAAGGGACTAAATAAACAAAAAAGAAAGATTAAAATATAAATAATTTAAATATATATAAAGTAAATGTAGACTGGTTTGATGTATTTTAATCATGTGTTTTTATAGTCTTTATCTGGTTATCATTTCTTTCCCCGTGAAAATAAATAAACCTTCATAAATGTAATATTATGTCATCTAATGAATCCTCTCACATTCTAGAAAAAAAATCATTTATATATTTTACTAAAATAATATATATAATTGTTTAATACCACTCTATTCATATTTTTTCTACTATTTATATTTTAAATATATATATGAGTGAATTGGGTGAAAAAACACAGCATTTATTGTTTATAACATGAAAATTTGATAACAAAATGAATTTAATTAAACAATTATGCCCATAAATTATCACCAGATTCACTCACATTCCCAAGTATTTCTTTTTTTTTTCATAAACAATTATTTATATTAACATTTTTTTTTTTTAATTTTAGAGCAGGGTAATAACAAAGAATTTCAATTAATCCTTTTTATTGTCCTAAGTACTTTATCTTTTTGTTCTTAAATATTAATATCTCTCTTATATTAATTGTATTTCTCATTGATTGTTATGAAATTAATCGTACAGTATCAGTATTCCAAATGGTATTCTGATCTCTTAAATCCTTCAAATGTACTATCTAATCAATAATTCTCTTTCTAATACAATCATGAAATTATTTCATTGCGACAGCGACAACCTTGAAATATTTTAACCCATAATCGCTTTTCTACATATGAATAGAAAAAGTATAAATTTTGTTCATAACCCATATTGACCAGGGTCGTATGTGTCGCCAATTGTGATTTTTAAAATATTTATTAAAAATACTTAAACATAAACAGCTTTGCTGAATAAAAATAAAAAAAAAAAAATATATTATATAAAAATAAAAAAAATAAATATAATCAAATTTTCAATGTGTGTATCTAAACAGAGATTCGTTCGTTGAAATAAATAAAAACATTAATACAATAAATAAATCTCTGTTGACTACCAAGTGAATCATTATATATAGATTTATTATATAATGGTTAAGGATGTATAAAAATATATTCTAGATTTTTCCAACTAGATTAATTAATAAGTAATTCAACATTATGGATATTTTCATTAAAAATGAAAAAATGAACAAATAAAATATTTATCTAATTTAAAATATTATTTATATACTAGAGGAATACTTTAATAAAACAAAAAATAAAGACATTAATTATTGTATCCAGAATTTTAGGGAGGTTATTTATATTTATATTAAAATAAATTTTAAGTATTATATCTAGATCAATTATCAGTTTACAATACATATATATTTATTATTAATTGAATGAAAAATAATATATTTCTCATATTTGTCTTACATATAGATATTAGAAAAAATTATATTTATAAATAAGTTAAATTTCGGTTATTTTACAGATTGTTAAAGAAATATCATTTTTTTATAATTATTTAAATGCATATATTTAAAGAATAATAACCAATTCAGTAGAGCTTTGACTGTATTCCTTAAATAGTTAATCTTATAAATTTTATTAAAAAATTCATTCATTCATTCAAATCTTTTTATTTTCAATTTCTCCTCAAATATTTTATAATTTTCTTTCTTTTTATTGTTTATATAATGCTCTTATTTTGATCTATTAGGGATGAAGAAAAATAGAGAAAAATGTATTATTAAATTAGAATTATAAAGATTCATGTTTGATTATAAACAAATTTCAATTTTTGAAATTAATAAAAAAAAAAATATTTTTAATACTCACATTTAATTAATGACTTAATAACTTTTAATAAAAACAAATTATATAATAATTAAAATTATATACATATATGTACTATTTATTCCTTTTATTTTAAATGAATTTAATATTATAAAATTATTCTTTAAATAATTGAAAGTGTATTGAAAAAACCCCCATTGTAAATATCTAGTAGATATCTATTTATCTAAATTCAAATGATTATTTTTTCCTATTTTTCATGCTAGAATAATATATAGATATTTATTTTTAGATTTTAGAATTTAAATATACTATTTTCTAATGTAATATATCCATAATGGTGAATTTTTTTTAAAGAAATATTGTAAAAACATATATATATATATATATATTTAATTTTGTACTTCAATGTAATAAAATATTCAGATAATTTTTTTATAAGTTAACGTATATATTCCTAGAAAAAATAATATATTTAATATATATCAATATTTTATAGATTTAAAATGATGATTTGGTTTCTTTTTTTTTTTTACTATTAATCTGAAGTTATAATTTCCTTTTTCTCTCTTTAAATAAATTAGAATGAAAATAAATAGTCTAATAAAACATTTTCAAATAAAATATTTTTTTTAATTTTTTTAAATTAATTTTTAATTTTAATGGATGAACAAAGATAAATGTATTTGTATAATAGGTAGACATTTAAATATCATTTGCATTGTGTATTTACTTTATATTTCCTCTCTCTTTAAAGGAGTTGATCTGATTACATAACTATAACAAAACAAAAAGAAACCTCATTTTATATCATACATCAAAATTATTTTATCATTTTAATTAATAAATGAAACAAATACTTAAATTTATCTTGAGTATTAACTATTCAAGTGATATATATATAAATTATTTCCTGTGTCTTTAGGAATAGTAAATTAATATTGATTTATAATTCCGAGTTTTTTTTATTGTATTTGGTGTTATTAGTATTTTTTATATATTCGTACATTTTATGATGTAAAAGTTTATTTTAAAAAATAGACGTGATTTCTATTTCTAAATTTACAGTGTATATATATATATATTAAAAACGTGTATATGTTGAAAATTATATAATATATAATTTCAAATATTATGCTTTAATTTGTATTTTTGAGTTGTATTGATAAGATTTTGGGACCATAAAGAGTCCCGTCTAATATTAAAAGGGCATCATGTTTCAGATGTTCAAATGAAAATAAAATTTACAAAATAAACAACTAATAAATAAAAATACAATAAACAAGAAGATTGAATATTAAGATTATTAATATTAATTTTGATGTTTACAAATGAAATGAATATAATAATAAAAAAAATTTTAAAATAAAATGAGATATGTGATAAGCACCAAATAAAAGAAAAGATAAAATTAAAATAAAAAAAAGGTGTTGATCTGTATATAGAACTATGTAAACTGTATTTATGTAATAATAAAATGAAAGAATTTCAAGTTTGTTTTTTATATTTCTTTCTCCAATATTTATAATAGTTATTATATACTATATAGGTATATATAGCTTATAAATCTACAACTAATAATATAATATATATAACATTTATATTAATATAATATTATTATATAGTGAATAAAAAATAACTTCAATTAATATTTACTTTCTTATATTTTTATAAATAAATCTTAAAAGTAAAATAACTATTAATTAGTTTTAAACAGAATTTTGTCCACAAACTTTTTTTTATATCATATATTCAAACTCAAAATATATTACAGGCTGATTATCTATTTTGTATTAAGACCTCATGCTTCCAATGTTCAAAATATTAACACTCAATTTTTAGAAAGATTATTTTATTGATGGATTATATATTTGTTGGGCACAATGTAAAATTCAATACATTTAATCTCAGTTTATACAATTCCTATATTCTTACAATATATATTGTCACCCCATCGCGTCTTTGTTTGTTTCCCTATTTTTTAATAATCGATTTAATTTAATTAATGGCTTATATTTATTATGCGCAAATAAAATTATTATCACTACGAGTTATTAATAAACAGATACGAGTAATGATTAAATATAAAAATGAATATAATATAATTCACTAAATCTAAAATTAATTGATTCAAATATGTTTTATAGAGAATGACCTAAATATATCATTCTAATTTATTAGGAATTCAATTGATTAAATGTCGGTTATCATGTAAAAATATAATACTATCTATTATACAAGATAAATAAAATTTATTGAAGCATAAATTAAGATCGGTCAAATATTTTGAAAGTTTATTAAATTCACTAAACTAAAAATATAGTTTTCACTATAATGTAATGTGTCTGTCTGCCTGTTTGTCTGTTTGACCGAGCTCTCCAGCAAAAACTATCGCACGCAGGGACCTGGAATTTTTTACACGGAAGCACAAAGGGGCTGGCCACCAGACCTCGAAGCCCGATTTTCGATTTTTGAATTAGAAAAATTTTAAAAAAATTATAAAGAATATATTATAGGCGGGTAGTGGAAATTATGTAGAACAAAAATATGTCATTAGAGGCGCTGGTGGCGATAATTTGGCGGTAATTTAAATTCTGAGCAATGTGCAGATAAAAATCTTTTTATATCTATTGATATTTACAATATCTCAATTGATCTTATTGGCCTTTTAAACTTTGAAAACATTCACATTACGGCTATAATTTAATACTATTAATTTTTAAGATTATGTGAGTAAATTATTTTAATTAAGAAAATTTGATCTCATAATTGGATTTTCACGTAAGATTTTAATATATAATATATTTTTTAATATTATTTTTATTATTAAACGTCTGTGTGGAAGACCAATTGTGAACAGGGTGGACAATGTAGGAAGGAACGTGAGAGAAATGGGGCAGGTTAGGAGTTAGATGGTTATAGCTCAGAATAGGGACACAAGGGGGGTACATAATATTTTAAGAATTTGTGGAATCTAAACTTAAAAAAAAAAAATTCTTTATATATAACATGAAAGGTAATATGTATATTATTTAACCGAGGATCAATGGAATAATCACCACAGAACTTGAGTATAAGGATTCCAATCTTTGCAAGTTTTGTTAAAAATTTAAAAATTTATATAGATATAAAGAAATATAAAAATATGTTTTGAAAGATGTTTTATCTTTAAAATGGATAAAATTGGCTTAGTTGCCTTAAAATAATTTAATGTATTATTTTGCAAAACCTATAAATATAAGATATAACCTTGCGTGATAAAGAAGAATATTTAAAAATGTTCGAGTTCAAAATGACTTTAGAATTTACAATTTTGTGATAGTGAAATTATCTTGAAATTAATAGAAAATATTATTTATGTTTTAGTATTTACATTTAAATGACTATTTGATCAATTAATCAACATTCTTTCACTTTCAACAATTGTCATTTCAATATTTTTGTTATTATCTTTTAAAAAAATCGTGTTTTCGATCAAGTGTCTAGGAATACCTTTAGTTTCTGGGATGAAGATATAAATCAAAAGAAAACCAGTGAAATTAATTAGAGTGTAAATAATAAATACATTATTTATACCTATAGCTTCAACCAACGGCAAATATGAATAATTGATTGAAAAAGAAGTTAATACAAAAACCATAATACCTATGTAAGAGCCCCAATATCGAATCTGATAAGGCAATATTTCAGTCATTATAACATTTGGTAGAGGACCTAAACCAATATTCACAATAAAAAAAAGACTACTAAAAGTTACAATTGGAATATAACGAAATGTGAATATATTATATACATAGAGGAGAAAAATTATATAACATATCACTACAGCTCCTATAGAAGTTAAAAGAAGTGGTCGGCGTCCGAATCGATCAGTAATACACGCTGCTAGTAAAGATCCTAGACAAGAAGCAATACCTAAAAAAAAAGAAATGATCATTCCATACTTTCATTTGATACAACCGTTTGATAATAAAGAAAATTTAATTACATAAACAATTGATATAAAAATTAATGATAAAAAATGATAATTTATATTTAATAAAGAATTTGAAATTATTTTTAGTTTTTTACCGACCAACGATAGTAAGGGAGGTATTGTTTTCACACCAAATTTCACATGTGGAGATTTTTATATATCTCCACGAATCATGCAATTTCTTTATAATAAACTCCGTTTTTTTAAATTTAAAATAGAAAGAGAGAAATAGTTTTAAATTATATTCGAATGGTCTATTATATTCTATATATCAGTATTTTGTTCTGAATTTAATACCAAGTTGATTTACAAAATTTTCCATTCGTTATGCATATGATTGATTACATGTGTTAAAATTAAAAAAAATTCAAATATTCTAATTTTTAAATTTATATATAATTTAATATTATTTTTTATTAATATCAGATCAAAAAAGAGAATTTATTAAAAATTAAAAATAAAAAAAGAAGCCTATTATTAAAAAAATATAATTGAATACAATAATTTTGATTTAAAACAAATTTTAATTTTAAAAAAATACTCAATATAAAAAAGACATAAATTTAAAACATCTCGTTTATATCATTTGTCTAAAAAACATATTTTAATTAACCAAGAAATCATTTTTGCACTTAAAATATATTTGTAATAATAATTGATACTAAATCAAAAATAATATAATTTAGTTATTTTAATTTACGTTTTGAAAATATTCATAAAACATTAAAAATAATATATTCTGTTTTTTTAACCTTTCACTTTCAAATAGAAAAGAAGAAATATTCAAATATATAGAAAGAATAAATAAAAATTAAGTTATATATGATCTAAATATTTTATTAAATAAATTAAAATGAGAAATTTTAGAATAAATTATTTAATTGAATTGATAACGGAATTTTATAAATTAAACCACATTTTGATATTTGTTATTGTAAATTTATTAAAAAAATACAAAAATATACACGTTTCGATTGCAGAAGTAGCAAATATCAATATGTGGTTTAATTTACGAAATTCTGTTATAAATAAAAACAACCACCAAAGCTTTAATAATTTAATATAATTAAATTGATATTTGAATATAAAATAAAAAGTGAAATATTACAATAATTTTTAAATTCTGAGCAAATGTCAAATTATCGCCACCAGCGCCTCTATGATCTAGTATGGTAACTAAACTATCTTTAATTAATTAGCATCTCCTGGACACACCTTACCAATTAGCGGAAGTCTGACATGCCCTGAGACCTACTGAATATACATAAAAAATTTCATAAGAATCGGTCCAGCCGTTTCGGAGGAGTATTCTGTCAAAGTTTTGTGACACGAGAATTTTATATATAAGATATAAATCTATACCTATATATGAAATTAAAGCTTTCTTTAAAAGAAAAATTAAATGTGTTAATTAAAATTAATTGATGTGTGTGGGTGTTGAGGCTAGATTAAAACCTATAAATAATACAGTTTTGAAATGTTCTGAATATTTAAGAACAATTTTTGACTAAAATTAGACAACAAATAGTGACAGTTTATTCTTTGATTTAAAAAATATTGAAATTTTCTCAAAAACAACTTCAACGATATAATTAATTTGATAAAAATTTATATTTTTTCAATTTCACAAGTTTTATCCCATTTTTATCATTAAGTAGGGAAGAAATAATTTTTTAAAGATACTATTTTACATTTTATAACGATATTATTGGATTAATATACATATTTATCTATAAATATAATTTAATAATTATTATTCAATAATAACATTTACTTAACATAAATACATAAAATAAATTTTAGAAGATGAATATATTTTTTTGTTTTATTCAATTTGTAAATTTTCGTATAACTTCATCTTTTTTATTTCTCTTGTTATATTAAATAAATTTATCATATTAAAATTGCACTAAGAAGAATAAAATAATATAAATATAAAAATTTTTTATAAAATTACGTTTTTCCAATGGACTAAAAGGAATAAAATTTTTTCTATAAGCCTGACAAAGTTTAAGGATGAATTGATTCATATTCAACTAAAAACGTTGGGTGTTTTTAGTTTTCATTTGATTTCTATGCAATTTACTTCCTTTATTAAGCTATCATTCATATATATATATATACTAAGATACATACCACACTAAAACACTTCATTAACAAGTACCACTATATCTTCTAATATAATCAACCATTTTGGATTTGATTGATAATAAGTAAATTTAATAATTTTTTTTTAAATTTTGATACTTTGATATAAGTATATTACAATGAAAAATAATAAAAAATTAATTTCTTATTATTATTCATATAAATAAATAAAACTAAATGCGCCCAACGTTTTTCGTTGAATATGAAGCAATTCATCCATAAACTTTGTCAGGCTTATAGAAAAATTATTTTATTCTTTCTAGTCCATGAGAAAAACGTTATTTTATAAATTTTTTTAAAATTTATATTAGTTTAATTACTCAATAATTAATTACTACTATATTTTAAGTGAAATATTTTGGGACAATGAATATGAAATTAATACTTGGTAAACTACTACTTATGATGTCCGGATATACACCAAAAGTTAATGAATTCATGTTACTGATGCATTAAGAAATTTTATTATTTTATCAAAATCCGATGAGCCGTTCAAGCTACACATGTCTATACGAATGGGCAGACTGACGGACAGACAGATGTCATGCTTTTTTCTGTTAAAAAATTGCATGATTCGTGGAGATATGTAAAAAATTCCCTCATGTGAAATTTGGTGTGAAAACAATCCTTCCATTCCTATCGTCTTCCTATCGTCGGTCGGTAAAACAGAAATTATTTTTTTAGTGTTTTAACACTAAGAAATGAATAAAATAAAATGAAACGAAATGAAATAAAAAAATTAATAAAATGAAACAAAAATATTTTTAAAACGTTAATTAAAATGAATAAATTATAATATATTATTTTAGTTTTTGTTTTTAGATTAATTACTCAATTATTAATTACTACTATATTTTAAGAGCTAAAATGATTATTATATTATATCAAAATTAAATTATGATTTTTTAGGCACTAATAAAAAGGAATTTAAAGTTTTCAATTTTTATTTTTTTAAAATTGTAAATTTTTTAAATTTATTTTAAATCAGATGATTATATTAAATTATAATTTATTTAGATTTCATTCAGATTTAAAAAAGTGGTTTTCCCGTGGTTTGTTTGCGCGCGCACGCGCGCGTGTGTGTGGCAGAACAAAATTTGAACAAAATTCCGGTCAAACGGTAAAACCGATCATGCCTAAATGTTTAAATTCTGTGCAATGTGCAGACAAAAACCTATTTTATATAAGTATAGAGAGATATCTATCACTACAGTTGTTTTTTGAGATTGGAAAAAAGAAAAGTAGAACATAAAAATAAATAGTAATATTAAAAAATGACTAATATAAACAGATTAGATATAATTATATAATGTAAATTTAGGAATTTAAAAACTTGTGAGTTTTATCAGGAAAGTTAATTAATACTTTTTAAAAATCGAAACAAAACTATTCATTAATTTTTTTTTTCTTTATTACAATAATAAATTAATAGGTATATTTTATATAATTACTTTATGGACCTCCTTTCTAGCAATATTTTAAGAAGAGTTTTTTAAAATGCGAATAAACATATTATTATTATTTTTTAAATAAATTTAGAATATTACCTGTAATAATGATCACCATATATTCATTTACCGGGATATTTAAAGTTTGTATTAAATTGATCATATAATGTAGTAGAACAACAATTCCTGAGAGATGTTGAAATGCAAAAAGCATACACACTAACAAAAGACTTTTCCTATAATGGCTATATTAAATGGTAATATATAATTGTATTAGTAATATATACAGAAAAATTATTAAATGAATTAAATTTCTATTAAAATTTACCTAAATTTTTTGAGTGAAATAAGAAATTCCATAAATGTTGGATTTAATTGATGACGAGTTTTAATATATTCCTCAATATTATTAATTTCGTTATCAAAATCATGATTTTTCGGGCGTATTTTTTTTAATACTTTCATCGTTTTATCATAAAGTTTTTTTTCAGTTAAATGTATTGGCGATTCAGGTAGAATAAAACAAATCAACCACAATCCTAGTGATGTGAAAAATAAAATCCATGCATTTTGTTTATAATTAAATGTCGATCCAAGAATTAAACCCAAGAGTATTCCTATATTCATGGATACATCAAAAAATGATATGTATAAACCGCGATTATTCACCTCCGTGATTTCTTCTAGATAGATAGGAAGACAACTAAAGATTACAAAACTAATACCAAAAGAACATCTAGAAATAATCAGCCACATTGGCTGAAAAAAATTATTAAATATGTATCATTATTTAATATTCGGTTTATAAATATTAGTTAAATACAAAATAGATTTATACATACAGTTGTATCACCAAAAAGTATGATTCCAAAATAAATTGTTTTAAATAATCCAAAAAATAGCAAAATTGTTTTACTATTAAAGTTGTATATAAAATATCCAAAAAATAAACCAATTAATATAGCCAATGATTGGACCGCAAATACCCAGGATAACGTTGTTTGTGAGAAACCGGGTATGAGATCTTGTTCATCAACACCTACCACTCGTCTCGGATGTTCTTTAAGAAGATAAACGCTTGCAGGCATCATCCAACCAAGTCCACATCCAAGATCCAATGATTGAAGAATGGCTTAAAAAAAATGAAAAAAAAAATAAATCTCAATTTCAAATAAAATCAATAAACTTACCAATCATTGGATATATATTAATAAATCCTAGCATATTTTAATAAATTATTAATTATTTAATGAAAAATAAATGTGTCATATTGTGTTTAAAGAAAAAAAAAGAAAACTATTCTAAATTAAATTATATTCCTAATTATTTATATACCTACATACCTAAATTGATCGTAATTTAAAATAATTATTTATTTCTAAATTATATTTTTTATCTTGATTGAAATTAATTAAAATTGATTTATTTGTACATAATACATATTTATATTTGATAATCTATTTATACATTTACGTAGTATAAAGTCAATTTTTATTTTGTTTTTCTATTTTTGCTTATCTCTTTTTTTCAAATATATAAATATAATTAAATTAAAAAGTAATATTAGACATGATGTTTAATTTTTTTCTGTTGCTAAGTTTAAAATTATTAACAAAAATGTTATTGATAAGTTTGGATCTTTTATACAAAAATAACCAGAATTGATTTTTATTTTATTTTTTACTACTCTTGAAGCTGGATACAGTTTAAAGTTGTTAACATATTTTCTTTGACATCATCCACATCACGAAATTGCTTTCATTTTAGACATTTATTTTAAATTTTTGTCTTTTTAAAATTGGGTAAATTTTGTAAATTTGTTTTAAATCTAAAATATGATATTCTATTATAATTTATTAAAAGGTTTCTTTTCTTATTTATTAAATTCTCTTTTGTGATGTGATATTAATAAAAAATAATATTCAATTCTATATAAATTTAAAAATTTGAATATTTAAATGTAATATTAAAATATAGGTATCATTTAACAATAATTAGAATAAAATTAGATATTGATAAATTTATAAAAAAAGTACTTATATTAATAATATATACACTCTTCAAATATATATATATATATATATATATATAATTAGAACCTCTCTCTCTCCCTCTATTTTAAATTTTAAATAAGATGACCTGTGACCGACGGTTTGAAGTAAATTAATTTCCAGCTACAGAAACAATTTCAAATAATTTAAATATATCTATTAATGTAATAAAAAACAGATATCGATATAACATAAAACAATTTTATTTTATTTATAATATACATGTAAGATCAGGCTGTGACGTCATGAATGGCTGGATGACGTCAAATAATTTTAAATTAAGAAAAAACTAATGAAGATGATTTTTCCCGAGGGAGGATAAAACCAATACAAAATGCATGATTCGTGGAGATATGTAAAAATCTTCACATGTGAAATTTGGTGTGAAAACAATACTTCCCTTACTATGGTCGGTCAGTAAAAATTGAATATTGGGTTTATTCACGGATGATAATATTATTTATGTAAACCGAGACATTTTTATCTCCCGGAGAATTTTTGGGGGGACACTGGGACAGAATACACATAAGAATAAGCAAAATGATGGTATGGGATTTGTAAGTCAGCTAAAGAATAAGAAATTTTGATCTATCAAAATTAAAAAAATTTTTAGGAGATCTAATTTTATTTATTTACTAGCTGCTCCGAGCGCCTTCGGCGCTCTCCACACCTAAACGGGGGCTCCGCCCCCTGTACCCCCCCCCGAGTGTCCCTATTCTGAGCTATAACCATCTAACTCCTACCCTGTCCCATTTCTCTCACGTTCCTTCCTACAATGTCCTCCCTGTTCAGAATTGGTCTTCCACACGGACGTTTTCCAATCGAACTCCCCACCAATATATTTTTCCTCTCCCATTCTAACCATGTGCCCTGCCGAACCCAGCCTTCTCTATTTTATAACCTATATCTAGAGATGCATAGAGGTCATGCAATTCCTTGTTATGCAGTCTTCGCTATGCCCCGGTGTCCTCATCTTTCTTTGGCCCATAAATCTTGGGAAGAATCCTATTCTCAAATACTCTGAATCTACTCTCATCTCCCAGGGTTATAGACCATGCCTCCCACCCATATAATACAACAGAAAAAATAATTGTTTTATATATTTTAATTTTGATCCCCTTTGATAATAATTTCCCGATTGCAACCTCGATTTAAATTCTTTGCAAATATTATTCGCTCTGATACTATTTATTTTGCATTATCACTATTAATTTCAAACCCCATCACTTTTCCTGCCTCGAAACCATTAATACAAACAAACAATTTTAGCTAGCATAATGAGATTAAAAAATAAAAAATATATAAACTTACCTGAAAATAATTAGATATTTATTTAATAAAATTAAATTTTTAAGTAAATAAATAAATAAAATCAAAATTCAAAATTAATCAAGTAATAAGTTGACCTGTAGCCAGGTCTGAACCGACCGACGGTTTGAAATAAATTAATTTCCAGCTACAGAAACAATTTCAAATAATTTTAATATATCTATTAATGTAATAAAAAACAGATATAAATATAACATAAATATTTTTAATTTTATTTTATTTATAATATATAGCTGAAGTAGCCGGCGTTGCCCGTGATTATAATAAGGAGGCTGTGACGTCATATAATTTTAAATTATGAAAAACATAATGAAGATGATTTTTCCCGAGGATAAAACCAATACATTCGTGGTGATATGTAAAAAAATCTCCTCATGTGAAATTTGGTGTGAAAACAATACCTCCCTTACTATCGTCGGTCGGTAAAAAAGGCAATCGAAATGTTTTAAATTATCTAAAAAAAACAATTATTAATATAAAAATACAAATAAAATGATCAAAAAATAAATAAAATTAAATTAAATAAATAAAACGTTTTAATTAGAAATTCAAACTATTTGATATTATGAAAAACAATTTTAAACAAATGTATTTAATTAAATTAATAAATTTAAAAAATATTAAATGATATTTAGCTTAAATATAAAAATTAAAATAAAAAGAAATTACTTAAAAAAATTAAAACTATAATAATAATATTAAAATATATATAAAATTACCTGAAAATAATTAGATATTTATTTGATAAAATTAATTAATTATCTTAAAAATTTATCCAAGTAATATCATCTATTTCTATTCGACACTGAGAAGGAAGGGATTCACAGCACAGATCATCCTTACAGTCACAGTCAGTAGAGAGTAAAAAAAATGAAGACCGCCGTTTTTTAAAATAATTAAATTATTTTATAGATTATAAAATACAAATTATTGTATTAACATTAAAAAAATATTAAAATAAAAAATAATATTTAGTTTGATTTAATAAATAAAAATATTATAAACATTTTTAGTGAGAATTTCTCGGGGAGGTAGGGAGGTCAGATAAGCGACAACTTTTATTCCAAATGTTCGTCCTCCCTAGCTGTGACGTCATCAATAAGAAAATGTAAAGAAAAGGGCTGTTTTTAGGGTTTTCCCGACAATTATTCGATTTTTTCTCGCCGGAAAAACCATCCTTGGACTTCAACGAACATTTTAAAAAAAGAATTGTCAAAATTGGTCCAGGCGTTATTGAGTGATGCAATTACAAAAGTCATTTTTATTTATAAGATTTCAAATAAGTTGTACCATATATTTATAATTAACAAAAATTATACATTAAGTTAATTTTTTAAATAAGCTTAACTATATTTTATTTCTTTCCAAATATGATTTATCAGTAAATTGATAAGAAAAAAATTTGATAATTTATTAATATTAAATTATTATTGAATATAGATATTTTCGATTATATATATAATTTAAAATTAAGAAAAAACTAATGAAGATGATTTTTCCCGAGGATAAAACCAATACAAAGTGCATGATTCGTGGAGATATGTAAAAATCTCCTCATGTGAAATTTGGTGTGAAAACAATACATCCCTTACTATCGTCGGTCGGTAAAAATTGAATAATATTGGGTTTATTCACGGATGATATTATTATTTATGTAAACCGAGACATTTTTATCTCCCGAAGAATTTTTGCGGGGACACTGGAACAGAATACATATAAGAATAAGCAAAATGATGGTATGGGATTTGTAAGTCAGCTAAAGAATAAGAATATTTGATCTATCCAAATTAAAAAAATTTTTAGGAGATCTAATTTTATTTATTTATTTAAAATAAGTTGTACCACATGTTTATAATTAACAACAATTATACATTAAGTTAATTTTTTAAATAAGCTTAACTATATTTTATTTCTTTCCAAATATGATTTATCAGTAAATTGATTGCATTTTAATTTTAAATTGAGAAATTATAATAATAATTAATTCTACCTATATAGTAAAATATTTAAAATATATCAAAGTTTAAATTATGAAATTGTATATTTCAAAATGAAAATAAAAAGTTAAAGAAAATAATCGCGATATTCAATTATTTTTTTATTATTAATTAAATTAAAAAAAAAAGAATTGAATATTTAATAGGGCCTCCTCCTTTCCCCATAAATTAGCCCTTCCAAGCCTCGCCTTCCGAAATTTAGAAAAAGTAATAATAAAGAAAGGTTGCCTTAAAAAAAAAGATTAAAAAAATAGGCGTTTGGTCTGTAGCCTCTTTGAATCAGCTGAGAGTGCCTTTGATTTTTTGGATTTGGAAATGAAATCGCGATATTCGGGGCAACCTGAAAGAAAACCTACCTAGTAATCAATAGGCATGGAAGGCCCATGCTAATCGAAAAAGCCCTGCGCTCAAAAGGTAACCAACAATTTGTTCCTGTTCAGGCTAATCCCATTTGGGAACTGTGCTGAATTACCTTCCCGAATTCCCGTTCATCCAATCCACCTCAAGTACACTCTCAGTAAGACAAAATGGCACAATTTAGACCTGACATGCAATTCATGCAAACCATCCCTTAAATAATAGCATGGCATTTGTTTTATCCACCCACATTTTATTTATTTATTAATTCTAATCTAATGTATGAATTAGTATGATGAGAACATGCATGGATGTAGGAGGCAACCACCTGAAAATTCCTAACAACTATATATATATATATATATATCAAAAAATAGCCACCCTCCCAGTATAACGCATCGAAACCTACTAATTCTAAAAATACCTTTGTCTCTTCTGCCTCCTTTATCAATGCTTCTTCTTGAAAGATGTACTCTGAAATTCCCTAATCTCACTAAATTCTGTCATCTAATTTAATATATTTCTCTATAATCTCCTAATGAATATTATCAAAAGCAAAAAATCATTGTAATTTAATTCTACTTTCTAGATTATATTAAACTTTACTTTAAATATTATATTTACATTTTCTATTTTAAAGTGCGCTTGCTAAATAAATAACGATTATTACTTACATTTGGAGAGCTGTATTTCAATCATTTTATCGTCATGAAGGATGGAGAAGATAAGCAAGAATTCAAATCCACATTCAGTAGCAGGAACGAAGATGGAAACATGAAATAGAAGAAGAAAAATAACTTATTAGTTTATAATCAATAAATAAATTTAAATTGAATTAAAAATAAAATTAATAATAAATACTGACCTCGGAGTTAATAAAGGGTTGATATTTCTCGCAAATTAAACTCGAAGAACAGCTCGTAGACTTGAATGGATGTCCATCATTCTCGCCTCGATAAAGAAAAAAATAATTAAGATTAGATATTTATATTATATACAGGAAATAAAAAAATAAGATATAAATAAATAAATAATATTAATAGGATTAAAAAAGTGTATAGATTTTTAAAAATATTATCTTATTTCTGTAATATTAAAATACTAAAATTATTTTACATCCTATATAGAACCATGATTATAATAAGTTATAATTTATAATACGCATTTAATAGACATATAATAAAAATATCTTAGAAAACATCAGAAAACTAATTATGATTATATTATTAATTTCACGAAGATTTTATTCTGTTTAATTGATATATACGAGTAGGTAATAGAAATTCATTATTTTATTATTCACTTTTCAAAAGTGTTATAATAATATGAAATTGACAAAACAATATTCATATGAGATTGGAAAGGAACGGTGTGAGCGATAATGAGATTAGAAAGAATATATAGAATATTTAAAATTATATATTCCTATATGAATAGAAAAAATTTATATTTTTTTGATTTATAATTATATTATATGAATTTTGAAAATAATCAGCACATCTTCCTATTTTTTAAATAAATAAGTTTTAATAGGATTAAAATATAGGTATATTGAAATTTAAAAAATATTTCAATAAAAATATTTAAAGAAAAATAAAATTTTGTATATAATTTTTTAATTTTTAAATAATTTTAATTTAACTTTTAATAAAATTTAATTAATGAGATCTGATAGAATATTTAAGATTAATTCTTTTCAAAGATTTGAATGAAAAATTTATAAATTTATTTGGGTATATGAATAAAAAATTATAAAAATGCACTTTATGTGCAATTTAATTTTTATTGAAATATTTTTTTTTAAAGTTCACTAATCTTCCATCCAATTAATAAAAATAAATAATAAAATTACAATTAATTCTTGATTAGCGACTGATTAAGGGATGATTTCAGTGGAGAGGCCGGTCAGAGTCTCACTCACACTCAGCAGCGAAGGGGAACTCACGAACGTACGAGCCGGCCTGCTCAGGTCTTGGAGGGGCATGGAGAGGGGCGAGCGGGGAGTGCAGAGGTGAGCGCTCTACTGCAAATTATTTCAAATAAAATACATATTAAAATAAAATAAAATAAACAAATATTAATTTTTAAAATTAGTGGTGTTTTAGAATACATCTTAATTCGAATCAATAAGTTTAATTCTATTAATTCTATTAAATCAATAAGCTTAATTTTATTCAAAGATCTTAATGAAAATTAAAAAAAAAATTATAAATATATCAGTAAGAAGTTCATTAATGAAATTATCATATTTTGAAAAAAACAAAAACAAGGAGGTGGCGTATTAATGTAAATGGTTCAATTTAAATTTAAAATTGTTTGCCGAATGTGATACAATTTTAATTTAATGTAAATATATTTCATAAAAAAGAGGGTAAGAATTGTTCTTATCTTGGTTGGGATACGGTATAGAGTAAATCTACATGTCATTTCGAAGATATCGATGAGTTATGCTTTTCTTTGCTGTGTTCTTAGCAAATTACGTTAAACAAATGCTTTTATATATTTAGTTTACTTTTTAAATAAATTAGTTTTTTAGATAATTTTTGATTTATTCTATCTCATAAACTTTATTTAGTTTCTTATTAGTTTTTCCATGAGGGGTTTGTGTTGACTTGACTCAAATACTCTTATCTACACGCAACTCACAGAAATACAACTGACAAAAGAAATTTCAATTAGTCCTTTGGGGTGTATATATGATAAATTATTTCCTTCTTTTACTCAGTTTGAGAAGCTATTTCTAAAATAATTTTATTTTCATTTATTTTCCAAGAATTTTTAGATAGATTAGTTTTTGGCGTCTCTAAGCTACATTTTCGAAATCATATGCGCAATCCGGAAGCAAATAATTAATATTAAATCTCTTTTAAATCAATTTTTACAAAATCTAACAATGTTTAAACAGGAATATATATTAATTATGAGAAGGATATATACAAGATTCGGCCGAGCTAATTTTCAGTCTTATTGTTAGACGGTAAGAAAAAACAGACAAAAAATACTAATGATTTCATTCAATAGAAAGATATTTAAAAAAAATTTTAAATTCTTAATAATTTACATACAAAATCTTTTTTTACAAAGATAGTTAGATGATTTATCTATAATAAAATGGCATATACGATATTTCATCCTTATAAAAATTTAAGTGAAAATGTTTTTGTGTTGGGAAACAATATTTACAATGAAAAAGCCTCCTCACTTTAAAGATAGTATAAAATAAATATTTAATGTGTATTTTATTATTATTTCAATCTAAAATAAAAATGTTTGTTTAATATATAGAAATAAAATTAGCCCACAAAATAATTTATATGACGTCTTATGCCATCTATGATCATTATATTGAATTACTGTGACAGCAAATATATGTTAACACCTTTTGACTGTCATTTGTCAAAATAAACCAAATAAACTTTATTTAAAGATTGCCATGTAAATGAGTATATTAATATTTAATCTATGAGTTGTTAATATTATAAGACAAATACGAAATGGCACAATATTTTTAAAACAATATTAAATATCCAATATTATATTGGTAAAATATAATTCATTTTTCAATACTTAATGTTAATGTTAAGTTAATTTATTCATTATTCATAATATTAATAAATAGAAAGATAATTAATATACTAATTATTTATTTTCATGATATTAATGATATTAAACTAAGTTCATACTTTTATAAATTAGTTATTTTATCCATTAGTTACATGTTTTTATTGTGGAACAAATTTCATTAGTGAAGATTTTTTGACTAAACATAATTTTAAGTGCAACCATAAGAAAATAGGGTAATTGTTAAGGAGACGGGTCTCGGATTTTGATGAAACTTCGCCAGTTGATTCCTTGATTAATTCTAAGAAACTTTTTCCTTAGGCAATATAGGGGGGAACTTGTAGTTTTCGAGATAAAAAGGATTAAAGTTTGGATATAAATCCATTGATATTCTATACAAATATTAAAGGAGAAAACCAATAATTTATTCGAAGTTTACTAATTTTCAAATTAATAATGTTGAATCAAACATCAGTGTTTTTTGTTGTGTCATGTGTTTTAAAAAATATTTATTTAAGTAAACTTATTTATATTTATAGTTATTTATTTATTAGTTCATATAGGTGAAAAACCTTATGAATGTGCAGACATTGTGATAAAAAATTCAATCATAAATAGTCTTTCAGAATCATTTATTAGTTCATATAGGTGAAAAACCATTTTGAATGTTTAATTTGTAACAGACAATTTACATTAAGAGCAAGTTTAAAAAACATTTGTATATTCATACTGATGAAAAACCATTTCACTGTGAAGACTGTAATAAAAAATTCATCGGAAAAGATGTTTAGAAAGACAGTTATTAGTTCACATACGGTTGAAGTGCCTTTTGAATGTTCATATTGTTATAAAAGATTTAATCGTAAAGATACTTTACAATGACATTTATTAATCCATACTGCTCAAAAGTCATTAGAATGTTATCTTCATCAGAGAAAATTTACTTTAAAAACAAGCTTAAATCGACATTTAATAAATTAAAGATTGTAAAGAAGAAATAAATTTATTAATAACAATTGCAAAGTGTTTTTATTTTATATATCTAGGAAAAATTCAACGTTAAGTTCCAATATTTTTAGACAATTATAATCGTGTCATTTTTTCATATATTAATTTGTTATATTTTATCCGAGCTTAATAAGCTAAATCTACAACACACTATAAACATTTACCTTTTAAAGGCTTGCTTAATAAAAGTTTTTCCTAAATGATAGTTTCCCAAAAGATTATAAAGATTCTTAAAAAATATACCAATTGAATTATTATTTTATTTTTCATTAATATCAATCTGGTTATTATTTATATATAAATTTGTATTTATATAAATATTAATTATTTATATTTATTTTTATTTAAGTGAAATCAGTCTTATTGTAACATATGTCTTTAAACATTTGTTATTTTTTATTTATGTACATTCTCGGCTTTATTTTTATATTTTATTTGATAGTATTATTTATTTAATATATTATTTAGTAATATAATTTTATAATATATTATTTAACTATTATTTTGAACAAAGTAACTCATAAGATCACCTGCGATATATATATTTATATAAGAACTCAACATCTATCGCATAAATATTTTTTGAATATAAAAATTAAATAAATTATATCTTTGAAACGTATCAAACACCAACTACAAATTATTTTTACTATTTATAAAATAACTTTAGATATATTTCATCTAATGAATGAATTTATTTTAATTTTACTTGAACTAGTGCGCGTTACAGTTATGTTATTTATATACAATCACCACAAGGTGTCACTAAAATCATATTAGTTTGCGGGTCCAATTAAGATCATCTGTATTATTTTCATTTTTTTCTATATATTTTTCAGTTTATAAAAAATAATTTTCAATAAAAGTCACGTATAAGTAAAGAAAATTTAATAGTTTGTTTTTTAAGTTAGAAAACCTGAAATTATACAAGAGTAAGGCCATCAGGTGGCTCTCCGCTCTCAAGTTTACAAATTAAGTTTATTGTCTTTATTTTTATGATCACTTTCTTTGAAATTTATTATAACCTCCTTATTCATAACTGTTCATAACTTATTATTTTTAATATATATAAGGGGATTTGAAAATGAAATGCCATTATGAAGTTTTAGGAGTACCACTTGATGCTAATGACGATGAATTAAAAAAAGCTTATAGAAAACTTGCTTTAAAATGGCATCCAGATAAAAATTTAGAAAATATTGAATTTGCTAAAGAACAATTTCAATTAGTTCAACAGGCCTATGAAGTTTTAAGTGATCACCATGAGAGAGCTTGGTATGATAATCATCGAATTGACATTTTAAAAGGTGAACAAAACGGAGAATTTAAAGATGACAGTGTTGTTATATTTACATATTTTTCAACCAGTTGTTTCAAAGGTTTTGGTGATGATGAAAAAGGATTTTATACAGTTTATAGAGATTTATTTAATAAAATTGCTGCTGAAAATTTAGAATATGTTAAAGAAGAGGATGAATTTCAATATCCAGATTTTGGAAATTCTGAAAGCTCTTATGAAGAGGTAGTTCATCCATTCTATGCCCATTGGCAAAGTTATTCAACAAAAAAATCATTTAGTTGGGTGGAAACATATGATACAAGGGATATGCCAAATCGAAAAATATCAAGGCTTGCTGAAAAAGAAAATAAAAAACTCCGTGACAAGGCAAAAAAGGAGCATAATGAAGCAATTCGAGAATTAGTAGCTTTTGTACGAAAACGAGATAAACGTGTTCAAGCCTATGCAAAAATTCTTGAACAACGTTCAATAGAGAAAGCTAAAAAAGAACAAGAAAAAAAGCAGAAACGTTTAAGAGATAAACAATTGCAATTTAAAGAAAGTAAAGAAACAGAATGGGCCCAATTCTCACAATTGGAAAATGAATTACAATTAATTGAAGAACATATTAATAATGAATTTGGAGAAAATAATTCGAATGATGAGGATAATGATGAAGATATAGAAACCAGTGGATTATATTGTCTGGTTTGTAATAAAATGTTTAAAACACAAAAAGCATTTGCAAATCATGAAAATTCAAAAAAGCATAAACAGAATTTAGAACAAAAAAGAAAACAATTTTTAATTGAAGAGGAATTGTTGCAACAATCTAAAGGAGAAGAAAGTTTGGAAGATGAAGAAGCAGAAGTAGAACAGGCAGAAAAAGAAGTTGATAATGAAGATGAAAGTGACTTAGAAGATGTTGAAATTTCACCAGCATCCTCAAAAATAGATAAAAATGAAGAAAATAATGAAACAGATCAAAGTTTATCTGATATAGAATTCTCTCTAGGATGTTCTAAAAGGACAATTAAAAAACAAAAAAATATAGATATCTTAATTAAATCTAACGAAGAAAAAGAAAATAGAATAAAAAATAAAAGAAGAAGAAGAAAAGAGCAAGAAAATGATAAAAAAGTTGAAGAAGCTCCCAATGGAATACAAGAAAGTGATATTGTTGAGGAAGTGAATAAAGAAAAAAACGATAAAATCAACCAAGAAAGTAATCTAAATCATAATTGTATCTCATGCAAATGTTCCTTTCCATCTAAAAATAAACTATTTGAACATTTGAAGAAAACAGGACATTCTGTGTATATAAATAAATCTCAAAAAATTGAAGAAAAACCAAAAGTTTCAAAAAAAACTAAAAGGAATAAATAATTTTATATTATATTAGTTAAAATTTACTAAATTTTATTTTACATTTTTTAAATTTTATTTATATTTTTTATATTTGAATATTAATATTAATATTTAAATATTAAACTAAATTAATTTGTTCCAACAAAACTTAAATAAATATATTTATTACATCTTTTTTTACAATTATTTTTTCTTTTATTACCTTTTACTAATATATAAGAAATAAGTTTTTAAAAAAAAATTGCTATGAAAAAATAATAAATAAATTAATAATTATTAGTAATAAGTTAAAATAATTCACAAGATGGAGAAATGAAGCAAAAAATGTGAATTAAAAACTTAGCTTTTAAAAATAAAAACATTATATAATTAATTGTCTAAAAATAAATATTTATTTCATAAGTTTACATTTTAGATTGGTTAAATGTCTTTCAATGTCTCCCTATAATTTATACAATTTTTTTTTTAATTAATTAAAAGCTTATTCTTTTAGAAAATGTAAATGTTTTTAAACTTGAATTTTTGGGGATAATTCTCACAATAACTATGCAATTATCCAGTTTATAAATTGACAAATTAGTTTTAGATATCATCATCTATTGGAGAATTTGTCAATAATTACATTTAAATTAACCCTCCTATGTAAAACTATTGAATAAAATGCTGAATTTTATATCTGATTGATGAATATCTTTTTGATTGACATTAACGTTTTTTATTTTATGAATGACGAAGTATAAAACAATTTCTTTTTAAATTATTTATTTAACTGATCATTTTTGAACTTTTTGATTAATTAATTTTTATTTTAATTATGAATTTTATGTATAAATATTTTATCAGAAATAAATAAAAAATTTTCATTTATAAAATTTGTGGTATAAAATAAAACAATAAATTTATGATTTAATAAGCTTTGAAAAATTATTTTATTCTAATTATTATAATTTACCGAATTAATTAGTATATTTTCCATAATCTAATTTTAACTTATATTTTCTGATTATTAAATTTATATTAGAATTTTCAATAATTTGGTTTATTTGGTTTTCCATATATATATTTTGATATTTAATTTCCACTTGGGACAATTCTTCCCTTTCTAATTTATATTAAATATTATATTTATATATTTCACTACATATATAATAATATAATATGTCATAATAATTATAGAATATATAAAAGAGAAAATTTAAAAAATAACATTTGAACATAAGTGAAATATTCTCTTGAAGGGTCAGGTTCAGGTAATACATAAATTGATTCAACTTTCAGCATCAAGATGGCGCTAAGATGTATTTTAGATTATAACCATTATTCAAATTTAAAATATTTTTATAAGTATATATAATAAATATAATACATTTATTTATTCAATATTATTCAGAAATTCCAACTTGTATACAATAGTTGATTTATAATTTATTTTTACATGCAAGAAACAGTTAAGGTATATTTAGTAAAGATATCTTTAAAAATTTAAATATACAAAATGAAATGAAATACACCAAAATATATTTTTGATATCATCATCATGATCAGTGGTGTATTGGGAGGGGAACGCGCCTTACCTTTTTTGAGAACTAGAACGCGTCCAGTACTCCCGACAACTCTCACTTAAATCTACTGTTAGAGTTTCTTTTTTTTTTGTGTCCGTTAATATTTTGTATAGTAAGAATAAGAAAAAATAAAAACTTATATGGAAAAAAATAGTTTTTACTGAAAATAGGACTTTTTTGCTCCCACTATGCGTTCCCTTACTTCTTATTTTACCAATACATCACTGATCATGATGATGAGTAGATGAATAGTGTTTGCCTCCCTTTAAGGTCCTATCTTCTATATCCTTTGATTTTTCTAATTTTGGATACACAAAAATTAGCTTATATTTAAAATATATAAAAATTTTCCCACTCGGTCTCCCTACCAGTATATTTTTTGCCATTCTATTTTCTCCCATTCTAGCCACGTGTCCTGCCCACCGCAGCCTTCTCGATTTTATAATTCTAACTATAACTGAAGATACATAGAGGTCATACAATTCCTCGTTATGAAATCTTCGCCATTCCCCGGTGATCTCATCTTTCTTTGGCCCATAAATGCTTCACAGAATCCTATTCTCAAATACTCTAAATCTACTCTCGTCACCTAAGGTCATAGACCATGCCTCACACCCAGATAATACAACCGGTAAAATAATTGTTTTATATATTTTAACTTTTATCCCCTTTGATAATAATTTTGATGCGATAAGCCCCTTTATTGAATGATAACTGGCGTTTCCCGATTGTAACCTATGTTATTCTGACAATTGATTCCCGCATCTTACTCTTTCTTTACCACCCACCTGACAAATTTGAATCATACAGAAAGTCAAATATTCATATAGATATTTGTTTATTAAAATGTACGTATTATTAAGCAGTTATATCTTACAAAATCAAATGTTCAAAATAATGTCATTTTTGGATAAATTTATAATAAAAAAATATATATTAAGTTAATTTCTAATATTTCAATTCAATTATTTAATTTATTCTAAAAGTTTATTCTTTTAAGAGAGATGTGATATTAATAAAAAATAATATTAAATAATAATAAATAAGTATATGTATATAATGGTAAATTTAAAAAAAAATACTTATATTAATAATATATACACTCTATTCGAATATAATTAGAATCTCTTTCTATTTTAAATTAAATTAAATTTCTAATCTCCTAGCGTCACATAGATAAGTTTCTTCTGAAGGAGGAAGAAAAATTAATAAAACAGAAAAAGCACATAAAAACAAATAAATCTATTAATTTAAATTAATACTATTAATGAATGTATATATTATTAGTTTATCTATAGTTTTATATAACGTTACAAATGTTCATTTACTTTTATAAAATGTCTCATGTTTCTGAATTTACATTTCTTGAATATAATCATAATTAAAAATATTCAATACAAAAATGAAAATAAAATATTAAAATGAAATGATTATGAAATATTCTATTCTAATATAACATATATAATTAATTTACTGATTGAATTAAAATATATTTTAAATAAGAACACAAAAAGATATGAATGTTTTAATTTTTAATATATTGATTCAAAGAAAATGAATGAAAATAAAATATTTCCAATTATTTTTCTATTAATAATTGGAAATATTATTAAATAATGTAAAAAGCTTAAAGAAATAATAAAATTTGTTCATATTTATGAATAAAAGAAATTTTAATTTGTGGATTGTATATTGTTATATTGTATATATATTGTGTATTTTTATATTGTATTATATATTGTATATTGTATATTATTATATTGTATATTTTTAAGGGTACTAGAAATCTTGATCAGAATAGAGCCAAATATATATTTTTGAAAGGAATTAAATTGCTATCACTATAGTATTAAATATTTTCGTTGCTAATTTAATTTTTTTTGGCCACTGAGGTTATATATCGTTGCTAACTTGTACTTCTTGGACTACCTAGTTTGTTATCTCAGAAAAGTTAAAAAATTGAAAATCCAAAAAATAATTTTATTTAGAATTTATTAATTTATTTTTATAAAATATTATTCATTTAATGGTATAAAAAGAAAAATTGAACATTAAAAAAAATTATTATTTTTATAATTATTCTTAATTAAAAAATTATATAAATTTATTATAATAATATAAAGTGATTACAATAGAAACATACAAAAATAGCAAAATATATTTCAAAACAATGTTTTCGTTAAAAATTTAATTAAGAATATTTTTTTTTCAAGTGAAAAATTGACCAAATTGTTAAAAGGATTTTGATAGTATTTTGAATAAAACTTAAAAACTTTCACAAATATATATCACAAACTAAATGTATTAAACTAAAAGTAAATTAATCAATTGAATACATATATATGCCAGGTAGTAGCAAACATATATAAATTATATTCATTCAGTTATTTATTATTTATGTTTGCTACTACCTGGCATATATATGTATACATAAGTTATATTCATCCAGTTATTTATTATTTATTTTTCTTCGCCATCTTTATAGATGTAGGATTAGCAATGATTTCTTGAGATGAGACTGATTTCTCTTTTCTTTTTATGGAATGTACTTATGACAATTTTTTTAATTTGTGTTCATTTTGATTTATTTTTTTTAAATTTTTTTATTTTTTTTATAATTCGATTTCGATTTTACCATTCGATTGTTTCATGAATATAAATAGTATATCTTTGTTGATTATCTTTCTTTACTGTTATTTTTCTTTTTTTTCTTTTTTCATTTACATTTTTTAATTGAATATTCAAATCACGGTGTCTGACTAAAGATGTACTTGCATCAGTTGACGATATATTATCCAATTCAGATTTATTCTGTACATTATTTTTATGTACATTATGAATTATTTGGTTATTTGAATTTTTGTTAATATTTATATTTATTAATAAATCAAGTAGATTTGGGATGCACATTTTGAATTCAGATAATAAATATTTATATTATATATATTATATTTATATATTTCACTCAATTTCACTTTCTAAACGATAATCATAGAATATACGTATAGAAAATTTGACCATAATGAGAGTTTCTTGAAAGTGTTTTACAACGTTGGTCAATAGAGATATATATTTTCAAATATGAAAATCATAAAAATAATTTTATTTAGTCGTTATTAATTAATTTCATTAAATATTATTTATTTAATGCTATTAAAAGAAAATTTAAAAATTAAAGATAATAATTATTTTTGTTAGTAAAGAATTAGTTAATTAAATAGTATAATATAAATAATAATAATAATATAAAAATGATTACAATAACAACACATATAAAAATAGCAATATATATTTAAAAGCAATGTTTTCGTTTTTTTACGACTTGAGTCAATGAATTACTATATAAATTACTATAATAAAATTTTACTACACTTTTCCCACTTCACACCTTTTTTGAATGCTCGCGATTCACTACAAAACAAAGGGCTCTTACAACCAACGTCGGGCCCGTTCTATTCTATTCTATTATATCCGCAATGCTACAGAGCAGCAAGGAAAAATGGAAGGCTGTAGCAGAATTCGTAGAGGAGGTGCTACGAACGAAGAAACATGAAGGGTGCTTAATTTAAGGAGAAGCCGGAGGGTGTATATAAGAAAATTGTGATGTAATTTCATAGAAATTGGTCCAGCCAATTTCGAGTCTATAACATCCTTATTTTCCGAACAGACAGACAGATATGAAAAATTCTAAAATCACTTTTGGATTCTAGAAGTCATGAAACGCGAAGATATGCAAAAAATTTTAAATTCTGAGCAATGTGCAGACAAAAACCTTTTTTTACACGCTTTTATTTAGTTTTAACCCGTGTCCTGTCGTCAAATCTTCCAACGTGAATTTGACCTATATCCCAAAGTTTGAATGAGCTGAAATTTCGCATACATATCTAACTCCGATGACAATGCAATATTCTGGTTCATCCCATGTCATTATTATCAGGTATTATTTTTTATCAATTAGTAACTACATATTGCATAATATTGAAAAATAGTAAATATATATTACATAATATTAAAAAATATGTAAGGGAAAAAGGGCTATTTTTAGGGTTTTCCCGGAAATTATTAGATTTTTTCTCACCGTGAAAACAATCCTTGGACTTCAACGAACATTTTAAAAAAAGAATTGGCAAAATTAGTCCAGGTGTTATTGAGTGATGGCCTTAGCAACACATTTTTCGATTCATTTTTAAATATAAGATATATATAAAGATAATTATTATTTTTCAATATTATTCAATAATAATTTAATAATATTCAATATTATTTTATTAAATTGAAAATAAATAAATATTAAATATATTTAAATATTTTTATTTGTTAATAAACATTCAATATAATGAAAGAAATAATAACAAAAAAACAATTAGAATAAATTCTAGTATTGATATACTGTTTGTTCGGTCGTGCAGTCTGATAAAGATAAAAAACTAGGGACATTGCACTTACCTGACTTATACTTATAGTGCTTTATCCATTATCAAATATTAAGCTGATCTTCAGGATAGAATCAGAAAAAAAATATTAAAAACTGCAATTATTTTTTATATTCCCATTTTAATCAACAAAATGAAAACATTTGTTTTTAACATAATTCAATACATTTTCATTCATTTCGAAAATTGATATAACAAGTAGCATTATAATAATGAATTGAATCAACAAGGAATGCAAATTATCTTTTATAGGGTAAAACAATAATTATAATATAGTAAAATTACAATCAAAATAAAAAAAACTAACAAATTAATTCCAATCTAAATGATAAGAACGTCTTAATTATAATGAAAAATGAAAAAATAACACAAATTTTTGTTTGACTTTCTAAGAATATATGAATGAACATTCATAGACAAAGTTTCTATATTAAGTTGAAAACAAATTTCAAGGCCAATGCATTTATATGAAATACTTGATAATTATTTCATTAATGTAATTTAACAAAATACTCCTTAATATTTAATATTAAAACATAATTGAATCTTCTACAGATAAAATTCTTATTACAAGTTGAAATTTTTAGGAATCAGAACTCAAGAGTTGATATTATTTTTAACGATAAGGCAAATCTTGATTTTTTATTAATACACTGCTTTTGATATTTTTGATAATATTGAATTAATGAAGTGTTTTAAAATTATATAAAAATGTCACTTATTGTTAGATACTGACAAAGACTTATTTCTACCTTCAGTCATATATTTATATTATATAAAAATCATTAAAGAACATTTATATATACTCCAGACTGAAATGAAAGCTAATAATTTATTTTCATTTATGATATATTTAATTTATTTTCTTTTATTATATATTTATTTTATGTTTTAAGTAAACTAGGTTTGAAATTCCTATTTAGTTTAAAAAGATTACATAATAAAGTTTTAATTATATAAAATTTATATATACTGTGTAGTATTAGTATAACAATGTTATCATTCGCCATATATAAAAAGCAGTATAAAAATATCTTTTATGGATTCCTTATGATTGTTGGAATGATTTGAAAAAACATAAATTTATACTTTAAATTTAATTAAAGAAATAAATTCTTTTTAATAAAATATTAATCAACACTCAAGTTCTGTACATGTATTTTATAAATGTAAAAAATATTTGTAAAATTATTCGATTACTTTTATGAATTTATTATGAATTGTAACTAAATAATATTTTAATAAGGAATTTAAGAATACACAATGAAAAATATGAGGTTCACAATCACAAGTAGAACGAGAAATAAAAAAATGACACAATCACTTTTTTGAAACAATATAAAAAAAATTAATCAATAATATTAATTGTGTTTGCCTTGTCTTTTTTATTTAATAATTACAAACAAGTTGGCCATTGATTAGTACATATTGGTGTTTTTTATGAATAGATCGATAAAGTACTTTTTTAGGATTTGAAAAATATACATCAATAAGCTCATTGTTACAATTTGAATGGCCTTCTTTGATAAGATGGCTATTTTCGTTTCAAAAGGGGTTTTAATATTATAAAAACCTTAAATAAATCAAATTTATACAATCCGTGATAATAAGAAGTTTTTATTTTTAATTCAAGAAATATAGAATTAAATGGAAATTTTTTATTTTTCTTTTAGTTTTTTTTTTGTTGCTTTTTATAGATATTAATTTAATATTAAAAATCTATTATAGATATAGATAATATTTTATTTGTCATTCTATAACTTAATTGTTGATTTTCTTTAAAGGGAAATTAGAAATTATTATTATTATTATTAATAATATTATACAAATCTTGGCGGTAAAGATTTCTTGGTTGTATATATTTTAGTATATATATTCTTTATGAAATGAGTGGGCAATAATAATATTATCTATTTATTTTTGGTTTTAAAAACATATGAAAATATATATTGGTCTAAATCGTGAATGATTTTTTGTTTTTAAATAATTTACAATTATGTTTTTTTTTTAATTATATTTTAATAAAAATTCAAGTTTTTGATTGTTAATTGATTTTGTTATGCATAATGGATTATTTAATAAATAAGATAATTTTTTACCCTTTTTTTGTGAGACAAATTTCTAAAGAAAAACATTATAAAAGAGAGTGAAAGATGGTAAATTGAATTTGGAAAGATCTTTTATATTAATAATAGAATTAACATATGATTATTAAACTAATGAAATTAAATTTAATATAATGAAACTGAAATATTTAAAATTTTTAATACTAACTATTGATAATTAAATAGTATTAAAGTAAAATTAATAATATTATCAACAATATCAAAACTTAAAATTGTCAAACCATATCTTCCCATTAATTTCCATCGATCATTTCAAAGTAGTAATAAAATTAATTATAATAGAAATAATTTCAATGAATTGTCAATACATTTTTACATACAAATAACACTAATAATACTAGCCACAAAAATACTAAAAAAACTATTCTCGATTTTACAACTGATATAATTTTAGAAATTTATTATTTTATTTATTTGTTATATTATATATTAATTTATAATAATTTATTTGAAAGCTAAAAATAAACGAAATATAGCATACCAAATATATATTTGTATTATATTAGGATTTTTTTAAAATTATTATTATTATTATTATTTTTATATGGAATATGTATACAATTTATATGTTTTGAATTGGAAAAATATTTGTTCTTTTAAATAAAATATTTTGATCACGCTATCTTATTGTTTCAAATATGCTCAAATAGCAAGTTTTTTATTTATTGTATTTAAAATGTATATTTACAGATTTATTTATAAATATAATGATAGAATGTGGAATTTTTAAAATAAGAATTACTAATTTTTTAAATGTAAAAATTCAAATTCTAAAAAAATATTTTGTTATAGTGTTGCTTTTATGAACTTAAGTTTGAAAAAAAAATATAATTTAAGAGAACGAGTATATCATTGCAAATTAGTTTTGATCAATTCTTTTTATAATTCCTTATTTAGTTTTAAACAGTTGGAAATATATCAAATAATGAGAAAAGCATTTACTTTTGATTAAATATAGAAACTCGAAATCAATATGAAATTTATTGTTAGAAATTAAAAATTATTTAATGCAAAAAATTAATTTGGTTGAAAAATGTGTTTTTTCGTTATTAAAATCTTAAAAATAATTACAAATTATGGATTTGTTAATTGATTTTATTATGCATATTGAAATTATAATGAAATTTTCCTATTTCATTTCTCATCTAATGAAATGAATGAAATAGAGAAGTATATATTTATTAGTAGATTTTTATTAAATTAAATTTTAGATTTCTTTCAAAAAAAGAATAAAAACATTTATAAAAATAAATATTTTTCTTTTCAATTTAATTTATTTTATCGATTAATAATAATATTAATTGTTACGTAGAAAAATAATCAAAATCAAAAAATAAATTTTTTTATAATTAATATTTTTGTTAAAATTATATTCAATTTATTTATAATTTTTTGAGATTAGTACAAATTATAATGGGAACATTTTTATAATTAAAATTTATAATTTATATAATTAGAGCAATATAAATTAGCCAAATGTCAAAACTAAATAAAAAAAATTTATTAGTAAATATGATCTATCTATTTATAGTATAGACAACATATTACCGATTTTGTAAATATATTATAAATTTTATTGTTTAATATTTTTATTTAATTCATCATTTTTAACAGTACCAACTGTTTTTTTGATCAAATATTATTTTTAATGTGATATGAGAATAGAATGAAAACGATATGTTTGAAATTATGGTTTCGATTTTTTTACTCTGTTGATTTTATTTTTATCTTTGGACAACATATACAATGAAAATCAACTAAACAAACCCTTTTGATGAAATTTCAACTCGTAATAAATATATATTATAGATGTATATAGATTTGACTATTATAATTCTTTTTGGCTCTAAAGATCAATTTTCACTATATGTATTTTTTTATAAGATAAAATATTGAAATAGGCAAACAATTGCATACAATCACGTAAATAGTATCTAGAATATTAATTGATGATTATTTAAAGTAGTGTTCTGTCAAAAATAGTTGAAGTCAATTCTAAAAATCTTAAATTTTTTATTTTATTTTAGGTCGGTTTTAAAAACCGAATTATTAATAAAAATTTGTTGATTAATAATGTTGATATATATAGATACAACAAGATACAAATGATTACTCTTTCTTTTGATTCGAGTACAAATGAATGAACAATTAATGACATTGAATGGGATCATTACCAGAAAGAGAATCATTCACTTAAAAATTTGAAATTAATGATTTATTATTATTAGTTTTTTTTTACTAAATATATATATACATATATATATATATGTATATATATATTATTTTTAAGCCTAATTAATAATAATAATAATAATAATAATAATAAAAGTGTGAGATCCGATCTCCTGCAATGAAATTGTTCAAAAACACGCAAAACGTTTACAAGGCACAAGTCTGTTAAATCTAATTTGTCATTATCAATATTTGAGTCTATAAATTTTTTTTTCATTTATTATTATTATTTTTTATTTTTTTATAAACAAGGCTGAGGGGAAGCTCTTTAAGTTATTTTACTGTTTAATTAAATTATTCATTACATTATTTATTTGTTTTATTTTTGTTCTCTTGTCACTATATATTTATATATATATATACATATATATATTAGTGAGCTAATGATTTTTTAATTATATTGTAAGCAAATATTGTTTCCAGAAATAAAAGTATGACCCTTGGCCGGGACAAGAAAGGAAGCTAGCGAGAAAGGTGGAAACAGACTGAGCTCGGTAAATGAGGTGAGAGAAAAAGAGAGAAGGTAGTTGGAACTATTCACCTATATCATTTTTTTGGTTAATTCATGGTTGCTGATGTTCCAAAGAAGATGAAGAAGACAACGTAAAAGAACTAGCAGACAAGGATCCACACAAAGACCGAAATTCAATCCATTAGGACAAGTACCCACCTTTGGTTCAGCTAATAGAAGTATATAGATTACGATATAGGGATGCTATAAGTCAACCAAGTGATGAAACAGAATTACTAGTTAGCTTATTCCATTCCTCTTACGAATGAGAGTAACAGTGTAAGTGAAGATAATTGAAATCAACGCGACAAATAGTTAATATTGGTGATAAATAATAGAGGAGTGATTAACCCCAAAAATAAATAAACCTTAACTCTCCAAGAAAAAGGAAGGAAGAAGGAAGAAAGAAGACAGAGATAGAAATTCCCATTAATAAGTACAAGCTACAAATAAAATATCGGTAATATTAATAAGAATTTCCTTTGTACTATTACTGATATTAATAAAAAAAGATACATATTTGCATCTATGTGAAGAATTGTCTAAGAAATGAATAGACCTATCATTTTTCAAGAAAATAAAATTTTTTAAGAAAATAAAATTGTTTCTAGAAATAAAATATGACCCTTGGTCCAAGATAGAATGCTAGTAGGCAAGATAGAAACACACCGAGCTCGGTAAATGAGGGGTTGATAACCAATAAAGAGAAGAATAAAGGATATACGAAATCTGTGGTGAAAGTGAATGCATATGGATTATAGTGACATTTATTTTAATATAATATTTAATTCTAAGTTTTATTATAAATATGTATTATAAAATAATTTTTAGTTTAAATAAAACTAAATATATTTTGTATGTACGCGTGTTAATGTTCTTTAAATCTGGCTACAATATATATATATATATATATATATATGTATGTATGTATATATATATATATAAATATGTAAATGGAGTGTGATTAAAATCGACCCCTCTTGTTGAATCATCACAGAATTATATATACTTGTACATGAAAAAATACACATTGTAATTTATTACAGGCGGGGTTGGTTGGATGGGGTTGGGGTTGATTTTGGGCTGCAATGTTGAGTTCGGCGTCTAATCTTCTGGGTCAACCCAATCAACACGAGCCCAATCCGGAAGTTCCGTTTCATAACACCAACCAGGACCCTATAAAAAGAGAACAATTCATTTCTAATTTTAATTCCATCGATTTAAATCAATTTAAATAAATATTGCTGAAATATTGTTGAATTAAAAAAAAATATAGAATGTGGGGATTTTTTTTTTAAATATCAATGCAAAAAGATAAAAATGACTAAAAATATTAAATTAATTCTGCAAAAGAGCATTTCAAATAAATAAATAATTTACTAAAATATTTATGAAAATAAATTTTTGAATATTCGTAAAATAATTAAAATAAATATATTAACTTAACAAAGAGTTAAAAATTTTTTTTATAAATATTATGAAATAAATAAAATTTATCTTGAACTTAAATATATATTTAAATAATAAGTTCGTCAGAGAGGCTGCTAAACAAGTAAAAGGATAAACAAAATGTACCTCATAACGCCATGCGTGAAGATACATAACGAGATCTCGTGGTTTCGGATCCCTGTAGCGCACTTTGCACTCATAACAATGTGGATCTGTGGTCATTTTGTCTGCATGGAAGGTGAGATCAGGTCCTTCATGTCCGGTTTGGGTGGCCACAGTGACTTTACTGTTTCGGTCCCTGCTAATGGCACTAGAAGGAGATGGAGCTGGTACTCCGACGGCATGTGGAGGTGGTGTGGAGGGCGGCAGATTGGAGGGCGGCGGAAGAGGCGATGAAGAAGTTTCAGCATCGACTTCACACGGCGAGGGTTCCCGGGATCCCGAATCAACACAACAATCGTCATCGGCACCAACCGGAGATTCAGCACAACCTATTCAACATTCATTAAAATTTTATATAATTTTGAATAGTTTCTTTTTATTTTTAGTCAATTTATATCAACATAAATTTTTTTCACAGTCTAAGTAAGAAATCTAAACTAGATTTTTTTTATTAAAAGACAAAAAAAAATATTATTTACTATAAAGTATAGAAATTTGCATTTAATATCAAAATTATCAATTATAATTTAGAAGAAATCAATCTTGAATGCATTTTTGATGAAGAAAACTTAAATAGTTTATAATTTAAATATTTTTAACTGATTAAATATTTATTAATTATATTGATTAAAGTTATTTGAACAATAGAAATTGATATCAATTACCCTTATCCGTATCATCGAGATCACTTCTCGGTTTAAACATGCTTAATTCAGAATCTCCATCCATTCCTAACCAATTTTCTGCGTTGTGAATGTTGATCAAATCGCGAATGAGTTCCTCGTCTGTTTTGCCAATGTTTCCACCACGTCCTTTCTCTGGTCCAAATACCGTATGATTATAGAGTGGGTCGTTTACCACTGGATAACCTATATAAAAAATGAGCTTAAATGTGTGTATTCACTAGTTATAATAAAATTATCAGATAAAATATAATTATATAAACAAAATTCTATGAAAATGGATAAAATTGATACAAGAATTCTTAAAAGTATATATTTATGGTTTTTTGTGAATACCTAAATACTGAAGATGGACCCGAATTTGATGCATCCTTCCTGTGTGTGGTTTACAACTGATAACACTAGTTTTACCGTTGAAACCCAACTTGCGGAAGGTGGTAATGCATGTTTTTCCTCTTGGTGATACTTTACATACGCCTATTTTATAAGAGACCACTTCAATTGGTTGTTCACATTCAATCACCTCACTTAAAAAATGAAAAATAACGATATTTTAGATTCATTGTTTTATTATTATAAAAAATTAAAACAAAATTAATTAGTAAATAATATTTTTAAGTATTTTTTAACATAATTTTAGCTATTATTTTAATTAAATTTATATTTTGGAGTATATATTATTATTCCAACAAAATAATATCCTATTAGTTTTGTTTTCAATTTTTATTTAATTTGAATTTATAATAATGGGTAATTATAATTAAAAAAATACTATGTAAGCTTAGTTTTATAAAAATATTTAATTAAAAGGTGGATTTGAGTGAGATTTTAATTAATTAATTATGTAACAATGAATTACAAATTAATTTGATTAATTTAAAAAAAAATTAATATCTTGTTTTAATTTAATTAATTGTTTTTTTTAAATATAATAAATTATATCATATATTAACACACTATGAGCGGGGCGGGTATTTATACCCGTTGCCACTTATATAATATATATTTTCCCTTGTGTCACTTAAAATTACTTATTTTAAACGATAACTAATATATATCCCTCATATAAGTGGCAACGGGTATAAATACCAGCCCCGCTTATAAGTGGCAGTCCCCGCAACGGGTACAAATACCCGCCCCGCTCATAGTGTGTTAAATATATATACTATTATAATTTCAATGATCTAAATTAAATTTCAAACATTAGATAATAGGACAATTTTTTTTAATTTTCTTAACTGAAAGATCTACAAAAATGTTTAATTTTGAGGATCATCGTTATTTCAAAACATGTATCATGAATAATCCTCAAGTTACTAACCTTACTCTAATAGTAAAAAATTTTTTTTACTAATTAATAATTTAAGACTTATTATAGTTATTATACTATTTCACACACACACACACACACACAATGAATATTTTTTAAAAATGAAAAATTACGAAATCCAATTATATTTTATAAAAACAAACATCTTGCAGCCATCCTATTAAAAAAGATTGGGATTATCTTGGGCAAAAAATTAAATTAAATTAAAATAAAAATAATTTTAAAGGATTGGGGAACGAAAAGTCAAGATTTATATAAATTACCTAAACTGGTAACAAGAAATACATTAAATAAAAATAAATTTATTTTAAGTGTAATAAATTATATTTTGTGATCTAGAATAATTATCTATTTTAATAAATGGTAAAAAATTAAAAAAAAAAGAAATGAAATAAGACAGAAAGAAAACTTGGCACTAACCTCGGGAAATCTCCTTCCACTCTACAGACGTACTCTTTATGAACTTGACGATTGCGAATCTGATGTTCCATTGCTCGAGCCTTTTTCGGGGTTCTGCCAAAGAGAAGAATACCACTGGTGAGCCGATCTAACCGGTGGATAGTTCTCAAATTCTTCAAGTTATATTCTTTCGCCAAGATGAAAACGACAGTGTTATGACGATACCGGCCGCAAGGATGAACCTGGTTTTTAAGGAGGAAAAAGATCATTAATAAATCTTCCTTTTTCTCTTTTATTGGTAAGCGTTCAAGCTTCGGATGGCATTAATAGTTTACATTTTATTATTACTTTTCTATTACTTAAAAGAATTTGAAAGAATAGAAGTGTCATGTAATTTCGGTTTCAAAATTTTTACAGCATAAGATACACAATTTTTTTTATATTTAATTCACTCATATACCTAAAACTATTCTTAGCAGTTTAAGAGATCTTTATCTACTATTCTTTATAACTATATGGTGGATTTTCCAGATTTCAAAAGTAGTGACAGATTTAGATTGCCCTGCACAGATCATCCATTTGTTTTTAATGATTATATTTAAATTCCGTCACACAAATATCCTTTATTGTAAATTATGGAGCTGAGTATTCTAGATATCCTGTATATTATCTGTTTTGTATAACAGAAAAATAATAAAATAGTATAATGTCTTAATCTGATAATTTTCACATTATTTCATATTGAATAAAAAGATAATCCTATATTATTTTAAAATATTTTTTATAAGTTCAAAGTTAGAATATTTTTAAGCTTCCATTAAGAATTAAGAGATTATGAAATGTAAAATAAAATGTTCTTGTTCTCTTTTACCCTGGAGACTTTAAAATAGCAAATTCCCGTAAATACCTGGACTCCTGTATTAACTTTACATAGTTAAGATGTTAATAGAAACAGGTGGATGAAGTATATAGAAGATAATAATGAAACAATTATTATTGCTCTTTAAAATGGTTATTAAATGTCCTCTCGATCCATCCTTTTTATCTTGTTCTTCATTTGCGTTTAAGATATACCCCCAATTAACACAATTTGCACACTAAAGAAACACTACCGTAAGCTTCCGAAGCTTGAATGCTTTCATTTATAATACAAAAAAATAAAAATATATTAATTGATATCAAGCAAATAGTCATCGAACTGGCAGAGTTGTCCAATTGTTTCTCCAGTTTTTCATATTGTCAAGAGTAGAATAGTATATTTGATTCATTTCTCATTTTCGGTCAAATGTAGAGTAAGAAGAGAAGTAAGTTGAGAAATGAATAAAATTTTAAATTAAATGAAAAGGAATAAGGATTTGTGTTTTTTTTATAATAATGGAAAGGAAATAAAACATGAAATCAATGAACAAACACTTCTTATTGCCTGTAGTGGCTTCTCAAAAGGTTGGTCTGCAATCCGTTATCTCAGAATATATATATATATATATATATATATTAAAAAGAGAAATATTAATATAATAATAAATAAAAAATAAGAGATCATTTTGAATTCAAATCACATAAATATATATTTACTTTTTTAAAAATGGAACTAATTGAAAACACGTCTTAATATAAAGGACGCAAGAGAATTAGGATGAAATTTATAAAAGTAGGTATGGATAATATGTATTTTTCTTATATAACACTATTTTTACTGTTTTAATTATTTTTAAAAAATTTAAACATGCATCAAATATAACTTTTATTTTACTAAGAAGTAGCATGAAAAATCAAATATACAAAGATGAAAGAATAATATGTATTTAGGTATGTACGAGGCGTGGCTATTAAATAACGAGACTGCTTACAAAAAATGGTTTAATTAAAAAAATTATGGTACAATCGAACTTTCCCCCTCAATATACTCCCCTCCACTCGCCACACACCGCTTCATCCTTGTTTTCCACTACTCAAAGCAGTGTTCGAAGTCGTTTTTTGTTAGGCCTTTCAGAAGCTCCGCCTCGAAAGGGCTTCCTTTTAGTGCGGACTTGATTTTCGGAAACAGGTAGAAGTCGCAGGGTGCTAGATCAGGGGAGTAAGGAGGGTGTTCCAGCACTGGAGTTGAAATGGAAACAGGAGGATTAGGTTCCCGCCTACCCTCTCCTGGAGGCCGTTTGCGCGCGCAGTCTCGTTATTTAATAGCCACACCTCGTATAATATGTATGTAATGTATATAATTATAAACTAGAAGAAGAACTCTCAGCTATTTATTTTTACAATTCAATTTAAAAAATAATATTTAAAAACAAAAAAAAATATTTAATTCAAATTTAATTTTAGTTTTAAATTCGTTTATTTGTTTATTTTATGTATATTTTGGTAAATGTGAATAATTATTAAAAGCTTTCTTAAAAAATATTATATATATTTATTTAAATATTTTTTATATTAAGTAAGAATGTGTCCTTTTCCTGGTTAAACAATTCAGCTTTTGACAAATTTTACTATGAATGTCAATTATTAGACCATACGGAAATTATGATGGTACTTAGTATATGTGAGCGGTTAGAGTTGTGATAGATAAATTTCATCTGTTTAATTTAATATAAGATTTGACAAAATATAATCGAGTTTATGATATTTTATTTGAATCTAAACGTATATGAGGATTATTTGAGTAGTTAGAATACTTTTTATTTATCAGTAGGGTTAGTGTTTATATTAATGAGCAACCCTTAATGCTAACCAAACTGCTTAATCAAACTGCTATGCATACTATCGTAGTCTAACTACAAGAATTATTATATAATAAAAATAAGTCAATGTTTTTTTTTAAATAACTTTATTTAGAGATTTTTTATCTATATTATCTATTATTATCATTTATTAACAATAATGACCAGGGCCGCCCTAACCACAGGGCTAATTGGGCTATAGCCCTAGGGCGCAAGCCTTCTGGGGGCGGCATTTTTTATTGGTTTATATATTTTTACTAACCATTCTGTGTAATTTCTTATGAAAAGGGGCGCAAAATTTTAGGAGCCCACGGGCGCCGAAAATCTTAGGACGGTCCTGATAATGACACTACACTTTCAAATAATATATTATTAGAAACTTCAAACAATGTTAAATTATAATATTTGGTACTGTTCTATTTGTGGAACCTTATTATTATTATTATTATTTATTAATTATTATAACAAATTGTCATAAAAAAAAAATAGAATACAATTTTCATCACTCACTTTACATAATATATAATTTTCTTTAATGACTAATCCATATTTGAAAAGCGAAAAAGTGAAGGGTAAGAATCGGTTATAAACACCAAATAGTTCCCATAAGTATCGTTGTCAAAAATATAGCCCCTTCTCTGGTTCTTCAAATAAAACAAAACCTAATATTTTTTGGTTATTAATATTTTTTTTTAGATAACTAAAACCCTCAATATTTATAATGTGATGATTTATTTTATGATCTCTTACTTTTGTTTGGTTTTAGTTAAAAAGTTCAAGCATGGTTAAAAGTCATGTGATCCAGTGGTTCAGGTACAGGATGCAATGCACTTCGTCGACAAGTTACTCACCGGCAAAGAACATGGTTTGTCCAGCACAACAATGTCCTCATCTACATGTATTAACTTGATGGGTTTGGCAAGGACGGGGGTCTCATGTCTGCAAACCAATAGCCGCCGTGTTAGCGGTCCTCTCGCCGGTTTAGCGCATGCGAACATCCCTACCCAAACAGCTCCTACTCCTATTAGCACTAAGAATGCTATCTCTTTCAATGCCCTCTTTAGGCCATAACGGCTATTGGGAAATTTCCAAATGGACTTTATTTTCTTAAACCCTAACAAAAATTTATAAATATTAAATTTCTGTATTGTTTTTAAAAAATATTCGAATATTTTGGTAGATTATTTTTATTATTATTAATTTTGATAATTTGAAAAAATAACCAATTTTTTTTTTAATAAAATGGATTTTGAATAAATTCTTAATTCTTTATTCGGAATCAATAGAACTTTCATATTATTATAAGAGAATATTTAATGTTTTATTGTGTAACTTTTAATTTTAAAATTAAAGAAAAAAATTGCCAAATATGCTTAAAGAAAGATCTATTTTACAATTTAAGGGAAAAATCAAGTAAATATTTATTTTATATTGGCAGCTTTATCCTTATATATATAATATTTATATAATAAGGTTATACGGCCAGAGGCACTCATCCAAAGAGGGGAGGGGATTGTTTTGAACATCAAGACTTTCTGAATACATATATAAGTAAAAATAAAAATATTATTTTAGTGTCTATCTAAAATTAAGTTTGAATATATATATATATATATAGCCATAATAAGCCTTTTCCTACTAGAAGATTTTATTGAAGTTTTCAAGAAATAATTATTTTTAATATTTCAATTAATTTTTAAACTAAGTAGTTATCTTCGTTGTCGATAACTTCCTAGCGGAAGTGTCGTGGCCCTAATAACTCCACAGGAGTCATAGGGTGTTCATGGGAAAATTTGACCGAAGTGGTTTCCCCTTGCCTTCTTCGGTGGGGCAGCCGATGTTAAATTGAATTAGATTTTTATATTTATTAATTTATTTATTAATTAAATAAATATATAATCTTGAGTTCTATGCTGGGATTCGAACTCAGGCTTCCTGTGTAGAAGTCTAGTACTCTACCCACTCAGCCATGCTGCCCCTTAAGTAGTTATATATAAATTAAATTATGAAAAAATGATAGTTTCTTCTTGGAAAATGTTTTCGAAAAAAGATATTTATTCTAAAATAAATATAAAAATATTATTAATATTAAAATAAATTTTAGGTAAAGTTTATTTTTAGTGATAAAATATGAATGAATAGAAAATGATTAATTAAGCCAGAGTTCTAAACAATTTCCACAATGTTTAATTTAACATGTAATAGTCTTTGACGTTCAATTTTACGAACAATAAAGATAAAAGAATAAAAAAAAAAACTTGCCCCCACCTCGGGACATTTCAATCTAAAAATCAAATAGAATAGTTTTAATAAAAAACGAAATCTAAATAGTTTAAATATTAAAAAAAGATTATTTTTTATATAGTTATAGTCTTTATTATAGTGATAGTCTATTACTTCAAACAAAATCATAACACATTTAATTTTATAATAATAATAATAATTTAAAAAAAAAAAAAAAAAAAAAAATAGATTTAAAATTTCGCAATTTATTTATTTAATTACTTAAATAGAAATTAATCCAAAATTAAGAAAAGTTAATACTTATATAATAATATAATAATTTATATATATATATATATATATATATATATATATATATATGAAATGAATTCTAAAACTATAATATTATTGGCGTATATTTTTTATTATTATATTAAATAAATAATTTCAAATGAAAAGAGTAGGAATAAATAAAATAAAATAATTTATTAAATTGGATATTATATATAGAAAGATAAAAAAAATGTATATATATAAATCTCTAGAGAGAAAAATGCAATCCGAAAAAGAAAATAAAAAAATCAAGATATTATCCTATAAAGAATTGAGATTGAACCCCTGGGGTAAGAAACAGGGCAGAATCCATTCTTTTAAAAAGAAATGAACTATCAGATTTATGTATTGAATGTGTATATGTATATTCCATTTAACGATAATTTTATATTACAAAATAATATTTAAAAAACATATCATTTATAATATTCAATGTATATATATATTCAAATATTTATTTTGTTTGAATATTAAATTAAATAGATAAATGTATATATTTTTTTTAAGAAAAAACAGGATTACAAACAAGTAAATGGTCATGATAGAATATTTGCTTAATAATATTTGGGCTTCTAATGAATTTTGGTTTAATGCACCCCAAGCAGTGGTTCAAATCAGGCAGCAAGCGAGGATGAATGTTAGGCAGTCAGGGAATAGAAAAATAAACTAGCAATCTTAATAATTAAAAGAATTCGAAGTAGTTTTCTTAATAAAAAATAAAAATATTATAGATGTTTAGAAAATGTGAGTATAGGAAGTGTGAGTAAATGGAACCCAAGAAATTTAAATAATTTTTCAAAATAGATGTTGGATTTTATATTATAGATATATAAAAATATATACTTTTTTAAATAATATGCTCATCATTAAGAGCAATAATCTTAATTAAGTATTAAGTAATTTTCAACATCATTGTTTTTTTTTTATTTTAATAAACGAGGGTTGACTTATTTTTTAACTTAAAGAAACCAATCATTCAAATAAATTGAACACCTACTCCATTAAAATTAAATTATTTTCTGAAGTTTTCTAAATAAGAGATGCATTCGAACACTCCTCTATATTGATAATAAACTATATTCTTTAAAATATGATCTATTTATTTATTTCTAATTAATATTAAGTGCATAAGAAAATTATACATAGTCTAGATATATTATATAATTGATTTCTAATTATGTGCAATAAGTGATGTTTTATTAAGAGAATTTTTATTAAAAGACCACATTATTTTTGTATAAAATTATTTATTAAATTAAAATAATTGTACAACGTTTCAACTGCTTATTCTGCAGTCGTTTTTAGATTGAAACATCCAAATCAATCAGCAATTGCAGAACATGCCTTAACAACAGGACATAAAATAAATTTAGATAATGTAGAAACACTTTATATTTAAAATAATTGGTGGAAAAGAAAAAATAAAAGAATCTATAGAAATTAATAATCATCCCAATAATATTAATAAAGAGGATGGATATAGACTTAATAAGATGTGGAACATAGTGTTGGATGAATAAAATTTGTCATATTGAATGAAATATAATTAATCTAATGTGTATTTATGTATATATCTTGATTATATAGAAATAATTTACTATCTTTTTTATAGAGACATAATGCACTATCATACTTCTTGATTGTAAACGCTTGCTTTGAAAATTGCTGCTGACTTCATGTTGAGATTAAGAATTGGCGGCAAAAATTGGCGCCAATATCACTGTCTATATAAGAGGTGACGTGTCCCAACATGCATCAGTCCGCTTGAATCGGAGCCAGCGTACGGTTACTTGAAAACGACTGCAGAATAAGCAGTTGAAACGTTGTACAATTATTTTAATTTAATAAATAATTTTATACAAATAATGTGGTCTTTTAATAAAAATTCTCTTAATAATTATCAAAATAACCACAAAAGCTTTAATAAATAAGTGATGTTTTTTTTATCAATTTTTGAGAAACTTCAAAATCACGAGACGAAGGCGAAATTATATATAAATTAAAAAAAAAATAATAACTAAAAACCACTTGTTAAAATTGGATAAAGTAATATATATCATTTATAATTAAAAGATTTATTTAAAGAAATTCTTTTGTTATTATTTATTTAATTTTGTGATTGAAGAATTTCTAATGAAATTAAAGTAATATGTATTTAAATAGACTCACCGCATATATTAGATCGCAACACAAGAAAAAACAGTAAAATTGATGAATGAACATCGATTTCGTATTTGTTTTAAGAAGGCTATTGATCTAAGTCAGAATAACGGCATCACAAATGGCAACTTGGCAAACTCGCCCTATTGTTCATTGTGCGCGATTTCTTATCAAATAATAAGACGAGGAAAGCAACAGGGACACGCAGAAGTAGAGGAAGAAGTGAAATGGATTTAAATTGAAACGAATGTCAAGTTAATAAGAGAGAAAGATAGAGAGAAGAGTTTGGAATGGGTTTATAAGGTTTGCTATTTGTTGCCGATGGAAAAGAATTGGAGAGAAATGACTTAAGAAGAAGGATAGAAAAAAGGTTTGTCCAAGGAAAAGAAGAACTCTTCCTTTATGATACGTCTATGCAAAGAGATTCTACTCCCACCATTGATTTCACACTATATTAATTCTCTGGAATGTGAATCCAAAAAAAAGAAATAACAAATTACTGTATATATATTAAAAATGAAATGGAGTTTGAGCTAATGCGGACAATTTGTATGTTTTTATTTTTATGATATTATATCTAATATAGACCATCTAAAAAAATATAAATAAATTGTTATTTATATTTTTTTTACAAATCATATTTTTTGTGTTATAATTTAAGTAAGTCAAAAAATAATTATATTTAAACCAGAAGAAATTGATCATCTTCATGAAAATAGATTATAAATTTATATATATAAATCAGGTTTATTTATGCCACAATCTGGTATTTATTTAATTCTCTCAGAAATGTATATTAGATTGGTTTTAGGTAACCTAGAAAATTAAGTATAAATCAAAATGATTTATGAAATATATCTTCTTCTTCTTCTTCCTAATCGATAACTTCCTGACGGAAGTGTGGTGGCCCTAATACTTCCATGTCTCGAAATTCTCGAGTTAAGACTCCCCATCGAGATCGATGCCGAGCACTCGCTGCCGCCGTCTGAAGTATCATCGGCATATCTCAGATCAGACATCCTTACGCCCCCCACCGAGATGGCACCATCCCAATCCTCCAAGACCTTTCTCATGACATACTCCCCGTAGATATTAAAAAGGATGGGGGACAAAATACATCCCTGACGGACGCCCTTCCCCGTATCGAATGAGTCTGAGAGTTGGCCTTCGACCCTAACCACACCACAACTATCATCATAGAGGCCCTTCACCAAAGAAATAAGATGACAAGGTAAGCCCATCTCACTGAGAATATCCCACAGCTTCAGCCATGATAGACTATCGACTGCTTTACTATAGTCCACAAAGCATAAATAAACCGGGATGTAAAATTCTCTCGCCTTTTCGATAATCTGTTCACGAGTGCCCTTTCCTTTGATAAACCCAGTTTGGTTAGGAGGGATCTGCCAGTTGAGATAGTTCTTCAGTCTCTCGTGAAGAATCCTGAGCAATATCTTGTTAGCGTGTAGAATCAGTGCTATAAGACGATAGTTATCGCATTTGTCTTTAGGTCCCTTCTTGTGGACTGGAACGAAAACCGACCGAGTCCAGTCAAAGGGCCAGAGACCAGTATCCCATATCCTATTGCAGATGTCATGCATTCTCTGTAGACCTATCTCTCCCATACCCTTCAGGCACCAACAATCCAGGATGGTGGTAATTGATCCCAAGTGTGCCCATAGAAAAGCGCACATTAAGACGTATAAAATGGTGTAAAACAAATACCCCGAGGAATTTGTATGGGAATCAGGAGCTATGCGCCGCACGTCCGACCAGCACCAAGTTCACTCATATATATATATATATATTCATTATAATCATATATAATATTTAATAAATAATAATAATAATAATAAGTAAGTACCAATTTATTAAAAAAGAATTAATTATTTCAATAGAAAAAAAATTATAAATAAAGTTTCTGATGGTCTACAAACTGCAGCCAATGCAATACACATTTATATGCCACTAAATATCTTATATCAGAGGTTCCCAATCTTTTCTGGTTTGAGGCTTCCTAAATTTTTTCTGAGGCTCCCTTAATACATCATATTTTGGGAATCACTGTCTTATATAATATTTTTCTCTATAAAAACTAAAAAAATACTTTTTTAACGATTGAAAATTTGTATAAGAGAAATAAATATAGGGAGAAAGTAGCCTTATAGTAAGAATTGAAAAAAGAATACATTTCTTAAATCTTAAATTTGCATAATTGTTAAGATCCAAGCCTACTGTAGTATTAAAACTAATCAGGCTCATTAATAAAAGAAATAATAAACGATGGTTAACAAATCAAAATAAACAAGAGAATCAACGTTAACTTAATCTCCATTTTAAGTTAATTACATAAGAAATATAAATAATCTTTATTTATAAAATGTTCTCGTTAATATTTGAATACCTTTTTAATAGATAATTAAAATTATTTAATTAATTAAAAAAATACTATTTATATGTGTGAAATAAGAGGTGAAGTGAGATTCCCTTAGCTTGGATGACTAGGTGCATGATCAATGTCAAGATGTGAAGTATATATATCCAGAAGTAAAGGCAGTCTTTATTGCCAACTTACTGGGATCGAGGCGGGTTTGTTAACAACGACAATATCCTCGTCCATGTGCACGATGGTAATGGGGTCGGAGGTCACGGGTACTTCATGCCTGAAAACACAGAGGACAACGACTCTTGAGCACTTCCGCTGGTGGCCGAGTTAAGTCCCCTGTCGGCCGATGGTACCACCATCGCTCACCAGTGGGGTTAAAAATGAGACACACTTAAAAATTGAGAATATTAAATCACAAGCAAAATGCAAAGACATTAAATTAATAAGAAAAAAAAAAAAGAAAAAAAAACACAGAAAAAGAATGAAACGTTCTGAAAGGAATGGAAAGAAGGTAGAGAAAATGAATTGAAAAAGAAAATTGGAACCTCATTTAGTTTGTGTCAGAAGAAGCCAATTATCAATTCCATTCATAAAAAAAAGTGATTAGAAAGAAGAGAGTTAATAAATAAAGAAAAGATTTATTAAAAAAAAAGTATTTCTAAAAAAGAACAAGAGTTCATTCACAATGTTTTTATTTTATTCTTATTTCGATATTTTTTTGTAAATATAAAGAATTTATATATATATATATTAATTTTCATTTTTAAAAAATATGTTTTCTTAGATGATTAATTTTTTAAACTATTTATAAGTGAAATAAGAAACAATACATACGTTTATTTTTCTAAACAAATTTAAATTTAAAATTTGAACCAATTACTAAAAGTGAATGTGTTCAAAAAAAATTTATATTTATTTATATATATAAATCTATTATAAATTCTAATTATATTTGTTTCATTTAGTTTCATATAGTTAAAACTTATATTTTAGAATAAATTCATAAATGCCCAATATTAACTTATTTGATTATACCTATTTATAAAATTATAAATTTTATTAAATTTAAATCGAAAAATATTTTTAAACAAGAAAAATGCTGAAAGTCCTTAATAAGTAGTAAGTTGTTTAAAAAAAATATTGTTATTTAAAATAATACATAATAATTAATGACGTGTTCAAAGAAAAGATTGATCATAAAAAAGTTGATTGACGATCGTTTTGTAATCCCTTCAATTACATAGACAAATTTCGATTAATTCTGATTTTAAAAAAATGGTAAAATGATTGACGTTTAGGTTATGAAGGATTAATTAACCTCGTTAATCAACCGATTTCTCATTTACATTGGTACTATGGAAGATGTAAAACATAATAATGATACGTTTTTATAACATTCATATTTCAAAAAAAGAAAACATCAGAAATATATCAGTTATATTATATAATTATTGTGAATGAACTTTTGAAATAAGAAAACAGAAGCCCAAAATAGATGTAAGAATGTTTAGAAATTTAAAAAAAGCTTTGTAATAAATATTGTAAAAAAACTATTCTAATATTGAGAAAAATTAAAAACAAACTTATTTTACTAAAATGTATATATATACGCAAACTAACACATTAAATATAATAATTTTGAAAATTTACAAGTTTTATTAAAAAAAAAAAAAAAAAAAAAAAAAAAACAATAAAAAAGATATATAAACATTTTCCCATTTCAATAAAAATTTCCATCTGAATGTTCATCACACAACGGTGATTATTTTTTTTTAATTGATTTTTTCAGGAATGAGTTTATAAGATTTTTTACTTAATTGAATTAAATTTTAAAAAAATCCTAGAAAGCTGACTATTCATTAATGATTGACGGCAGAAATCAATATTTACAATATTTATCAAAAGATAATTTTACATTTTATCCTCAAGAAATGAGATGTAAGATGGCTAAATTAATTTAATACAAAAAAGTTTATTTGAATAGGAACATTAAATACTTTAGGAGATTGCAGTATAGATGAATTGCAATAAAAGAAATAATAGAACATGTGTCAAATGTTTATTGAACAGTTGATAATATGTAATTCTATCAAATTTATGATAGTGTTGTCTTTTATGTGTTATCACTCCTGTTGCTATAGATTGCTATGATAGTTTTTATCGATTGTGAAGTAGTGTGTTGCAGTTCAAGTTGTGAAGTTGTGCTTTAGATTTCATTGAATTTTTCAAATCTCTTCGTGATTGTTGGACAAGTCTAATATAGAGTATCGTTTATGCGTTTTGCACATATTCTTACACGATATACCCGTATAGTATTTGTTTATGCAAATTTGTGATGTTATCGGCATACTATTCCCTAACTACATAGTGTTTACTCGTGATTTCCTTACATTGTCAAGCAGTTCATTTGAACTTGTAAAAGATTAAACTTTGAATGAAGAAGAAGATATTCAGTCGATAGAATGTGTTCATTTTAGAACATTAACTTTGAACTCTCTTCTATGAAATCTCTGTATTCAATAAAATTCAAACACATGTTATATGGAATTGTTTTATTGCAATTAGTCTATATTATAATTTCTTAAAATACACCTTACCATTTTAGCCTGTCTAATTTTGTCAATATAACTATATAATTTCTTATTTACCCAACCTATTTTATTAACCCCTTTTTATTTTCTTTCTTTCCGCAATATTTAAATTCCATTAATAAAAGGAAATAATAACAATATCTAAAATTATCTAAATTCATTCACCGAATAAATAGGAAATGATAAATTGTGTTTCAAAGAATTCAAAATTCCATTTCCAATCACATTTGTGATTGAATTCATAAATGAAAATAAAAAAAGAAATAAATGAAAATTAATATTTAAATAGGAAAATTTTTATTTGATTCATTTAACAAATAAATATTTTTAAATCTTTTATTTCTCCCTTGAATGACTTATAAGTAATTATTAGTTGCTTATATAATAAAAAGATCAATTCATTTCTGAAAATATAAATTTATTTTTATGATTATTTTTCTAATAAAATAATAATATCATAAATTATACTATATGGAATTTATATCATATAGGTTAATTATATTAGTATTAATAATTATATATTAATTATTTGTTGAGCACAAATATACAATAATTTTATATATATATACATAATATATAATAATTGTGACATTATTAGTTATTTTCAGCAAATTAATTTATTTGAACTAGTAGATAATGTTTATTTATGATAAAATTATATATCAATTAATTTAGAAATGAAATAAAATAATTAATATTTAATCAAATAACGATTATCATAAAATATAAAAATTTAAATAAAATGAATAAATAAAGAATTTAAAAAATAATAATTAACAATATGCAAGTTGGATCCTGAAATAATTTTTATATTTATCTGAATATAATATTACATATTATGAGGAAATATTTTTAATGCTTACTATTAAATTTAAATTATTAGAAATTTAAACAATTTTATTAAATTATATATTATATAAATCTAATATGGTAATATATACGGCCTCTAATTGATATAAATTTAACTTTATATAATAATTTCGAATTTAAGTTCATCTCTTTTTTTGTAATTTTAATTAAACCCTCCCTAAAACTGATTGAAATAGTGGAATTTCCCAAAAAGGCCTGAAGCGACGGTGAAGAAGAGAAGCATTAAGATTAATGAACAAAAAGAATGAGTCATAAATAAATAAATAAATAAATAAATAAATAAATAAAATGAAAAAGCGACATAGAAATTAAAATTAAAAAAAGAAAGAAAGTAGAAAGTAATTAGTTTGGAGGATAGTTTTTTTTGGAGTCTACCTGTGCACGACATTGGCGAGCAGGTCGTTATGCTTGAGCCGGTAATCGATGTCAACTTTTTCATAGTTGACGGTGAGGGTGCCTGCCTTGATGCAACGCTCCTGAACAAGCACATACGATATTGCAAAACATCTAGGCACATACTAAATCAAGTGAATTTTACTAACTGAAAAACATCTAAGATGGCATGCACAAACAGACATTGAGAAAAGGACAGGACACTACTCGGCGACCCCAAAAGAAGGGTCGCCTTTGAATAAAGCAGAAAAGACGTAAAAAAATGAATTTTTGCAATTTAATGATTCACATCGTTTAAGAATGGCAGAATTAGTGCGTCCTTTTACGGAAATTATTTTGTAACCTTATTTATATTATAAATTATAATTGATTGATTCGTTCGCCATAAGCTGTTATCTGTCATATTATTTCATATATTATCTCTTTGTACTTACTAAATAAATATTTTGTTCTACAGTAAAATTTATATTCCTTAGAAATGGGGACTATGTATGACTATTAAAATGAAGGTGTATGCTTTATTAATTAACAAATAAACATTTTAAATTTAAAAATCAAGATTTTTTAATTTTAAATTTACTTTTATATATATATTTAATATTTATCATATAAGAGTAAGTAGTTAGTTACATGAATTCGAATGTTTATTTAATAAATTCTGGTTGCATAATTTTCAGGGGTTCACATTTTTATTAAAATTTAATTTATTAATTATTTATATAATTATATAAATTTTTATTAAAATGAAGGTGTATGCTTTATTAATTAATTACATAAATTATATTGATATAAAAACATTAAAATTTTAATTATTCTTTTCTTGTAATATTAGATATAAGAATGTGGTACCTAAATAGGGGGAAAAAAATTTAAAAATAAATGTAAAAGATTGTTAAATAATATTTATCATTATGTTAAACAAAAGAAAGTAAATAATAGTGAATCATCAATTGCAAAATTCCTCATGGACTTAACATATATAGGAAATTTTTCTATATATATATATATATTTATTTATATATAAAGAAGAAGACACAAATAGCATGAAACAGAGATGCTCTAATATAATTGTATACAAATTATATGATGAAATATTTCTTAAAATAAGCTTAATTATTCAAAATACTTTTCTTATTTATTAAAAATGTAAATAAATTTTAAAATTATTAAAAATATAAATAAAAGATGTTTACATTTTACTCTTTAATCATAAATATGAATTCAACTGTGGGTTGAATTATAACCAATTTTATATTAACAAATTAATGAAAATGGTCAATGACTTTCAACAAGTTGTCAGTCAGTTTCATTTGCAATAGGTTAAAACATTATTAATAAAAGATTTTTATTATAATTAAAATGTTCAATTTACATAAATGAAATATTTAATTCTATTTAATAATTTAAAAATTTTGTATGAATAAAGTTTCATTCATAATTTATTGGATTTAAGATCAATTATACAGATACATCATAATATATATTATAAAATGTATACATCTTTTAATCAATTAATGTATAGTTAAAAAATAAAATAAGTTATTTCTTTTTTTTTAATTACTTACATATTCTTCAGCAGGATGTGCACGAAATTCACGAGCAAAAACATCCAAAATTTTCTCACCAACCCAACGACCTTTGGTGAATGTTGTGAAGGTGAAATAGTAGGGATAAACTTTTCTTAAACCTGAAAAATAAAATAAAAACTAGTAAATATATAACACAATAAAGGACTGAAGACAAAACTATACTAAAATATATACAAAAAATAAAAATTTAAAGGTACTCCAATAATGTTTAGAAATGTGGAATTGTTAAGAATTTTACAAAGAATTAATTATGCGGTTTGAGAATTTTTTTGTCTATTTTTATTTTACTCATGCTAAATACTTGTAATAATGTAATCTTAAGCCCTAAATAGAATAGAGGGGGATTAAATAAATAAATAATAAATACAAAATAAAAATAATTTATCTAACTAAATTAAGATTGGCAGGTATGAGGTAAAATAACTTATTTCATCAAAATTAAAATCTATAAAGTTATTATTTATTATAATTGTGAGGCGTGATCGATGTATTTGGAGTATGAGAATATATTCAGAACATTTGAAAATAAAATTCTTCATTACATTTATTGGATAGCCGAAAAGTGACAAGATTGCATAATGACGGTTCTTTTCGATTAAGAAATTCCTCTTGATTGATCTAATTCCAGTCACCCTCTGCTCCCTAACCACTTTTTATATCCTGTATTTAAAGACATTTTGGTAAATAATCTCTCATCTTCAAGATTCATACGAAAGAAGAGAGGAGATTTTCAAGCTATCCATCATAGAATCCCAAATGGTGTATTTTAGGTGATGTGATAATTCGATGATAACGCGTGTCGTAGTCAGTTAACAATTCAACTCCATTTAGCAACAAATGACACTTGACTAACAAAGCCTAACGAGCTTCTGATAAGGAAGGTTAATTTTAATCACCGCGATCGTATATTATTTAGGTCAAGAGCTAGCTAATCTAAATTACATAATAATTACAGATAATCTTTTCTAAAGAAGATGGTATGATTCAAATCAACCTCGTTGAAGAGTAATTCATCTCAGAAATGATTTTCATCAATTAATTAGTACGAAAAAAAATATAAATGATATAAACTTTTTAAAGAATAAGTGTGGTAATACATAGATCTAGGTTTCAAGGTATTAAAAAAATATAAAAATCATGTTTTTGGTTTTATTGTATAAATTAAATTGTCTTTTGAATTTCTACTATACATCTATAAAAGAAATCAAGGAATATTATAATATTGTGAGTATATCCAGTGTTTAACATTTACTGATTGAAAGGGTAAACAGTTTAGAACTCTATTATCATTATTTTTATTTATTTATGTAAGCAATCCATTTTAATATACACATTTGCTAGACAGCGAGATTATATTATATAATTATAGTCATAATTTTAGAAATAAACAAAATAAAAAATACTATTAAACAACTTGATAAATAAATATGAAACAAATATATTAGATTGAAGTCAATCCACTAAATTTTTGTTTAGGACTTTATTTTCGTTTCTTTATATTTTAGTGTTCAATCATTAAAACAATGCAAGTTAATCTTCTTAGAGACGTGAATAGAAAAGACACAACATCTCAATTTATAATCCAGCTTTGAAAATCACTCCCCAAGACGATTAAACTCAAGAAAAGTAGACTTGTGTAAATTTTCACAATATCTCCTGTAAACCTAGCGCCTATCTCAGACAAACAGTGAGTAAAGAATAACCAAAACGTGCCGGATACAATAAGAGCAGGTAAATGTATGTGTGTTTGGGTGTGAGTAGGAAATAGCGGGGGGGGGGGAGGGGGGGTGAAATTGAAGTGTTGACAGTTGAAACTGGAGACTCAACTTCAACTTGAGCGTTTATCTTGGCCTCGAAGATTTCATCGAGTTGCCGAGGGACCTGTCGGCATGTTTAAATTAAACAACTTGCTTAAACAATCACTTTGATATCTCTTCAAAGTTGTTTATTAGCCATTTTATGAAACTTCATAAAGAACAAAAAAAAAAAAATAAGAAAAAGAAAAAAGAAATCTATTTTAATAAGGAGATGATAAAAACTTGGTTCAAAAGCGTCCAAGTTCAAATTTTCTTTAACAAATTATTTTATTAAATATTAAAGTTAAATGAATGACGAAGCCGAAATGGGGTGAGGGTAAGCTTTAATTTCAACTTCGGGGAGATATTTTTTAGATCCGGCTGTGTCAGAATAAAGAAAAAGGTTTAACAATATATATAAAACAAAATGGCATTTTCTTAGAGGTGAAAATTTAAATTAAAAATAAACGATTAATAAAAAGAGATTGTTCGTCTAAAGTGTCAAAATAATCTTGAAAAAAATTTTATGTCGTGTTAAAAATAAACAACTTTTCTAATAAACATGGAGAGTTTATTAAGGTTGATAATTGGATTAAATAGTGAATCTTTATTCAAAATTAAGTAAAATAACTTTTTATATTGAACATTTCAACACACACAATATTAATATACATATATATATATATATATAAACTTAACATATTAAGTAGTTAAAATAATTACCATTGTTCATAAAGATGTATGAATTTAATATTATTATTAATTAATTATTTTTTAATAATATTAATTCTTTAAAAGTCTCCCACCCTTTTTTCCTTTCAGCATATTATTAGTTTTTTAAAAGTATTGTGATATATAACGGAATTTTGTAAACTAAACCACATATTGATATTTGTTATTGTAAATTTATTCAAAAAATACAAAAAAATACACAACGTTTCGATTGCTACTTCTGCAATCGTTATCAATCGACTGAACTGTTCGAGCGTCAAGTGACGAGTGACGAATGATCCTTAATTTAAAAAAATTCCGTTATAAATAAAAACAACCACCAAAGCTTTAATAATTTAATATTGTGATATATTTAGGGACTTAAAGCTAAATATGTTTTTATTTTACCTATTTATTATTTTTATACTAGATTAAAATTTTAACTCTTAAATGTTTTTTTTTTTATTTTATTTTATTTACAAAAATTGGACCAGTCGTAAGAATGTTTTAAAATATTATAATATTTGAACAAGGCAATGAAGGTAATGAAACTTTGTGTGAGTTTGACACTGCAGAATTGGCCATAACTAATTCTTTAATAAATTTCCATTATATCACTGGAAGAGGAGTAACACTTAAAAAGTTTTTTGCACTAAATCGGGATTATTCCGTTTAAGTCGTCTCAAAATTTCATTATGATTTAAGAGTGGAGTAGCCAGGAGATTTTTAAAACGAAGTACATGTCTCTCGAACATTGTACTTCGTTCTTTAATAATGGTATTCACTTTTAAATCTCGATGAATCTTTATAGTGACAATACCATGGAGCATTAAAAATATTACGTAGGACTTTATTTTGGAAGGTTTGAATCATTTTTATATTTGATTTTACACTACAATCCCACTACTGGACTCCATAAGTCCAAACAGGTTTCAGAATTTAACTCTTAAATGTTACAAAAGTTTTTTAATTTAAAATTGACCAACCAAAGACTTAAAAAAAAAATGAAATAAAAATCCATTTTTCATATTACATACTCTTTTGACAATTTGTTTTTGTCTGAGAACTGATATTAAAAAATCTTTTTTTTCCCCTTAATATATATATATATATATATTACATTGTAATAAAAAATACCTGGGATTTTTTTAATGTCTGCTTGGGAAGTAATTTCATAAATAAAAAAAAAATAATTGGAGTTTCATTTGAAAATAAATGATAGTCCGTATAGATGTGTACAGCTTGAACGGCTCAACGGATTTTGATGAAATTTGGTATATTTACTTAATGCATCAGTGGGATGAATTGATCATCTTTTGGTGCAAATCCGGAAACCGGAAGTGGTAGTATTAGCGACCGACGATAGGAAAGGAAGTGTTATTTTCACACCAAATTTCACATGAGGAGATTTTTTTTATATATCTCCACAAATCATGCACTTTGTATTGGTTTTATCCTCGGGAAAATCATCTTCATTAGTTTTTTCTTAATTTAAAATTATATGACGTCACCCAGCCTTTCATGACGTCACAGCCAGCTCTTACTTATATATTATAAATAAAATAAAATTTAAAATATTTATGTTATATCCATATCTGTTTTTTTATCATATCATCAAGAGCATGTAAATCAGAAGGACTTTATTTTTTTTTAAAAGGCTTAAATTATATATAGACTGTTTTAGAACAATATCACATTCCAATCAATAAAATTAAATTAAAATTAAAATACGAACTATAATTATAAACTAATTCAATTTATTCATATATATTTAAATGTTATTATTTCAATTTTTATCTTACAAATATATAATATGCAATATGCAAAATGTTATCTTAATTCATATCCTACACATAACATTATATAAGAATATTAGAATAAGTTGAAATCGAATGTAAAATAATAAAAATAAAAGAAAAACTCTTAGTTGGATTTTCAGGCAACACAGATAATTCTTTTAACTACATTCAACTTAGATCCATTTGTTGAAATTCATTTCTTTAAACAAAAAAGAAAATCTTATTTTTAATTCCATTCTGGAGTCTCCCACTCATTCACCTTGCGAAAACAAACAGCCCATTTCAGACAGTGCTTTATTTCAAGGCAAGAAGACAACTTCTCCCTCAGATTCTAGTTAAAACTTAGTCCACTTTGCCAAAAGATCCAATTAACTTTAATATCGAGAATCCACTACTTCTACAGAATAAAACAAGCAATTCAATACTAGTAGAATGAGTTATAAGTTTTTTTTGTGTCTAATTTATTAATATTTTTTTAGTTTAACAACTCGAATTAATAAAACAAAGAAAATATCTTATTGTGTGTGTGTTAGAGAGAGAGAGAGAGAGAGAGCGAGCGTTAATCTATTTTATTTGCTTTAATTTATTTTATTATTTAAAAATTATTAGTTATATTAAAATTTGATATTATTTTATTATCTAGATTTAAAAATGAAAATAAAAGTAATTTATAATTTTTTTATTTTATCATCAAAAATCTATCTGCCAGTTAGTTTAAAATTATAATAAATTTTTCTATTTTAATTTATTATATTAATTTTAATATATATTTTATACTAATCATTCTATTAAGAGAAAAAATATATTAAGGAAACTTTTTTTCATTTTCACATATTTCTTTATCTTATTTTTAAATAAATATATGAAAAATAATAACATTTATGTATTTAAACTTATGAATATAAAATAATTAAGCCTAATTGAAGATTTATATGAAGAGTATTTTGAGGAGATTTTTCTTTGTTTTTGAAAAAAGATTGAATTTGAAATAATTCAACTCAAAAAATGATAAAAAAGTAGACTTAAAGTAAATAATATGAAAACAAAATATGTCGTAGCATCACATTAATTTCATTTAGGAACACCATAATAAATATATGAAATTTAATTTTTAAACACCATTTTGTTTTTGAGTTACATATTCTAGACATATACATATGCAATTTTACGTAAGTAATTATGTTTTTTGGATTCAGGGGACATTAAAACTTGAATTTCAATTCAAAATTTGGCTAATTCTAACACTTTCCCTTACTTTATAATATATAAAAAGATAAGCGAAAGAAAAATTCTGTGAATTCTGTATATTTTTAGAGTAAAATGACATTGATTCTTCGTTCTCTTCCATCCCCCAAAAATTGAATTGATTTATCCCTTTTGCACATAGAAACTTTATGAATAATTAATAATTATCTAGTAAATACAGTGTTAAGAGTAGCTAATAAGAAAATTAATTGAAATCCCTAATAAATCTGGAATTATTATTTAGAATAAAAGACTATTATTCATGTTTTGGAAACTTATTTATCTCGTTTTTATTAAAACTAATTTTTATTGTTTGTGTTTGTAAATTTATATATTTTTTATATTTATTTTAATTCTTAAATATAGACTAGAAGCCAATTGGTTGATATTAAACATTTTTGTTAAAAAGCTTATTGAAGATAGGATTCTAAATGTAATTAATTAAATTATTATTATTATATTATTAATTCTAAATTTTGATATTAAAATGAATTATATTTATATCATTTATATAAATTGGATTTCTTCCTGTAAAAAATATATTAAACATACAACTTTTTCATTAAAATCTTATGGGCCAAAGTGCTACTTTAAAAAATGATTTTAAACTTTTTAGTCTTTACTCAAAAATGACTATAAGGATTTTGATTTAAAACGCTCCAAAGAATTTGAAATAAAATTATCTTTAATATCAGAAAGATTTTAATCTTTTTTGAAGTATTTTTGAAAGACTTAGTTGACAAATTTTTAATATAGATGGATTTTCCTAAAGTATTTCAAATATTCATTTTTTAATATTATTTTATTATATGTACCTATATTATAAATTTAATCTTAATGATATTGTTGATTATATTATGATATGAAAACAGTAAAATATAGAAAAAAAAAATGCATGAAAGTTGTGTCATTTTTTATCTTTTTTAAAAATATACCTAAAATAAAAAAAATTAAATTATCATTTAATATATTTAATATAATTTTCAAATTTAATGGGGTAAATTATTCAATATCTTATGAGAATGATTTACAAGCAGATATTCCAAATTTATTTTTAAAAAACATAGATAAATTAGAGATTTAAAAGAAAATTAGATTTTAATAAAAATAAATTATTTAATTTTTAGATATTAGATTATTATAATCTTAAAGTATAAAGAAAAATATTACCTAAAAAAGCAATAAATTTTTATTTATTTTGGTTTTTATATTTTAAGCCATTTATTTTGATAATGATGAAAGAATAATAATCATTTAGAACTATGTTATGTGTTATATGATTAAAACAATATTTTACACTTTTACATATTATTTTTGTAATGTATGTAATATTAAGAATATTTTTTTTTTGTATTTTAATGGGATGAAAGGAGGAAAATAACAACTTTTGCTTCCTAATTTAAGAGTTTCAATAAATGATTATAATAATAATAATAATAAAGTTACTTTCAAATTGCTGTCTTTTCTGACTTCAAATAGATAAAACCAATAATTAGCTAACATTGATTTTCAAAAACATTTTATTGATAATTTAACTATCACTTGTGGCATTTTTATATAAAAAATTATATCTCATTTGCTCGTTCATTGTCATTCAACAATCATTTGTTAAAATATTTGATAACATTTTGACATAAATGAAACTCTATTTCATCTGACACGAATATTTTTGTCCTATATGAATTGTTTTTTAGAGACTTGTTTTTTTGGATAACCAAAATAGACAGAAGGTGTCACACACAGTAAAAATGTTAATAAAAGTGTTAAGTGTCATGTAAAGACTAGCTAATATTTTAGTAAATAATAAATAGATTTTATAAATTACTTCAAGATTTTTTGATATTTAAAACAAGCTACTGAATTTGAGATTTTATATAAGAGAATTAATTATCCAATATTTTATTCTATTCAATTATAGGCCTTGATTATTAATTATACATTCTTCGAACATTTATCATATTGATAATATTGAGTTTAGGAATTATTAGTTTTTGAACCGATTTTCATTTTAAAGTCCTATACTTAAAAAAATAGAACAATTTATATGCCCAAATGGTGAATGAAATACTGGGTGTGCTAAAAACAGATAAAGGGTCTTTTTTAGTTCAAACAGTGGGCATATCATAATCTTTTGTGCATAAAACTTGGGGATTTTAATCCTTATTTATAAGTCAAGTTAATATAATTTCATATATATATATATATATATATATATTGCTCAGAAAAAAAATTATTAATTAAATAGAAGGAATTTTAATAAACATATTAATAATTGTTTATTTTGCTAAAATTAATATTATCTTTCATTTAGTAGAATAAGCTGAAAACAAACACAAGATGAATGACCTAAAATAAATAATTAATTAAATTTAAATGGGTCAATAATAATATAACTTAGAAGAAATTTTAGAATAAGAAAAAAATGAAGAATTTTTAGAGATTTTGAAAATATTTAAATTGAAAGTTCTTCATATTATTTAAGTGAAAGGAAAATAATAATAAATAAATAAATATAAAAATGCGAATAAAACCTTAATTAAGAAAGAAATTAAGAAAATAGTATTTTAGTTTCCCTGAGGGTTGTAAATACATAAAAATGTATATACAACCATTTTCCTTTCCTCTGTCCAAAAATGAACAGAAAATAGAAAGTTTGGAAATTTCAGAATAAATCTATATGGAGACTTTGAAAATTTATTTTCTTTAATCAGATACTTAATATTCCAAAGATATTTTTATTATATTAAAAACTTAATTAATATTTATTGTTTTTTAAGTTTTTATTAACCCTCAACTTCATTAACTGAATATTTGAAAATACGTGACCTAAATGAAGATGTTCATAAATGTCAGTTACCTCATCAAATAATTTTTTTTTTTTTTGTATTTAAATTAAAGCCATCACGTTTTAAGCTAACATTTTTAGATAAATTGAGTGAAATTCACTTTGGTCTGAAATATTAACTAGTTCGCCACAGTGACTTTTATGTTGGCAATAATTATATTTTGTTTGAAATCTCATTTCGAACCCAACATTCTATGATAACTTAGTCTAAAATTCAATTTGGATTAGAATGACCTGTGGGCTTTAGAAATATCATAGTATCAGGTAACGACCGGCCTAAAGGGAGAAAGAGGAAAATTAGTTCATTAAAAAATAAAATGTCAAGAGATAAAGAAAATAAATAAATTTAATAATAAAAATGAGAAAATAAATAGAAATAGAAGACCTGGATGTTATTTTGTAAAAATACAAACAAAAATATATTAAAAAAATCTGATTAAAATGAAAAAAAAAATTCTTTATTTTCATTTTCAGAGGAAAAAACACTGTAGTGTGAGATGTTTTTTCATCTAATAGACTAAATCTATCTAAATTAATCTTAAGAAATCAAAAAAAGGAGAATAAATTTATGAAATCATGCATGATCACAAATAAACATAAATAAAACTATATTAAGTTGCTCATTCTTATTTTTATTAATAATGTTAAGAAAGTTAAATATATTTATAATAATAATTCAGATAGGTTCAAAAAAAAAAAAAAAAAATTAAACATTTAGATAGACAACTCAGATCAGAACCTAAAAAATCTTAAACAATATTAAATTATGCTATTTATTATATTTGAAATTAGTTTTAGTTGTTTAATAATCTACATTTTAGTAATACATTCCTTTACAATTTTTTCTTTTATCTTATACAAAATTATAATTAAATTTTGTTTTATAACTTCCTTATCAGTATATATTATATATTATCTATTGTTTATAATTAATTTATCAAAAAATGAATGATTTATTTATAATGTATGTTACTATAAAATGCGATATTATTGATTTTTATTTTTAAAATAATGTTTCGTTATAAAATGTTTCTAAAAAATAATTAATCTTCATTGACTTTGATGTTTTTTTATTTTTATTTTATTTTTTTTTTTTTTCAAAACCAATGAAAAATTATGATGGAGTGGAATGTATAATGTGAGTGGAGAATAGAGAGAGGAAGAGTGAGGGTAGTGGAATGAGAAAGAAGTGGAGGAACAGATTGTGGAGAAATGGGAGAATTTTAAGCATAGAACCCCCAATGAATGAATAGGCAAATATATGAATATGAATATGATGGATTGGCAAGTAGAGAAGAAGGGATATGAAATATATCGCACCCCACTCCCGCTATGTACCCCCATTAACATCCTCATTCCCCACCCCATCATTTCATAAAAGAGAGGAAATGGTTTCGTATTTACATTTTTAATTGCTAATGAATAGGTTTGAAATCTAGGAGTATGCTAACGAACTGAGGCCGTTTATATGGAATCAACATTGTATAGAGAAAACAGATTTCATCACCGATATCATAAATAGGGGCGTCATTTATCCATTTCGTATCTATTTAAATTAATATCACTTGATAATATATTTTATTTATACTTTGATTTTATTTAACTATTTTGAAATTAGAACATTAACTAACAAATAAATAATTTTATTCACAATTTAATATGAGATTACAATATAAAAAGTAATATTTGTTTTGTGCTATAAATTGTAGGGGGAAAAGATTGTAAGATAATAGAAAATGGTTTAGAATATATGAAATTCAAGTAATAATAGAAAAAGATTGATTATTGAAGGTAGTGTTTAGTGAACTAAATTATAGGTATAAAAGATTACATAAAAAAATAAACGTGTAATTTTGGGTATGAAACCTAGAGAAGAATTGTGTATTTAACTTTATTTGTATTTTACAAAAAAAAAAAAAAAAAAAAAAATGCACGAAATATCATTATGTTAATTTTCCAATTTATTTTTTCATCGCCAAGTTCATTAATTTATTATAATTGACTAAAATGAAAAACGAAAAAATATATCTTTATCATTTTTCATTCATTTATTATTTTTAATTATAGTTTAAAATTAAAATTTAATTGATTAATTACTATCTAATTGTATATAAAATATATAGAGGAAAGTGTCCTAAAATGAGATACTTTTTGTGGAAAATGGTAAAGGGCATTTAAGTAATTCTTTTTTTTCAATTTTCATTTTTTACTATTTATGTTGGTAAATAGTCTGTAACTAAATATGTGTATTCATTTAGCAATTTTTGTTAAAATGTTGTGTTTATCTGTTGAGACAACAGGTTGTCTAATATGAGATATTAAGTATTCCCAAAATGAGACTGTCTTAAATCAGTTCAACTTTTAAAAGGTCTTCGTAAAAACAAATATTTGGAAATATACTTATTTTATGCAATCAAAATTGTTTAATTCTTGACAATTATTAACTCAAAATAAAATATATAAAATGAAGACGATACTTCTGTTTAAAAAATTTATTAAAAATTTCTGAAAAAGAAATGAAAATAGGAAATATTTTTCATTTCAGAACAAAAATTGCAAGGAAATAAAGAACTTTTTATTTCCCTACAGTTTTCGTGGGACAAGCATTGAAATATCTCAAATTAGGCCTTTGTATTTCTAAAGGGTGTTTCTTTTTGAGGTATAGAACTTTAAATTGCAATAAAACAACGATGGACTATTCGATTGACATGAATTATATTTATAAGAAAGATAATCTTGTGGAATTACATTTTATATATGATTTCTGGCATAGGACCGCCACGGCTGGCTTGGATGTAGTCCAATCTGGACGTTCAATTTTCGAGAACTTTTTCCAACATTTGTGGCCGTATATCGGCAATAACACGGCGAATGTTATCTTCAAAAAGGTCAAGCGTCCATTCGAGTCTTCCTCAATGCTAAGCTCTTCTGTACGCACCGTACGGCGTCTCTGGGGATGCGAGTTATCAATAAGAGTAAACGTGGTGCGAAAACGTTCCATGGTTAATCGAAATAACTGCTCTGATGGACGATTTTGTCGACGATAAAATGGACGTAGTGCACGATACGTATTCCGCACAGAACCATTATTTTCGAAATAAAATTGCACTATTTGCAAGCGTTGTTCAGGCGTGAGTCTATTCATGATGAATTGCCAAACCAAACTGAGAATAAAACCCTTGACAACCCTTGTTAAATCGGTCGTCAACTTGAACCTCGAAAACAAACACCCTTTATATAGGCACTTTATAAAATATATCGAACAATTTCCAATAAATACAATTGTGAAAAAAGTTATCGAATGTTGTTGGCAGATTGTCTTGAAAAGTGATTAGAAAAACATTTGTAACCACTTGGCATCAATTAATGCTTATTGCTAACCTCATGAATTGTGAAAAGAGGTGATTTTTTGTTTCGTTGCTAAAGTTTATCCCTAAGAATCATTTGATAAGGAATCCGCATGGAAATTAGGTCACACAGAGGCTGTGTATGGCTACCTCATATTAGGACTGTACCTCATAATAGGTCATCTTCCTATGTATTTAAATAAACTATTGTTAAATTTTCTACAGAGAATAATATTATACTAGAGCCAGCAAATTATAGCTATCTTAAACATGATTTATTTTATATTTTATTACACCTTTGAAGGTTTTATTGCTAAAATAGAAAGCTAGATTGGGTGATAGTCTTGATGTTTATAATAATAATTAATACATTTGACCTCATGCTTTCCACCACACTATTATTATTTCATTGATTTTGCTTCTTCAAGTATTATACGAGGTCTGTTCAAAAGAAAAGGTGAATTTTGAATTATTTCAAAATGTATTTATTTATTCATCAATATCCATTTTGTCCCCTTCAAAATTATTCCCCTCAGATATAATGCACTTATGGCAGCACTACTTCCAATTGTCGAAGCACTCGTCAGCTCTCATCAGCTCGTTCTTCGACTTTATCTCATCAATTGTGGCAAAATGTTTTTCTTTGCATTTATAAATAAAACACTGTAACTTATTTTTTTTTTAATTATTTATTTTATTTTAAATTTTTTAGTAAATAAATTTTTAAGGTTTTAAGTTTTATTTGAATATACTTTGAGATTATAAATGATATTTAATGATGGGTTAAAATTTATAAATTAAATTATTAATTAATTAATTAATTAAGAAAATGAAAATTTATTTCATATTCATGCATTGTCATCCAAATCTGAAAAGTCTGCAAAGTTTTAGTTCGATTGGTCAACTGCAACTGTGTTAAAAATGAGTCACTAGATTTGAAAAATACAGACAACCAAGCAAGGTAAATAATATACTGTAATAATTATAATTAATTTTATAAGTAAATGTACATTATACAAAAAAAAAAAACAACTTAATATGTTAACATTCATATACTATGGATATTTCATTAATTTTAAATATTTAACTTAATAAGAGTTTATAGGGTATGGTATTATTTATTTTCACTTCTTGTGTGTGTGAATCAGCAATCAGTAAACATTGAATTTTTATCGATCATGCGTTGAGAGATACGAATGATTAAATTTGTTGAAATTTACTAACATTCTAAAAAAAGGAATATAATATTCATCAATCATTCTACTCGAGACTTTTCTTTTATCAAGTATATTCTTAGAAAATTTATAGATTGTAAAATATTATTTTTTATCATTTGATAATTTACATCACTCTAAATCAGGGGTTCTCAACCTTTCAGGCTCTGTGCCCCCCTTAGAACACTGATGTGAGGTCTCGCCCCCTGTTTCAGAGTATCGCAAAATCATCTGACCATTTTTTTTTTTAGAACCATTTTGAAATAAATTGAAAAAACCTTTTTTTTACAGCAAAATTTTCAAAAGTTTGCGGGCACTTGATATACTCGCCCCCCCCCCCCCCACAGAATGTGCTCACGCCCCCCATGTTGAGAACCGCTGCTCTAAATCGGGCGTGAAAGAAAAAGAGTGAAAACGTTGAGGGCGGAGAAGATAATGATACCAGAAATTCATTCTTCTCGAGTTTAATTTGAGTATTTAGGAAACTAGAAGGCAAGAAATCATGATAAAAAAGTATTCGATAAATTTCCACTTCCCTGGCTGTTCATTTATTAGTTTATTTTATATATATTTGAAAGAAAAAGAAAAAGGTAAATATATATAACAAATAATTTCCAATTTTTGATAACAATTTATTAAACATTTATTTATTTTTAAATAAATTCTAATAAAGGTTTTAATTATAATACCAATGAAAAGTAGGACAAATTAAAAATCTTTACAATTATAATAGTTGATTTTTTAATAAATTAAGTAATTGTAAAGACATATCATGATATCATGAGAAGGGTGGGTCAAATTTAGTAGAAGGATGTAAATGGTGGAGTGAGACCCCTTTTACTCATTTCTATTAATATTAAACAATAGGATTTACTATACTACTACTCAGTGGATTGTAACACATTCATATACTAAAAATAAGTTGACCTGTGGCCAGGTCCGAACCGACCGACGGTTTGAAGTAAATTAATTTCCAGCTACAGTAACAATTTCAATAATTTTAATATATCTATTAATGTAATAAAAAAAACAGATATGGATATAACATAAATATTTTTAATTTTATTTTATTTAGAATATATATGTAAGAACAGGCTGTAACGTCATGAATGGCTGGATGACGTCATATATTTTTAAATTAAGAAAAACCTATAAAGATGATTTTTCTCGAGGTTAAACCAATACAAAGTGCATGATTCGTGGTGATATGTAAAAAATCTCCTCATGTGAAATTTGGTGTGAAAATAACCCTTCCCTTCCTATCGTCGATCGCTAATACTACCACTTCCGGTTTCCGGATTTGCATCAAAAGTTGATCAATTCATCATACTGATGCATTAAGTAAATATACCAAATTTCATCAAAATCCGTTGAGCCGTTCAAGCTGTACACATCTATACGGACGGACGGACGGACGGACAGACATCATGCTAAAAATACTTTTTTCTGTTAAGAAAATGCATGATTCGTGGAGATATGTAAAAATCTCCACATGTGAAATTTGGTGTGAAAACAATACCTACCTTACTATTGTCGGTCGGTAAAAATTATAGAATTTAAATTTTGTTGTTAATGCAATTCTTAGAGGTTTTGATCAAGTGGTAAAGATTTTAAGCCATTAGATTCTTTGGTATTGAATTTTTTTAATGATTTAACTTTGTTTAAAATGATAATATAAAAAGAAAGCTTTGTAATATTGAAAGCCAGAAGCAAACTATTTTCCAAAATCATTCAACCATTAATTGATAAAATAAAGACGAGATTTACATAGAAAAACATTCTTCATAAGAAAGATAAAAAAAAAATGTAATCTGATGGGAGAAGAAAGTGATTGAACATCGTATATCTGTCATGTGATTGTTCTCTGCAAATGTCATTCTTCTTTTTGATAAAGATTTCTCTTTTAAATTCAACTACTCGAAAATAGATCAAACTGCCGTAGTCAATAAAATATCATTATTACACTCAACCCAAAAGATGAGAAAACATTCTTTAAAAATCTCAAAGAAGAGTATATTTTGATTTCTATAAGTGGGGGGTGGGGAATTAGAAAACCAGTTGTAAATCAGATAACAATGAATAACTCAACTTTACGAAGTTGTTGATTTTTTAAAAAATGAAATATATAAAATATAAATGAGGTCGAAAAGTTTATTTAAGAAAAAATTTATAGAAAATTATTAAATCTATCTAATCTATTGATATTTCGCTATCAGCTGCTATCCTGAACCTCTCTTTCATCAAATGTCTATTTTCTCATTTGTGATTTTATATAATTACCCCATTATATTCTTTGTCTACTTATCTTTCTTCTTCCATTTTAATTAAATGTCTTGGACATGGAATTATATATTTAGTATTATTATAACATAAGGTAAAACCGAGGTATATGACGCACAATTTCTCAAACGCTAATACTTATTATGACATGATTATTGATGTTCATGGTACCTAGGACAAACTATCACTTATTCATAAAATAAATTACAGCTTTATTCTTAAAATAAGAATTACTAAAATTTACAAAAAAAAAAAAGTTCAGTAGGTGAATAATAACTTGTTAAATAAATTGTTATCAAAAATTGGAAATTATTTGTTATATATATTTACCTTTTTCTTTTTCTTTCAAATATATATAAAATAAACTAATAAATGAACAGCTAGGGGAGTGGAAATTTATCGAATATTTTTTTATGATGATTTCTTGCCTTCTAGTTTCCTAAATACTCAAATTAAACTCGAGAAGAATGAATTTGTGGTATCATTATCTTCTCCGCCCTCAACGTTTTCACTCTTTTTCTTTCACGCCCGATGTGCAAGCAAGCTTGTTGAATGGAGTACGATACTTTTGATGGTGTTACTTATAGGTTTCTCTCCAACGTATTTCTCTACAGGTTTTCCAAAGCAAAAACAAAAGTCGCCCACAGGGATATGAAAGGCCTTTGGTGAATTTCCAGCTAACCCATTTGCTTCTATCGTTTCGCCACGTTTTTACTATTGACCGAATTGATTGCTCCCATTTGTCTCCGCAAGAGGCAGAAAAGACAGCAAGAAAAAAGAGAGCAAGTGATGAAAACCCAAAAAAGAAAAGCCATTTTCAGTCATTTGTCAAATAAACCATCGGTAAGAATCAATTAACCATCTACAGCTATTAACTGGTATTCATTTATTCAACTAATTACACTAATAAGTTAAAAGAATATACTTAAATGGTTATATAGATAAAAAAAAATGCCCAATTTATTCGAAATACCCGAAAATATTTCATATTTTATCTTATCTTATTATACTAGCAAAAATTATATATATATATTTGTATTTGTGAAATATTAAACCGATATTTTTGAAATTCCCACTAAAGATAATTTTTATAAAGAAAAATCGATGTGTATTAATTTCAACCTCGGGAAAAGTTATCTTTGTTAGTTTTTTCTTAATTTAAAATAGTGAATTTAAAAATATTTATTTTAATAATATTTTCTAATCAAATTACGAAATATATATTATGTTATATCCTTACATTTCTGTCTTTCAGTGAATTAATACGTATGTTTAAGGGCGGTAGGTTTTATGACTATTTTTTTTAATTTATGATCTTTAAAATTATACTGCTTGGTAGTTTAAAATTTATATATTAATCTAAAATTTATCTTATTAGTCTTGCAAACATTGTAAGTATACTATATATATTATCTTTCTGTCTTTCTATCATGAAAATTGTGTTAATATGTTATTTATATTTTATAAACAATTCTTTATTTAATTAATATTCATTTAAAATGATAATTAAAGAATATCTTATTTCAAAAATCTAATCTAATAATATTAAATTATTTTAATTAAAGTGATGACAATTTTTACAATAAATTCTATTAAATAATTTAAATGATATTTGATTATTATAAATAAAAAGAAAAAAAATTATATATATATATGAATAATTTTGTTTGTCAATTTGTAGAATTAATATTAATAATTTTGTATTCATTGTGTTGAACACACACATGGAGAGAAAATAGTCTCAAATGAACAGCGCACACCTTTTAATAAATTTTTAAAAAATGTTTTATACCTAAATTAAAACAAAGAAATTGATTGATAGTTTCTATAATATATAAATAGAGACAAAATTGAGATTATAAGATAAGAATAGTAGAAAAGAGAATTATCATTAATAAATGCCCCAACGAATTTTTTAATATTATAAGCCAAACCCGATAATATGGAATAATTTTTTTTTATTGACCGAGCGACGGTTTGGTGAATCAGGTACTATTTAATTGTATTTAGAAATTTTTATAATAGATATAAATTTAAAAATTTATTTATTATTAAATCAATTTCCATTTTAGCAAATAGGAATATTAGTTCTAATTTTGAAGTACATGATTGAATTCTAGTTGATATTGTTAATGGTATTTATTGTAACATAGAAGCATCTGCTGTAACATGTTTAATAAAGAGAACGTTTCGATTTTGAGTACACGAGCTGTTAATCCTGCGAGACTCTTGGGAGTCTTTCGTCATTTCCTCATCCATCTGCCCTCGACAAGATTCGACACTTAGCCACTCCCTAGGGGCCAGGAGCCAACCCTTTTGACGTCAAGGATTACTTTGGAAGCTTCTATCCAAAAGAGGAAAACTATTAAAAAGACAATTGTAAAAAAATTCAATATATTAAAGAAATAGGAGAATTTAAAATAGTTTAGAAATTTAACTATTTTTAATTATTTAATTTTTTAGTCTTAAAATTTATTAATTCCTAGATATATTATAATATACTATATATTTAGGAAATAATTTAGTAACAACAAAGAAATTGAAAGAAGATATATTTATATTCTAACATAGAATACTTGCACTTCACTACAAAAAAATTGCCTTAAAATGTTTATTAAGAAGATAAATTTAATTTTTTAATCTAAAAGATAATATATTATATTTTTATTAACGAGTATACCAATTTGTCAGTTCGACTTTCCTGTTATAATATGACTTATGTAGCTGCGCTGAGCTTAATCTTAGGCATGCTACTACTTGGCATATGAAAAGCAATCTCAACTCAAATCAATGTCAACCTTTTGTGGGGTTCATAGTAAATGTTGACGACCGTTTTATTACCATTATGAGTAAAATTGTGAAATTTCAAATTTGCTTAACTTTTGTAAATAAGCTTTTACGAATAGGCCTGGAAAATTTCAGCCATCTACCTACATGAGAAAATGAATAATTAGTGATCTGTTAGCGAATGAATCAGTAAGGACATATGTTCTTTATTAGTTTAAATTAAATTTATGAATTTAGTCAAACTCTAACTATCGTTTTAATGATCATGATAAAAAATATTTATAATTAATTAAATTAGATTAATATTTATAAAACAAAATAATTTTTTTATTTTCAAACATCCGATGACAATTATTTAAGGAAACTAAAAAAATATTTTTAAATTTAGGATCCTGGATTCTTTATACTTTAATCAACTTCTAGAATACTAAGAAAAAAAAACTACTCTTGACTCTAGGTTCAAATCTGATGCTCATTATTATATAATATATCTACAAGGTGGGACAGAAAAACTTATCCGATTTCCAAACGTTATAAAATTAAAACCACTCAGCTTGTCAAAAATTTCTTTTATTAACATATCGCAAATTTTATGCCGTTTTTAAATTTAAGTTTTGAAAAGCACATCACTCAAATGCCGTCTTTGGGACTTAATTCTGGTACGATTCAATCAAGCTGAAATTCTATATATAGCAGTTTTATACAATTTTTAATCATGTGAAAAATTATCAGACATATATCTTTATTTTTACGGTCATTTTAGAGGAAAAAAAATCAAAACATTGTAGATAATGACCCTCTTCCGCTTGAGCTACATTTCTCAAAAGTCGAGAGAAAACTACTAATTTTGTATAATAAACACACAAAAAGAAATGAATGTTTTATGTTATATACTGATTGAAACAAAATGAATGAAAACCTTTAACGACTTTCAACCAAATATTACTATGTACCACTCGGGGGCAAAGGGGGCGGAGCTTCCGCCCAGGTGTGAAGAGCGCCGAAGGCGCTCTGAGCAGCTAGTATATATATATATATATATATTACAGCTTGTTGATAAGTATTTTAATTAAAATCAAATTGGTATTCAATTTTTAATCTTATAAAATTTGCTATTCAGATAAATTAAAAAGTATGTTAATTTTAAATATCTAGAATCTAGATGCTTATTAGAATTAATTATCAATTTAAATATCACAAAAGAAAATATCAACAATTGAAGCCTGAAATATACAAAATGAAATATTCGGATTGTAATTTAACAGGATAAAATGGTATGATAGATTGGATTTAAAAAATATTCTTTAATGAATCCTCTCAAAGGATTAAATATTAAAAATCAAATGGTATTATATTTCCTAAATCTTTGTTTGATTAAATTCTTAACGGGATACGAAGAAAATAATTACATTAATGATGATCAACGGTTTGTTACTTAGTAACAGAATCAGGCTCAACGTATTGACGTAATATAACGCCTGAATAACGACTGGCAAAGCAATTAAGATCAATCAAAATAATTGGTCGGTAGCGCTTTGATAACAAGACATATTTCTCTTAATGGAGGAAAATTAGAATTTTGGACTCTCGACAAAATGTTTCCAGAAATTTAATTATAATGTTATAATAATATGTGAATTACTTAATTAGTTTATGTAATCTATGTTAGGTTAGGAAATATATATAATCTATGAATTGAATGTAAAATTTTACTAATGATATCATTTTATTACTAATAGTATAAGCTTCAAAGTTCTTAAACTCCTCCTATCATCTCTATTTCGACATTTTTACTTTCTCGCCCATTTGATAGTTTTTCACAAGATTAAAATTGTATAAAATTGCTATATATATAATTTCAGCTTGATTGAATCGCTGAAAGTACTGAAATTAATTTTTTAACACTGCAAATCACGCGCCAGCACGTGACATGGTGCCATCAACAAAGAGCCAAACACGCCCTGGTTTAATAAATATTATTTATTAATTTTAATTTATAATTTAATTTAGATTATATAATTAATTTAAATATAATATATGTTATTTAATCCTATTCAAATTGCGAGATAGTCGAGTGGAGATACTCCAGCTTATTCAATTAAATATTAAAAAAAACCTAAATCCAATACGATCTGCTAATGACATGTACTGCGTCTCATATCCATAGGATATATTTAATGAAATCATCTCATTAATATATTTATATATTTAATAATCCCATATAATAATTTTAATAAAATAAGATTTTTATTGCATAATAACATGGGTTACTCAATTAGAATCGTATCTTAAATTTCACTAGCCCGCTAAGAAAAGTCGAGGCCCTTTGATAAAAACCCCTGCTCTAGACTATTATTGTTTCATTGTTATAAATATTTAAATTTATATAGATGTTTTTTTCAAATACTACGTTTTGTACTTTTTTATTTTGTAAATTTACTTTAGATGTTAGGTCTATAAGTCCGTGACTTTTTGAATTTCCAGTTTCTTAAATGAACACTGCTCCTGTCAGCAGGCAACTATGAGCTGACTCCTCTCAAAATTTGAACCAGCTGGGTCTTTTAGTTTTTGTTTGACATACATTAATAGCAGACCTCGTGATTTGAGAAGAAAATGGAAAAAGTGAATTTCCATGAAAATATATGATTTGAGATACGAATTGCTCCATCATGCACCTTATTCTCCGGATTTAACCCTGAGTGACTATTTCTTGTTCCCAAACCTGAAGAAATGGCTCGGAGGAAAGATATTTGACTCTAACGATGAAATCATCTCAAACAAATCTATTTTGATGTTCTTGACAAATCTTACATTTTGGAAGGGATAAAAAAATTTGGAATTGGAAAATAGAGCTCAAAGGACACTACTTTGAAAATAAAATAATTTTTTATCCAAAAACCTGTGTTTCATCCAAAAAGTCACGAACTTATTGACCTACTCTCGTATTGTATACTATATATACATATTTATATTCATTTTTTTTCAATTTTAATAATTATCTCTTTCTTCGTTTACTTATTTTTATTATTTTTTTAATTTCAACAAATTACTAGTGTCCTAAAGTAATTAAATCTTATTATAGTGAGATAATAAATAAATTCTCCCAAATTTTTAATCAATGAAATTTAATAAATAACAATAATAAATAATAATAACTAATAATAAATTTAAGAGAATATAATACAATAATAATAGAATGTAATAATTCTTACAAATTACAAATTACGTGGAAAATCTTGTTTGCCTTTCAGATATTTTTTTGGAATAATTATTATTATCTATTATTTATAAAAGGAATAATATAATTAATATATATATTATATATATATACTATTATAATATTATACTATTATATATACTAGTAGGTATATTGTATATATAGATAAGTGAGAGAGAGTGAGAGAGAGAATTAAATTTTCAATTTAACTATTCAAGTTATAATACAAAAAGATAATCAACTTGAATTTCAATACTTTCATTGAATATTATTTTTTTATATTTTTATTTTTCTCCTACTTTATCTTTCAAAATTAATTCATATTTCATTTCCTTTGCTGAAGCATGAATGTCGCTTAATTTAATGGCAAAACTATGTCTCATTTATTTCTAACTCAATTCAATTCTCCATGCTATTTAATTATTGAACGTATTCAATGTGAATTTAATTATCTTCTGATCTTTCTAACAAATTCAATAGAATATGACACTTACCGTTTTCAATGTAATACGATGTTTCATTGTAACGGTCATCGGTGAAGCCAGGTCGTTTTGCTTTCAGCGCTTTTGTCTCCAATTTTGCCTGAAATTAAAAACAAATAATTAAAATTAAATATTATTTAAAAATTTTTAAAAATAATTAAAAAAAAAAAATTGTTTGATTTTCCCCCTCATCAATTCATAATTAATTATATTTATTTAATTATAAACTTCAAAAACCTGATATTAATAATATTTGACTAACCTAGATTCTAAGTCTAGATCTAAGTTAATAAAAAATAATAAAAATATGAATAATATATAAAAATATCAATTTTAGCTCTATTCTTACCTATAATAATTAATATAAAAATATGTATTTATATTAATTTCTAATAAATAGAACTTAAATTAAATATTTATTTATTTATTACTTTAATAAAATTATTACAACATAGGACATATTCTTTAGATGTATCAATTAAAGAAATATACTGTTTATTAAAAATATAGAATATATATTATATTCTAAAAATAATAATAAATAGAGGGGACAAATTTCTTAGTTATAGATTGCAGAAAATCAAGTGGGCCATAGTCAAGACCCTTTCAAGATATTTTACCTATAAATGAAACTCATTTAAATCATTCTTTAAATTTATTTAAACATAATCTTGATTAGTATAATAAGATTAAATATTATAATATATTTATTTAAATTTTGAATATTTTGAATTTAATTGAATTTGTGAAATAAGTTATTATTTTTTACATAAAGAAATTAAATTTACAAAATATTAGTAAAAATTGCAAATGGTTCAGGAAATGTACCTATGAATTTATAGCTTCATTAAGAGTAATTTAAGAGTTTAGTGTAATTTTCTAGAAAAATAAATGAATAGTATCTATATCCCAAAATAGAATTTGAGAAGTAAAATATATTAATTGTAAATATATTATTAAATTAAATAAAAAAAATATTCAATATTATAATCAATTTTATAAGCAATTTTTTTTAATTAAATAAATACCTGGAGAATTTCTTCTTTTTCTGAATTAAACATAGTTTGTGTTTCATTTTCGCGAAAAGCAGTATTATATTTACGTTTCATTTTTTTTTTAATTTAACCAAAATAGTTTAATGGACTCTGCTCCTTAGAGGCACAATTTTAACCGTAACATATTTCATTCCTCCTTCCTCACCAACCTCTACAGGTAAAATGAGAAACAGGTCCAGACCACCCTTACTAAAAATACGAATATATATACATAATTCAAAGGGGAATGTTTTATGTTTTTTTTTTTTCATTTTATTTAATTTGCAAATTACCTTTAATATTAAATATTTTTTGTGTAAATAAAAATTTTATATTTATAAAAATAACAGAAAACATGGATTTTGAAAATAAAATGAACGAAGTAGTATATTACTATTGCTTTGAATATTACTAACAATACGCAAAAGTGTAAACAGAAATTATATATATATATAAACTAAATTAAAAGAATAAATGTCAATTATTTCTCTAATGAAAAATTCTTAAAGATCAACATTATAATGAGACCAATTTATTTTATATTACAATTTTAATTTCCGTTGATATAACATCAATAAAATTCAAAATAAGTAATATAAGATCTACCTAAAATTTTATAAATAAATACGAAGAAATAATTTCTAAAATTAATTAAGAATATCAATTAATATTGGAAAAATGAAGAAAATAAATGAACGCAAATTAAAATAAAAGGAAATTGGAAGAATAATTAATTTATATAAAAAAACAAAAAACAAATTAATAAAAAATAAGTTGACCTGTGGCCAGGTCCGAACCGACCGACGGTTTGAAGTAAATTAATTTCCAGCTACAGAAAAAATTTCAAATAATTTTAATATATCTATTAATGTAATAAAAAACATATAGGCATATAACATAAATATTTTTAATTTTATTTTATTTATAATATATATGTAAGACCAGGCTGTGACGTCATGAATGGCTGGATGACGTCATATAATTTTAAATCAAGAAAAAACTAATAAATATGATTTTCCCAAGGATAAAACCAATACAAAGTGCATGATTCGTGGTGATATATAAAAAAATCTCCTCATGTGAAATTTGGTGTGAAAATAACCCTTCCCTTCCTATCGTCGATCGCTAATACTACCACTTCCGGTTCACGGATTTGCACCAAAAGTTGATCAATTCATCCCACTGATGCATTAAGTAAATATACCAAATTTCATCAAAATCGGTTGAGCAGTTCAGGCTGTACACATCTATACGGACGGACAGACGGACAGACGGACGGACAGACATCATGCTAAAAATACTTTTTTCTGTTTAGAAAATGCAAGATTCGTGGAGATATGTAAAAATCTCCACATGTGAAATTTGGTGTGAAAACAATACCTCCCTTACTATCGTCGGTCGGTAATTATCAACACCCTTAGAAAAAGTTATTATTTATTTTATATTTATTATATTATTTTATATTATTATAATTATTATCATATATTTTATTTTATAATTAAAACAGAATCTTTTTCAAAATTCTCAAATTATGTATAACAAATAATTAATTTATTATGAATATTCTTCATGCTATAGGCCAACAATCCTGAGCTAAACCTGTATATACTTACTAGAATAAATCAATAAAGTTTTGTTTATAACTATTTTATTCAATGATAAATGGAATGTTTAAATTTTTATCATTGACAGAAATCATTTAGCAAATTCATTTCTCTTTTCATTACATTATTACAAAATAAATTGAAAAAGTGAAAATTATTTTAGGTTTAAGATGGTGTTGTCAATGAACTTATGAATGATATAGTTCAACCCAAATTTGAACAAAAATCAGAGGGGTATAAATCAAAATCATTCAATAAATATATTTTTTTTTAAATTTAAAACAATTTATTTATTTAGGAATACTATTTTAATATAATATAACAAAAGCTAAAATATTGTATTTCATAATAGCTAAATTTATTATAATTTTGTTTTACAACCATGAAAGAATAAATTTAACCAAAAATTTCAAAATTATTTTAAAATATACATATATACTTAATAAATTATTGTTTCATCAAAAGTAGAAATAATTAATTTTTGTATTTTACTAATCAAGAGGAATATAAAATTTTCAATATACTTAAATATTTATAATATTAATAATAATCTCAATTAACTAAAAGAAATATTACATTATGCTCTAATTTAATGATGATGATGATGATGATGATGTTGATGTGAATCAATGTAAATCAATTTAAGAGATAAGCCACTTATCATTAACAAATTCATTTGAAATCAATGCAATGGTCGTTGATTAATCTTCTGATTAACTCCTGTCACAGACCATATCTCATCCATTAAATTTCCTATGATTAATTTAAGCAATGCAAATAATAGGCGATCGTCCAACAGCTTTGAATATATTGGTCCACCTATTTTTTTAAAAAAAAATAAATTCTAAAATAGCGATGGTGTGCCAAGAGGTGTCATTTTTCCCCTCATAATGACATTCAACATAAAATAGTATCCTCGTCCCCTTGGGTCGAAGGATATCTTAACATTCTATAGAATCAGCGGTTTCTGGCCAACTGTTCCTTCATTTACATAGTGGCTCATAGGGTTTAGGCAGCCATATGCAAAGGGTGTCGGTTCTTGGAAAGGGCGGCATCGGGAACAAGGAGAAAACCCTGTTCAAATTTAAAATAAAAAATCCATTTCAGTTGGATTTATTAATTTGGTTGGCAATGATGATAATCCGGAAATGGACTAACGCCAATTGCAGTCATCACCTCTCTTTTATAAATCAGACACGAATTAATATTTATTTACTAGAACCATCACACATGAATGTTATTTGTCATATTATTTTTATATTTTAACAAATACCTAAATTAATTCTAACATTAAACCAAAAAAGTAAGTAAAATTAAATTTCTATTTCACTTTATCTTATATATTTTATTACATAACTTAGAAAGTTGATAATAATTTCATGTATATATCTATTATATATATATATATATTAAAACTCTGGTCAAACTCTCTGAGTTATTTATCCAAATCCGTCAATACCGATTATTAATCGGTAAAAAAGACATTTCTTTTAGTAGTCCTCTTATATAATATAAAAAAAGAGACTTGAGATAAATTAAAAATATATTATAATATTAAAAGTACTTATATAAAGTTTTATGATATTACATACAACAATAATAATAATAAATAAATAAATCGTTGCGAGAATTTCATCATGAGATTCTGATAGAATGGAATGGAAGAGGCAATAAAAGCAAACGGGCCGTATTGAAATAATAGTCCTCGCCGGGAGCTATTATCCTCCGACCACGAACATAGGATTCTACTTGCAACGCCCTTTTGGACCCTACGGGGACGAGCTGGTCCCTTGGCTACTGGCCAAAGCACCCAGACCTGTTGCTGATCGAAGCCTCGGGAATGAATCGTGGTTTCTTCAAAGATACGAATTTCCTTCTAACTTAACACACCAACATTATTAAGCTGTATAGATGGGGATATAGTCTACAAACAACAACAAAGCACTTTTGTTTAGTGTTCATTTTGAACTCTTTTTTACCGACCGACGATTTTAAGGGAGGTATTGTTTTCACACCAAATTTCACATGTGGAGATTTTTACATATCTCCATGAATCATGGATTTTGATAACTGAAAAAAGTATTTTTAGCATCATGTCTGTCCGTCCGTCCGTCTGTCCGTATAGATGTGTACAGCTTGAACGGCTCAACGGATTTTGATGAAATTTGGTATATTTACTTAATGCATCAGTATGATGAATTGATCAACTTTTGGTTGCAAATCCAGAAACCGGAAGTGGTAGTATTAGCGATCGACGTTACGAAGGGAAGGGTTAATTTCCCACCAAATTTTTCACATGAGGAGATATTTTACATATCACCACGAATCAAGCACTTTGTATTGGTTTTATCCTCGAGAAAAATCATCTTTATTAGTTTTTTCTTAATTTAAAATTATATGACGACATCCAGCCATTCATGACGTCAGAGCCTGGTCTTCTATACTTCTTTTATTTGTTTAATCAAGATTTGTAAAACAAAAAGTGTAAGTAATTTGAAACTTATCCTCTTACATATTGTATGATGCAAATGTATATTTGATTGATTTAATTTCATTTGATATATCGTATATACATTTAATAAGTTGGTCAAGTAAGTTTGATACGATTTTAAACTAAACTACACCCCAATTAACGTTTATTATTTATTATATTATGATAGGAATATAATATATTGTCCACTGAATGATTTTAAATCCTATTTTCTACCTAATGTCAAAAAATATATTTTTTTCTTCAAAATATTAATTATATTTTATTTCTATATAATATATAATTGATTAAAATGAAAATTAATTCACAAATATCGATGCAGTTTACCATATGAATCACTATATTGACTAATCAAATTAATATTTTGTTCATGAAAAAATAATATATTTTAATTCTATTATAAATTTTTTACATTAATGATAATTAATTTTGATTATTTTTTATTTGTGATCCCTTCCGAATGCATTGACATGTTATCTCATGTTTTTGCTAAACTTTATTAATTACTTATCCCTTCCCTTCACTCCTCGATGTGCTACTTTCTATTTTATACGTTACTTGGTCTAATGTATGATCTTTAGAATTTAATTTAATAGACGGCCATCTATTTTCCCAGACCTTTTGTATTCCCATAACAATAGCGTCAATCTAATTATACAAGAGAAAACGAATTATTTTAAATAGTTTCATAAGTTAATACAATTTAATTAAATTTTTCTAATATTTTGTATTTAAAGATAAAAAGTGACAAAATTGAAAAGAATAAATTAACATATTCTTATTACAAAATATAATAAGTTGACCTGTGGCCAGGTCCGAACCGACCGACAGTTTGAAATAAATTAATTTCCAGCTACAGAAACAATTTCAAATAATTTTAATATATCTATTAATGTAATAAAAAACAGATAGGCATATAACATAAATATTTTTAATTTTATTTTATTTATAATATATATGTAAGAACAGGCTGTAACGTCATGAATGGCTGGATGACGTCATATAATTTTAAATTAAGAAAAAAACTAATAAAGATGATTTTTCTCGAAGATAAAACAAATACAAAGTGAATGATTCGTGATAATATGTAAAAAATCTCCTCATGTGAAATTTGGTGTGAAAATAACCCTTTCCTTCCTATCGTCGATCGCTAATACTACCACTTCCGGTTTCCGGATTTGCACCAAAAGTTGATCAATTCATCCCACTGATGCATTAAGTAAATATACCAAATTTCATCAAAATCGGTTGTGCCGTTCAGGCTGTACACATCTATACGGACGGACAGACGGACGGACGGACGGACATCATGCTAAAAATACTTTTTTCTGTTTAGAAAATGCATGATTCGTGGAGATATGTAAAAATCTCCACATGAGAAATTTGGTGTGAAAACAATACCTCCCTTACTATCGTCGGTCGGTAAAAAGTGGTATAGATCAGAGTTTGCGAAATTGAAAAGGGACACAACCTTACTAAATTCTCAAACATTAAATATATGAAAATGTGTAGGATGAATAGAATGAGAAATTGAAGAAAAAACATATAAAATATTGATAAATATCGAATATATTTAAGAAAGAAATGTGATAGTTGAATTAAAAATTGCGTCCAAATTAATATATTTAAATCCAATGCAAATTTACAAGTGCACTTATTTACATATCACTTTATTTGTACAGAAATAAAATTATTTCAAAGTGTTTTTTTTTTATTTATTTAAATTTTAATTTTTTTATGATTAAATATATATTTGTTTATGTATTTCTAAATTTTACACTTAAGATCAAGAGTGGGAGAATATTCATAAGTCATAAAATTGCAAGAACGTTCCCTTTTGACCTTTAATTAAGATAAAGTTGGATTTGAATTCAAGTCATATTTATATATATATATATACTTCTAAGCTTAAAACCACTCTCGTGTATTGAACATAAACTTAACGTTATATAGATTTGAAGAGGAAATGTTGAACAGAGCCCCGGGCGGTAGAAACACATCTTGAAATCCTGAAAACCCCCTGCATTTGCCTTCCATTTGCTTCTGATTTCCATTGCAAACGAATTTTTTTATTTTTTCTCTTATTTTTTTTAAGTCATATATCTCTCTCAAAATGATGTTTTTTTATTTTAAAAATATGCATATATTATTCAATATATATGACAAATGAATAATATATAAACTAATTTATTTAAATACATATTCCGCTGCTTTTGTTTCTTTTATATATATATTATATATATATATATTTAAATCCTTTTGATCTAGATTTATTGAGATTGTTTCATGTTTATTTTTATTTATTTTATTATCAATTAATTATAATGTTTAAGGGGAAAAAAAATTGTTTTTTTAATTTTCCTACCTAATTTTTTCGTTAATTTTTAGTATCTTGCCAGAGATAGTATTGCGATCACGAAAAATTTCGATGTTGAGATTTTGATGTTTTTATACGTTTTGAAGGTTCCTGAATCATTTTCACTAAGGTTGAGAAAAATGTCTCTGTGTGTGTGTATGTATGTAACCAAGATTACGCAAAAACGGTTTGAGCTAGAATGATGAAATTTGATACATGGGCATTATTCAAAATTCATAGTGTTCTATTAACTTTTGAGAAATGTAGTTGAACCGGAAGAGGGTCATTACCTAAAACGTTTTGATTTGTTTTCATCTAAAGTGACCGTAAAAAAAGATATATGTTTGATAATTTTTCTCATGATTAAAAATTGTATAAAACTGCTATATATAGAATTTCAGCTTGATTGAATCGCTAAAAGTACCAGAATTGATTTTTTAACACTGCAGATCACGCGCCAACACGTGACATGGTGCCATCAACAAAGACCCAAACATGCGCTGGTTTAATAAATATTATTTATTAATTTATAATTTATAATTAATTAAATTTAATTTAAATATAATATATTATGTTATTTAATCCAATTCAAATTTGCGAGATAGTCGAGTGGAGACACTCCAGATTTTTTTTTAATGTCAAAATATAAAAGATATGTAAATCTAAATATTTATTATTAAAAGTAAAAGAAGTCAATTATTATAATTATATTGATATAATATTATGGTAAATTATTTTCTATTTTTATTATTATTCTAATTTAATTTTGTGCTGATTATTTATTATATAATATTTTGTGTAAAATTCATAAAAAATAATAACCTAGTGATTGTTCAAGTTGATTTGCTATTATAAATTATAAATTTTTCTAAATAAATAATAATAATAATAAATTATAAATAAATAAATAAATATCTTATAATAGACCTAATTAGAATTTACTTTTTTTATTTTTTTTATTTTTAATGCTTCTTTGAAGAGAATAATTAACAATGAGAGGCAACTTTTGGATATCAATGAGATAATTCAATATACCTGTTGTTTTATTAGCTAAGAGATAATGCATATTATTGATTCAATTGTAAAGTACTAATAATACAGAAATTGATATTTTCATTTTTTGTTAAAAAGTCAACTCTTACTTTTTTATAAAATTATTTAAAATTGATTTTAATTATTTTTAAATTTAAAACAATTTTTTTTTTAATTAATGTTTCTATATTCGAATGAATAAACTAAGTATATCAGTGATTATTGAGGAAAATAATAAGGAATAACATGAATGCTAGGAAATAAGATTATTTTTGGATGGCCCTAATATATAATAATATCACATATAATAATAATAAATCACTAGTCGATTCTAGGAGAATATTAATTAAAAATCAGAAAAAGTGATTAAAACTTTTCGAAAATATTCAAAAACAATAAATATAAGGAAAATAAGTTGACCTGTGTCCAGGTGCAGAACCGACCGACGGTTTGAAATAAATTAATTTCCATTAATTAATTAATTTTAATATATCTATTAATGTAATAAAAAACAGATATGGATATAACATAAATACTTTTAATTTTATTTTATTTATAATATATAAGAAGAGCTGGCTGTGTCATGAAGGGCTGGGTGACGTCATAAAATTTTAAATTAAGAAAAAACTAATGAAGAGGATTTTCCCGAGGATAAATAATAAGGAATACACATGAATGCTAGGAAATAAGATTATTTTTGGATGGCCCTAATATATAATAATATCACATATAATAATTTAAAAAATAATATTTATATAAATAAATATATTTAAAGAAAATTAAATCTTATATACATATAATTTTTTTAATGTTTAAATAAGTTTCAATTAAATTTTGTAATAAAATTGAATTTATGAGATTTTAATTCGAATATATAGAATATTTAAGCGTAATTCTATTCCAAATTCTTAATGAAAAATTAATAAAATTTTTAAATATATATAAATAATACCAGTAAAGGGTTATAAAATTTAATTTTGATTGAAAATATTTTTTAAATTCACTAATAAAAAAAAATTAAATAAAAAATAAATAAATTTTTAATTAATTTTCTATTAGGAAATGATTGAGGGATGATTTCGGTGGACAGGCCTCTCAACGTCTTGTATTGCGCAGTGAATGGTAGGCAACTGAAAGTGTTCGAGTCGCCCGGCCGACAAGCAGGCAGGAGGTGTGGTCAGGCGGCGGAGGGGAATGGAGAGGAGATGAGCGGAGACGAGTGGAGGTGTGCGCTTAACGATTTATAAAATAAAAACACAAATATTAATTTTTTTAAATTATTGGTATCTTTGTATAGATCTTAAATCGAATTTTTAGAATATTTAAGCTTAATTTTATTCGGAGATTTTAATGAAAAAATTGAACTAATAAAGAAACAAACACAATTATAGAATGAATAAATAGAATAATGTAAATTATATTATAAAATGCATTAAAAATCTCTCTGATTACTGCATTTGAGTAAAAATTTCAATGTAGCTAAAGGTAGCTGGAAATTAATTTATTTCAGGTCGGTTCTGTGTCTGGCTACCACTCAACTTATTATTTTTATTTTAGTTTATTATTTTTTTATTTTTAATTTATTATTTTTTGTTTAATTATTCAAATATTAATTACTACTATATTTTAAGTGAAATATTTTCCGACAAAGAATATAAAATTACTACTTTGTAAAACTACCACTTCCGGTTTCCGGATATACACCAAAAGTTGATGAATTCATGTTACTGATACATTAATTAAATATACCAAATTGTATAAAAATCTGTTGAGCCGTTCAAGCTGTACACATCTATACGGACATACAGCGGACGGACGGACGGACATCATGCTAAAAATACTTTTTTCTGTTAAGGAAATGCATGAATCGTGGCGATATGTAAAAATGTCCACATGTGAAATTTGGTGTGAAAACAATACCTCCCTTACTATCGTCGGTCGGTAATGAAATGTGGGAGGTGAAAGTGTTTTGAGAGAATAAAAGTTGGATAGAGGTGTGGTTCAAGATTTTTAATTTTAATTCGATACAAAAAGTGAAGAAGTATAAAGTTATATATTTTACAATTTTACTTTTAAGAAAATAATCGTTGTGCAAAGTAACACATTGATTAAAGAAGAATAAATCAAAAAAGAAATTCGTATGAAGTAACCATTTTGTGAAAATCTGTTTTTACAAACTCAAATGGGTATTTTTTATACCATTTAATCATCTTGAGTTATTTTCATTAAAATTCGATATGACATAAAAAAATTGGATAAATAATGAAAAGAAGATTTAAGTATACATTCTAAAATAACCTAATCTATCATAAACGAATTAAATTAAACAAGACAATCTCATCCTATAGCAAGAGAGATAGAAAAAGATAAATTAAATAGGATTTTATTTTTAAACGATCATTGCCATCATTCTTACATCTAATTTAAAGAAATAAAAAGATTGATATTAATAATTAAGTACCCAAAATGTCCGTTCATTTTAATTGAATTACTAAATAGATGTAAGATGTAAGATGACAGTGAAAAATTAGAGTAGATAAATAAATAATAAAACATCGAGAGGTCATTATTTATTTACACATGATACAGAAACATATTCATGTTAATCTACAAGAACATTAATTAATAAAGATGAAATTTCTAATCTAATTTCAAATTCTAAGAAATTATTAAAATGAATAAGGATTTGTTATCAGTGAATAGAACATTTCGAAAATATCGTCTGACCAATGGTCGATGAATAAATTAAACGTATTTTAAATGAATAATGATTTAAAATCTTATTTCCAAAGAAAAGCTCTTTTCTTCATTAATTATTACACAAGTATTAATGGACATTTGAGGTCCATTATTGGCAATAGCCAGGAAATTAAGATTTCATTAACAAAAAAGGTTATGATCTGAATAGGTAAAAGAAAAAAGGCACTAAACATTGAGAACAGAGCCTGGAAACATTTTCCTTTTAATAGAAAGAAAAAAATATAGAGTAAATGAATGGGTAGTAATGTTCAATCTAATTCAAAGTACATTGGTGGCGTGAGCATCCAGACATAATAGCATTTCTTCTTTTGGTTGGGGGTAGGAGTGCAATTGACCCAAATATGTCTCAACTTTCAGTCTAGTCGATCGACTGATATGGAAATTGCCTTCATGGTTTAATTTCTTTTGCTTTTATACATTTATTCCAATATAGAGATATAATATATATAGTTTTGTCAAAATTTAAGATTACATATATGTATATATGAAAGCTCTAAAAATTCTTAAAGAAAAATTATAATTTATAAAAATAAATATTATTTGTGGTTAATTTTATCTGATTTTTTGTAGTTTTAGCATTTTCTAAGATAAATTTGGCATATGTTACTGGGATTGGAAGAACGGAATACAAGTTAGAACTTGCAATGTTATCATAAAATCAATTACATTATTATTTTTCAAATTAATATTGGTATTTCCTTTTATTTTTTAAGTCTTACAAAGGCTTGCTTTTTGCTCTGATATTTTTCAGAGTTTTGTTGAGATATTGTAAGTAGTTTTTCAGCTATATTTAAGTTAACTTAAATTTAAGTTATCTTTATATCAACTAAAATTATTCATTACCTAAAAGTAATTTTACTATCTTCAGTAAAATAATTCCAGTATTAAACATCATTTTCAGAGTCAAAACTAATCTTTCAGAAATAATAATTTAAATTGAATATATAAAACATAAAATGAAGTTTGGTATATATATCGTATCATATGACTTTGTGAGGAAAGAGTTCCTGATGTTATTATTCTAGTCGGCTTAAGATAAAAAACAATGATAATAAAATAGTGTAGCATATTATATTTAAAAAAAAAATAAAAAATAAAAATAAAAAATGATTAGAGAAAAAACGATTAAAACGCACTTTTTCTACTTATATTTAGGAAAACTTTCATCATAAGTTTTAAATAAATAATTATTTTATAGTAGGAATTAATTAATTCTCATCAATTCATTTAAATAATTATTATTATACTAATCACAATTGGAATCTCTAATTAGTTTCCGGATTTCCTTTCTTGTTTATTGGGTCATCATACAATCCGGTATCTGATAAACTCTGAACTGGTGGTGTGGCAAATATACTCTGTCAGGAAAAAATATTTATGAACGTTACTTTTTTTTTCTAAATGGGATGCCATAGAGTGAAGAAATAGATTGGTGTTGAAAAAAAACAAAGGTTAGTAGAGATAAGTCACGAGAAACGTACGGGTGTTTCGAATATTCATTATCATTATCAATAAAAGAAAAGGAAAATGTTATTTTTTCTTGTTTGAAAAATTGAGAAATTATATTATTCCTTGGAGACAACATGCAACACGCAGAGGTGGGATATGCTTCTTTTTTCGTATAACAATCGATTATTAAATTTTACGGCTATTGAGTTTAAAACAAATTCAACATATCTATTAAAAATGTATTTTTCATCATAATATAATACGATATATATATTGTAATATATAAGCATAAAATGCATTTTAATAAGAATTTTGCTAAATTGGAGAATGAAAGACCTTTGGTCATAATGTGGCCTACTCATGTACAGAGACCCATCTGTGTATCCAAGGTGGGGGAAAGGAATTTAAGAGTTTTCGTTATCGGTGAACAAGAATGTTTGAATCAGTCTTGATCAGAATTGTAGAAGGAGACACCAAATCCCTTGCAGGAGTGACATCCCGGCCACCCCCCTCCCCTTTGAGGAGCGCCGCAGCCCACGAGATGTTCCATTGAAATCCCCAGGACGACACTCAAGACTCACGTCTCTAAGAATTCTCCATTCATTCCTATCACATACAGCTAAGTGGTCGACCCTTCTGGATATATTATATTTGGACCATACTTGAAATTTATAATTATGTATGCCAAGAATTTCCTTGTTATGTAATCTCAATAATTTCCTGCAATCTTTCTATTATTATATTAGATTTTATTTTAATTAATTATATTAAATATTATATTCATTTGATTTTAATTTATAAAAAATGCTTTAAGATCATCCATATAAACATAAATCTCTACATGATAAAGTAAATATAAATTAGAGAATATTAATTGTTATTTATGTTGGAAATTGGAAAAAATGTTAACTTTTAAACTCCATTAAAAAAAAATGACATTTAAGATTTTCTTCTTCATAGAATAACTCTTTCTATTCATGAATTTATTATTTAAATTTAAACAAAATATTAAAAGAAAACCAGTTTGTAGAAGAATTAAAAAGAAAAAGGACACAATAAACTACTAAAATTTTAAATTCTCATTTCTGATGTGTTTTCTTTGATATTCAAAAATGAGTTTGATGTTTATTTTTAGGTTATTTATATTTAAGGTAAAAGGCCATATTCATTTTCAAAAATGATTTTCTAAAAAAATGGTAGTCAACAATAAATTTTAATTTTTAATCCAATTTGAAGAACAACTGATGATAACAAAGATTTGTTTTTGTTTATTTTTGGTCTTTTTAATTTCAAAGGAGATATAACTTAATTAATATATATTAAAGTAATATATATTATAATAATTTTGTGTGAAAATGATAAAATTTACTTCTACTGCTTATTAATATATATATAGTTTAGTATTTTCTAGTTTATTAATAAAATATTGATATTAAAATTTTATTAAGAATTAATTTACCATATTTGGTACGAAATATTTTATATAATAAATAAGAATAATTTTAAATATATAATAGAATCAATGAATTAAATATAATAAAAACACACATAAAAAACAACAAAAAATACAAAATTTTTGACATTAAGATAGTAATTGGGGTATTTTTTGTTTGTTTTTATTCGAAAATAATACTTTCCTAAAAGTTTCGCACTGCATTCAAGCGAATATGTAGAGAGAGAGGCAAGTCAATGTGGAGGGTTTGAAACCTCTGCTGAAAATCATACTCTACATAATACTAAAAAATACTTGAGAAATATTCTATTAATCGAAATAATACCAAGGAATTTCATTATTACTTGATGATTTATCAAAAAAAAAAATACTCAAAAATGGTCCAATCTAATCTGTAAAGTTGATATTAAAAAATAATAGAAAAACTTTTGAATGCATGAAAAAGAAAAGCAACTTTGCTTGATGGCAATGATTTGTTTTCTTTTTTTATTCTTTTTTCTTTTTTTTTTTTTTTAGTTTTTGTCTTTTTCGTTTTTCTCTCTTTCTGATATAATCATATAAAAGAGACAATGACCAAAACACATTGCTTGTTTTCCCAGCAGAAATTCTGGGTGAGTCACTTGAGGATCCGCAAATGGATGCGAGTGGGAAATGGGGTGTAGAGAGTAGGGTAAAAGTACTGAAAAAAGAAGGAATGTGAATGGTTGGGTTTTATTGGTTTGATGGTCCTTTGAAATAAGACAAGTAGAGAACAACCCTAAATATGACTTTATGAAAACAAACGATGTATATGCCTTGCAATAAAATAATAAAATATGGACAAAAATTTGAATTAATTTTTAAATCATTTCAAACATTGATTTATCTAATAATTATATTCTATATTCTTAATTATAATATAAACAAACAAACAAAAAAAAAAATAAAAATAGAAAATGTTTGTCTTGAAGATAGTATTTGATTTTGATGTATTTTTTGTTTGTATTAAATTGAAAGCATACATAAGGAGTGTGAAATTTAAGAGGATATTTACTAATGGAGGAATTTATTGTTTGTTTCAAACTCTCTTTCATTTAAAATCAATGATGAGAAATAATTTTAAAAAATCTATTTGTTCATTTTTAAATGCCCATAAAAGAAACATTAAAATATATTGGATATAACAGACAGGATTAAAGAAGATTCTATTCGTTATTATTTTTTTTATTATAGAAAAGAATGATCTATCCTAAATTTACTATCAAATGCTTAGACAAATTTATAAAATATTTTTATAGTTCTGAAATACTTATAAAATCCAAAATTGACATTACAATCATTTATAATTTGATATTATATATTATTTATTTTTAATTTCAATAATATTTATTTAATGGATATGATAATAATAATATTGTATTATGATAGATTATTAATAAAAATATTATTTATAAGTAGTTAAAAAAAAATTATATTTTAAAAATTGATTTTTAAAAGGAAAGAAATAAAAGTCGGAACAATTGTTTCATACTAAATAAAATATAAGAAAAAAATTATTTTTCTTCATAACCTCTAGGATTTCGTGTTGCATTTTTCCAAACTAATAAAAAGGTTCTTGAGGGGTTTGTCCACTATTCGAGCACAAAAACCTTTACAGTGGAATGTTTTTACTTCCTACTGCTTCTTTTAATGGTCCACATAAACATGTGATAATCAAAAAGGGATAAAACTCAGAACTCATTTTAAAAACATTAAAAAAATCCTGCGATTTGAAACCTAGCAGATATTTTTTAGAATCCCAACTCTTGGGATCGCATACTCCCAAAGCCTATGTCTACCATATATGAAATTTCGGTAACCGTGAAGTAGTGGTCAACTAGAAGAAGGTGACGAATAACCACTGAGAATTTCTCATCTTGATTTATTCATAAAATTATCCGATAACGGACTCTTTAATTCTCAAATCAATTTTTTTATAAATAAATGGAGCTTAACAAAAAGATAAATATTTTTGAAAAAATAACAGATAATATATTACAAGAATTTATAATCTGCAAGTGTGATTTTTGAAGATAGCTTTACAGTTAAGTAAACATTTTATGAAATAATTTTTATTTTTTTAAAATTATTTAATAAATAAGAGCCGGAAACTAAAAGCAATATAATCTCTTTAGATAGGCAAGAGGAGCAAGAATGAACGGGGGACTTTTCAACTTAGTTCAACGATCCAACTCCCAATGAAAGGGCAATGAAAGAGGGAGGGAAAAGGTTTTTTCAGCACTATACAGAAAGAAACTTTCTCACCGCCATTAATACTTCTTTACAAAGTAAAATCCTTCCTTCACGTAAAATTTTGTAATGGATCCATTAGCTTTGGTAGATGATAAAGATTAAAACGATAATCAAACTTTTATTTTAAAATTTTCAAGATTACAAATATTATTAAATGATTGAATAAAGTGAGGATTACCAAGTTTTTATTTTAATTTTCTTTTTACTGATAGAACAATTAAATAAATAATTAATAAAAAAAAAAAAAATTAATTTATAATTAAAAAAGATTAAGGTAACATATGGAATATTAACTTAATTATATAACAATAATAATGAAGTATAATTTATTTTTAATCTCCTATAGATTATGCAATTCTTATGACGTTGGATGATTTATTGGTTGTCTAACTTTCAAAAAGAAAAAAATCTAAAAAAAAAACTTTTAACTTAAAAATTATATATGGATCTATTTAAACATCTTGACTAATAAAATAATGATAAATTGAATTTCACAATATTTCTATTTTGGATAAAAATAGAAATAATTATTATTATAGTATTGTAAAAAATAAATACGATTTTATTTAATTGATAAAATAAAAGTGAAATAATTGTGTATATTATGATAACTATAACGAGATTTAATCGCTTTTCCCAAATACAGATTGATATTTATAAGCACATTCTAATATTAATATATCGGGAGATAATTATATTCAACGAGACGCGCCAGGGTAGTTTAGAAAACCACTTGTTGATAGGGATGAGAGAGTTACCGATTGAATTGACGATGAGTGCTATTTTATAATTCTCTGTGAAAAAAAACCAGTTCACTTCTTTTAATTAATATTAAATTTAATTTAACCTAAAAAAATAAATAATTTGAGTTCCTATTAAAAGTACAAATTATAATTAAATTTATTTGATTTTTTTTTGTTTAGATCAAAGATAACATGATGTTAGAGAAAAAAAAATGAGAAGGTGTTTTATGATGGTCTCTTTTCGGTTGAAAGTGTTTATTTTTTATTATTTTTTTCACACACTGGATAATTAAAACTGAGAATGAGGTTGGGAATTGTCCGTGGAGGAGGGAGAGGAGGATGAAAATCAGAAACGAAGTGGTGGAATTTTAAAGGAGGCAGAGGAAAAGAGTGCGTGGGTGAATTGGTTGGTTGGTTAGAAATCTAATTTGAGTAAATAGTCTGGTTTGTGAACTGGCTGCTTAAGCATTGTCATGAACCAGAAAATTCAAAAAGAAAAAAAAAAAATTAAAAAAATACATTTTAACTAGATTTAATAATTCACAGTATGCAAGCTCACATTTATAGAGATACAATCACTTTATATTTAAAAAAAATTAATGGAAAATTCCCTTGATTCACATGAGGAAATATGGAGATTAAAAATAAAATTTAGATATTAATTTGTGTTAGTCTCAGCTACTATAAATATATATATATATATATATTATATTTATTTAACACTAAATTTGATTAATTTACTGGATAAAGAAATGAATTTAGGAAAATAACGAGTGAGGATTTGCTCATTTATATCTTTCCTTAATAATGAAAAATAGAAGTAATATATACACACACATATAAAATATATTAAGGCTAATCTGGCAATGATGTACAAACACTAATGGAGATAAAAAGTGGTGGGAAGATTAAAATTTTGGCTCTATCCCTTTTTATTAAGGTTCATTAATCATTAGATCAAGATGATTCTTGTTTAAATTGTTTACGAAAATAATATCGTGTCTAATATATATATATATATTAGGTAAATATTATTATTTATTTTTATGTGATGTGTGTAGATTTTGAGAAAATTATTAATATATTTATACTAGAGCTGCTCCGAGCGCCTACGGCGCTCTTCACACCTAGACAGGGGCTCCGCCCCCTGTGCCCCCGAGTGATACATAGTATTTGGTTGAAAGTGTGTATGTAAAAGGTTTTCATCTATTTTGTTTCAATCAGTATAAGTAGATAAGACATTTATTTGTTTTCTTGTAAAATAAATTTTAATTTAATCAGTAAATTAATTATATATTATTATTGTATATGTTATATTTATCTAACTCTGAGTCTCTACAGTTTTCGAAAGTTCTTAGCCGCAGCATCCACATTTCTCTAAGCGTCCCTATCCTGAGCTACAACCAAATCCTACCCTGTCCCATCTCTCCCATATCCCTTCCTTCATCGTCCACCCACTGGATGTTTTCCAATCGGTTTCTCCCAATTTCTAGCTTCTCCAATTCCAGCCACGTCCCCTTCCCATCCCAGCCTTCTCGATTTTATAACCTTAACTATATCTGGACATTATTCCTCGTTATTACATCTCTGCCATCCCCCTGTGACCTCATCTTCCTTTGGCCTATAAATACTACGAACAATACTAATCTCACAAATACTCTAAATCTACTCTCGTCTCACAGGGTCATCGATAGGGTGACCAAACGTCCCGTTTTTAGGTGCTCTGTCACAAAAATATCTTCGGGACAGCCTATTGTCCAGTTTTTTCAATATTTAGGACATTTTTTCAAAATTTTTTCAATTTAAAAAATAATGTAAACCGATTGTCCCGGTTTGGTGTTGTCGAAATATGGCCACCCTAGTCATCGATCACTATGAAAAATAATAGTTTTATATTTTAATTCTAAATTACCAAGTGTCGATTAAGTAAGAAATTTCTTTTTTTTGTTTCTATGACAACAAAAAAGTAAACAAATTACATACATACAAACACTCTCCTATATATATAGAGATTAATTAATAATGAATAAACAAAATAATTATATATATATCATTTAAAGGTCAGAGCTAACAAATTTTAAAAATACAATCCAAATTATTTTATATTTAAAAGATTTGTTTTTAAAAACATAGAAATAAAATAATTGAGAAAACAAAGGCCGAACTAAACCTCGGATCAATACCTAAATCAACCTTTCAGAGAATCTAGAGGTAAGTACATATATTCTTCATGTTGCGCTCGCCCTTAAATAGAATGATACCAAGTTTGCTGGAGGGCGGATACAAAGGGGGAACTCAAATGCTTACAAAATGAGATATCCTACAAAGAAAATTTTTTGATGAGTTCACTCTTTTGGAAAACTTTTCAAAAGAGTTTCCAAGAACGGTCTTTTATTGATTTTGTTCTTAGTGTCCGCCATGACTGTAAATAGTTTACAAAACAATATTTATATTCATTTTACCTTAAAATAACTAATTAAGTGTGGAAAATAAAGTTAAAAGTAATTTTGTACTGAATCATTAAAATCCAAATGAATTTTTTAATATCTTCTTCTAAATATTATTTTTCAGTTTTATAATCATGATTTGAAATAAGTTGACCTGTGGCCAGGTCCGAACCGACCGACGGTTTGAAGTAAATTAATTTCCAGCTACAGAAACAATTTCAAATAATTTTAATATATCTATTAATGTAATAAAAACAGATAGGCATATAACATAAATATTTTTAATTTTATTTTATTTATAATATATATGTAAGACCAGGCTGTGACGTCATGAATGGCTAGATGACGTCATATAATTTTAAATTAAGAAAAAACTAATAAAGATGATTTTTCTCGAGAATAAAACCAATACAAAGTGCATAATTCGTGGTGATTTGTAAAAAATCTCCTCATGTGAAATTTAGTGTGAAAACAATACCTCCCTTACTATCGTCGGTCGGCTCGGACCTAGCCACAGGTCAACTTATTTTTTCATAACTAAAGTTATTAATAATATAATATGTCAATAAATATCCAAATCATTACATTATAATGGTAGTTTTTAGAAAACATATATTTATATGATTCTTATTAACATGCAAATAAATTGCAAATTTTTATATTTATTGTCGCACGTGTATGAACAGGTTCTCTAAAGTGAAGTAAGTATTGTTTAGATTAATTTGAAATTGAACATACTCGTAATTACTAAAAAGATATTTAAATTTCACAATCGAATAAGAAATACTTATTTCTTTAAAAAATAGAAAAAGTATTAAATTAATACATATTTGTATTTAATAGTAATACAATTCTAAAAATAAAGAATACAGATAGTGTTCTATTTTTTTCTGAAAATAAATGAAAACAAACTTATTAATTAAAAAAAAAAAAAAAGAGTGAAAAATAAAAATTTAAAGCCAATTTAATTATTCCAATTTTTATTTTTATTTTTACTTCTTTAATTTGAAACCAATTGGTGTTTTCAGATGGAATTGCATCTTTATTGACTTTGTCGAATGGCAAAAACTTTTCCCTATCTCGTTAATAAAGAGATGGAGTCAATAGCTGGTGTAGTACTCCACGCCCCATTGGGCGCAATCGAGAAGCTCTTTTGGCATCAGAGTGGTTGGGGCGGGATAATTGCATCAGTGGATTACGGAATTGAGTCAACAGGTTGGCGAAATTCTACATAATCTATTAATCTAAACGATTCCTCCCCTCCATTTTTATTATATTATATTTATAATATAGCAATAAACATGTATCTATATCATTTATATAGAGAAATTTAATTTAAAATCAAAATTACAATTATTTGGTATTAATTGTGCTTTATGTGTATTTTTTTGTTTATTAAACTTGAAATATTGATCTAGTTTCATGCACAAATGAATCCTAAATATATCAGTATAATTAGAGATTTAGATGTATTATTTTTAATTTATTTTTAAAAACTTTAATTAAAAAAATAAAATAAAATAAAGGTTATTTTTATTATTTGTCTTTAGGTGTTTTATATTTTTTTTTTTTTGATCCATACTTTAATTGATATGTATTTTGCGTGTTTCTTGATAAACCATCGTTGTAAAATACTCTCAATAGCATTATATTTGAAAAAATTGAATTAAAAATTAATGCACCTAAATTGAGTTTATTTTATATTGTATTAATAATAAATTAATTACTAAAATTAAATCGAATGATGTTGTTTAAAAAAAAATTATATAAGTAATCAAAAATATATACATATTCAGATTAAATGTGTATTAAAATTTCACACAATGAAGTGAGACGAAGCAGAGGTGTGGAGAGCCCCACCAGCAGCAGGCCTCAATGATAAAGGCACAATAAAATTACAATACAAGGAGTAAGAAGATTTGCCGAGCATGCAGAGTGAAATTTAAATATCATTTTTTTTATATCATAAAAATGCTTATTTAAATTTTTTTTTTTATTTGTTATTGATTTACCAGAAAATTGAACCAGTCATAAGACCGTTTTACAATATTATTTGGACAAAGCAAGATAATTAAACTTTGTGTGAGTTTGACACCACAGAAGTGGTCATAACTAATTCTTATATAAATTTCCATTTATCACTGGAGGGGGAGTGACACTCATAAATTTTTTTGCACAAAATCGGCGGATTTAGTTCGTTTAAGTCGTCTCAAAATTTCATTGTGGATTAAGAGTCGAGAAGCCAGGAGATTGGGGTGATTTTTAAGGCTAAGTTTTCATGTCTCTCGGACATTGCACTTCGTTCTTCAATAATGGTATTCATTTTTAGATCTCGATGAATATCTTTATCATACCATGGAGCATTTAAAATACTACGTAGCACTTTATTTTGGAAAGTTTGAATTATTTTTATATTTGATTTTGCACTACAACCCCACAACTGTAGTCCATAAATCCAAACAGGTTTCAAAATTCGTTTATATACCAGTAGTTTGTTGTGAACCGAGAGTTTAGAATGAGCCATTCCATTTTAAATCTCACTACGTTTAGATGTTTTCTATTTTATTTTTATATGTTCTTTCCACCGAAGTTTGGCATCGAGTGTCATGCCCGGATACTTAGCAGAATTTGAATATGGAACCTTTTGCTTGTTGATTATAATAGGCAAAGGGTCTTGGTTCATTAAGATGAAATTGATGTGCTGCGACTTTGATTCATTCAACTTGATACGCCACTTGTTAGCCCAGTTCACAATTCTGTCAACAGCATTTTGTACCCTAACTGTCGCTAAGGCAGTATCAATCCCGGTGGCCAGGATAGCAGTATCGTCTGCAAAAGTTGCGATCTTGATTTCCGAGCTCTTAGGGATGTCAGCAGTGTAAAGGAGATATAAAATAGGTCCTATAATTTTTTGTCGTATTATTTTCTAATATTACCTTCCGCTTTTTCTCTTTCTTTTTATTTTGAACTATCCAGTCATATTGACTTTATGGTATAATTTTTCAGAAGTATTAGACGTTGATGAATTTTTTACATCTATCATCATAATTTTGTTTTAAAGATTTTTATTTCTTATTTAAAATGTTATTCAATTATAGATTATTTATAATTGTTTCTGTAATACATTTTATCAAAAATTTTATCTAAACCTTTATTAAAATTTAATAAACATAATTTACATGTAATTAAAAATATATTTTAAGCTAGGCATTATTTTATCCTTTCGCACTGAGTGCTCTACAGGTCTGATAATCACCACTAATAATTATTTGATATTCATATAAATATACTATATTAGTTAAAGGGATTAAAAATAAATCTTTTCCTGATTTTTACTATCTCGCTAGAGATAGTATTGCGATCACGAAAATTTTCGATGTTGAGATTTTGATGTTTTTTTACGTTTTGAAGGTTCCTGAATCATTTTCACTAAGGTTGAGAAAAATGTCTGTGTGTGAGTGTGTGTGTGCATGTATGTAACCAAGATTACGTAAAAACGGTTTGAGCTAGAACAGGGGTGGGCAACACGTCGACCGCGGTATAGAAAAGAATCTACCCGTTACCCAGGATATTATTTTTAAATTTATTAACAATTAATTTTACATTTCATGAAACTTATTCAATTTTTTTTTCTTATTGCTTCTTAGATAAAAACAATAAAATTATTTCCTTCCTTTTCAAGTAATTTTTATGTTATTTTAAGTTATTTATTTTTGAATATAAAATTTGAAAATAGAATAGAATAGCAGGGAAAATGTTTCAATGTTAAAATACAAAAAAGAAGGAATGATTGGGATGGAAAAGTTGGTTAAATCGATTTATTAATATAATTCGTATTAATTTATTTGTCGTATAATACGTAGTATAATTAATTTGTATATAATTTCAAAGGGGGGGGGAAGGGGAAATAATAGAATTTATTTTGAAAATAAAGTCAAAGGCAGTTGAATCTCATCCATTGGGGGTAAGCAATGCAGCATTGCTATGCTGTCCCCTTCAAGGTCACCGAGAAGCAAAGCATTGGAGGTGGGGGCGAAATTTATTAAATATATATAAATATATCAGTAAAAAGTTAAAAATCTATATTTTATAAAATTAAATTTTTATTTGAATCTTTTCTAAAATTTATTAAACTTCATTTAAATTAATAGGAATAAATAAATTTACAATTAATTCTTGATTGAGGGATGATTCCGGTGGTGACGCCGGTCAACGTCTTCGACTGGAAAAGGAATGGGAACTGATTGAGCTCGAAGCACACCTCGACAGACAGGCCAGGAGGGAGGGAGGTGAGAAGAGGTGACGGAGGGGGGCAACATGGCGGCAAATCTTTTCAATCTGTCAAAATTCAATAATTAATATTTAATCAACGCATCAACGTAAAATTATATAATAGTAGTGAAAATTAATCTACGTTTCATGATGAATCTATTCGTATAGGTTTTATCTGTTGTTATGAGGCAAGATTTTTGTTGAACTGTAAAAATAAACCGATATTAAAATTAATTAAAAATTTCCATTTAATGATACAAAAAATCAATTTTATTTAAAATCTGGCTAAAATTATGGTCAATGGATTGGTCTTGGTCACAATTTACAAGATATAGTCAAAAATGTTAATAAAATGAAAAACTTTGATTTAATTGTTTTTTTCTAATTTTGCAAAGCGTTCTATAAATATGAGTTCCAAGTTTTATACTAATGTGAAGCGTTGGAGAGGTGGGTCCTCTCTCAGAGGCAGTTATAACATATGTCTCACTCGTAAATTAAAGGGTTTTGCTAGTCGAAAGATTGACGTAATCTGGATATATTTGAATAAACCCCCCTTCGGGGGGTTTATTCAAATATATATAGGAGACTCTAAAGAGTCTCCTATAAAAGTGAAGATTTCAAATTTTTTTTCTTTTTAATGATCTATACTAGGTATTCTCCTTCATCCAAATAAATTTGATTTTTTGAATAATCAGGGGTGGGGAGGGGGGGAGTGAAAGTAAGGGAATGGATGGAAAGGAGTCAACGGGTAAAGGACATGATTCCTCCAGGTAGAAGAGGGATTTAGAAGAAATCATGAGCTCACGTGAGGGCAGGGAGGCCAATCCCTGAAATAGAATTCTTTTCTACTGGATTTATAGAAAAGAATCTACTCGCTACCCGGGATATTATTTTAAAATCTATTAAAAAATAATTTTAGTTCATAATCATCCTATATATGTTATTACATCTTTTATATACCATATATTTATATATTTTTCTTATCCCGATAATTTATATACTTTTTATCCAAGGGCTTCCCTTTCTCAAAACACCGTTTAGCCCTAGACTACTCTACTCTACCTCCCCCTCCTCTCATATCCATTCCAAAATGAAGTATTTATTTTAATCCAAGTTATAAATTTAAATGAAAAATAACAGCCCTTCCATTTACAATTTTTTTTATTAATATTATTATAATAATTAAAACTAACATATCTTTCATATATCTAAGAACATATATAAGTATATTATTGATTTAACCTTTCTATATTTTAGTATTTGACTATATAATTAATAATATATAATTTTTTCCCATTTTTTAGCACTTTATTAGAAACATATTATATATTGTAATTTTTTTATTCGTTGATCAAAAATAATATAAATATAAAATATATTTATTTATTACATAATAAATAGATTTTGGAAACTAATAAGCAAAGATAAATATCCAAATATTTGGACAATGGTTGCTCGTTTCAATTCCTTCTTTGGCTCCACATATTTATGTGAATCCGCATTTTCTTATGTGAATGCGATCAAAACAAAACAGCGATCGCAAATAACGGATCTACATTTAGAGTCATGCTTAAGAATTGCTTTAAGTTCATAGGAGCCAAATTTTGAGAAACTTGCTGCTCTTATGCAATGCCAGGTTTCATCCAAATAAAAATTGTATGCTTAAAATTTGTTTTGTTCGTATTTATTTCTTAACATTGTATTTTTTAAAATTTTAATAAATATTGTTAGAATTCATAAAATAAAAAATATATCGTCGGCTTAGATTGCAAACCTGCTAACAACTTTCTTAAAACGCATAAATTTTTTGCTTGTCATGAGATTTCAATTAAATAGGTGCATAATAGCGGTGTTTCATAGCCAATGTAAGGTGTTTTTCGCTTTCTAATAGTGTGAAAATGTAATTTTTGACCAAAAGTGGAGGTTTGAAATTTAAATCGGCGATATAATGACTTCTTTAATTGTCATCTAAAATTTTAAAATTATTTGCCCATATCCATAGTCGACCGCAGACTATATTTTATTGAAAAAGTAGCCCCTAAAAGCTAAAAGTTTGGCCACACCTGAGCTAGAATGATGGAATTTGGTACGTGGGCATTATTCAAAATTCATAGTTTTCTATCAACTTTTGATAAATGTAGCTCAACCGGAAGAGGGTCATTACTTACCACGTTTTGATTTTTTATCTTCTAAAGTAACCGTAAAAATAAAGAAATATATTTGATAATTTTTCACATGATTAATAATTGTATAAAACTGGTATATCTAGAATTTTAGCTTTATTGAATCGCTGAAAGTACCAGAATTAATTTTTTAACACTGCAAATCTCATGCGCCTTCACGTGACGTGGTGCCATAACAAAGAGCCATACATGCGCTGGTTCAATAAATATTATTTATTAATTTTAATTTATAATTTAATTAATTTAATTTAATTTAATATAATATATGTTATTTAATCCAATTCAAATTTGCGAGATAGTAGAGTAGAGACACTCCAGATTTTTTTTTATTTTTATTTTATTAATTTAATGTCAAGACGGGAAAAATTTTATTTTTTAATGTCCTATTCGATTACATAAAAGCAAACAAAAAAAAAAAATAAAAAAAAATAATAATAATCGGAGGTTTGAAAAGTTTTCTTATCATTTATACAAGCAAATTTTTTTTTACTGAATTGCTTTTGTAAGAAAGTGACGACTTTTAACAATGAACATCAATTTAACAAATTGCCAAGTAAAAATCAAAAATCAAATAATTTTGTATGTGAAGTGTAGAGGTTGGATGAATCAATTTATATAAACTAACTTTATTATACGAGTAATATCTTTAATACTAATTACAAAATCCTTTCAACTTGTTTTTAAATATCATTTATTATATATAATGAAACAGCAAAACATGTGAACGTTTTTTTATCAATAATGAAATTTCTCTGTTATATATATAGTATATACAGGCTATGTGTATTAATCATGGCGAGGTTTAGATGAAAGATAAAATAGGTCAAAGAAGGGAAGGAAGTTGAATTGATCCAACAAATGGAAAATGAACATAAACATTATTATCTAAAGTACATATTTAAAAAGTTACAAAATATAAATTATACATTCATATATTTAACAATCCGCTTCTATTTTTTATTTTCTATTCAATTCTTTTTATATAATTAATATTTTTTAATAAAATAAAATTAATTTTTAATAAAATAAAATTTTATTTCAGTTATTTAAAAAAGGTATTGATAATATTTTCTTAGAATAAAATAAAAATAAGCTGGAGTGTCTCCACTCGACTATCTCGCAATTTGAATTGGATTAAATAACATAATATATTATATTTAAATTAAATTTAATTAATTATAAATTATAAATAATAAATATTAAACCAGCGCATGTTTAGCTCTTTGTTGATGGCACCACGTCACTTGTTGGCGCGTGAGATTTGCAGTGTTAAAAAATTAATTCTGGTACTTTCAGCGATTCAATCAAGCTGAAATTCTATATATAGCAGTTTTATACAATTATTAATCATGTGAAAAATTATCAAACATATATCTTTATTTTTACGGTCACTTTAGAGGAAAAAAAATCAAAACGTTGTAGGTAATGACCCTCTTCCAGTTGAGCTACATTTCTCAAAAGTTGATAGAAAACTATGAATTTTGAATAATGTCCCTGTACCAAATTTCATCATTCTAGCTCAAACCGTTTTTGCGTAATCTTGTCTACATACACACACACACACACACACATACACACACACACACAGACATTTTTCTCAACTTTAGTGAAAATGATTCAGGAACCTTCAAAACGTATAAAAACATCAAAATCTCAACATCGAAAATTTTCGTGATCGCAATACTATCTCTTACGAGATAGTAAAAAAACAAAAAATAAAAATATACAACTTAATAAAAAATCAGTGAATAATATCAATTCTCCTTAATAAGTGTGCATGTTTACTTTCTATTAAGATCGTAAACTTATTATTAAATAATTCTAATTTAAAAATCGACATATTAATCATTGCAATTAAATAAAAATATATCAATTACATTTATAAACTTTCCCATCCATTTATACGAAAATTGTTCAATTTAGGCTCGTTTGGTTTACTCATTTACTTTATTTGTCAGATTCAATGGGATGATTTAGGGACCTCGATTTCAATTGAACGAATGCGAAATTGAATCTTTTGTTTTGTTTTGTGGAAATACCCATAGCAATATACCTGAAGTTTGCAACCAATGGAAAGTCAAAGCTACCTCGAAGAATATTATACGCTTGGACAAATACGTTGTTTTTTAGCTTTGTTCATTTTTTTTTAGACCGACCGATCAAAAGACTTAAGGCTTGTCTTTTTCATCTTTGATTCAAACAGAATGAGATAGCGATAAAAGATCTCAACAGTAACTTTGTTCGTAAATAGAACAATCTGGACAAATTGTTGTTCATTGTTTTCAAGTATCTTTGAGCTTAGAATATTTTCTTTCTTTCTCACTCCCCTTATAACTTACGACCCCCCATCATCCACCTTTCACTCTATTTGAATACTGATTTAAGAAAGGGGAAAAAATATCGACTATAAAATAAATAATGGAATTGAATGGAATGGAAATGTAAAGAAAAAAAAAATACGAAAATGATTTTTTTAAAGAATGAAAGAGTATGTCTATATGTAATATACATATATAAGTAGGTTATTTGAATATATATATTTTATTATATAAAACTTTAATGGGAAAAAACAAAGTTATATATTTTACCTGAATCAATAAGGATTTATGCCTTTTTGTCGGGTTTACCAGATAAAATTTTTTTTATTGGGATTATTTAAAAGAAAACAAAAAAACCCGAAGAGAATTTTTCTTTTATAAAAATAAAGATTGAATTGTGGATGATGGTGATTTTATATTTACATTCACTCCATCCCCTCACTCTACCAACTCAATATGTTTTAGTCCAAAAATCTTGTAATTTTAATTAATTAATTTTAATAATATTAATAATTTTTTTTTTTGTTCCTCAATTAGACATCATTAATAAATGAAATTGAAGATCGATACATGATTGATATTGGTAAAATTGAAATTATTGAGAAACAATATAAGAAAGAAAATAAAAGATGAATTATATATTATATCTTAAAAAATAAAATACAAGTTTGATTTTTTGAGAAATTTAAATTTTATACCATCAAAATTGAATTAATTAACCTTTGATGAATCCTGAATAAATAATATAAAATAAACACAACTCAACAGGCTCTTTGAAAGGCTTTGAACTTGCTTATAGTTCTAGCTTATATTTTATATCTGAATCATTTTCATAGAGGGTTTCTTCATTTATAACTATAGTATTTATTTATCTCTTCTACCATTTTTTTCACAATTACTTAAATTTATAAATAAGAAAAGAATATATATTTCTTTTTAAATTTATTTAATCATCTCAATGGCCCTGCTGGGCAAGTACGTTTCATTTGCGAATGAAATATAGTCTATTTTTATTTGAATGTATTATTTAAATAATTATTTTAAACAAATTGTGTTTCATTAATTTACAGCCTCATTTTCCGTGGTACATACTGTCTTTTTATTTTATAAAAAAAGTGATTTCTGATAATTTTCTTTTAAAATGCTTAAGGTCTTTTCGTGATTGAGTCTAATAATAATAAATACAATGGATTAGTTCTAGTCTGACTCATAGTGTGGCCATGCCATAACTACGATATATGATTCAAAGGAAAAATAATCGAATATGTTTATGTTTCTGAGAAGAATAAGTTCATTGGAGTTGGTAAATTAAAATAAGTCAGCGAGATGGTTAAATTTTATCGACAAATATTATTTTTCGGTGTGTATTATATAGTGTAAATTTGTTTTAATAAAGAAAATTGAAATAATATAATAATATATTCCAATTCAATAAAAATACATTAAATTAATTTAAAAATTAGGTAAATTTGATTTATCTAATATTTTTTCTGAATGAAAGAAATATTCCAAAAAACAAATTAAATTCAGGCCAAACCGATCAACTGTAGACCAGATATTCTCATTAAAGCAGATATTAGAAAAAAACGCGAATTCAATATCCCTGTTCACCAAATTTTTCTAGATTTTACAAAAGCGTATGACTCAATAGACCGGGAAAAACTTTTTCAAATCTTGATCTTAATGGGAATTCCGAAAAAACTAGTACGTATGATTCAAATTTGTCTTGTAGGTAGTAAAGGAAGAGTAAGATGCGGGAATCAACTATCAGAAACTTTCGAAATTCGAAATGGGTTAAAACAAGAAGACGCATTATCACCAATTCTATTTAATTTCGTTCTGGAATAGATTAGACAAATTGAGGAAAAATCAAACGGAATAGAATTAAACAAAAAAATTCAAGTATTAGGTTACGCAGACGACTTAAATATAATAGGAGGCAAGTGTAATTAAAGATAGCGTAGAAAAATTAATCGAAGCAGGAAAAGAGGTGGGGCTGGAAATAAATATTGCTAAGACAAAGTATTTAGTAACAGAGAGGAATAGTATTAACTCACTAAGTCTTAACATACAATATATAGAATTTGAAAATGTAGAAAAATTTAAAAACTTAGATTCTGTAATAACGAAAGATAATAATATTCGAGAAGAGTTTAAAGCGAGGTTACAATCGGGAAGCGCCTGTTATCATGCCGTAAAGGGGCTTATTGCATCAAAATTATTATCAAAGGGGATAAAAATTAAAATATATAAAACAATTATTTTACAGGTTGTATTATATGGGTGTGAGGCATGGGGTCTATGACCTTAGGAGACGAGAATAGATTTAGAGTATTTGAGAATAGGATTCTGCGAAGCATTTATGGGCCAAAGAAAGATGAGGTCACCGGTGAATGGCGGAGACTGCATAACGAGGATCTGCATGACCTCTATGCATCTCCAGATATAGTTAGAATTATAAAATCGAGAAGGCTGCGATGGACAGAATATGTGGCTAGAATGGGGGAGGAAAGAATGGCGAAAGATATATTGGGGGGAGATCGAGTGGGACCGCTTGAAAGACCAAGGACGCGGTGGGTGGATAATGTAGGAAGGGACGTGAGAGAAATGGGAGAGGATAGAGATTGGAGGGTTGTGGCTCAGAATAGGGACACTTGGAGGAGTGTGGTTGCTGCGGCCAAGAACTTTCGAGTTCCGTAGAGCCACAGAGATAGATAGATATTATGGAAGAATAAGTATTCCTTTTATAATAAAATAATAACACAATAAAAATTGTATACAAATAATATATCATTGTTTTAACTGATTTTTTATAAGTATATAATAATCAATTTAAAATTATAGTTAAATAATTTTATTAATGAAAGGGCTATTAATAAAAAGAAAATTAATTATTTAATTAAAATAAATCAATGTGTTAAAATAAACCAGATTTTTTCAAAATAAAAGATGTTTAGAACTTATCAGTTTAAAAATTTATATTATAAAAAAAAGAAAAATTATGTATAAGTATATATACTAAGATAATAAATTATTAAAATTACTCACTTATGAACCAGTTTTTTATCTCTAGCAAAACGTTAGAGGTGTGTGTAAGAATTTACCTGAAACAAACAAAAAGAAAATTAATTAAAAATATTTTTTTTTGTATAAATAGCAAAAAAAAAAAAAAAAAAATAATTGCATGTAAAATGGATGAGGGAAAAAACGAATAAAGTCAGTTAGTTGAGTAAAATTAATGTTCCAAATCTGCTCTATCTCCTTTTAATAATCCTTTAAATAGCAATTCAAATTCATTTTGTTCATCATTCAATCTAAGCAGGTTGTTTGTCAAGAAAGGAAAAAAAAAATGTAAATGATAGAATAAAAAGAAAAAGATAAAAGAAGTGTCGTGTGTTTTTTATACCCTTGTAGACTGGTTTGGAGCGAAAAAGGGTGAGCGAACGAATGGTCTCTAAGAAAGAATGAAAACAGAGTTGTGGGGGATTGTTTCGGTTTCAGCTGGGTTTGTTTTAAGCCGAAAAGACTCCGGTATATGTTAAGACATGCCCGGGGGAAACTTTTCGCATAAATCAGCAATAGTGTATGTAATGGGATCGTGCTTGCCCTTTAAACGCGATTTGTTATTTCTGTTTGATGAGGAGGAGAAGAAAACAGTCACATTACAGATATAAATATCATCATCTAGCCAAATTTCTTCTCAAGACCAGTGAAAATTCTGATAAACAAATATGTACATATACATAATATAAAGGGTTAAATATTTATTCTCCTAAGAAGATAATATAATAATCAATTTTTAAAATTATTTTGTAAATTAATTTTGAAATCTTTAAGAAAAATTGACTTATTTGTATTGAATTCTTTTGACTTTTTATTTTAACAAAATTAAAACTGGCAATTAACTATATTTATGAATTTTCATTTTAATCTCTGTATTTTTTAAACATATATAAAAAAATATATATAATCGAATTATAATATTTTCGTTTTATTGATATCATATCCAAAGATATCATTTTGCTCAAAAAGTATGTAAAAAATAGTTATCAGAGCATATGGTATTCTTTATGTTTTAAAGTCCCAAGAATCTATTTCTGATGTATGTTCATGTGAATGTCTTACACCATATATCAAATTGAGTTGAAAATTTATAGATAGGTTATAAATTTCAAAAGAACGGTCGCTAATATTAATATGAAATTGAAGAAATTGAATGGTACCGTTAGAAATATAAATATAAATTAAATGAGATGTAATTTATATTAAGCAATTGCAAATTTTATTAATTATTAAGGGTCGACCACTTAACTATCTTGAGTAAGGAAGGAATGGAGAATTCTTTGGAGACTTGAGTCTTGAGTGTCGTCCGGCGGATTTATCTGGAACATCTCGTGGACAGCAGCATTCCTCAAAAAGGGGGTTCGCTGGGATGTCCTTCCTGCCAGGGGATTTGGTGTCTCCTTCTCCAATTCTTGATCAAGACTGACTCTAACATGTCGAAACCAATCATCCCCTCCAATCAACTTGGCAAAATTGTCCACCCCTCACTCCCTCTTGGGCAACGAAGATGTACATCATATGGGGACCATCAGGGGTTCATTTCTAGAATATTCTCTGACATGTGTTCAATTGCCCCCACCATTGCACACCAAAATGCTCCTTTATAATATATTACAATATATATATATCGATTTTTTTTTAAATTTAAAAGGGTATTATTGATTTTGAAAGTTCTTGTTCTTAAGTTATCCAGCTCTAGATTTTTTTTTTCAGCCAATTCCCATTTAATTTTTATATAATTTTTGCCCCACGTATTCCATTGGTCGTTTCCCAATTTGATTCCCCAAATTTAAAAAAATTATAGTTTTAAATTTATTCTACAAGTTGCTTTAATTCGTCATTATTATATATTATATTATTTTTTCTAATATTATTCTATTTTTTTGTATTGGTCTCAATATTAACTTCCTTAAAATATCTCTAACAGCTAGTTAGAACTCCATTAGATCTCTCTCCCTCTGCATTTTCTGTCTATGAAGGAACTTAACCTTGTTATCGGCCTCAAGCACAGGGCTTTCGATCAATACATTTTCAATTCCATTCCAGATGAGTTAAAAACGAAAAGCAGCATCCTCTTTTTCCCTTTTTCTATTCAGAATTTTTAGATGAAATCAATTTCTATGTATTTTATCTTTCTTTATAAAATAAAAAAATTACACACTCGACTTTTCAAGTAGTCCAATAATAAAAAATATCTTTCTTTTAATGTTTTTTTTTAAATTCAATGATTGCTACGTAAGTGTTATGGAAATTATTTTTAATAAAAAAATTAAAATACATTTTTAAAGCTTAGAGAGATTTAATAAAAATGATTAATTTATAAAGATTCTATAATGTATATCTTTATAAATTTTTTAAAAGAAAAAATGTTCACGTGAAGGAATAACATTTTCAGATACAGACATAATCGTAAAAATGCCATAAATGGATTCTTTAGAACCTTAAACGTAAAGAAAATCGAAAATCTTATAATCTCGAGTTTTTTTTTATTATAAACACACAATATTTCCTATATATTAGCAAACATATATAAATAATTTTTATAACATTTTAAAAATATTTATTAATTAATTTTTTTTTAAATTTAAAAAAAAAATTTTTTGAAAAGTGATTCTCAAGAATTTATTTAATGAGTTAAATCAGTGATAGCCAAAGTGGTCTATAACGACCCCAGGGGTCTACGTTAGAAAAAAAATTTGGGGGTCCATGAAATGAAAATGGGGGTCCACGATAGTACCTATGAAGTAAAAAAATTATTATATATGTTTATAAAATTGTGTAAGTTGTAGGATGTAGGCATTCGCTTTGTGGTCTAATACATTTTGAACTTGCAAAAATCTGCACACAATGATATACCAGTATTATCTTGTTACAAGCATACCAAATAAAAATTCTTTTGTCAATTTTTCTCTCAAAGCTTCGCGAAGTAGCACCGACTTGTTCAATTTATCACTCTATAAATACGAATATGAGACAAATTATTTGTTTCCTAAATCTTGAAAAGGAAAATGCTAAGAAAAATTTTTTAAAAAATATAAACTGGTAGTTAATGACAAAAAAAAACAGACTGGACATCATTAGACGAGAGGATTTAAGATTAAACTAAATTAACAAAATTGACGCCAAATGTTGATAATATATTATTAAAGCATCAGGTTCATCCTTCTCACTAAAAACATTTACTTATTGTATTATTTATGTTACGTAAATTTTATATAACAGATTAAAATTTTATTTTGAGTAGTATTAATTTAAATTCAATTAATAAATGTGTATAAAACTTAACAAGTGTTTTTACTATCTCGCCAGAGATAGTATTGCGATCACGAAAATTTTCGATGTTGAGATTTTGATGTTTTTATACGTTTTGAAGGTTCCTGAATCATTTTCACTAAGGTTGAGAAAAATGTCTGTGTGTGTGTGTGTGTATGTGTGTGTGTATGTATGTAGGCAAGATTACGCAAAAACGGTTTGAGCTAGAATGATGGAATTTGGTACATGGACATTATTCAAAATTCATAGTTTTCTATCAACTTTTGAGAAATGTAGCTCAACCGGAAGAGGGTCATTACCTACAACGTTTTGATTTTTTTTCCTCTAAAGTGACCGTAAAAATAAAGATATATGTTTGATAATTTTTCACATGATTAATAATTGTATAAAACTGCTATATATAGAATTTCAGCTTGATTGATTCGCTGAAATTACCAGAATTAATTTTTTAACACTGCAAATCTCACGCGCCAACACGTGACGTGGTGCCATCAACAAAAAGCCAAACATGCGCTGGTTTAATATTTATTATTTATTATTTATAATTTATAATTAATTAAATTTAATTTAAATATAATATATTATGTTATTTAATCCAATTCAAATTGCGAGATAGTCGAGTGGAGACACTCCAGCTAATTTCTTTATGTTTTTAACACTAAAGTTAGAAATTTACAAAAAATCAATATCAGGTAAAAGGCCTGCCCAAAACCGAAAAACGTGGCAAGGGGTCTTGTTTGGGAAGTTTGGGAACCTCTGAGTTAAATGTTATTCGTATTTTAGTTTCTCTCTCTCTACTCTGAATTTTGATATTATAAAATAAAAAAAAAATCAAATAAAAAAGTTGTATTTTGATGTTTTGGAAAAACAAAAAACAAATGAAGAATATATGAAGAAAAAATTACAACTATTAATAAATATTTGTCAACGGTATATGGCCCAAGAATTCCTTTCCTTTTCGTCAAATAACGCAAAACGCTCTACTATATATATATAGTACGTTTGCTCTATTAAAAACAAAAAATATTAGACAAAAATAAAAGGGAATTGATTTGTAGATATTTAACGAAAAGGAAATAAAATACAACGAAATGTTCAAAACAAATGGTGATGATTTAAGAGATAATTCGAAATTGAAATTTTAAAAAAAAAAGCCAATTTTTCTTTCTTTAATGATATCAATGTCATTAATAATTTTCCATCTTTCTCTATGGCACAAGTGAAGTGGAAAGTTCATAGTGATTGCATTCACATTTGTTCAACTCTTCCTGTATCGTGGGCCACTTCAATCCATTTTCTATCCTCTCTTAATTCTCTCATATAATCTCTTTTTCATAATAATTTACAAAATGATCATTACATGTGAAAGATATATTTTATTTTATTAATTAAATTAAACTAAAAATAAAAACAGAAATAGATTGAAAAATAAATTAAACATAGACAGTCACACAATTATACAAATATCGATAAAAAAAAATCCTAAATTAAAATTTTTTAACTTTCTCCTTCCCTTTTTCAAATATAATATTAAATATTTATGCTTGGCAACGTTATCAGAATGGAAATCATCTATTCGTTTTTCTGGATTATTGATTCTCACTAAATCAATCCATCCTCGATAACGGCATCGAGAATATTTCTCTCACATCGGCATTCCACAATATCATATATAAAATCTATAAGCCTTAAAATATAGAAGGGGAAAAAATAAAATAAATATATACCAATATGATTTTATTTTTAAACGATAATTATTTTGGAACTTACTTTCTTTTTGGTTTTCTCATAGAAAAAAATGTATTAATTATTTATATTTACCAAAAATCATAAGTATAAATTTATAACAAATAAAAAAATAACTATATAGTATTGTTACCTATATGATATTAATGTTAAAATTAAAAAATAAATATTAATTATCAAGAGAGATTTATCTGAATATTGATAATCCAAATAAATATTTATTTGTTTTGAAATGCACTTCCAATCAATCATAATCTCCTTTGAAATTTACATTCATGTAAGTTAAGTAATATGTACAAAAGTATATACAGTTAATAATATTTACCTTTAGGTTTCTTTATGAGATCTAATCTAAGTTCAAAATGTCAAATAAAGGATTATTATCATTTATAATAAAAAAAAAAAAAAATGAATCTAAATATAGCTAAATTATCATATTTGTTCAGTTGAAAATATACATGTTTTTATTTATTTTCATATATATATATATCTACCTTTTAGATTTTAATTAAATATTTTTATCTTTATTTATTTATTTTTTGATAAAGATAGTTTCAATTTGAATACTACTTTTAATACAATCTTTATTAAGAATAATTTTAATTAATTTTTCTTTTTTTATATCAATTTTATATATATATATATATATATTTATTTGTCATATTCTGCTTCATCTTTTAACAAAGTAATATATAGGATATATATATATATACTATATATATATAGTATATAGGAGGGAATGTAGGATATTCCATATAGAAATTATATATATATATAATTTTTTTCTATACAACTTTTTTAATTTCCTTTTTTGACGAGGAAAATGAATTGACATATACACTTTTATTTAATTAAAATAAATTTAATATTTTCACGTTTTAGACTGAATATAATTTTTCAAAAAAAAAAATAATAATAATAATAATAATAATAAAATAAATAAATAAAAAATTAAAATCAAGGATTAAAATTCATTGTGAAATGTAATATTTTTATTTAAACAGTCAAAAATATATTAAATAATTATAAAGTATAACTTTAAAATAAGTTAAAAAAAAAATTCACTCAGTATATAATTAATTATTATTATATTATTAATTTGGTGACGCGCGAGTATTATAAAATAATAATATATTTAATTATTAATTATTTTATTCGAGTTTTTATTGTATATGAATGTTAAAAATATTATATAAAAGTTCATTTCTTTTAGTGATTAAATCATTTATCATTTCTAAGTCAATTTAAGCCTTTCGGAAAATTTATTAGATTTAAATCTGGACTGATTATCAATTCAATGTATTGAATTTTTTTCATTATCTACTCTTTCATTCATACTCCCTCTAATAAAAAAACTGCTTACAATTTCTAATATATTATATGTATATATATATAAAACAAAACAAAGCGAGTTAGGGTTAAATAATAAATTAGCGGGTTTCCGATCTTGGCAAGCGTGCCAGGTTTCTTGGAAAAAAATTAAATTGCACCCCGAGAAGTTGGAGGTTCCGGGCCGTGACGGGTACCATAGGGAGGAAGGGGAATGGAGGTGTCTCTACTACCCCCCATGCCCAATAAAAGAAAGTGAACACGACACGTTAACATGCGGTTGTACCTACCATTTTTTTATTCTTGAAAGATTGGTGGAGTGGCACACTGACGTTTTCTCCTCTTTCAACATTTAAAGTCTTTTTTTTTATTTATTATATTACTTAAATGAAGTAATATCTTGTAAATACCTACATCGATTTTAAATGTGTAGATTTTTAAATTAATTTCCAATTTTTTGTAAAAATATTTTACAAAATACAATAAATTTAGAGCATAGTCAATGTGTCAAATGACCAAAGACCAATATATAAATATTATTATTATTATTATTATTTGCGTCTGGACCATCTAGGATCACGCAAAGCTCCCATATACAAGGGTATTGATGTTAAGTGTGCCCATATATGAATGTTCTTTAGGTGTTAAGTTTTATTCTTCCTTTTGACTGCTCCTGAAGATCCGGATCCTCCAGGTGACGGATGGATTGGGTACCAACTGGAGCTCATCACGATCCATTGTTGCTTATGGTTACTTGTTTTTGAGGTCCTACTGGTGCAGAGTTGTATAGAACCAGGGCTTGGCAGTTCCTGGAGCCGGAGGCAGCTGATGTTAAATTGAATTTATTAGAAAAATCCGTTCTTGGTTAGAATCGAACGCCGACTTCTTGTGTAGAAGGTTGCCACGCTACACTCTCGGTCAAGCCACCTCCTAATATATAAATATACTTATAGTTGAAAAAACTTAAGAAAATATTTTTGTAAAATTATTTGTAATACTAAGATAGTCTATAAATTATTTTTTTCATAGTGCTCTTAAATATAATATATACTAGATGTATTAATATACCAGAATATATATATTAATATATATTCAAGTCAATCAAAATGGAATTAAAATTTAATTCTCTAAATTTAAAAGATAAAGTTAAAATTGCCTTTATGTTTAAACTATAAATTAAATTGGATAACATTCCATGTTGAAATGTTCTATTCAAGTTAGAATGCACAAGTCTGTTCTTAGTCGGAATCTCATTGCCTAGTAATGATCTAATTAAATGGTTGTAGTGACCTGTATATACAAAGCATGCCAAGTAACCAAGTGACCAAACCCCCAACCGAGACAATTTGCTTGTAAAATAGGGTGACTATCAAGTTGCATTTACAATTTCATTTAATCGAAAATGAGTTACCAGAAAGTTTATTTAAAATATGTATAAAAATTTAGATGAAAATGTAAATAAATAAATAAATATCTTTCCAATAGACTTATAAAAAGTATTAATTACGATATCAATAACATAATGGCATAGGAAAAATTTATTTATTTATATGTTTTTTCCTTAGAACATATTATATAATATTTTATGTTTAATTTAGAATAATTTTCTCAAAATATTAAACTTTATTAAACCTAACAAACTAACATTTATGTAATTATTAGAAAATAAACCCATTTTGACAGATATTTTAAATTTAAGAAAGAGAATTTTACTCACTTAAAAAATAATTAAACAATTATATCTTGAAAATAATAATATCATAAAAATCTTCAAAATGCTTATTTGATAAAAAAATTGCAAAATATTTAAAATATTTTTCATTTTTTTAATCATTTAATTAGTATAATTTATATAATTTTTTTATTTACCTTCCTATTTTACACAAAAATCAAACAACTGTCTTATCTTGAAGTTATTTAAGAATCTTCCTTCTTTACAATCCTTCTTACATAACTTTTATACCGACCGACAATAATAAGGGAGGTATTGTTTTCACACCAAATTTCACATGCGGAGATTTTTACATATCACCACGAATCATGCATTTTATTAACAGAAAATAGTATTTTTAGCATGATATCTGTCCGTCCGTATAGATGTGTACAGCTTGACGGATTTTGATGAAATTTGGTATATTTAATTAATGCATCAGTAGGATGAATTGATCAACTTTTGGTGCAAATCCGGAAACCGGAATTGGTAGTATTAGCGATCGACGATAGGAAGGGAAGGGTTATTTTCACACCAAATTTCACACGAGGAGATTTTTTATATATCACCACGAATCATGCACTTTGTATTGGGTTTATCCTCGAGAAAAATCATCTTTATTAGTTTTTTCTTAATTTAAAATTATATGACGTCATCCAGCCATTCATGACGTCACAGCCAGCTCTTACATATGTTTTATAAATAAAATAAAATTAAAAATATTTATGTTATATGCCTATCTGTTTTTTAATACATAAATAGATATATTAAAATTATTTGAAATTGTTTCTGTATCTGGAAATTAATTTATTTCAAACCGTCGGTCGGTTCGGACCTGGCCACAGGTCAACTTATTTTATTTTAATTAATAAAATATAAATATTTCTTCATTTCATGATCGATATTTATTATATACATTTAAGAATTAAATATTTTTTTCTTTATATTTTTAATATGAAAATGATTTAATTGGTGGCTGAATTTCAGGTTCGTATTGTAGTTGGAGGGATGCATTTGAAATCCCCTCAATCGCGATCCTAGTCACGGCTAGAGCACGTTCGTGAATCGTGTCCGATTTCCCAAGTGAGCCGTGAGAACCCCAGCCTTTATACCCCAAAAACACCCTTTCCCCATTCTTGTACATCAACCCTTTGCTCGCCATGGGCACCTTTCTACATTAGACTAATGGAATCGTAGAGCCCATGGACGCAGGATTCCTTTAAGATTTACTTCAAAGATTGGTATAATTTGTGCAGTGAAGAGGTACTATAACCATTCTCACGACAGCGATTTTGATCAAAAAACCCATAAATAAAATTATCGTTTATAAATCATGATGGTTTTAGTAAGGTACTCAACCACCCGAGTGGTGCTAATCAGAATATATAGCACTAATAAAGGAGCAAATTTACAGTAGACGAATTCATTTCTTTTAATATTGACAAACAAAGATGATGATAATAATAATAATAATAATAATAATATTTGCGTATTTACATGTTCAATTCCAAAAAATTTTAACAATTTTTTGTGAGATGTGAATGTATTGTTTAAAAATATTTATTTTAAAGAATAATTTATAAATATATACTTATATAAAATAATAATTTTGTAATTCAAATATAATCAAAATAAATATTATTTAAGAGTAAATGAGTTAGGAACTTGAGGTCAAGAGTTCATATTCCACCATGTTAGTAAACATTTAAATAATTATATATAATACAATTGAAACAAATAAAATGAATCACTAATTATTTTTTTATCCATGAAACCCCTTTATGGAAAATCGAGTCACTTTCGCCGGGGCACAGCCTGGTTAAGTTAAAATGATTTTTAGAATTTTTCTTTATCGTATATATCGCAAAATATATATTTGATTGCATCTTATTTAAATAATCCATATTCAGGTTGAGAAGAGAAAGAATTGGGTAGAGGGGAGGGGGAGTTAAATAATTAAAAGGTTAAAAATAAAATCCTGATGAATATTTAAATCGTCTAGAGGGTTTCTTAATATGGAATTGTGAATTCAAATCACTTTTAAGAAACCGTATGGTTTTAGGATATTCGAAATTAGCATAACAAATATCGGCAGCGATCATTTTTTATAACAAGATAATAATACATTTATTATCCGTAAAGAAATTACAAATTCTTATCGCGATATTCATATCCTATGAAAAAATTAATTATTATTATTAGATGGCGTAATAAAAGATTTCCGGATTTATGACGAAATGAAAGGGCTAAGGACCTGAATTACTTACTCCCTTGGAAAGCCATTCCCTTATCTAATAAGTGGTAATGAATGAAGTAATGTAGCTTCAATATATTAGAAAAAAATTCATTCACATTAATTATATATATATTGTCTTTTAATATTCAAATTTTTTTGTTATTAATTTATAAAAGGGTAAAATGTTTAAAGTTGGTTGCTTATAATTGGTATATAAAACAATATTTTGTTTTAATATTTTTTTACTACTTATTTTTAATATTAGAACTTTTTTATTTATATAATTTAATTTTAATTAAACTTTTTTTCTCTAAAATTGAAAATCCGTTTATATGGTTGAATTGTATTCTGTTACTGAACTAAAGATCGAATGATAAAATAGATATAATATAATCTATATATATAAAAAAAGGTTTTTGTCTGCACATTGCTCAGAATTTAAAAATTTTTGCATATCTTCGCGTTTCATGACCTCTAGAATCCAAAAGTGACTTTAGAATTTTTCACGTCTGTCTGTCTGTCTGTCTGTCTGTCTGTCTGTCTGTCTGTCTGTCTGTCTGTCCGGAAAATTACTATTTTATAGACTCAGAATTGGCTGAACCGATTTCTTTGAAATTACATCACAATATTCTTATATACCTCTAGAGTAACATAGGCTATAAATTTTATTAATATCTTATCAATAACCGCAGAAATTAATTTTTTAAAGTTTATATAATTCTCCGTGTTGTTCATTCAAGAGCAGCTCGCGGCTCACTGTCGGCCTAGCGGAATCATTTCAAACAATGAATTATCATAGAGATTCCCAATCGAAGAATTATTATAATATTTCCCTTTTTATTTTAAATTCTAATATACAAATATCAATTCAATTAAATAATTTATTCTAAAAGTTCTCAATTTAATTAAAATATTTATTAGATCATATTTTTATCTTAAATTATTTTTTATTTAATTGAATATTTCTTCTTTTCTATAATATATATATAATCTATATATATAAAAAAAGGTTTTTGTCTGCACATTGCTCAGAATTTAAAAATTTTTGCATATCTTCGCGTTTCATGACCTCTAGAATCCAAAAGTGACTTTAGAATTTTTCATGTCTGTCTGTCTGTCTGTCTGTCTGTCTGTCTGTCTGTCTGTCTGTCTGTCCGGAAAATTACTATTTTATAGACTCTGAATTGGCTGAACCGATTTCTATGAAATTACATCACAATATTCTTATATACCCCTAGAGTAACATAGGCTATAAATTTTATTTATATGTCAACAATAACCGCAGAAATTAATTTTTTAAAGTTTATATAATTCTCCGTGTTGTTCATTCAAGAGCAGCTCGCGGCTCACTGTCGGCCTAGCGGAATCATTTCAAACAATGAATTATCATAGCTATTCCCAATCGAAGAATTATTATAATATTTCCCTTTTTATTTTAAATTCTAATATTCAAATATCAATTCAATTAGATAATTTATTCTAAAAGCTCCCATTTTAATTAATTTAATAAAATATTTAGATCATATTTATATTAACTTAATTTTTATTTATTCTTTCTATATATTTGAATATATTTCTTCTTTTCTATTTGAAAGTGAAAGGTTAAAAAATCTCGCTAAGAACATTCAATATTTCTATACACAAATTATTCAAAGTATTGGCAAAGCGTATCACTCACAATCAGTTTAATTTGAAATTTTTATAAATTAACAAAGTGAAAATTTTTATTTGTTTAAATTTTATTACAATGAATCAAAAAAAATTAAATATATAGATCACATGATTAAGCGAAGCAAGAAACTTGAGGTAAATAACTGTTGGACGGAGGTCGGACATGACAGAAACTGTAAGCGAAATCTTCATATTGCGACTAATAATTTTCAAATCCCCTAGCACCACAGAATTAGATAAGTTTCTTTTAAGGGAGGAAAATAACTATGATCTAAAAAAATTAATAAATGAACTTAATAATAAAAAAACAAATAAATCAATTAATTTAAATTAATACTATTAATGAATGTATATATTGGTAATTTATCTATAGTTTTATACCGTTAATTTTTATAAATTGTCTCAAGTGCATTTTCTCAAGTTTCATTATAATTAAAAATATTCAATAATAATCTAGCAATGAAAATAAAATATCAAAATGTAATGATCAAGAAATATTATACTCTATTTCACTATTATAACATATACAATACTTAAGAACCATAGGCGGAGGAAATATTAGGAGATATCATTGCGGGTTCAGGCCAAATCGACCAACATTAATTAAGATATTATCATTATGACAGATATTAGGAAAAAAATCGCGAATTCAATATTTCTGTTCACTAATTATTTGTAGACTTTAGTAAAACATACGCATGACTCAATATAGATCAGCATAAACTTTTTCAAATTTTGATCTTCAAATTTGTCTTGAAGGTAGTAAAGAAAAAATAAGATACGGAAATCAATTGTAAAATATTAGGCTACCCAGACGACTTAAATATAATAGGAGATTCGGCAATTGCAATTACAGGTAGCGAGGAAATATTAATGGAGGTTTGAAATTAATAGTGATAAGAAAAAATATTTAGTAACAAAGAGGAAGAGTATTAACATACAAAATCTTAAGATACAAAATGTAGAATTTGAATATGTTGAAAAATTGAATGTAATCACAAAGGATAATAATATTTGAGAAGAATTTAAATCGGGGTTGCAATCGGGAAACGCCTGTTATCTTGCAATAAAGAGGTTTATCTCATCAAAATTATATCAAAGGGAATATATAAAAAAATTATTTTGCCTGTAGGATAGGATTATTCCCTGCATTTATTGGCCAAAGAAAGATGAGGTCACCGGGGAATGGGGGAGACTGCATAACAAGAAATTGCATGGCCTCTCTGCATCTTCAGAAATAGTTAGGAGTATAAAAGGGAAAAAGCTGCGATAGGCAGGGCACGTGGCTAGAATGGGAGAGGAAAAAGATATTGGTGGGGAGACCGATTGGAAAACGTCCGCTTGGAAAACCAATGACGCGTAGGAAGGGACGTAAGAGAGATGGGACAAGGGCTCAGGATAGGGACACTTGGAGAAATGTGGTTGTTGCGGCCAAGAACTTTCGAGTATCTTTGAGCCACATACATATATATACCATATACAATAATAAAATATATAATTAATTTACTGATTAAATAAAAATATATTTTAAATAAGAACACAAAAAGAAATGAATGTTTTATGAAATATATTGATTGAAACAAAATGGATGAAAACCTTTTACTACTTTCAACCAAATACTATGTACCACTCGGGGGTACAGGGGGCGGAGCCCCCGTCTAGGTGTGAAGAGCGCCGAAGGCGCTCTGAGCAGCTAGTAATATATAAATTTTATCATTGAATAATAAAAAAAAATATTATTTAACCTGAATTAAAATGACTGAATTATATTATCTTTGTTTTTTATTTTAATTTAATTACTCTATTATTAATTACTAAATATATATATATTATATAAAAATTAAAATATGATGATATAAAGTTGTTTTAAATTTTTGACATTTTTAAATTGGGTATATTTTTTAAATTTATTAAAATGTCTTTTTTATTTATTATGTTTAAAAGATTCATTTTTACCGACCGACGATAGTAAGGGAGGTATTGTTTTCACACCAAATTTCACATGTGGAGATTTTTACATATCTCCACGAATCATGCATTTTCTAAACAGAAAAAAGTATTTTTAGCATGATGTCTGTCCGTCCGTCTGTGTGATAAGAAAAAATATTTAGTAACAAAGAGGAAGAGTATTGACATACAAAATCTTAAGATACAAAATGTAGAATTTGAATATGTAGAAAAATTGAATGTAATCACGAAGGATAATAATATTTGAGAAGAATTTAAATCGGGGTTGCAATCGGGAAACGCCTGTTATCTTGCAATAAAGAGGCTTATCTCTTCAAAATTATTATCAAAGGGAATATATAAAAAAATTATTTTGCCTGTTGCATTATATGGGTGGGAGGCATGGTCTATGACCCTGGGAGATGAGAGTAGATTCAGAGTGTTTGAGAATAGGATTCTTCCCTGCATTTATTGGCCAAAGAAAGATGAGGTCACCGGGTATGGGGGAGACTGCATAACAAGAAATTGCATGGCCTCTCTGCATCTTCAAAAATAGTTAGGGTTATAAAAGGGAAAAAACTGCGATAGGCAGGGCACGTGGCTAGAATGGGAGAGGAAAAAGATATTGGTGGGAAGACCGATTGGAAAACGTCCGCTTGGAAAACCAATGACGCGTAGGAAGGGACGTAAGAGAGATGAAACAAGGGCTCAGGATAGGGACACTTGGAGAAATGTGGTTGTTGCGGCTAAGAACTTTCGAGTATCTTTGAGCCACATAGGTAGATAGATATAACATATACAATAATAATATATATAATTAATATAGTGATTAAATTAAAATATATTTTTTAAATAAGAACACAAAAAGAAATGAATGTTTTATGTAATATACTGATTGAAACAAAATGGATGAAAACCTTTTACTACTTTCAACCACCAAATACTATGTACCACTCGGGGGTACAGGGGGCGGAGCCCCCGTCTAGGTGTGAAGAGCGCCGAAGGCGCTCTGAGCAGCTAGTTTAATATAATAATAGAATATTTAATAATATAATGCTATTAATTTAAATCCTGAAAATGAACAAATGTGTTAAATTTGATTTAACTTTTCGTGAAATTAAAGAGTGAATTTTAGGTCTCAATTCAATTACTTATCTCATCTCTTTAGTTATCTTAAGAGAACTTCAGATAAAATCTTTTTTTTTTTAAATAATGTGAAAAATTAATAATCTAATTAATTTCATAAAATAAATCTCTCTTAAGTTTTTATTATAAAAGTGTGAATTTAGTTTAAAGTATATAATGAAAAAATATTATCCAAGAGTTCTTTAAACGTTCGAAATCAATGATTGATTAACATTTAAAGATTGGGAAAATTCATTTTTTTACACTAATATTTATCAAAACTTTTTACATTTAATTTTCACATTTTAATTTTCAATTTTTTACAGTCATTTGGTTATGAAGACTAAATCAATAGTTAATGTTAATTAATTTTCAATTGGTTTATTATTAAATAACATAATATTTTGGTACATATGGACACAATAATACATAATGATAACTAAATAGTTTATATTATAATGCTCTCATATGAAGTTCACAACCTGTTAGTATAAATATTTATTTTATATTTGATATTTATATATATATAAAGGTAAACTAACCTTTATATCCTTAGTCATTTGTTTTCTTCAAATTTAATTTAATTATAAAATATAAAGTGTATACTATATTACAATCGCATTGAATTTCAATTTGGAAATTGGAATAATTGTTTAGAGCTTTTTCTGATCCGTGTGGAAAGCATCAGGTGATAATTGTTTTCTCTTGGAACACATGTGGTTTGATTCTAAATTTTTCCATTAACTGAATTATTCGTAAAAGCTTTCATTTATCCCAATTGGTCTCGTTTCCAACAAAAATAATCAACCCATTTCATTAAATTTATTATTATTATTTTTTTTTTTTTTTTTTTTTTTTTGTAATAAACTTTGCAAATAAGTTGATTACAAATTATACATATAATCTACATCTAATTGTACATATATTCAAAATGTCACTCTTCATCCTTCATATCATCCCTTCTATTTTGGACTGTTCTTTTATCTATCAAGATGATGAAAAAGAAAAAGAAAATAAAAATGCCAGTTTTTTCAAGACTTGATAAACGAGAAAGCGAAGGGGGTCGAGAGAGTGGGGAGGAGAGAAGGAGGAGGAGGAAGTGTACAGGCACAAGGCAGTTGTACTCCTGACGAGCATTGAAGAGGCTCGATTTGCCGCAACTCGAGTTTGATTGCGAGATGATTGATTCGATATAGGATGCCTACAAAGAATATGTTCTTGCCTAACCACCAGGCGTTTTGACAAACCCCTTTTTCGATTTTCTCGTTCCTATCATTTTCTTTTGAAAGCAGCTCTATTCGGAAAATATGAGATTTTTTTTATTCGAAAAAAATATTCCAATTTTTCAACAATTTTTTTTTCTTTTCTCTTTTTATAAATACATAAATACCTAGATAATCAAACTGATCGGAATTTTCGAAATATTTCTTTTTATCTGAAAAATAATTGAAATTTCTCAGTTTCGCGGAGAACCATATTTTGAAAAATAAACATAAATTTCGCAAAGACTTATCAAATAATACATAACTGTTTATAATGAATAATTTTATATTTATTTATTTTTTTATTTTTTACATTTTCAGTATTCATATATTTTTATATAATAGCTACATTTCTGTATTCTTTCAATTTAAAAAAGATATTTAATTTCAATTAGAAAATAATGAAAATGTCAACTAGAAAAAAGAAATATGGAAAATAGAATACAAATAGCTTGTGATTTTATTTATTTTTCTTCCTTTTAATTACAATTTCATGTAACCAATATGTTGGATGCATATAACAATTTTATTGAACCAGTGGCGCAACCAGGGGGGGGTTTTGGGGGTTAAAACCCCCCCCAGGAGAGAAAAAAAATAATAATTGCTGTATATTCAGTGGCGCAACCAGGGGGGGTTTTGGGGGTTAAAACCCCAGGAGAGAAAAAAAAAATTGCTGTATATTATGTTTTCAAATAGAAAAGAAAAAAAATTCTTAAAATATAACTTAGTGTATAATAAAAAAGTTTTTTTTTATTAATACATGTGGAAATTGATACCGAGGTCAAGGGATGTTTCGAGCTCCTCACTCCACTTCCTTATCAGTGGTTGTAAAATTTAACAGAGGGATAGCGGAAACGCAGGCCCTCACCCCACAGGGCCTTTGGTGACGTCCAGGAGAAAGTCTCCCCCCTTCTCCACCACAACGGGTAGGGCATTTGTAAATAAACCATTTTATAGAAATTCGCAAACAAGAAGTTGCTCTATCGAGAACATTTACCCTAGACACCAATTCAACCCCTTCCACATTGCTACATACATTAATTGCTAATTTCATAAAGATTATGAAGCGAAGACTAATTTCAGATTTTTTTCAAAATAAGAAAAACTAGAAAGGTAAGATTTACAATTTTTTTTTAAATTAGTGAATTAATTCTTAAATACTTTTCCATTTAAGAATTAGATAGTGAAGCTGGACCTTCAGAAACAACAGATTGTGTTAATAGCAATAGCGAAGAAGACAATAAAGAAATAGTTGATTTCACAACTGAAAAGGTTAATTTTTTTTATTTGTTTATATATATTAACCCATTTGTAGAGCCAGCGTTCCCAAATGGGAACATTTATTTTTATACACCAAAAACCCTTTCAAAAATATTTTTTTCTATATTTATCTACATGATATCTGGTCACCAATGCGTTAAAATCGAATTTCATTTTTTCACGTAGCCAGAGAAGAGGCAGGGGGGGGGATTCGGGGGAGCTTCAGTTCCCACACATAAAATCTATTTTTTTCTAAATTTTCTTAAGTTTAATTTTTTCAAATTATCCTACCACTACGGGCGGACGAAAAGCTTTCGACATCTTAAAGTAGTTTATTATAAATAACTCCTTTATTATTAAGTTTAGGTAAAAATGAATATAATGAAACTTTTAGTAAATGCGATTTCCTATAAATTTAATACGATAGTATGATAATTCTCATAAAAATCGGAATTTATAAAGAAATTTAATAAAATGTGTTTTGACACCTCTTTAAACTAGCATTACTTATGGTCCCATCTTGTCCAAAAACAATCCAATCCCCGCCCATCATTCCAAAAAAAAACATCTAAATATCAAATCCCAAGATAATATCTCATTTCGTTTAGACTTAATTTTGGTAACGAACGGCCGGCCGGATCAAAATTTTTTTTTGCAAGTTTGGATTCAGAACCGTCTGAAAAGTGGAAATCTCGAAGAATCTCGGAGCAAAAATTTTCCGATCATCGTAAAAGCTATCCTTATTTCATGAGGAAAGCTAAAATGGTTTACTTATAGCTGGAAAAAAATATTTTCTTTCTAAAACTGTGAATACGAGTAAATAAAATACAAAATTTGCCAGATTTTGTAAAATCAGTGTTTCATTTACAAAACTTTTTTAAATATTTAATATAAAAAAAAAAATTTTAATGAAAATTTGTCTTTGAGTGAGCCCGGGGGGGGGGGGGGCATAGGAAGGTGGAGCGGCTAGTCAAAACCCCCCCCAGGAGCAAATTCTGGTTGCGCCACTGTATTGAACTATAAATGTATTTGTAATGTAGTGGAAAGTTTGTTCGAAACACATTAAATTCCATTCAATTGCAAACTGGAATGTGAATGAAGTCCTTCGTGGCGACATGTGAAACGGAAATGTTTTTTTTTTTTATTTATTTATTTGTTTTTTTTGGGTGACTCGTCTTACCAACTGGCAATGACATAGATCTATCCCTCCTGTTTCTCTACCAATTTTGTTCTGTACGAGAATTTACTTATTTAATTTTTTTTTTCTTCTTTTTTTTGTTGAGTGTCCGTCTGTCCGACACAAATTGCAGGTCTCGCGGTCCGTTTGATTTGTAAACCCCGATCATTGATCACCGTCACCGTTGGGCGAATTACCCTCCTCGATAATGAATTTATTGCTAAAATCGAACGCAAGACAGAGTGAGTGGCTTTTGTGGCCAATTCCGAGTCTCCCACGACGTCACCAAATCAGACCCTTTCGCGTGCCTTCTACATCCATCCATTCTTTGGTAGAAAATAAAACACCGCCACGACTGGCTGTTGGGGTGATTTACACCACGCATTTTATACAATGAGAAAAATAGAGAGAATAACAAAATGAATAAAACCAGAGAAATAAGTGAGATAAAAACAAAAAAATAAATAAATAAAAACTAGAGAGAAAAACAAATTATTAAAAAAAAAGTTAAAATATTTAATTTAAAATGAATAATAAAATTATATCTAATAATATAATAATATATCTACTACATGGGCTGAAAAGTCCCGGTATTTTTCAATAGGTGACGCCACTAGAAAATGAACATGACTCATTTCGAGAGGCTCATCTGTCACTAGTTTATCTATGAAGTATCATGATATTTCGTCCATTCGTTTACAAGCTACAGTCGTTTGAGTGACGCTACTTTCGCCTTCATAAGAAAAATGAAAAAAACAGGAATATCACGTCTTGATTAAACATTGTTTTTTTAATGGGAAAAACTTGTGAACAATCATTGCAGTGGTTGCAGGAATGTTATCCCACATCTGCTCATTCGAGAACAACCAGAGAATCATATGAGTCTTGTTCATTTTCTAGTGGCGTCACCTATTGAAAAATCCCGGGACTTTTCAGCTATTGCAGCATATATATATATATATACGACGTATATATTAATCATGATAGTGATACAAAAATATATAAAAATTCCAAAATTAATGATGAAAAAGAATTCAATGAGAATATTGAAATATTAATTAAAAAAAAGATGGGATTAACGTTCTTAAAAATATACAACTAATATAAAATTAAAATCTCTCTTTAACTACTTATGTGATGCTACTAAACTAAAAAATTGTTAGCAGTAACACATTCCTCTAACCCTTCCTATCTTTCTTACATTTTAATCTAATTCCATTTATGTTATCATCTAAATACAAATATATTTAATTTGTATTATATATTTATTAATTTTTTTTCATTTGTTTAGAATTTCAAAACTTGAAATTGAATTAAAAAAAATATTATTTTATTTAAATATCGTAAGAAAGTTCAATATGTTTCTTTGTATAATTTATCTCGTGTTTTATAAAAATTTCTAAATGAATAAACCCAGGATGATGGAAAGAAACATTTTAAAAAGGAACAATACAATACAAACGAAATGTTTAACATAAATAGTAGACATATATCAAGCTTTTTGTAGCGCATTTAGTTTGAATGTATATAATATATATTTCTTTTGTTTTATTATATTAAATAAAAAAAAATGAAAAAATACGAGATAGTTTTAACGTCAACGCTTCATAATGATATTATTAGGCTTTAATAAAAAATATATATATCTTACGAATAATGGATGTAGATATAAATATATAATCTTAGTATACTAGCAAAGATAGTAGGTATATATTTATCTATCTATATATATGCTTTTCTGATTTGGAAAATTGTTTAGAGGATTTTATGAAATTAAACACATATTCCGGTTTTCAATTAAATCCAAATAAAAAAGTTTGGTGGATGGGAAATACTTATTTTAATGATTATTATTTATTATCATTATTGTAATTATTAACCTATAATATTATGTGAGAGATGAGAGATTAGCGTGGTCCAGGGTTCAAGTCACGGGCCTAGCAAGGGAATTTCTCTAGCAGGTGTCTTTGGTACGGTGTCAACCCGGGATCAACATTGGGAAAGCTACTTGATAGCGCCTCCGATCCAGGTAAAGCTTGATAGGACCCGTTCTACTGATCATAGGACATGATAGGTCCTATGTCCTGATATAACCGATTTGATAGGCGTTGTCCTTGCTTAGGACTTACAAAAGTGAGAGTTTTATTTTTATGGATGTTCCAAATGACCAATATCTTCATTTTTGTAATTCATTATTTAATTTTTTCTCATTCTTTCTAAAAATAATATTTCATATTTAATTAACATTCGATTGATTATTTATATTAAAATTTAAAGATATTTTCGAGAAATATATTTATCTAAAAATAGTATAATAGTAATAATAAATATTTATTCAATAAGTAGCTAATATTTTTGAATAATCACTTGACTTTTTTGATATAAAGTTTAATATTTAAAAGTAGGCTACTGTATAGGATAGTTAAATATATATTTGAATATACATTAACGCTGAAGGGGTACAGGAGGCGAGCAAAGAGTGCCGAAGCTCTTCTCTCTTCCCCTCTCTCTCTCTCTCTCTCTCCCTATATATATATATATAAATATATAAAGAAAAAAATGAAGTTATGTGAAGTTAGCCAACAAGGTTCGTTTAGTTAGTTTTCAATTTAATTAAATTGATAATCTTGACTTTTTTTGAATAAAATGAGATTACATGGAGGTATCAACTTAATCTCTATCGTACTAACTACACCTAATATCAAGATTTCCTTCAGAGTTATGAACTTTTTCGTAACTAACATTTGACATCACCATAAAAGTTTATCTGCTAAGCTAATAAGTAGAAATATTTTTCTCTTTTCTAACTCACTACCTATTTTTGTATTTTTTTCCTTCATTTCGCTTATAAATCTCATTCAGTGAACCATAAAACAAGTCTCCGGAGTTAAAGGTCAACCAATGCATTATGGTAAAATGCTTGTTATTTGTTTAATCAAATTACAATACTAACGATAATGATAGATTACAATATTTTTTCTCCTTGATATCCTTCCTCACCTCTATCATTCTGGATATTGACAAAAATTAGACACTTTTATAGTATTAAGGGGGGCGCGAGCATATCCGAAAGGATATGTTATTTAAAAAAATTGATTAAGTCAGTGAATGTAAAGAGGCTCTATATAACAACATTTCCGACTTTTTTTCAATATGGTTCTAAAAAAAGGTAAAATGTTTTAAACATTTTTTTTCGATTTTTTTCAATTTTTTACATTTATCTTTTTCTTTGTGGGCCGCCAAATTTTTAACCTGTTAAAAGTGGGCCGCGGTAAAAAAAAAAAGTTGAGAACCACTGTATTAAGTAATGCATTTTAATTTGCTTTACTGTATATCAAGAACAATAGAAGAGGAGAAGTAAAAGTATAATAAAACAATACTGCACACACTAATACTGCAATGTTTTAATTATAATTTTCTTAAAATTTTAGTTTCATTCGTCTTTTCTGTTATAATGGTTTACCACCCTTCCCTAGATCAGCGGTGTGCAACCCGCAAAATTTTCAAAGTCGCATAAATTTAAAGAACTTTATAAAACAATAAAAAATATAGCGCGCTTTTAAACCTGTTGTGATGACAATCAACGTTTTTCTTTACCTACCACGTTTTTTTTCCTCTAAAGTGACCGTAAAAATAAAGATATATGTTTGATAATTTTTCACATGATTAAAAATTCTATAAAACTCGTATATATAGAATTTCAGCTTGATTGAATCGCTGAAAGAACCGGCATTAATTTTTTAATACTGCAAATCACGTGCCAGCACGTTATTTGGTGCCATCAACAAAGAGCCAAACACGCGCTGGTTTAATAAATATTATTTATTAATTTTGATTTAGAATTTAATTTAATTTAATTTAGATATAACTAGCTGCTCCGCCCCCTGTACCCCCGAGTGGTACATAGTATTTGGTTGAAAGTATTAAAAGGTTTTCATCCATTTTGTTTCAATCAGTATATTACATAAAACATTCATTTCTTTTTGTGTTCTTATTTAAAATATATTTTAATTTAATCAGTAAATTGATTATATATTAGCGGCCCAGTGTGAGAGCCCTCACACGCAAAGAAATTGAAACGCAAAAGATTGAAAAATATTATAAGATATAAGAGGCACTGGATGTGACGTCACAAATGACGTCAAAAATAATAAAAAGTAAGAAAAAAATTATTTTTTCACTTATTTCAAAAAGTATTTATTGTTTTCCAATGAATTTCACGCTATTAATAGATTAGCCCAAAATGGCATTGGAATGGCCCAAATCGCTTAAGTCGTTTAGGAGAAGTATGTGATAGAACTGTCTTTTAAATATATAGATATATGTTATTTAATCCTATACAAATTGCGAAATAGTCGTGTGGAGACACTCTAGATATTTTTATTCAATATAATTATTCGATGGCATAAAGTTTAGGTGATTTATATTTCAGGTTTTTTTTTTTGTTATATATAAAAAGTATTTTAAAATAATAAAATAAATATAAAAACAACATAATCTTCAATTTGAAAAAATAATTTCAGGGATTCTTAATTAATTAATTTTAAATGAATCTCTCTTTCAACTCGTTATATAATAAAATATTTTCTATATAATAAATTCTTTTCTTTTATATGAGAACAATACATTTTACGCTCAAATATTATAAGAGTAATATTGCTGATAGAAATTTTAATTAATAAAATCACTTTCTTTGATCTGAATTATTATTTTTCCCACAAACGATTGCTTCTTTGAAAATGTTGCTTAATTAAAATTAATATATATATATATATATCTCCCCCTTTCTGTTTTCATATATATATATATATATATATATATATACATTGTTTAATTTATATAAATAAATGGGTGAACGTGTATTGACGAATTGGTGGATTAACACTTGGTATATAATAATAATAGATTCTTAATAAGAATTGTTTCATGGGGTGTATGTTATTGTTAAAAAGCCGGGGTGGTTTTGTCGCCAAGAGCATTAGTCTAATGTGTCATTTGTTTTTGTGTATTCGGATTGAAATTTCCCTGATAATCTGGATAAAAAGAACTGACGGGGCGCCAAAATGTAATGAAAATACATATCTTAGAATGGCTCGTGTTGACTGTTGTCTCTTAGTTTTTCAATATTAATTCATATTATTGTTATTAAGACAATTGGTAATAATATTTTGATAAATGAAAAATTATTATTCGGACATTCTAGTAATGAAAGTTGAATAATACTTCCGCTGTATTTTCAACCCTCAGAGATTTAGGTGTATTAAAAATGTGTCTAGTATTTATAAATTAATTCATTATTCCCCCTCAACCTTTATATTATATTCATAATTATTTAATTAGTAGATTTTTAATCATACTTATAGTATTAATTATTAAAATATAACAAAAAGAATAAACCTAAGCAATAATGAATATATTTCTAAATAAGTTGACCTGTGGCCAGGTCCGAACCGACCGACGGTTTGAAATAAATTAATTTCGAGCTACAGAAACAATTTCAAATAATTTTAATATATCTATAAGTGTAATAAAAAACAGATATGGATAGAACATAAATATTTTTAATTTTATTTTATTTATAATATATAGCTGAAGTAGCCGGCGTTGCTCGTGATCATAATACGGAGGCTGTGACGATATGAAGGGCTGGGTGACGTCATATAATTTTAAATTAAGAAAAACATAATGAAGATGATTTTTCCCGAGGATAAAACCAATACATTCGTGGTGATATGTAAAAAAATCTCCTCATGTGAAATTTGGTGTGAAAATAACCCTTCCCTTCCTATCGTCGATCGCTAATACTACCACTTCCAGTTTCCGGATTTGCACCAAAAGTTGATCAATTCATCCCACTGATGCATTAAGTAATTATACCAAATTTCATCAAAATCTGTTGAGCCGTTCAGGCTGTACACATCTATACGGACAGACGGACGGACGGACGGACAGACATCATGCTAAAAATACTTTTTTCTGTTAAGAAAATGCTTGATTCGTGGAGATATGTAAAAATCTCCACATGTGAAATTTGGTGTGAAAACAATACCTCCCATACTATCGTCGGTCGGTAAAAATAATAAAGTAAATTTTCTATTTGATTTTAATGTGAACCTTCAAACAAATCAATTTTATTGAAAAAGGGACAAACTTAGCAACCTAAAGAGAATAAATAGCAGAAAGGCAAAAAATGAGTTTTGAGGTCAATCGCGTCAATCCAATCAACGTAAAAATAAATGTTAAACTTGCAATTCAGCCGTCAAAAATAACGATTTAATTAAAAATCTTTTTGTTTTTTGTTGATTTATATAATCCTTTTGATTATGATTTTAGTTATTGACAATGTCTATAGTTTATTTGTTAACGATCGGGTTAATTTCTTAAATTGATTCCAATTCATAAACATGAAAGCTAATTCTTAACTTATTCAAAGACATTGTATTTTAGAGACTTTGGGAAGAGGTTCAAGAGGATGATGAAAGGTGGGAGGGGGCTGGTGGAGGAATGGGCAATAAATAGAGGCAACGAGCCGAGCTATTAACTTCATCAAAAGTTAAGTTAGTTGTTGATACTTGTGATACTTGAGTTTATATATATAATACACATTTGTTCAATGACAAACTTGGTAGTCAGCTAATTTGAAATCTTCTTAATAAATTAAACAAAAAAATAATATTATAATATAATACAAAAACAAAACAAAACAAAACAAAGCAAAAATAATGTATATTAATAACTATTGATGTTATATTAGCGTAGCTTAATAGTGTTGTAGTTAGATATTAAATTAGATGTCGAAAGTTCGAACTCTTACTAACTTCACAAACTTAATAAATTAATGTGAAGGCTGGTTAAAGTAGGTTTACATTTCTCCAATACATTATTTTAGGAACTAGTTTTGATAATTAAAACAAACAAAAATCACATACATCATTAATCAATGAATTTCTTTTATACAATACTAGCAGACCCGGCAAAGCTTCGATTTTGCATGTGTGTCTGTATCCATATATACGTATGTGATAACTGAACACTTAATAATAATAATAATAATAATTTATTAAATGAATATAATTGAAATTTTATTTTTTATTATTACATTTTTATTTTTATTTTTTTTGTTAATAATTATTAAATTTTCATTTGTTGGGAAATTATTTCTACTTTATTAATTGTTAATAGTTATTACATTTTAATTAACAATTTTCGGAATAAGTTTATTCTCTTATTATAGAGATTCTTATTGTTTGTCTCACAAGTCTACCTACATTATTTCATTACCATTGTATGATTCAAAATAAAATTCAAAATATTTAATAGGACATGACATGATCTTAGTATTTTTCCCATCGCAGAATATTTGCTAATATTACATGTTGGAGTTCCAATTACCTGCATATTTAATGGCATTTTCAATGCTGAATATGCTTTTAAATAAAAAAAAATTTGAAGAAAGTAATTGGAATTATTATTATTAAGAATCAACAAATAAATTTATTAAATATACATTTAAACATGTAAATTAATCTATATATAAATTTAATAAATATTCAAACAATAATTGAAACAATATAAATAAAACGATTCAATATTTTACTTACATTGTGATTTATATTTTTATTTTTATTACAACTATTATTATGGGTATGTTATTTTGGACAGTTTAAAAAAAATTAAAAATATTAATAAAATTTATCAAAATAATAAGTTGAAAAGATTTCCAATTATTTTTATTTATTTATTGTAAATTTTTCAATGTAACCATGATAACCATGAATAGACTTTCACCAAAATATTACTAATTCAATTAATTTTGGATTTAACTACACTAAAACCTTCCCTGGGATGCCCACAACAATCCCTGAAAGTTTCATCGCAATCGGTAGTTTTTGAGTTTAGGCGAGACACACAGACAGACATTGCTTTTTATATATTTATAGAAAGAATAGATAGATAGATATCATAAGGGAGAATGTCCATTTGTAGAGAAGCATCACCTTGACAAAACATTTTTTAAAGTAGTAGTTCTAATTAAAAAACAATTATTATTTAAATATTATAAATTTATAGTGAAAAGTAAGTAATTCTTTATTAAAGAGTGAAATGATATAACAGATTGACTGTATTTATATAAATTGATTGATAGTATATATATATAAATAATTAAAGAATGTACTCATATTAATTTCTAAATAATAAATCGGATCAAGTAAATTCCGTCAGGCTATTTGTAATATAATTAACTTTATTAATAATAGGAGATGAAGAGCAGCAAACTCGCCCTACATACAACAAATTAGATCAGATTTCTTGCCCATTTATTAACAACCAAGATAAGGAAGGATATGTTCAAGACAGATCTCTCTCTTTCTCTCTACCCTTATTCTTCTTTACTCTTAACATCCTTGAAAAATAAATTTAATTTTAGTTTAGATATTTTATCAAAATAAAAGAGTTTGAATTCCTCATCTCATTTCTTTTAGCGAAATCTTAATTTCTTAATCTTTAACAATTTTGAAAATTTAAAAAAAAAACAATATTATATTTATTATCTCAAATTGAGATATTTAATTTAATATATAATATATGTAGACTTAGATGTGTTTTATGAATTAAAATAGTTTTATTTATTTTTTTTATTTACTATATAAATATTTGATCATTTCTTTAATTCATTCATTAAAAAAAAGAAATTGTGAATGTGTTATAATTTGTAGGTGTGGACAGCTAGTGTAAATTAATATAAATTTCATTAAACCAAAACTTTATAATAAAAACTTATTAAGAAGGTTATCTTAAGTGTTTATACTGTATGATTTAATTATTATATATATAATTGTTATATTTGATTGGTTTAGTTAGATTTTAATTTTATAAAATAGTTAAATTGGTTTGGTTTGGTTCCTTTTAGTTAGACAGTTTATTTAATTTTAATATACCAATGTTTTTCTAAGATTAATTTGTATAAGTTATTTATTCAAATTATTACATTTCTATTTTTATCAAAATATAAAGAATTTTTGTAGTGAAATTTATTCTTTTAATAATTAAAAAATAACATAAATTTACTTTAAAAATAAAAGGTAGCAATATTTTTTTTTTGTTTGTCAAACTAAAAATATACCTAATATTTATACCTTTTTTTTTAATAAGCAGTTTTGCAAAATATACATAAATCTTATAAATTAAAATAAAAAGAGAATATAAATTAAAATTTAATATTTATATAAGATATATATTATTTTTATATAAATATTTCACCTAACCTTCATAGTTTACTTCATTAGCCTCCGAGATAAATACAAAGGCGCATCAAAATAACTTTTCTTTAGTTAAATGAAAAGTAGAAATTTTATAACCTTCCCATGAAACGAAAAAGAATGATAAGAATAATTTATTAAAGGCAGGGAGAAGGAACGTAATTCAATGATAATACCCATGAAAATACTGCATAGTTAAGAAATTAAGAAAATAAAAATAAAACTGTAATAAAAAAAAAGGTTTTAAATTAAATTATAAATATATATATTTGTACTTTATATATTTTGATAAAAAAAATTATAATGGAACTTTATAGAAATAGTTTCTAACTTATCTCTATCACGCTACAGAACTCGAACTTTCTTGGCAGAAGCAACATTCCTCCAATCGTTCCGATTGTCAACCTCCACACATCTACTCCTATTTTATTTAATATACAGAAAAGAATATAAATCTTCAGTAAATCCTAAATTTCATAATAAAAATATACAAAGAAAATTATTATTAAGATTATTCTTTTGTAGTTTCTTTTAAAAAATAAAGACATAAAGTTGGTACAATAATTAATAAAGTGTACGGTTCAAGTAAATTTTGAACATAAAAAGAATTTAGGAGATATTTCTTTAATATCTATTAATCAAATTTCATGAATAGAAAGAAAAATAAAACCGCAGAAAGAATTTCCCTGATTTTAAATTGATTACATAGAAAGAGGGGAGTGGCACCCCTCATTTGTACAATTCCCGCTTTCAACGAGAATGATTCAATTTCCGTTTTTTCGATTTTAATATGATTAATGATTAATTATCTGAAATTTTTATTTCTTTTATTTTACTTTTTTCCCTCCTGTACACCTTTTTTCCATATATAAAAGCTTTCATGCAATGTTGTAATTCTTACTATTTTTCACGCAACCTGTCATCGTAACGTCAATTATTCTATTGTTAAGTAATTTTTATTTCGTTTTCTTTTGCTTTTACTTTAATCTTATGATTTGAATAATATCTTAATTTGTTTTTTTCTAATCTAAACAGTATTGAAAATAAAATTTGATGAGAGAATATTTTTATAAATAGTTGTATTAGTAAAATATATCTATTCGATATATATATATATATATATATATATATAGATATAGATATAGATATAGATATAGATATATATCGAATAAATGTAAAATAAAAAATTACTTTATCTGTTTGTTTAATATTATTTGGATCAAAGAAATTTATTTTCGACATTTTATTTATATTTAAAATTTTTGAAATTGATGGGTATACCATAGTTAAATTTATTTATTTAAAGTAGGGATCTGGAAGATTGCTGAGGTGTGATTATGATTCATAAACTGGGAAAGTCAACTAAAAGCTGTGAGTCATACAGACTAATATCGCTCTTACCTGTATTATCTAAACTGTTCGAGAAGCTTCTTCAAAAAAGACTTTTAATTATTATAGAACAAAAAAAAAGTTAATTCCTGATCATCAATTTGGGTTTCGCAGGCAGCACTCCACCATTGAACAAGTGCATAGACTTGTACAGGTCATTGAAGATGCCTTGGAAAGTAGAAAGTAGTAGTCTTCCTCGATGTGACCCAAGCATTTGATAGAGTCTGGCACGATTGGCTGAAATTCAAACTTTATAAAGTGCTCCCAGCAAAGTAGGCCGAAATATTAGAGTCTTATATATCAGATAGAGTCCGTTAAGATGATGCATACTCTGCATTAAAACATATCTGGGCTGGAGTACCGCAGGGGAGCGTTCTAGGTCCACTGCTGTATTTACTTTACACAGCTGATGTACCGGATATCGAAAGAAATACTACTGCAACGTTTGCGGATGACACGGCAATTTTGGCATTTGGAGATGACACAGAAGGGTCAGCAATGAGACTGAACCTCTCTATAACCAAGATCCAAAAATGGACAAAAAAAATGGAGAATCAGTTTAAATGAGACCAAATCGATACATGTGAACATCACCAACCGAAGAATAAATTATGTGCCGATAATAGTCAACAACAAAATCATTCCATAAGCCAATAAAGCAAAATACTTGAGAATGATCCTAGATGCAAGGCTACGCTGGAAAGCTCATGTCAAAAAAAATTAATTAACGAAATTAATATCAAATATAGAAAAATGTATTGGCATTCATTCAGTCTTGTCTATTGAGAGCAAATTATTACTATATAAACAGGTCCTAAAACCAGTGTGGACCTATGGTTCTGGGGCTGTGCTGCAAAGAGCAATATACAAATCATCCAACGATGCCAAAATAAAATACTAAGGGCCGTTGTCAATGCCCCTTGGTATATTCGAAATGAAGAACTTCACCAAGATCTTAAGATAGAGACAGTAAAAGAAGAAATTCAACGATTTGCATTAGCTCATCAAAATAGACTGCAAAGGCATACAAACTCTGAGGCCGTTCGACTCCTTGACGTAGCCAACCAGACCAGAAGATTAAAAAGGAACAAACCTCATGAACTAATGGATTAAATTGGTTATGTTTGCATGTTTTTAAAATCATGAACTTTATATATTTTCTTTAAATAAATATCACTTATTAGTTAAGGTTTATAACTAGATTGTGATTTGTAAAAATAAAATAAAAAAATAAAAAAAAAATTAAAGTAGGGAGAAATAAAGGTCATTAGTTTGCGGCCAAGGAGATCATTAATATCAAAAAGAATCAAATTAAAATTGAAACTATTATTCTGTTGGTCGTAATCAAACATATCGATGTGATGAGTGACTTATGAAGGAAGTATAGTTTCAGGGTATTAAAATAGAAAAAGTAATTGATTTTATTTAATAATCGTAGCTTTTATTATGAATAATCTATATGTATCTTCAAATCTAGTTGACATTATAATATTGTGGAGGTGGTAAGGGGTGGGTTACATGGATGAGGGAAGATCAATTGGGAAGGGACCAAGTACGTGATCGAAGGATGGAGAGGTGACAATATAAATGGGGAATTGAGTGTATGAGTGAGGAACAAGTCTTGAATAGAGCAAAGGGATAGTTGGAGAAATTGTGATCAAATTCATTAGCACCACAGAAATAGGTAGATTCTGTTTAAATTTATATTATTAAAATAAATATTTTAGCTTTATTTACTAAATTAAAATAAAAAAATTCCTATTACAAACTAGAAATTTCATTAAAATAAAAATCATCTCATTGAAAATTTCTTTTTCATTTATCTTTGAATAAAAAAAATCACTTATAAAAAAATTCCACTTTTTCACTTACCCTAACATTTGGAAAATAGAATTAAAATGCAAAATACAATTTAACATTCATTTTCGATCGATTTTTATTTTATTTTACTATTCGGAGGAGTTTTACATGTCACACAAAATATGAAAAGAGCGTAATTTTTTTTTTATTCACCAATTCAGCTACGCATTGTTTTTTTTTTGGCCTGAGGCATCGACCTTTGAGCCGGAGAGGGAGGGGGGGGGTGAAGCGAGGTGTATTCCGTAGAAAGTGAAAACGGTTCACGAGAATAACACCCGCAGGTCATACCGCATCTCGTAAATTGGCCCAACGGAATATTTTTATTACGCCTAGAGAAACGAGTTGAAAAATTTGATCATTAAAAACAATTTGATTAATACCATATTTATAAGTGATTTTGAATTTCACCATTTCGATCAATTTAGATAAAAATGAAATTAATGCTGAGTTATCAAGATTAATTCTGTTTCAAATGGGTTGAACAAAGGCTTGAGTATAATGACTATATCAGGCACGGAAAGTTGGAGGGAGGGGGGAGAAATAGCTTAGCTTTAGAAAAATTAAACCAAATGAAAATAGAAAAAAAAAATCATTTAAATATTAGCCTAATACTCATTGAATTAAATTTGAGCCTAAATGTTATATTAAAAAATATAGACTATAATTCTAATGTATTTTTTTAATAAATATATAATTTTAATGAAAGCTTTTGTTAAATCATTATAATAATTAAATAGTCCACACATTATGCAATGTTAAGCACATTAAGATATTCTCAAACAAAATTCATAATCTCTAATTATAGTTTTTGAAGTTTTAAGTAGAAAATAAATTTAATTTTTTTATATTAAGTGTTATATTAGCTATTTATATACAATTAAGGAGACCTTAAAAGTATACTCGAATTTAATTTTTTTAATTATATGAATATATATATATATTACTATCAGATTTATCAGGGATATAATCACGTATTTTTGTGAGATTGTTTTCTCGACGTTTCGACACCCATTTTGGCGCCATTTTCAAGATATTATTTAGGTGGGAATATTTTTGGGATTCTGGGTCTTAGTCTGTGTGACCAAGGGTTAATATCGGGATCGCCTCAGATCCAGAAACAATATAAATCCCGCCATAAAGTTAAGCTCCATCTACCAGAGTACACAAAAGCCCACTGCGCATGCGCAGGTAGCAAGCTCAGGTAGAATCCAAAGGGTCAGGTCCCAGTTAACCTCGGGCTATTGTACAGTACGGACGTGTGCTAGTCTCAGGATTGCCCAGGATTCTTCGGAGCTGCACAGCAACGCAGTGAGTACAAATCCACCCAACCTATCAACCCAAACTCCCGATATTAACCCTTGACTAAGACCCAGAATCCCAAAAATATTCCCACCTAAATAATCTCTTGAAAATGGCGCCAAAATGGGTGTCGAAATGTCGAGAAAACAATCTCACAAAAATACGTGATTATATCCCTGATAAATCTGATAGTAATAATAACAATAACATTCACGGAAACCTAAACCAACATATATATATCGTATATATAAAGTAAATAATTATTTTTTTAATTGAACGTTAAATATAAGACATTGAAGAAATTTATTTTTAAAATTAACCCTTTAAAAGTATATATTAAATATAAGTTATAATTATATATCTATAGTGAATTATAAGTCTTATTAATAAAATGTTATAGTACTACCGATATATTCAAATAGGAATAATCCACTTTTCAAGAATTACATTTTCAATGTATTACATTATAAAATTTCTTACTTTATTTCTTGCCGATTTATTAAATCATAAAACAAGTTTTATTGAAGTTTATAAGTAATCCATTAGTAATTTGGATAAAATTAAATTTCGGCTAGTTTCAAAGTGGTTTTGGCTAACATATACGTATATATAATATATATTATTACCTGCAAAGATAAAAGATAATAATTACAAAGAAAAATTAAACGCCACGAAGAGCTAAGTTACTTGCACATTCTATTTGTAATAACACCCGTTTCCCCTTTACCCCTACTCTAAACAATTACTCTCCAAGAATAATTTATGCGTGCAAGTGGAGTTTTAACAGCGATATAAAATAATCCAATTATTATTCAACACCACAGGGGCTTTAATTCTCATTAAAACATCATTAGACACTACATTAAGATTTTCAGGAAACAATTTTTGAACCTAATAATTATTAAGTAAATGTATTATTTTTTCCCTTCTTATTCCGTTTAGAATGTCATATCAGCACGTGAATCGACATTGAGAGAAAAAAGCAACCCCTTTTTTGATATTTAAATTTAAAAGAAATTCGTTAATTTTTCATTAGAATATTATTACTAACCCTACAAAGTTGTGCACGCTAATCTGACATTCTTTTGTAATAAAATATGCTTGCAAATCATAATCCTTCATTTTAGATGGATGACGCACTGCGCATTCGATTAACTTAGAATTTTCGAATTCTATTCTTTTATTCCGGACATACACTCACACTTTTAAATTCCCCTCCCTCCTCGTCCTTTCCTACCCTTGAATCGTTTTAACTCCTCTAGTAAGAAATTCCGCTTGCGCAGACATTTCAACCCGATTATCTCTATTGTATTTTCATCCTAAGCGGCCATAATAACAGGGACCGGGTACAAAACCCGCTATTATTCTATTAATTAGCCGATTTAGATAAGGACTGTCTGTGTCAAGAAAGGAGAGAGATATGAAATTGTTTTGATGTTAAAAAATAGCTATCTCATTCATTAATTATGTTTCTATCATCATTGTACATACTTATTTACTATCCCCTTGACAAATTGTTAATCATTTGACCTGATGATGTTAGCACACTTAAATAATCAATCTATTAACAATTTTTCTTAAAGATATACTTAGATAAAACTAAATATTCTATATTTAACAGATGCTGCAACAAATAAATGTGGAGCTACAATATAGATTTAACCGTGAGCACACAGAATTTTATTTATTTTATAAAACTAAAATTAAAGTTAGTTGTATAGTAGTCTGGAGGACAGCACGTCTGACTTTTGGGAATTACTCTTTTCTTGGGGTTTATGAGAACAAGTCCGCCTAGCCAAAATTGGGAAGGTTCTTAAAAGAAGAAATATTCGCCTCAGATAAAAAATCAAAAGAAAAATTGAGTAGATCCGTTGTACTAATCATACAACACCTTTATTCCTCCGCCTACTTGATAGGTTTTGAACTTACAAAGGATATTGAACAACTAGTGGTTTTTATAACGTTTTTCTTAACTTCATTTTAGTTTTCATTTGATTGCTATGCAATTAACTTCCTTTATAGAGCTATTATTCATATATATACATATATGCGACTAAAACACTTCATTAACAAGTAACACTATTTCTTCAAATATAATCAACCATTTTGGATTTGATTGATAATATGTAAATGTAATAAAAATTCATTAAATTTTGATACATACTTTGAAATAAGTATATTACAGTGAAAAATAATAAAAGATTAATTTCTTAGCTATTAACCTATCAATTTTATTGCAAGATAAAAAAAAAATTTGTTAGTTTATGTGTTTATTATTACAAAAATTTGACTTGATTGTTCATATAAATAAATTAAACTAAATGCGCCCAACGTTTTTCGTTGATTATGAAGCCATTCATCCATAAACTTTGTCAGGCTTATAGAAAAATTATTTTATTCTTTTTAGTCCATTGGAAAAACGTTATTTTCTAAAAAAATTTTATATATATATTTTTAAAACTAAACTTATAAAATAAATTATTTTAATTTAACCCTATAGATACTCTAGTTTGAAATTAATTAGTTAATTTAATGCAGATTTCAGCAATTACTTCTTTAATATAACTTTCAAGTGTTCTTGTTAAAACATTTTATTTTATTTTATTTTACAACTAAAACTAAACTTAAAAATAAACATATGATGTGAATAATTTGATTTAAATTTACATTTTCAAATTAATTAATTAGTTAAATATTTATTTCAATGGATTACAATGATCAGAACTGTTTGTTAAAAAAGATTCGATAGAAGATTTCTAATTTAAACATTATCATAATGTGTCCGACAATTTAACAATGTAATTGCCATTACCATTACCATTCAATTTTATTTAATATGTATATCCCCAATTAATGTCATTATTAATGGAATTATTTTCAGGGGGAGGTTAAATTAAATTAAATGAGAGTTAACTGAAGATCTATCTAATTCAATGACCTTAAAATAGTTATAAAATGGTAAAAACTTTTAACATAAGAATTTTAATAATTCTGTATTTCCAAATATTATATAAGTTAAAAAAATAATTACTTACTAATATTAACAGATTTCTACATTAAATAAATTTTATAAATCAACTAAAAACCAGATTATTTATTGAAAATTTTTTTCCAAGATAAATCGAATATTTTACTACTTAAATTTTTTACACTTCCACCGAAAAAAAAAAACAATTTCAGAGTTATTATAATGAAAATTATATGACTTGAAAAATTATAGTGTGTAAAATAGTATGTTAGACAAAGCTATATAACAGATTTCAAATTATATTATATTAACTATAAAGAACAATTTTTTAAAGTTGACTGATCTTTGATTATAGTGATTTCCACAATCAATTTCCTTATATTTTCATTTAAGAATTTTATAGTCGCAGACTTTATGAGTTTAGGAGACACAAATAGATTCGGGGTATTTGCAAATAGAATTATCAGTAAATAATATTATTATGAGCCGGAATCAAATGAGATCAGGATCAGATCATTGGCCGAAATTGCAAATCAATGATCTCTATGCACTTACAAAATACAATCTAGTAGAGTGAAAATTCAAGGAATATGGCTCGTGAAGAAAGGTTAAAGAGAAATTTGTAAAATGTAAATAATAATAATAATAATCTTTTTTATAACTTTATATAATTCCAGGAAATTTTTAATTAACAATCTCTTATTTACCTAACCTTTATTTTTGATTTATAATTATATATCACTCATACTAGTTACGAATCGAAACCAAAACAAGCATGTCAATTGAAATTGATAGACAGAAGGAATTCTCTTTGATGATGGTAGCAAGTATATTCAATAACATTGAATAAAATAGAATTCTCTCCGAAGTATTTTTATTTATTAATTATATTTTATTCAATTCTTTCATCTCATTCCACCACTAGAGTAGACAAATGAAACAATTATTGTATAATTAACTTATGATAGATAAAAAAATAAAATACTGACATATGGGTGTTAGCTAACATGCAGGTATTAAAAAAAATTTCAATGAATATTATAATTAAATTATTATAATTAACGAATTAAAAAAAAGAAAAATGTAAATATATAAAAATTATTTCAAATAATTCTAATAATAATTAAGATAAAAATTTGATATACATTCTCCTATGTTTATTTTCCTATTTCCCATTTTCTGATTAATATTCCGATCAAATAAGTAAAACAATTTTTATAAAATTAAGTAAGTAAAGTATGTATTATGAAACATCTAGATCGGTGTATATCAAGGAATATTTAATCTGAGTGGACAAGCCTAAACAAAATAAAATATTGTTGAGCATGTCGGATCACCTGTGCCACTAGTGAAGGAGTTAAAAAAGAATCTTCAACTCTTTCACACGGGTTGGAAATTAAATTAATTGGGAAATAAATTTCACCAAAGAGTGCAGTACGTTTGACTATTAGTGCTTAGGCGATTCGCCTTGGAGAACCAAGATCAGAAAGAAATAATAAGCAAATTAAATTAATCAAAATATCCGATGCTAACATATGGATCTGCAAAGGAAATGTTAGGTTCACTTTTTTACAAATAAAAGAAAAAGGTTCGTTGCCACGTTATAATATTTAATGAAAAGAAAATTAATATAAAGTAAAAATAAAAAATGAAATTGATTTAAAAATTAAAAGGAGATAATCCTTAGAATTTACAAATTAAATATAAAAATAAAAAGGAATAAATGCTAGCTAGTGCTCAGCTAAAACAAAACATGATTACAAAAAAAATAACAGTAATAATAACTCAACACAGTTTACAAAGCACGTGGTCAACAACAAATCTAAAAATGGCGAATTCACAGCTAAAAAGGCCAAAAGCCTGTGAACAACAGCGTGTCCTAAAAGCAAGTGAGTGATCAACTCTCCGAAGTCAAGGGAAGAAGCCCTTAGCCAAAACTTACCAAATTCAGCAATGTGATTGGCTATAAGGGATCACGTGACCCTTTTTGCACACACACATGGTCGACTTATCTACAAAACAATCTGACCACGTGTTTGCAAATAAATATACAAAAAAATATATATAAAAAGAAAAACTTATACTAATTATATAAAAATAAATAAATCTAAATCAGGGAGAGGCTTTAACATTGAGGTTAAGGAGTCTTTGCTTCTTTGCAAGTCAGGGCGCCTGTGTCTTTAAGGTTATAAGTTCAAATGAAAAAAATCGTTTGGAATATAATTTATAGATATACAAATAATATTTTTCTTTGAATTTTTCGCCTAATGAGATAAATATAAGAATTTTTCAATTCATCTTAATCAATTATCTAAATGTATATGTATGTATATATATATATATATATATATATTGTGAATCATTAAGTATATACATTTAAGGAAAAGAAAGGTATATATTAATACTAAAAGAAACAAATCACATTAGAGGGCTTCACAACGCAAAGGGAAAAGCTCATTGCTTTCAATTCAATATATATTTAATAGTGAATTCGTTTGATCTTTAATGGGCTTCGTTAATTTGCATTTCCTACGAATATATATATAGTCTATAAACATTATTTTTAATGATATTCAATAAGAAGCGAAAATCTATTAAACAAAAATCGCCTTCGAAATTATAAACCATTAAATTAATTCAATGTGAAATGACAGTTGGGTGAATGATATATATTACACTTTCTTATTATCATTAATATTAATATTATCAATAATGACAATAAAAAATCAATATTTGTAACCATTTAGATTATATGATAAAAAAAATGTGAATAATTATCTCATTTTATTATATTTATTTAATTGAAAACAAAAAATAATATAAATAAGTATTTTTAGTGAAATTATAAAAGAAAAAAGTCGAATTGGCAGTCGTGGGACTGGCCGACAGAAGTGAAAACTTGTGCGTAAGAAATTTGAAAGCAGACGGAATGCGCACCAGCTTCACGAGAAAAATGAAATTTATATACGTATATATATATATATATATAAAATTCATAATTATTTTTTTCAGCAAACTGATTATTATTACAAAAATATTAAAAATACGATGTGTATGAATATATATATATATATGTCTGTCTGTCTGTGTGTGTGTCTGTCAAATACTCAAAAACTACCCGTCCGATTGCGATGAAACTTTCAGGGATTGTTGTGGGCGTCCCAGGGAAGGTTTTAGTGTAGTTAAATCCAAAATTAATTTATCCAAAATTAATTTAAATAGTAATATTTTGGTAAAAGTCTATTTATGGTTACCATGGTTACATTGAAAAATTTACAATAAATAAATAAAAATAATTGGAAATCTTTTCAACTTATTATTTTGATAAATTTTATTAATATTTTTAATTTTTTTTAAAATGCCAAAAATAACATACCCATAATAATAGTTGTAATAAAAATAAAAATATAAATCACAATGTAAGTAAAATATTGAATCGTTTTATTTATATTGTTTCAATTATTGTTTGAATATTTATTAAATTTATATATAGATTAATTTACATGTTTAAATGTATATTTAATAAATTTATTTATTGATTCTTAATATTAATAATTCCAATTACTTTCTTGAAATTTTTTTATTTAAAAGCATATTCAGCATATCTCGCAAATTTGAATTGGATTAAATAACATATATTAATTTAAATTAAATTAAATTAATTCAATTATAAATTAAAATTAATAAATAATATTTATTAAACCAGCGAAAGTTTGGCTCTTTTTTGATGGCACCACGTCACGTGTTGGCGCGTGAGATTTCCAGTGTTAAAAAATTAATTCTGGTACTTTCAGCAATTCAATTTTCGATGTTGAGATTTTGATGTTTTTGATGTTATAAATAATATTTATTAAATTATAATTTAATTTAAATTAATAAATATTATTTAAACAAATTCAAATTTGCGAGATAGTCGAGTGGATAGTGGAGTGTTTGGCTCTTTGTTGATGGCACCACGTCACGTGTTGGAGCGTGAGATTTCCAGTGTTAAAAAATTAATTCTGGTACTTTCAGCGATTCTATCAAGCTGAAATTCTATATATAGCAGTTTTATACAATTATTAATCATGTGAAAAATTATCAAACATATATCTTTATTTTTACGGTCACACACACACACACACACACACACATATTTAAAAATTAATTTATTAAAATATATATTATCTAATATATTATATATAGTATATAATTTAATATATATATATATATATTCTGAAATTAATTTTAAATTATATAAATATATTAGAAATTAATTTAATATAATTTAACACATAATAATATATTAAAATATTTTATTTTATATATACATAATTTAGTAATACTGATTATTAATGTAAATATAAATAATAATATTTAATATGGCAAATATGTAAAATTTTGTAAAGAATGTATCAGAAGTTTAGTGTCTAACATTCTGGCGTATTGCGCATGCGTATATCGGTCGGGTCGGTGTCGTTTTGGAATCTCACGCGAAATCTATATTTTTTCCCCATCCCGCAAAAGTGCTCAACGCCGCTAAAGAAGTTTTCACTTCAAAAATATTAAAAAAATATAAAATTGTAATATAATTTAAGATTAAATAATAGATAATAGTAAAAATAGATTATATTTATATACCTATAAATATACAGGGTCCGCCATGTAACATTTTTTTTAAAATTAAATTAAATTGTATTTTTACTATCTCGCCAGAGATAGTATTGCGATCATGAAAATTTTCGATGTTGAGATTTTGATGTTTTTATACGTTTTGAAGGTTCCTGAATCATTTTCACTAAGGTTGAGAAAAATGTCTGTGTGTGTGTGTGTGTATGTATGTATGTATGTGTGTGTGTGTGTGTGTGTGTGTGTGTGTGTGTGTGTGTGTGTGTGTGTGTGTGTGTATGTATGTAGACAAGATTACGCAAAAACGGTTTGAGCTAGAATGATGAAATTTGGTACATGGACATTATTCAAAATTCATAGTTTTCTATCAACTTTTGAGAAATGTAGCTCAACCGGATGAGGGTCATTACCTACAACGTTTTGATTTTTTTCCTCTAAAGTAACCGTAAAAATAAAAATATATGTTTGATAATTTTTCACATGATTAATAATTGTATAAAACTGCTATATATAGAATTTCAGCTTGATTGAATTGCTGAAAGTACCAGAATTAATTTTTTAACACTGCAAATCTCACGCGCCAACACGTGCCATGGTGCCATCAATAAAAAGCCAAACATGCGCTGGTTTAATATTTATTATTTATAATTTATAATTAATTAAACTTAATTTAAATATAATATATTATGTTATTTAATCCAATTCTCAAATTGCGAGATAGTCGAGTGGAGACACTCCAGCTAATTTCATAGTGAAATATAGATTATTTATGAAATACTATTTCATTCAAATGGCTACCGCAGCTGGCCTTGCAGTATACGGTCGGTCCAATTTTTGAGTACATTTGTGATAATATACGGCTCTATTTTAGCTATGAAAATTTGGAAATGATAATAATATGAATTTAATTAGTAAGGGATAAGTCTTGAATTAAAGACAAGGAATAAGGTTGACGTCATTAAGGTGTCGCCAGCAATATTTTTTAGAAAATACGCAAAATTAATGGAATGAGGATTGGATAAGGCTAATCGGACTTATTTGAGAGGAAGACTGGAAGGTACCTGGCAAATAAATAATATAATAAAAATTTATCCAAATGAAAGAAATTAGATTGAAAGGGTGGTAAAGAAATAGAAAAGGCAATCGAATTTTGATTTTAATTTTAAGATAAAAAAATATATGATTTAATTAAAGTAAAGAACATGAAAGAACAGAAATTAACATGATATGGCAAATAATTGATTATAATGATGCATGAAAAAGGAACTTTCCAGTGGCGAAAACCGAATCAAAACGCTAGAAATGGCGTGTGAAATTTACCAAAAGACTCATCCGCTTGTAATGCAAATCCAAATTAGGATTTGCAGAATGTATAAATTAATTTTAAATTTGATATATATAAAAAAACACTAGATATTTCTCCAGTAGATGATGGAGGCTCAAACTTGCATAGTGGTGAACGGATGGCCATAGAATGAGGATGAGAGTTGGATATTATTGTCTTAAGTAAACCATGATGGTCTGTGAAGTAAACTTGTGAACGTGTGAAGTAAACTTCAAAAACAAAGAGTGAGGGTCCGATTCGGTAGTGCCAACATCTGAAAATTCCTTTTTCCTTCCTTATTTTCTTTTTTAAAAAATTACAATAATTAAATCAGATTTTCTTTTTGATATTTTGTTTACATAAATATCTATTAATAATATATATACAATATTTTTTTTAAAAATTAAAAATTATGAAGGAAGGGGGTGACAAATTTAAAATTTATCAACAAATGTTGGAGCCATGCGCAAACAATTAGTATATTAAATGAAAAAAACATTGAACATTAGTGAATATAAGGTTATCTATAAAATAAAGAATATATTATCTCTCTTCCTTTAATGGTTCACTATATTTTTACAATAAAAAAAAATAATTCAACAATCGACTTATGAATTAAGATATATAAGTATATGAGTATAAGTTATATATTTATTTATTTGAGGTGTGTTGCCAATGATAAAAACTAATTTGTGAAAATCATCTCTCCCTTCCCATTTATTTTTAATACAACTTTAAAGTTATAAAAGTGGCCAACTCCATTTCTAAAGAGGGAGAGGTAATATTATATTTGAAAACGGTGCGTTGAAGATATTCATTAATCTTTTTTCTTAAATCTTATCATAAAATATTTAATAAAACTTCCCTATTGTATCTTCGTAGTAAAAAAAAATTCTTTCCAACGAATATTTATCCTTATTTTAATTATGCTTAGACATTCATTAAAAAGAATACTTATCAAATAAATTATAATTTTTATGGAGCTATTAAAAATTTCATAAAGAAAAGAAGGAAAGTGAGGGATGGGGGGAGTGTTAGGAAGAAGATTGGAGTTAAAATATATCACCCATAGATCACTAATCGAATTATATTGGTTTAGTTTGTTGTCACTGATATAATGGATATTGATTTCTTCCAATAGATATTATCAGAATTGACGATTATAGTACGTTTATTTATTTATTTACTCTTTTTTTGAAAGATATTCTTTGGTAAAACCTTTTATATTCTGTCCGAAAAGAATAAATCTTTTTTTGTTGTCTATACCAAAGCAGTAATTTTAAACCAAAAATTAAAATATTTCGTTTACTTAGCGCAAGTAAACTAAAATATATATATTTTTAAAATCATTAAGTACTTAATATATTAATAAAATAATAAATAAAAAAATGACAAATGGAAAAGAATTTAATTAATATTTATAAAAATCAAATTTCAATTAAACCGTATTTAACCTTTTAATTTTTTTAAATCTATTAATTACTTATATTATTAATTATTTTTTACTAAGTAATATAATTTGATTAAATTTAAATACATTCTTTAAAAAGGGCTTATCTCAATGAAATTATTGGCAAAATAACCAACTGGTATATATATTGTAATATATAAGCATAAAAATGGCATTTTTATATATATTATGGAAATATAGAAAGTTATTTGTTTGAGCACATGGCAGAGTATATAAAAGATAACTTATAGATAACTAGATAGAATTATTGTTTTTTTTTAAAAAAAAAACAGCGAAATACCCAGATGATATACCTCTTCGTTACCCCAAGAGGGAGAGAGAGGTGGACAATTTTGCCAAGTGGCATAGGAGGGGATGATTGGCTTCGACATATTTTAGTCAGTCTTGATCAAGAATTGGAGAAGGAGACACGAACATTTTCCCTGGCAGGAAGGACATCCATATACCACCCCTTTTTTGAGAACTGTTGCTGCCCACTCGATGTTCCATATAAATCCGCCGGACGACACTCAAGACTCAAGTCTCCAATGAATTTTCAATTCCTTAACTACACAATATACCAACTGTGGTCGACCATTGGTAAATAATAATAATTTGCAATTGCGTAATATAAATTAAATTCCATTTAATTTATATTTCTATTTCTAAAGGTACCAGTCAATTTCATATAATTACTTATTTTCTATTTTTGTAATATAAATTCTTATAGATATTAAATTATTAAAGTTTTGGTGGTTGTTTTTATTTATAATGGAATTTTGTAAATTAAACCACATATTGATATTTGTTATTGTAAATTTATTCAAAAAATACAAACATATACACAACGTTTCGATTGCAGAAGTAGCAATTCCATTATAAATAAATTCTTATAGTTTATTAAATACATAATTTTTAGTTATAATTTAAATATGCATTTTTAATCTGAACCTATTCATTTTTACATTCCCTAATGAACCTTCGCGGATTCAATAACCATTTATTTAATTAAATTTATCCAGAGTGCTACCAAATTAATTTAACTTGTTTTAAACCCATTTTTTTCTAATAAAATACCTTACACCCTCCAATATACCACAATATATATATTTATTTTATTTATCCTAAAGGCTACATCTTCAATAATAGTTCAACATTATAAAATACTACCCAATCGTTTATTTTATTATAAAAAAATTAGCTGTTTAATGGATTTATTTCTATATCACCTAGAAGACTATTATTCTCCTGTTAGCCCTCACACTGTTGGTACCTATATATTTGATTAGTTATGTTGGAAGTGCATGCATGCCCAGAGGGAGATTCAACTCATCAAATTTTATTAAATATAATAAAGTATATTTACTATCAATTGAAATAATAATCTATATTAATAGTTTATTATTTGAATTTAAAAGGAAGAAATAATTTGATAGATATTACTATAAATATTAACTAAATTATTTAATATTATTGATTTTATTTTAACTTTATATGTATTTAATATACGAAAAATAATTATAGCTACTTAGGTAAATTTAAAGAATGAAAATATTATACCCTATGTATATGAAATAACGATAAGAGAATAAAATGGTTATCCAAAAGCGAGTGAAGCTCTTATGAAGTGATCTAACCACCTGAATGTTATTTTAATAGCGACCTTTTGGCACTAAATGTAAAAGAGCTCAAGAAAAGAAGTTTTTATAGGTGGCTTTTAAAAAAGTGGAAAAAAGAAGTGGAACCACTTCAGAATAAGAGGTTTATTATAATATTAAGCTCTCTATATATGTTTAATCTTAAAATAAACACCCTATTGAAAAACTAAAAAATGCACATTACCTTCCTCCTCAAATCCTGTACAATTGGTATTATCGAAATTGAAAAGAAAGGATAATCAAAGAGGTTAGTAACCTTTTCTATTTTATTACTCGTATTCAGAGGCGGATTAAACGCCGGGCGGACCGGGCGGCTGCCCGGGGCCCACCAGCCCGAGGGGCCCACTGAAACCTAAATAAAAATATTTCCTTAAAAAAAATTTAAAAAAACTGTTGAGTTTATGGATAATCGGAGTTTAAATAAAACAAGTTATTCTTGATATACAGATCTTTATTGAATAACAGATCTTTATTCGGTCGTGTTTGAACCCCGACTAACTTAAGAAAAAATAATCAATTTTGGATCTCGGCGACCACAGTAAAAATTGGTATAAAACAGCCTAAATTATAAAATAAACAAAATTTGTCTTCCAATTATAATTGTAAATAACAGAGGGCCCATTTCAATTTGACCGCCCGGGCCCCCAATCAACTTAATCCGCCACTGCTCGTATATCACAATATATATAGATAATTAATAAAAACATAAGAAGTTAAAATAAATTAATGATATTTAATATTTTCTTAGAATTAGTTACTAATTTTAATTAAAAAGCAAGAAATACAGTTCATTTCCAACTTAATCCAATTAAAAATAAGACTAAACTATTATTAATATACAGTAGTAAATAATAGAAGCTAAATCTTTCTCTCACATACCATATTTGAAGAAGTCAATAGGATAACTAATATAAAACCAAATTAAAAGAATAAAGTTAAAATAGAAATTTGATTGATTGCTGATTTTATTGATTCATATAATGAAAAACTATGCATTTATGAATATAATTAAGTAACATAGAGCACTTGGCGCGAATTGGGAAAAAAAGCTTGGTGTAGAATTTTTATTTAGAAAAACGAAGTTGGATATATATATATATATAGGGCCAATAAAAAATATAGATAGATAATAAAACAAACAATACCAATAAAATATTAGTACCAAAAATAATTTAAAAAATTCAGTATATATTATATGGATCTTTAAACTAAAATCTAATTTAAAATATTTCATTTAATAAAAAAGCATTTATAAATTATTGTTATGGGGTTATACTAAAAAAAAATGATTTTTTTTCATATTGTGGATATGTTTGGATAAAAAGTGGGGGTAATTATTACTTTGGACATTTGTTTATGAAGCTTAAAAAGTAATTTAATAACATTGTTAAGTTAATTAGCTTTCTTCATTAGATAACTTAATGACTATATATAAAAAAAAATAAAAAAATAAAATAAATGATGCCATATTCCCTTAATGATAAATGACAGTAGAATAATTATAATGCAAAATATAATCATTTCTTTGTTTTTAACGCACAGTCTAGAAGAATTAAATCACTAATTGTGTGAAACACCATAAAATATACACCTATATTAAAATATTAGAAAAATATATTTTAGAAAATTAAAAAATTGCTTGTTTTTCTCAATATGTATATACTTACAATTAGTTACTACGCAATTAAAATTATCTTTATTTCTTAATATCATTTCTTTAAACAAAAGAATAAAAGACTGTTATTATAAATATATAAATTATTCAAAATTCGAGCTATAATTTATTTATTAACAATAAAAAATATTTATTTTAATTAATTAATTTATCAAACCTTTTATATTGTTAAAAAAAAGTTTTTTTTTACCTTATTGGATATTTGTAGTACAAAATAAAACACCAACCTAAAAAAGAAGACAAAAATTAATAAAACATTTAAAAAATAATAATAATGATATTTATGTACATATAATAAAAATTGCTTCCTTGAATTGAATTTAATTTATTTGATCTAAATATTATTAAAAAAATTATATATTAATATTAAAAAAAAAAAAAAAAAATTAAAAGGTAATTGTTTGGTCTAACCGATGTATGATGGATTTTGATAAAACTTTACCAGTAGATTGCTTTTTTGATTCTAATCAAACCTTCCTTAAGCAATATGTGGCGGTCGCTTCTAGTTTACAAGATAAAGATTATGAAAATTTGCATATAAACTAGTTAATGTTAATAACTAATAATGTTTTATTGATTAATTCACTAATTATTAACTTATTCAGTAATTTTCGATTTTTATAAGATCGGTTTGGATATAGAAAAATTATTTAATTAATTAATTTTTAAATCTTCTTATATCCAAACCGAATTTATAAAAACAAAAAATTGCATATAAATCCATTGTTATTTTTTTTGGCTACCATGTTTTATTATTTGACCACCAGAGGGCTCAACTAATTTTTTGTTTTTATAAATTCGGTTTGGATATAAGAAGATTTAAAAATTAATTAATTAAATAATTTTTCTATATCCAAACCGATCTTATAAAAATCGAAAATTATTGAATAAGTTAATAATTAGTGAATTAATCAATAAAACATTATTAGTTATTAACATTAACTAGTTTATATGCAAACTTTAATTATTTTTATCTCGTAAACTAGAAGCGACAGCCACATATTGCTTAAGAAAAGTTTGTTTAGAATCAAAAAAGAAATCTATTGATAAATTTTTATCAAAATACATCATACATCGGTTAGACTAAAGTATTACCAATTAAAAAATAAAAATGAAATCATTGTATTTCAATCTTTGTTTTATTAACAATTTAATAATTTAATTTAAAATTAATATCAAAAAGTGAGAGAAGAAATTATATACAATCCTGACAATAAATATATTAATAATAATTACTCATGTGTAATAATAATAAACATTTTGATTTGGATGGGAGAAAATGGTGGGACAGAGTTTGTGGCTAATGTGCCTCATTGTCTCTTAATAATAGGCCCAGAGCCGAATACTAATGTATGGGAATGGAGTATGGTACATAGTACATAGCGAGTAGTGACTTGTGACGTGACGTTGCCCTTAGGGCCAACCACATCGGCCAGCCCTTTTGTTATTGTTCATGTATGTTATAGACTGAGCAGCATTCGATCAATCTAAGTCGGCTAAACAACCATTATTCCTCAAAAGCCCTTTATTATGGAAAATTTACTTGAACATACATGTAAAACAAAGTTTGAAATTTTTTTCATGAAAGCATCCCCAATTTTATTTTAAACTTTTTCATTTTAGGACTAAGTACCGGGACCCCGAGCCTCGGCTCGGTAATTAAGTTAAAAGAAATGATTCATTATTATTGGGTTTGGCTGGTATACTACATCATTATAAGAGTTCTTTATGTCTGTTAAGAACAAAAGTCTTAAAAACCATGGTTTATCATTGAGTTCGAGAACATTTTCACCGATTTCGTGAAGAAATATTTGTTTATCATCAAAACACTCTACAAATCTATTAAAGACTTTGTCCCGACTTAACCATCGTATTTCATAAATTAATAACAAAACTCCATATTTCGATTCAATTTCCTCCAAAAAAGCTTTAAAGCGCTTTTGTGTTAATGCTGATCGTGCTATTATCATGTTCACGATCTTAATAACTTTTTCCATTACATCCTTAATTTCTTCAACTACTTGAAGAAATCAAGTCTTTTATTTACGAATTCTTTTTATTCCTATTCCATAATTTTTTTTTTATTTCTTATTAATATGAAAAGAAAAACAATAAATTTGAAATTGATTATATAAAAGAAGTCTGTTTGTCAGTTTATGTGTTCACTATATGTTTGTATATGGCTGCACGGATTGCGACCAAATTGGGTACAAAACGTCGGTTTGGAAGAATACCGTCACAACTCAAAATTATTAGATTTCCAGGAAAGGCATTTCAAAATTTGTAAAATATTAAAACAATTATATCTTTACAGGGATAAATAATAGAAACAAACGGTTCTACATATAATTGAGAGGCATTTTAAACTATGATTTCGACTAATAATTTGTAATTTATGTACACTTACCTACCCTTTTACACCCCCTTATTTAAGAATTCCCAAAAAATAGTTCGCCTTTTGAATACTGCACAATAATCCAACACAAAATATGACTGTATTCACCAAAACGATGAAATCAAAATCATGGCACAAGGTTTATTTTTCTTTAAGAAAAAAAAATTATCCGAATTTCGCATTAGATTTATAAAATTTAGAAAAGGGAGATAAAACATAATTAATGAAAGCAGAGCCTCGGCTCGGTATTTAAGTTAAAATTAGCTGGAGTGTCTCCACTCGACTATCTCGCAATTTGAATTGGATTAAATAACATAATATATTATATTTAAATTAAATTTAATTAATTATAAATTATAAATAATAAATATTAAACCAGCGCATGTTTGGCTTTTTATTGATGGCACCATGGCACGTGTTGGCGCGTGAGATTTGCAGTGTTAAAAAATTAATTCTGGTACTTTCAGCAATTCAATCAAGCTGAAATTCTATATATAGCAGTTTTATACAATTATTAATCATGTGAAAAATTATCAAACATATATCTTTATTTTTACGGTCACTTTAGAGGAAAAAAAATCAAAACGTTGTAGGTAATGACCCTCTTCCGGTTGACCTACATTTCTCAAAAGTTGATAGAAAACTATGAATTTTGAATAATGTCCATGTACCAAATTTCATCATTCTAGCTCAAACCGTTTTTGCGTAATCTTGCCTACATACATACACACATACACACATACACACACACACAGACATTTTTCTCAACCTTAGTGAAAATGATTCAGGAACCTTCAAAACGTATAAAAACATCAAAATCTCAACATCGAAAATTTTCATGATCGCAATACTATCTCTGGCGAGATAGTAAAAATGATTCATTATTATTGGGTTTGGCTGATAATATTAATACCTGGGACACCGAGCTGTCGCTCGACTCTTTAAAAAATATTAATATACAATTCTTTAATTATTTATTACAATTATTAAATGTTGCATCATTGCATCAATCTGATTAAAATGAATTGAACTGGGGTCCTCAATAATAGAAACAAACAATTTTAGCTAGCAAAATAAGATTAATCCAAGTAATATCGTCTATTTCTATTCGACACTATTTTCAGTTATGAAAAAAGAAGGGATTCACAGTCAGTCGAGAGTAAAAAAAAATGTAATTGAAGACCGCCTTTTTTTAAAATAATTAAATTATTTTTTAGATTATAAAATAAAAATTATTGTATTAACATTAAAAATATTGAAATAAAAAATAATAGTTTTATTTAATAAATTAAAATATTATAAACATTTTTAGTAGGAAATTCTCAGGGAGGTAGGGAGGTCAGATAAGCTACAACTTTTATTCCAAATGTTCTCTCCCTAACTGTGACGGCATGAAGGGCTGGGTTACGTTTAAATTAAGAAAAAACTAATGAAGATGATTTTTCCCAGAGATGTGATCAATAAAACTCAATTTTTCTTTAAAAATACTATCTCTGGTGTGAATTTCAAAAAAAATCGTTAGAGCGGTTTCTGAGAACCCATTTACAAATAAATATATTTACAAACAATTTTAGCTAGCATAATAAGATTAGATAGATAAGAATGAATATCGAATGGGAAAAGTATGAATTAATTTAAGATCCATCAAACTCACGTCATTTTAATGTAAAAATATTTTGAACTATTACTCATATTTTAGCAATGATATATTTGGAATGTATGTCACTATTCATATATGAATTCATTTAGTTTAAGGCGATGATAGATTTGAATGTTAACACATAACTTCAATCATTTAAAATATACCAATGTCGACAACTAAATTCAAATTCAAATGTGACATAAATTTTACCGTTTTACATTATGTTACAAACAAAAGTAATTTAAAACGTAATAAAGAGTCAGTGTCAGCAATTTTCAGAATGGTAACGATCCTAATTACATATTAATTATATATTTTAATTTAATTTCATTAAAAGAGCAAGTAATGAATGAAGGAAGATTATGCTATTTATATGCTTTTATTTAGTTTCACATCGTGTCCTGTTGACCCACTTCCAATTCAATTTAAAGAGTATGTTTATTAGCCAAAATTTTTACAATAGTTGAGAGAGAGAGAGAGAGAGAGAGATTATTAGAACATACAAAAGATGAAAGTTACAATATTTACAAGATTAAATTGTTTCTTTTGCGATCATTTATTGATACGCTATTACAATTTTACTTAATTATATTAGATTTTATATACATTTGTTTTCTTTTTTTTACTTAAGCATATTTTAAGTTTAATATACATATAATCAGGGTTGTGATTGTCATCTCACCAGGAAAGGCTAGAAAAACCTGGAGATTGTTGTCTGACCCACTTCCCAATGTTCGAATGAGCTGAAATTTTGCATACATTTGTAACTCTGATGACAATGCAATGTTCATGTTCATCCCAGATCATAAGTGACTTAGGAGGTATTATTTTTATTAATTAGTAATCACATAATACATAATATTGAAAAATAGTAATTTTCATATAATAAATAATATTGAAACATAGTAATTATCTATAAATATATATGAGTATATTAATAAGAGCTAATTTAATTTTTTATCCAAAAATCTGGGTTTCATTCAAAAAGTCACGGTCTTATTAACCTGCCCTCGTAACTCATTTGAATTAAAGAATTTATTCTAAAAGTTATCATTTTAATTAAATTAATTTAAATCATGTTTAATTATTTTCGAAAAATAAGATACGTTATTTTTTTACTTTAAATGAATATCAATTAAAGTAATGGCAATATTGTTTTTGAAAAGATATAAGTATGTATATATAAAGCAATAATATAATAATAATATCAGTCCCCTATACCACCGATTTGATATATTATTTTGAGGTGAAGAATCGACCTGAATTAGATTTTTTCAACCTCACACTATAATCTGAAATCATAAACATGGTGAAATTTCTGTCAAGACTAAAAATTAAGAAATAAAAAAAATATAAAAAAAAAACTTTTTAATAAACACCTTTTGATTTAATTGCACTAAAAAGGAGAAAATAATTTCTCCACACAATCGTTTAATTCAACTTTTATACAAATATTGTGACATATTTAAATCATAATTATTTTTCTTTTTCATTTATTTTAATATTTAACTTATTATTATAATAAAATTATAAAAGATTAAATTAATGTAGAAAGAAAATATTTTCGAAATAAGGTAAAAAAAACACTAATCTAAAATTAATTCAATCTGCATAATACTGAAATACTTTGAAATTGAGTCAGGTCCCTTATCATAAACGGAAACCTAAATAAATAAATAAATAAAAGTTAGTAAAAAAAAAGATTTGTATCATTTTCATTACGGTTATGCCAAGTAAAGGAATTATTCTAATACTTCTACTGATTTATAAATCGGTTGGGACAATTTGTTTTGTTTTGTTCGCGTTTTGTTATATGCTATCGATATGAAATGATAATCAAATAGCCTATGGTGTCGTTTGTTATTTATTATGAATTGGATTCTCTGCAGCTGGGGGCTGCCATTGTAAATCTTTACACGTTTCAACATTTTTGAATTATTCAGACAATATGTGTATTATTATTTAATAACACGCGCTCGAGTGAATTTATTAGAAATCATTTGCAAAATTGAAGGAGGGGATGAAATCGACAATTGAGAGTTGAGATAGATGAGAGGGATGAAGGGGTGGAGGAGGGGGAAAAGAAAGAGAAAGAAATCTGAAAAGCAAAGAAAATATTGATTCCAAATAGTAAACTATAACCATTTTTCATGGGTCATTTTCTTGTTTGTTGAGAAAAAAAACATGTTTTTAGATCAAGTAATTTTTCCAAGAAATTTTTAATTTAATATATATATATAAGCATAAAAATACCTTTAATAGAGAAATTTAGTAAAAATACTATAAATTAACATTTATAACAGACATTGACACCCATTTTACATACATTTTGGGTCGAAAACATGTGAACGATATAAATGTTTTAATTTAATTCCACAATTTGATTCATTTTTTAAAATTTTTTTCCCATTTGGAATTCCAATTGAATTAGAAAATTAATAGATATAATAATTCGCCGGATAAATATTACATGTTTTTTTTATTTCCCTATGGAATATATGATTCTTTAATTTTTGGCAAGTCTTGAAAGTCTTGAAGAAAAATAATAAACATTCATTCTCTTCATGAAATATTTACATAATTTTTGAAGTAAATTTCGATTATAAATATATATAAATATATAATTTAAAAAATATATAATTTATATCGTGATTTAATAATTCAATCTTTGTAATTTTCAAACTAATATTTCATCAAATTAGCGCTACTTAGGCTGAAGGGAGAGTCTCCGCTCAGGCAGCGACAGATACCGAGGCGCTACTTGTATCGATTTTCTCGCGGTTCCCGCTCTGAGGAAATTAATAATCCAGGGATAAAGAGGAGGAGGTCCCGTGGGACAGAGACTCTGGGTGATGGGTGGACGGAAGGAGGGAGGACGAAACCCATAAACTCACTTCTTAGATGGGGCCCTTAAAAAGCCGGAAAAATTCCCGTCAACAACACTTTATGTCAGACCTGGAGAGGTAATTTTTTTAAGTTTCATGAATTCTTTGTTGATTATTTTTGTGCCATTCACTTTGCCAAAAAGAAGTCGCACAACACTAATTTATTTTTGAGAAGGGATATGATATTAAATCTATATATACCGTGAAATGTGTCAAAGAAATCCCACGTGGATCTCCTCTCACTTTCATCGTTAAATATTTATCTAAATTGAATTTCAGATTGTAAAAGGAAAAATTAAATAAATAACTAAAAAAAAAAAAAAACAAGTGAATGAAATTTTAGGATTGAGTTCGAGTATAGAAAATAGAGATGTTGCGTAGCAAGGGAGTTGTTAAAAGGATGAATGATCCGGATGGCAATTTACTTTTTGAGAGATACATATTAAAATGACAAAACTTTAAAAATAACCATTAATTTTTAATTTGTTTTTTTTTTTTGTAAGTTCTAAATAAAAATGAAAGTTTGTAGAAATTTTCGAGTACAATTTATAATCAATTTAACTTGAATTTTAATTATTTTACTACCTGGAACACCGAGCTATCGCTCGACCCTTTAAAAAATATTGATATAAAATTCTTTAATAATTTATTACAATTATTTAATGTTACATCATTGGATCAATCTTATTAAAATGAATGAAACTTGAGGTCCTCAATAATAATAAATAATATTAATAAAATTTAAATATTTTAGTGAAAAAATATTAAAAATTATAAAACTATCAAAGAATTAATTAATAAAAAAAAACAATGAATAAATAAATATAAATTAGTAATTTAATAAAAAATAAACACGAAAATAGATTAAAAAAAAAGATAAAAAATTAACTAATTAAAATTTATAAGAATTAACAAAAAATTAATCGACAAAACAGGTTAAAAAATTGTTTTTAAAATATAAATAAAGTTACAATGTTTGCAAGATAAATAAGATAACTTTTAGATTTTTTCTGGTGACAGATTAATAAATATATTTCGTAATTTGATTCTAAAATATTAAAATAAATATTTTTAATTTTATTTCGAAATTAAATAAAATATTTTAAATATAATAAAATATTAATACATTTTCAATTAAAAAAGAATGTCAAGAGGGAAATTGGATGACGCAGTGAGTGACGTCGTATAAATTTAAATTAAGAAAAAACTAATGAAGATGGTTTTTCCCGAGGCTGAAACCAATATAGATCGATTTATCTTTATAAATATTATCTATTGTGTGAATTTCAAAAAAATCCTAAGAGCGGTTTAATATCTCAAAAATATACAAAGGTATATATATATATATATACAAATATATTCATTTATATATTCAATTATTGCTAGTATAATAAGATAAGATAATAAATTAATGGCCTTAGTTATTTTCCACAAGTGACAGGTTATGGTAAAAATATGACCATTTTATTAAAATATTTTCTTTTTCTTCGAAATAGTATATACTCAAAAAGTATAGAGTAGGATATAAATAAATATATAAATAGTATATGCTCAAATAACTTTTATAATTTTTATGTATTTACATATTATTTCAATATATAAAAATATATATATGGTATCAAAGATAATAATTGATCTACTTTTATCAATCTCAACTTAACTCAAATTAAAAAATGATAATCTTTGGGATTTAAGAAAACACTGTCAAGAATAATCAATTGTTGTGTAATTTTATAAGTTTTAGAAAAGTAAGTTTTTATTTAGTAAAAAAGAAAAAAGAAGAAGAAGAGGAATCTACAAGAAGTCACGTTTTCAACCCACGTCTCCCTTGCTCATCCAAGGATTCACAGGGTTGAAATAAGCTAAAAGCACTTGTGGTGTTTTGAGTATTCGGTATCTGGAGAAGAGAGCGAAACGCAAATTGAATAATATATATACTCAGAGATTAATCAAAATAAAGAAAAATAAAGATAACGATCTTGAGAAAATTTATTTATTTCCTTTTCTTTATTATTATTAAAAATATTTATGAGTATATAGGTATATCTACATATTGAAACGTAGTTTATTGTTTCAGTCAGGAATTAAGGAATTTGACAACAACTTCACCAATTTGAAAAATGTAGGTATAAAATATATATAATTATTAAGAGAATTTTTATTAAAAGACCACATTATTTGTATAAAATTATTTATTAAATTAAAATAATTGTACAACGTTTCAACTGCTTATTCTGCAGTCGTTTTCAAGTAACCGTACGCTTGCTCCGATTCAAGCGGACTGATGCATGTCGGGACACGTCACCTCTTATATAGGCAGTGATATGGGCGCCAATTTTTGGCTCCAATTTTTTACCGCCAATTCTTAATCTCAACATGAAGTCAGCAGCAATTGTCAAAGCAAGCGTTTACAATCAAGAAGTATGATAGTGCATTATGTCTCTGTGTTGAGATTAAGAATTGGCGGTAAAAAATTGGAGCCAAAAATTGGCGCCAATATCACTGCCTATATAAGAGGTGACGTGTCCCGACATGCATCAGTCCGCTTGAATCGGAGCAAGCGTACGGTTACTTGAAAACGACTGCAGAATAAGCAGTTGAAACGTTGTACAATTATTTTAATTTAATAAATAATTTTATACAAATAATGTGGTCTTTTAATAAAAATTCTCTTAATAATTATCAAAATAACCACAAAAGCTTTAATAAATAAAAATATATATACCTAATTAAAAAAATAGAAACAATAATCAATTTCGGACAATGAATATAAAATTAATAATATGTAAACTACCACTTTCGGTTTCCGGATATACACCAAATGTTGATAGATTCATGCTACTGATGCATTAAGTAAATATATCAAATTATATCAAAATTCGTTAAGCCGTTCAAGTTATACGCATCCTTACGGACACACAATATCATGCTAAAAATCTTTTTTTCTGTTTACAAAATGAATGATTCGTGGAGATATGTAAAAATCTCCACATGTGAAATTTGGTGTGAAAACAATACCTTCCCTTCCTATCGTCAGTCGGTAAAATTATTTTATTTATATATAGACATCTCTTAAAATTTGGTGCACGGACAGTCGCGCGGCTTGCCCACCCCTTTATCTGGTGCTGATTTCGATGAGCAAGACAAATGAAGAATTTATTTTGACTACAGGGAATGTGGTGACTAGAAAAATTTAATTTAGAAAATTAGGAGAGAGATGGAATTGAATAAATAATATATGGTTTGTATGTAAAAATTTTTACTAAATATAGATGAGAATAAAATATGTAAAGGATTATTATTCATAGAACATAATTATGTGCATTATACTTTCTTAGAATAAATTATTATTTATTAATTCTTAAAAACAAACATATAATTGCAAATAATAATTTCTAGTCATATTATAGATATTGCTTAAGAATTTACCAAATTTCCATTAACTTAACATATGTTTTACATGCTCAAAACTAAGTTCAATATAATATTTGCTTTAGTCATTCTAACTCTTTAATCTTAAATCTTTTCTGTAATGAATTTTAAAAAATAAATTTTTATACATTTTCTGGTCAAAATTTAATTAGCTAGGTTTTTTTTTCATTTAATTCAATGAATTTTTTAATTGTTTTTTATTGACTTATTTACAAGTGAAGGTGGATTCAATGACATATCTTTTCTGTAATGAATTTTAAAAAATAAATTTATATACATTTTCTGGTCAAAATTTAAGGCTAGGGTTTTTTACCGACCGACGATAGTAAGGGAGGTATTGTTTTCACACCAAATTTCACATGTGGAGATTTTTACATATCATCACGAATCATGCATTTTCTTAACAGAAAAAAGTATTTTTAGCATTATGTCTGTCTGTCCGTATAGACGGCTCAACGGATTTTGATGAAATTTGGTATATTTACTTAATGCATCAGTATGATGAATCAACTTTTGGTGCAAATCCGGAAACCGGAAGTGGTAGTATTAGCGATCGACGATAGGAAGGGGGAAGGGTTATTTTCACACCAAATTTCACATGAGGAGATTTTTTTACATATCTCCACAAATCATGCACTTTGTATTGATTTTATCCTCGGGAAAATCATCTTCATTAGTTTTTTTCTTAATTTAAAATTATATGACGTCACCTAGCCCTTCACAGTCAGCGCCTCAATATTTATTATAAATAAAATAAAAATATTTATGTTCTATCCATATCTGTTTATTATTACATTAATAGATATATTAAAATTATTTGAAATTGTTTCTGTAGCTGAATTTACTTCAAACCGTCGGTGGATTCGGACCTGGCCACAGGTCAACTTATTTTTCATTTAATTCAAAGATGTGTCAAACTTTATCACACCTTGGTTTTAATTGTTTTTTCCTATTATATGATATAACAAATACAATAATCCATGAATAAAAGTTTTTTTGTAATATTACTGGGTGATTGTATCTCCTTTCAATTTTGCTAATGAAAAATAAATTTATCTGGATGATTAATTAACCGTTTAATATATAATTAACTTCTGATTAATACCCAGCGCCGTATATAATGCCTACGTTTTAACAGATTGGAAAAAAAAATATCAGGCTCAACGCATCGGTAATCAACATATTCCCTCGAAAGAATAATTGAATAAAAACAATAAGCGCGGATAGGCTTACTCTCTGAAACAATGGCTTCCCTGTTCTCTAGAGACAATTTTAAAATCAACATTAAAATATGACTCGGACATAATTCGCTCTGTCGATTCGCCAATTGAATTAGTCTACCACCATTGCAATCTACATAAAAGCGTTTTTAATATTATCAAAAAGGGAATTTTGCATGAGAATAAAACTCGTACAATTATTAAATAATATTAAGAGAAATTATTTATTTTCAATTACAAAAAAAAAAAAAAAAATGAAAATTGGTATTTTCATTAAACCCTAGAAAATATTATTTATTCAATTAATTTTGTTTTATATTACGTTTAATTTTTAATTCATAGTTGAAATGTATTATTAAATATTGTAAACAAGAGTAATAGTTTTTTTATGCCCCATACCTATTTAATAATAAATACTAATAAACAATATTTCCTAATTTAAATTTTTCAAAATATTTAATTGAATTAAATTATGAAATGATTATGTTGTTTAAGTAAAATTAAAATTTTAATCAATTTTACTCTACAATTTTAGAATAGTGATTAAATTTAGATTTATCACTTAAGAAATATAATTATAATTATGATTTAAACACAATTAATATAATAGGTAGATTTTATTTGGAAATAGTTTCTAATAATAATAATAATAATAATAATAAAAATAATTCAATGGAGATTGAATAAATCTTTTTTTTCATCGTTAAAAGTTGTTGGGTATCTAAGTTGTCTCTAAGCCTAGTTTGTTTATAAACAAGAAAGCCAAAAGTTTTAATTAAACTTTAGGTCAACGCGACTCTATAAACCCCATATATATGAATTCATATACATAGAAAAAGTATTTTTATCAGAGAGGGATTAAAAAATAATGACGTATTAAATGGAAAAAAAATATTATTACATACGATTTTAATTAATTTAAACTTTTAACGAAATAAAAAAAACAAAATAAAAGATGGTTAGTTTTTGGTAATCGGTTTTATTCCTATATAATTTGTGAATAGACAATGTAAATATGTCCTTTGAAATTTCCTAATTAAATCGAAAAATAAATCTCTTTGTTCCTATAAATCTATATATATGAATACATTTATATAAATTATAAACCATGTCTTTCAGGGGGTATAGTAAATATTTTAGGAGGTGGTAGAATATACAAATTACAATTAAAATTACATCTAACATATGTCCAATTTTCATTTAGTATAGGAAGTAGTATTGTTAGCCAAACAAATATAAAAACAATGATAAACGCGGAATTTTCAAAATCCCACAGACTTCAATGCACATGGCGTTCGATTAAGTAGAATGTACTTTTTATAATCCAAACGATCAAAGCGGTTTATGTGTTTAGTTTATCTTTGTATACTTTACTTTTCAATCAGGCAAAAATTCCAAAAGATAAGGTCTAAAATTATTTAATTATTTATATATAGGTATATGATAACTTTGAGAATAAATAAAATAATTTAAATGATATTTAATTATTTGAAATTAAAAATAATACTTTATATAAAAAAAAAACTTTTTTAAAAAACCACGTTTTTAACGCACTAAAAAGAAGAAAATAATTTTTCTGAAACCCCATAGGTACTGACATTACAAACAAGAGATATGATTTGAAGAAAATTTTCTATAACGACTTTTTGTAAAAGGGAATATTATTAGTAATCCAACAGAATACTTTTATTAATGTAAATTTTTTTTGGAAAATTAATTCCTTAATATTAAATAAACATCTTCAATTTACACTTTAGAAATTTTAATAACATAAATATTAAATATTTGCTAGAAGTTTTGCAGTAGCAAAATTTAGTTTTAGATTTCTTCAAGTTAAATTTCTTATATTATTTACCAGAATATTGTTAGGATGTCATTTTTTATCAGAATTTTTTAAAAGTGAATATTATTAGTAATCTAAAGGTAATCTTTTCATAAATTAAATTTACCTCTTTTAAAAATTTCGATAAGTTATAAGCTTTACTTTTTGAAGCTAATTAAAATATGAATTCATTTATCCTATTAATTTGTACCTAATAACATTTATTTATAAATTTTTATACGATACAGAATATTTTAGCCATAGTTGCGCCCCACGTTTTACGTTATAGAAAATTTTCTTCAAATCATATCTCTTGTTTGTAATGTCAGTACCTATGGGGTTTCAGAAAAATTATTTTCTTCTTTTTAGTGCGTTAAAAACGTGGTTTTTTAAAAAAGTTTTTTTTTTATATAAAGTATTATTTTCTACTTTTTAGTCTTCATATATTTACATTTACTTTATTCTTTTAACGGGTTTTTAACGGTTTTTTTCAAATTTAAATATTTACACTTTTTGTTTTGATTTTCCCATACAAAATTATATTCATTAATTATGCTCTAATTAAACACTTGCAAGCTACGAATGTGTTATTTTATTGTATTGTCATCCAGAATACATAACTCTGAAAAGTTTCAGAGCGATTGGATGACTGGAAGTGGTCGAAATTTCGATTGCAAGATTTGACCCGAACAGATAAATAAACAAACAAACAAACAAGAAAGCAAGCTAAGAAAAACGTGGTAATAATAAGTTGACCTGTGGCCAGGTCCGAACCGACCGACGGTTTGAAGTAAATTAATTTCCAGCTACAGAAACAATTTCAAATAATTTTAATATATCTATTAATGTAATAAAAAAACAAATATGGACATAACATAAATATCTTTAATTTTATTTTATTTATAATATATATGTAAGACCAGGCTGTGACGTCATATAATTTTAAATTAAGAAAAAAACTAATGAAGATGATTTTACCGAAGATAAAATCAATACAAAGTGCATGATTTGTGGAGATATGTAAAAAAATCTCCTCATGTGAAATTTGGTGTGAAAATAACCCTTCCCTTCCTATCGTCGATCGCTAATACTACCACTTCCGGTTTCCGGATTTGCACCAAAAGTTGATCCATTCATCATACTGATGCATTAAGTAAATATACCAAATTTCATCAAAATCCGTTGAGCCGTTCAAGCTGTACATATCTATACGGACGGACGGAAGGACAGACATCATGCTAAAAATACTTTTTTCTGTTAAGAAAATGCATGATTTGTGGAGATATGTAAAAATCTCCACATGTGAAATTTGGTGTGAAAACAATACCTCCCTTGCTATCGTCGGTCGGTAAAAATGTATATAAATATTTTAATAATTGTGGTTTTTGTATTCGTTGTTAAATATTTGGACAACTTCTCTCTCATCGGAAGATCAGCGCGAAGAGAGAAATGTGATTATTAATATAAAAAAAGCATATTTATAATAATAAAATAATTGGACAAGTCAATTTATTAATATTTCTGAACAAACACGCAATGTTCTTAATTCAATCAGAGACTTCACGGTTAATCAGAAACATAATAATTTGAAGAAATGGTTATTAATTTCTTAAAATGAATTATTATTTTATTTTTGATTTATATATATATTGAAGAATCAGTATATTTTTTTAATTATTGATATTGAAATTTTATTTAAAATATTCTCAAACCATTTAAAAATATGTTGGTTTTTTTTATTTTCATATCATCGTTCCTGATAATATTGATTCGATTTTCTTTCTCCTATTTTATGAATGAATTGCTCAACAATTAAAGACTTTAACTAATTTTCTTTAACACGATCCTTTCTATGATAATTTAATAAAATTTACAAAAAAAAACATCCAATGGAATATATTTTTATATATCTTTTTCTAATTAATAAATTAGTATTTTATACATTTAAAATACTAAAATTAAATATATTTTGATAATTTTTTTATTTGTTTTAATAATATTAAGTCAATATAAAAAAATCTTGAATTATATCATAAAATTGAGTGAGACATCTCTTTTTCATATGACATGAAAAATATATTGTTCTTGAGATAATCAACATATTTTCTTTTGAAATTTCCTTAGAAAATGAATCTATTTATTTGATCTCGCTCGTCATCTCGATCCATTTGAAAAAACAATCTAATTTGCGGGTGGATGGAGTTCTTTTCGCTTAATAGTCAAGGAGTTTAAGGCACCGTGTGGCACTCGAAGATGATTGATGACCCACTCATTCGGATTCGTTTCTAACCAAAAGGCAGATATCGAAAAAAAAGAATATTGCTACTTTCTTTTGATTTCCAATTTCTTTTTTTTTTTTTTTTTTTTTTGTCGTTTCGCTTTGAACAAATTCACCCAATCGAATTTTTTCAATACTGAGATAAGATGTTACTGATAAGAAATTTTTTAAAAAAATATCTTGATAATTTAAATAAAATGACATTTTTGTGAAATCCTTATCTTTATAATCTATTAATCGATTTTAAATCTATTCTATTAATTAAAAATATTCTTCACCAAGCATTTGTCTTTTGCGGGGTCTACTGCTTTGGACAGCCACCTTCTGAAGCAGAAAGGGTCTGTCCTTCTGTGAAACAAACACGAACTTAGAGCCGACTTGTCATGAGAGTCTGCCGCCAAAGAGGGTATGGGAGATATGTGAAGGATTTTTAATATTGAATTGACGATATTTGGGATTTGATTAGGGTTTGGATCACGATTTCCTCAATTGGAGGCGAGGGGGCGAGAAGGGTTACTTCCCTGAAGTGGACCTATCTCTATCGGGGTCAGTAACAGATAGTAGTTCCTTCTTGTGAAGACGAAATCAACTTCAAGACTGGCCACTTCTCTTATTTCAGCTTCTAATTTCTTTCAACATTTTCTTAGAGAAAAAAATTATTTATTTTTATTATTATCCAATTTTCTTTTCTATCCTGATTTCTACTTCATATTAATACTTTTCTTGGGTATAATTGAAAACACTCTTATTCTAAATTTTAAATAATTTATATGAACAGAACAAACTTTTTATTATAAAGTCTTATATTTTATTATTTGTTTGGTTGTTTTTTATACATAAGTATATTTAATTGAGTGGTAACTCAAGAATTAAATTTAAAATAGGACCACATAAATTAATATATTCTGAGAAAAGAAGAATGTAAGGGGCTTGTTGTTACAGAAAAACAACAAAAAACCTTCGTGATAAAATAATTTTTATTATAAACAATTCCTCACATTCAGTATAAATTAAAGTATAATTTACATAACAAAAATTTATATTATTCCTCAAAAACAACAATAAATTATACAAGCCTTTTATAAATTCAACCATATTCTAACAGGAAAATAAAGCAGTTTAATCAGTGTAGTCTGAACAATCAATTTCGGAATTCAAACATACGTACTGTGTAATATTTTCCCTTAACACATTACACAGACGACCAATTTTTGTGTGCAATATACTTTATACATTTATCACCAGCTTTCCTTGGATTAAATGGGCGACAAAAAATATTATTAATAAAGAACTAACTAACCCACTCAAGTCACTTTAAGCCCCAACAACAAAATGGACGTGTTTAGGTTACGTAGAAAACGGAAATTAATATAACTATAAAAACGTCAATTCATTAGAACGTAAAATTCACAACAGACATTACTAATTTTATGTAAACCAATATTACTAAAAATCGACAATTCTGATAAGCTGCAATTTTAATGACAACACACGTGTGCTCCTCAAATAAAAATACTAGTACAATTAACATCCCACAGCAATAGTGACTTGAATATTTAACGCTTTCTAATGTCATTATAACGTTCAGTGTTTCGCCACCATTATCTCTAACTCCCTACCCATGTCACAATCACTCCCAATTTCATGGACTATGGCACGGATGGCGAACCTTTTTCAATGTCCGTGCCACAAAATTATAAAAAATCTTTTTGAAGTAACTAACGTGCCACAAAATTGTCATTTTTTTCTCTACCACCTGTACCCCTTTTAGCTTGAATATATAATCGAATATTTTTGTATAACTTCTAACTATCCTGTATAAAAGTGTTATCATTTTAAATATTAAACTTTATTCCAAAAAAATAAAATGATTATTAAAAAATTTGGAATTTATTTTTGGTAAAAATATATCTTTCCTAAAAATTTCTTTTTATTTTTATTGTATGGAAATTCTTTAATTGATTATATTTGATACCGTGAACCACTTACGTTTTCTTATTTTGATAATGTTATGTTAAATTCTAGAAAAAGATTGCGATTCTGGCACTAGTCTCCAACCGTCCTATGCGTAAAATAAAGCAAAGCTTGTTATAAATTTTATAAAATTAATTTTTCTTTTTTTTTTAATAAATATTGATAAAATTTAAAGCAGATATTAAAATAAGAGCATATAAGAATATTCTGATATTCTGGTGTATTTCATCGCCCCGATCAATTTTGAGTTTATAACTTCACAATTTCCCAGACAAACAGACAAATAAAATGACAGACACGAAAAATACAAAAGTCCTATTTGGGTTCCCCAGGTCATGAAGAGTAAAGATTTGCAAAAAAATTTAAATCATGAACAATGCTATTTGTACCATAACAACACCCAATGACATAATAGAAGTCCAAACGGTATACACTGAGTCTATCTATTATGAATGTTTTTATACTGCGAGGGAATTCAAGCGATATTTCAGTTTAATAAAATGTATAATTTGCCAGTTTAATGTACTAAGATAGATAAATAAATATTCAGTACTTCAAATTTCATAAATTATAATTTTAATGTGATTTATTCATTTTTAATTTATTTCTTTTGTAAAAAGTTATAATTATTAAAAAAATAATTTTGTCTTTATGCGTGCCACTTTTGGTACGCGTGTCATAGGTTTTGCCATCCCTGGACTATGGGACTAACTACTAAGATTGACAAATTTATAAATCGGTGCTACATTTTGTATTATTGCAAATATGTTAAGATATTTTCAGATATTGTAATTTTATATTTATAATAGTGTAATCTAAAAAAAAAAAATACATTAATGGATATGAAAATAAATTCAACAAAATCTGAATATAAATCTTTACCTTTTAATATCAAACGTTTCTAATAAATTCATATGTATTATAACATCAAAGCATTCCTAAAGAATGTTTTTTAATATAAATATAAAATACTACAAACATTTATGTTTTTCTCCCATCCAATTCAATAAAATAAAATATTGATTCATTAGTGAAATGTAAAGTTGAATAATAATAAATTCTAATAGTAGGTGAATATTAAAACACACAAATTCAAAAATGAGCTGAGGTCAGGCACAGAACCGACCGACGACTTAAAAATAATTAAAAACAACACAACATAAATATATGTAGGAATTCTTTAATCGTTTAATAAACAAAATTATAAAAAAATACATAAGATAATAATTTAAATTCTTAATAATTATTTTTGGCTCGTAATTCCTTGAAAAACTTGCTTCACTTCAGTATAGTCTATCTACTCATTCATTCATTCATTCATTCACAACTGCTCTCGTCTCCTGTTTGCCTAGCCACTTCCCCTTGTTTCTCTTCTCCTGCCTGAATAAATGTATTTTTTATTTCACCAGTTAGTTTAATGTAATAAAAAGTTTCTGACAATGAATATAAAATTAATATTTTGTAAACTACCACTTCCGGTTTTCAAATGTTGATGAATTCATGCTACTGATGCATTAAGTGGATAAATCAAATTTTATCAAAATCCGTTAAGCCGTTATACGAACACACAATGGACAGACGGAGGGACGGACAGACACCATTCTAAAAATATAATACTTTTTTTCTGTTAACAAAATGCATGATTCGTGGAGATATATAAAATCTCCACATGCGAAATTTGGTGAGAAAACAATACCTTCCCTTCTTATCGTCGAACGATAAAAATGTAAACTTTAGTTTTTAAATAATAAACTTTTTTTTTATTATATCAAATATATTTTCAATGTATTTAAAAATAAATTTAATAAGTGAAAAAAGTTATTTTGGTATGGTATTGTACAATATATTACCCGAGATCACTTTTCTTTTTCATTCTTAACAATTATCTAATAACCAAATAATTTTCCTATTTACTTTATTTTAAAATATTAAAAATGTTTAATAAATTTAGATTAGTAGATTATTATTATAATATAATTAATAAAAATTAAATATTCAATTCCTATGTTCGAAATGAAAATATTTAATATTTAAATACAAATATTAATTATAAAATTATTATTTTTCCCTTTTTACCTTAATTTCAAATTTTAATAATTTTATTAAAAAATTAATATAACCATTAAGAAAATTAATAAATCCAGAAAGATCTTAATCTATATATTTTGAAGGTTTACCTGCAATAATCTGTTACTTAGTTATTCCCTATATTTTACAGTACTAATTGAAATGATATTGTAATATAGGTAATTATTATGAATAAACCACTCAAATGGAAACCTAGACCATTTATAGAATACGTTAAATGTATAATAAACGAGGTCGATTGTACAAGTTGGTAAAGTAACTTATTCCCACCATTTCACTTTACAGTCAATTTTACTATCCAACTGGAATATTAATATTAATTTTAACTATTAACAGTTTTAGTGATAAATTAAAATAAAATTACTTGAGAAAATAATATATTTCGAAAATTCTTAAAGTATTGTATGTATTTATTATTTTGGTAAATGGTAGATATCTTAATAATGTTTATTTAGTTACACTAGATAACACTAATGAAATATATTGTGATCGTGCAAAATTACAAGACTCTTGGATGAGAAAAAACAAATCATATGCTTTTTTAGCTGCTCTAATTAATATTTCAATTTGACCAAAAAAATTATTAAAGATCATATATTAGCTTAAAATACTCTAAAATTTCAAGAAATGCCTTTTTCTTTGAAAAGATGAAAACTTCTTAAACGGAAGGAAAATAAATAAAAATGTGATTAATAAGATCAAATTCCATCAAAGATAACACTTTAAAGAGACTATATATTTATTCACATCTTTCTCCAATATAACAGAACGTTCTATTTGGAAAGAACTTTTCTGTCAAATTCAATTTAAATCGTATGATGGTCATCTTTATTTTAAGCCCTCTAGGCTTCACTTTACACAAAAATGTCAAAGATTCTTTAAGAATGGATAAGAAAAAAGGTTGGATGAGGCAAGGGGTGGTAAGCAAACCAGATAAGAGCCAGAGGCCAAGCTAAGCCTGTCAGGCGTCGGCTAAAAAAGAAGCGGTGGATGATGAAAAAATAGCAACAACTTTTCTCGAAGAGAAGTTAGAGAAAAAAAAAAATCTTAAAAGCATCTCATAGATAGAAAAAGAAGTGAAAGAAGAGTCTACGCATGTTGCAACCAGAAAAACCAATACCTAAAAATTCTATCTTTATTGACAAAATAATGATATCCTGAAAAAAATTTGAAAAAGGGATCGAAAGTGACAGGTCGATGCGACTAAATCATTTTTGCTTATCATCTTATTCGTTTATTTCTTAATCTAGAAAATGTTGGAAACATTCAAAATAAATTGAATAGATGTTCCAATGTTCAATAAAATTTACATAAAATAAAATAAACATAAGCAAGAAATATTTTAAATATTCCTTTTTCCAAGTATTTTTTGCCAAATTCATAGGCACTTTCTTATCAAATTACAAGCCTTCTAATGTTTGTCCGATAAAACTTTTTTAATACTTTATTTGAAATCCGATAATTGAAATAATTATTTTCCATTTTTACATATAAAAACATAAATTATTAAGAATTTAATCTTTAATATATGAGAATAATGGGGATAATATTAAATATTGGCTTGATGATGGATCATATTCTTCACTTTAATATTCATATATTTTAGAATTAGCTTCATTTGTCCGTATGAAATAGATTAACAATTAAGTCCACATTGTTCATCCAATGTGGGAGAATCTTTTCATACATGTTCGAAAATGAATATAAAAATATTAATTCTAGTAATTCAATTCAGAATTATTTTAATAAATTTATTTTTATTTTTATTTCTAATAGTTCAATATTTAATTTATTTAAAATACTTAATTTTATCTAATTTAATATTATTAGGTCATTTAGTCATTTATTGAATATTTTAATTTCAATATATCAGATCAATTTTTAAGATAAGAAAGACATAGAAATAGTATATATATAAGTTGGTAATTAGTTGAGGTTAAATGACTTGACCAATGGATTTCTTAAAAAAACAATTTAATAAAAACATATATACAAATTAAAAATATATACAAATTATATAACCCAGTTACCTTAAAAAAACAATTGGTTTTTAAAGTCAACACTTCATTTATTTTTAATTTTTACTATCAAAACCAGATATTATATTTATTAATATTTACCAACTATTCCATCTTTAAAATTAATTATTTGGCAAACAAGCATCTTTTAACAACCACACACTACTAACCTCACAGACACAAGTTCCCCGTAAACTCCACAAAATATTAAATATTTTACATATATATATATATGTACTTATAAGGGAATTTTGTACATAATTATACATATTGATATTTTTTATTGTAAATTTATTCAAAAAAATACCGAGCGTCCATTGCCGACTGTTTGTGCTAGTATAATAAGTTAAGATAAATATATTATATCATCATTTCATTTAGAGAAAAATAATTGAGTCAGTAAAAAACTAAAAGAAAAATTTAAATTTAGATTATGTTAATTTGAGGCTAGTAATTAAGGCTTGTACTAGTAGCGTGTGCATTTAATGTAAATTTTTCTTGATTCAATAGCTAGTCATAAATAAATATATATATATGTTTTTATTAAAATAAAAAAAAAAGTTTTTATTAAACTTAGACATATTATTATAGTTCATAAGATCTTTTTAAATTGATTATGAACGAAAGTACTATATTTGTTATAATTATAAGTAAAATAAAAATATAAGTAATGTCTCTACTTACAACTACGATGAATTATTTGATATTGAATTATACCTGAAATAAAAACAACAAATAATTATTAGAAACGAATTATAATTGTATAATTTTATCATATAAAATTATTTTTTTTGTGGATGGAGTATTTAAAGGATTGAATAATAGAGAATGTTTATATGCTCAATAAACAAAATATGAAATATAAAATAACTAATTATAATATAAAGTCATTTTAAAATTAAAGTCACAAATCAATATTTATCTTCATTTATTAACAACCCCACTTTTTTCGAGCATTTGAGTTGTCATTAGGGAAATTATAACAATCTTCCTGAACTGAAATAAAAAATATAATACAGACTATATTCTTAAAAAATATTTTGATGATTAATAAGATATAAATAATTAACTGTTGAAATGTTCTCAATTTCATCCTTCTTATCAATATATTTGGAGATTTATTTATTTGTTTTTATTACAAACCCAATTTGCATAATGGTTTCTTTTTCTAAAATGTATTCCTAATTTTTTACATTCAAATGTAAATAACGGATTTTAATATAAATTATAATTAAAAAATAATTATAACAAAATAAAATTAAAGAATATATTTATATATTTAGTACTTAGAATATTTTGCAAAGAAAAAATAGTGTAATTGAAAAATAAAAGCATATTAATTAAAATTTTTTAGAAATTTACAAGTGTCTGTATCCGCTTGATACATCTACCAAAAGCTTGTAAGGCATAAATAATTAAAGAAAACTTTTGTTCCTGAAAAATCGAAAGTGGGATGAAATGGAATGGGATGAATACTTAATATCTATTAATTTTGCTCGAAGGGCTAAAAAGAGGGATTAATAAAAATACGATAGATACCTCTTCACTTCTATCGTTACTTGAAAAATGGGTGGACTGTATAAAAAGGTCTTTTTAAGATATTAAAGATTCGGGATGGATAAAAGATCGCTAAATAAAAACTAATCAAATTTTACAATATTTTAATTAAAATCAATTTAGCATAATAATAAAAGATTAATTATATTTAGGATCACCTAAATATATATAACAACTTAAATCTGAAATTTATTATAATTCAAAGGAGGATATAAGTCGACTTATCTGTTTTTTGATCACGGGAATTGGGAAAGGGAATTCGCCGTCTCGCGTGTCTTGGATGATCGCCCTGCTGCGGATTGATTGCCAATTGATTTGGAAAAACTTCGAAAAACGGATTAACTGGACCCCAAAGGATCCAATGTGGCAGAACCAATGGTTTTGCCCTCTCGGAACAAACTCGGAAGCAAAGGGCGGGCAGCTGAAGTCTCTGTAGCAGCCTCGACGATCCCAAATTGCACCGCGTTCAAGTTGTAAATTTGAACGGGCCAAATGCGAGCGAAACTGGCCGAGCAAGGCGTCGGCGGGCAGGCAAAAGACAACAAGGCAGGCAGAACAACAAGAATAGAAGGTGCCGTCCCCTTTTTATATGATGATATGTAAGAGGGAGGAATGTCGCTCATTAGGGGTGGTAAGGGAGGGATGTGGTCAAACTTATTAGTTTATTTAAATTAAAACAAAATGCTTAAAATAATAATTGAAAATAACTTAAAAATATTAATATAAATTTTATAATTACCTAACATTAACATTTATAATTACTTAATTTAATTAATATATAAACATAGTCGGAGGGCGGTAATTCAAATTAATTTGAATTTAGGTTCCATCCGGAACCAGTGTCTATATTTCTTTAAAACTAAATAATGGAAATTATATTAAGATTGATGTTTAAGATTACTAATCCCATGTTTAAACCGAGCCTCTTGAATAAAACAATATTTTTGAAAATTTCATTTCATATTGAAACAATAAAATGTTTATACGTGCACCAACGCTTGATAAATATTTTTTTTATCTGTTTTTAGTGATAAATTTATGTTCTTATAATCAATCGTATGTTGCTTTAACAAGAAATTGTATAATAAAAAGAAAAAAAAATAAATTACTGAGATATACATGTTTATAATAATAACAAACAAAGAGTCTTTGGAGGGGCTGAAGATAAAATAGAGATAACGTATATCCTGCATTGTCCTGCAAACCTGCTGGATGCCATTAACCGCCTCGGTGAATTGCAATCGGCTTAATTGGATTAATGCGGACAGACTTTTAACCCTCTTCTCAAAAATAAACGATTTTACTAACACGAGAAAAAAAGAAAAAATTATATATTTTAAATATCTTTATTAGTAATTTTTAAAATAAAGTAAATGATCCATTTAAAAAAAAAATATTAATAAGTTTCATTTCAATTTAGTAGATCAAGAAGTATAGATCTGAGATACAGAAATTAATTCAAGTCTCGCCAAGTTCAGAAAAATTAAAATAGCAAATTGTCATAAAAAAATGAATAATATAAAATATCTATTTCAACGCTCCGCCTCTCAGTTCTTTAAAAAAAACAATTATATTGTGTAGGATTGATATAAGAATAATTCGATGATTACGAATATTCTTTATTATACTTGCCTTATTTTATAATAATACATATATCTACTCTTTGGTCATCAATCAATTTATATTTTAATGATAAAATTTTTTATTTATAACTTTTAATAAGAGTTTATGAATTATGAACATCAGAGCGGCCATTGAATTTCTATCTCAGTTTAGAGAACCTGTTCATACATAATCCACATTAATACCAAAATATACTAGAAAATTCCTAGAATTATTCAAAAATGTAAATAATAACTTTAATTTCTAATAATTTAATTAATTAGTTCAATTTAATAAGAGTTTTAGTTCATTTTTATTTAGTATTTATAAATTTGAGATATTTTTAAAAAAATTATATATGTATATATATAATGTTAAAATAATATTACAAAATAAAATTTTCATGAACCCTGGTTCAGGTCCCAATCCTGGCAAGAGAATTTCTCTTGTTGGGGTTTATGGGGAGGAGTCCACCCAGCCTCTAGGATCAAGAATGAGAAGCTATTTGTTAATAATATAAATATAAAAAAAATATAAAATAACGTTTTTCTCATGGGCTAAAAATAATAAAATAATTTTCCTATAAGTCTGACAAAATTACATTACAATTAATTAATTATAATTCAATTATATTTTTTCCATACCTTCTAGGGAAAACTTTTGAAAATTTATAAAAATTTTCAAAAGTCTATCTTAATTTAAAGTTGATGTAAAATCGATTTCAATTTGTGATAAGTGCGAACAGACAGACATGAAGCGAAGTTGATAAAAAGGTTCTAATAATGGGTGGTCGAAAAAGTCTTTTCGTATTTTGTCCATAGATGTCGTTGGAATCGTATATCTCCAGTACTACCAATCACATTGTGTCATACCATATAGTGTTGGAAAGGTGAAATTTCAAGCTTCATTTAACCATAAAGAAAATTAAATTTGGTGAAGCTGAACAAAAGTTACAGTTTTTCAAAAATGAGTGAAAATAATGAAGAAATTCGCTATATTTTGAAATTTTTGTATAAAAAAGGGAAGAAGTTCACGGAGACGATGCTATATCAGTTGGTGTAGCACAACAATGGTTCGCTCGCTTTCGTTCTGGAAATTTCGATGTGAAAAATGCACCTCGTTCTGGTCGACCTATCGTTGAAAAAGTCGATGAAATTATGGAAAAGATTGACAAGGACCGTCACATAAGCAGCCATGACATTGCCAAGGAACTAAACATTCATCATCAAACGGTTTGGAACCATTTAAAAAAGGCTGGCTACAAAAAGAAGCTTGATGTGATTAGAAATACGAAAAGACTTTTTCGACTACCCCAATAAAAAGTACCACTTCAAAAACAAAATAAAAGTTGAGAGGATCCATTCTGCTTATAATGCAACACCTTGATCTCACTTAGGTGGCAAAGCAATCGACTTAATAAAGAGCTGATATTAACTCATACCCTTTTATAATAAAATTAAAGAGGTACTAAAAAGTGATAAGTATTATAAATTATGTTATCCTTGTTAGAAAGATCAACAAGAGACAGAGAATAATCTATTTTTGTTATGAAATAATTTGCGTAGTGTAGTTTTGGCAAATATTTTATTTAAAAATTTAGAATTATTTATTTATTTTTTATTTATAACATCTTAAAAAATATTTTTCATTAATATAAATGTTTTTCTCAGTAACAATTTCATTTTTTTCAGTAAACTAATATTTTTTAACCTAACACTTATTTTTTCTTAAACCATTTTAATGTCACTATTCTTATTATTTGTATTCTTTATCTTTTTTAAAATAAGAGATTTCTCTTATGTCAGTTAATGTGTGGGTAGAAATTTTGTCATGATTCAGCATCCATTTGAAACTTATTTTTATTCTAGTTTAATTTAATAATTATTAATTGCACAATTTTTTTTTTAAATTTAAATAAAATAAATGATAACCATTTCATAAAATTCTTTAATAATTTTTTTAAATCAAGTTATTAATAAACTATCAAATTAAATTATTTAATTATTAAAATATTACTTTTCATTAAAAAATATAGAAATGAATTAAAGTTGAATAAAAAAAAGAGGTGGCATTATATATAATATAAATTATTTGAATACAATTAAAAAGTTTTTATTTATATTTTTATTTTTTTTCTTCTTTTTGAGAGGAGAAGAGGAGGACTATATTTTATGAACTTTTTAATTGACAATTGTAGTTTTAATTTTCCGATTAAAAGTTTGATGATTAAAATATCAAAGTTATTAAATTATATTTTACGTATAATAATAATTAATAAATTCTTTCGAGGTATTTTTTGTGTCAATGGGCTGAGAATTATGTTTAGTACATATGAACATGTACAAAATCCTCGAACCGATCTTAATATAGTTACTAAAAATTAAATTAAATTGAGTCTCGCGAGCCTCATTTGGCTCTTTCTATGATGATCATCATGATGTGGCCCTCGTGTTCCATGCGTCATTATTAATAATTATAATATTTAATTTTCAAAACGTAAAAATTATATTTTGCCTAAAAATATACTACAAACATGATAACAACACTCACGGAGAGCAGTTTATTTAGTTATTTGAAATCCAAAATAAAATCTATACCATCTACGCAAATCCTATTCAAATACTAATAATATTGAAACAAAAATGATAGTGGCTCTTTAAAAACAAAGAAATTTTTAAATTGTAACTTTTGGCTCTTCCGTCTCAAAAGGTTGCCGACCTCTGTTCTAGGGTAGTATTTGTATTGGCGCTCTTATTTCTACAACAGTCAAATAATAATTTATTAATTAACAATCCTGTTTTTATTAAATCTATTTATATGCAAAAAAAAGTATAAAGTAGTGAAATAATTCATAAAAACAAATTAAAAAATAAAAAATTCATTTGTAAATCGGACAATATTTTAAAATGGAGTAACTTTCTCATTGGCCTAATTTGTTTTATCTCTTTCGTTCAAGATCTAGTTATTGCATGATCTAGTAGTAGGCATCTGGGTTGTGAATTAATTAATTTTAACTAAATAATTTTTGTAATGTTAAGTTATATATCTAGAAAATTAATGAAGCCGTTTAAAAAAAATACATATATCATGTGTGTAGACAGAAATCAACCCCTTCCCCCTTACTCATTCTAATGTCATCTTTCGTAGTGGGTATAGAGGTAAATTATAATTTAAATGCATAACTATTCGAGAGTTATTTATGTATTATAAATTTTTAATTGAATAACCAATACAATTGATATGAATAATAAATAGATTTTGCACTCATATTCACATTATCTATTGATATAAATTTATAATTGTATAGTATTTTATTAATAAAAATATTAATATTAATAATGATAAAAATAACAATACTAAAAATAATATCTTCATAAGAGTTGATTTATCTAATCTTTCAAATTTCCAGCATCATAAATAAATAAAAAAAAAAGAAAGAGAATAAATAAATAAATAAATAAATAAATAAAAGAACAATCAAAGAATTGATTTTTTTTACTTCATTTGCATCGGAATTAATATTCAAATGCAATGTTTTTTTATTTCATTCGTGGAAACCGAAGTAATTGCAAATTTCGACGCTAAAATAATTTATTAGGCTCCTTTTTCCAGATGACAACGGATTTAAATTGATATTTCAATCGAGGCAACAAGTAGAAGAGTGATGAGGATCCCGTTCAAATGAGATCTCGTCGATACTTTATTAAATACTATCCATCATTTTCTTTTATTATTTTTTTTTTTTGAACGCCAAGTTCATCACCGATTCGGTAAACAAACTGACAGAAATGATAGGTGACAAGAAATAATTTTGTCTTTTAATTTTATTTATATATACCTATATATATATAATCAATTTACTATTATTAACTATTATAATATGATAATTTACACTTCCAATCGTTGAATGTGATCCAGTTTTTATCAGTAGTTATAACAAAGTTCAAGTATTGAGTTTCAGCAGATGTTAATTTGGTCTAGAGTTTTTTTCCGTATAACTCATGTGTAACCCATACTTCATTTCTGCAGTTAGTTATTCCAAACAGAATTGAGGTCAATAAATGTATAGATCCATAGCTCGACATTTTCAGTGATGGGATGTCACAAAAGTGTGATTCATTTTCCATTTTAAGTACTGTCACCGTACACAGTACAAATTTTTTCATCAGCCTGTGGCAGCATTCTCCCTTTCTGGTAATAATAATTATAAAGTGCAATTATTCGTTAGTTATTCTCAATTTCCAACCATTTCACTAATTTCGATTTTTATAAATCCAGAGTAACGAACAATTTATTAGATTTTCTACAAGAGTTTAGAGAGGTTTCTGGAAAAATAACACGACTTTTTTTTCGAGACCTATTATAATATATAAATTAATTTATCTAAAGGTCAGACTAATTTCATTTAATTGTATAGTTATCTTTTTCAATTACTATTTAATTAAATTAAGAAAATTAATTTATATTATATAAAACAAGCTTGCCTGATGATCTTTTTAACATAAAAAATATTAAAAAATAGCTTAAAACAATTTTTTTTTAAACTAGAATTTTAAATTTTCTAATTACCTTTATATATATATGTAATTAATTATAAGTGGGAAAGATAATATCCAGATATGTGTTTAAAATAACAAAACATGTGTTTGTAAATTATTTTTCGATATAAACTCAATTTAAACACAATCTACATATTTTCAACAAAGAATTTATACAATTTTCATTAGTGAATATTATATATTTGTATTAGACCTAATATTAGTTTTCTAATTCAAACATAATACATCAATCAAAATAAGCATTGACGAACCATGTATATTTTAAATAAATTATTTGGATGATATCAAAACATGTGACATTCTCTATTCAATCCAAATCTAATTAAATAAAATAAATATTCTTTTTTCGTATACTCCTCCTTTTATAGTGATATATTTATTTAGTCAATATTTATATTAGGTTCTACCCTCTCAGATTAAAGTACTATTTATTGATTATAGAAACTATTGGAGGAACCGTTAAAGCCGAAGTTACTAAGGAAGTCTGCCACTTGTTGAAACTTTCCAGAAGACTGTTGACTTGTAAGTAGTCTCAGAAAACAATTGATAAAATATTATTATCTTGATTTACCCACAGCCGTTTTACAATTGTTTACAATTTCAAATTTTAACCATAAATTTAAATTGATGGACACATAGGAGGATGTATCTACAGAAGATGACGTTCACAAAAGCATAATATAACTTAACAATAACATAACATACATAATAATATAAGTACATACAAAGTACTAAGTAGTTTTTTTTATTTATTTGAATTTAATTTTTTATCAGTCTTTAGATTTATAAATAGAAAAAATAGATAGAAATTTACAATAATTCAGAAAATATTAATATTCAGCTTTCATATTGATCAAAATTTAGATTATTGAAACATAAACCAAAAAAAAAAGAAGTTAATTAAGAATAATTTTATATAATATATTTCCAAGTGAAAATGAGGAGATGACGATTCTATTGTTCTCTTTTATTCTCACATAAGTTATTTGATAAAATATAAAATCCACGAGTGCCAATGAGGCGAGTATTAATTCAATTAACCACCCTCTATTCTTCTCTCAGTCATAAAATTCCATTTGAGCAAAGAAACAAAAACAAGTCAGACAAATAACAAAAAAAAACAACTAATTTTAAATTCAAATTAAACAAAAATACCAACTCTTGAAGGAGATATTACTCTAAGATAGAGAGTAAATAATAGGGTCGACGGATCCATTTTGAAAAATCATTTTTTAAATAAATAATCTTTCCAAAAATAGAGAAAGGAACTCTAATTAATTTACCAGATTAAAAGATATCTAAACGGATTATTTTAACTTTTTATTTTTATTTCAAAGCACCCCCTCTTTCCATCATCCTATTCCCATTATGCCCAATCTGCCCATGAATGATAAAATAAGTAAGAATTTTTTTTTTTATTTTTATTTGATAGAATGATAAAAAAAAATGTTCAGGCCATTATTTCTCATTAACCAAAAACATTTTAAAATCAAAATTATTTGATTATTATGAATTTATTAATTAATATTGAAGGAAAGTCACCAATGTATCACCTAAATTTCGTTATCTAAGAAAATCTTTTTTTTTTTTGGTTTAAAGATTATTGTTAATAAAAAAAAACCGCGTGTTAATCAGATTCGTTTCGTTTAGAAATTAGATTTGAAATTAAATTAATCTTGATGACTGATCAGTTTGTTGATGGATGACTAAGTTTTTATTTTTATTTTGGAAAAAGAAGGGGATATTTCTGGTTTTTTTTTTAAGTTTTTTTAGCAATCTGTCCGTCACTCAAAGAAAACTTTAATGAATGACTCTGCTTCCATTTTAACATTGTAGATAAACTTAGTTTTTGTTTTTTTTTTGTTTATATTATATAAAAAACAAATATTATATAATTCTAAACGTAAGATCATCATCCTTATGTAAAATTAACTAGTTTAAAACTTTTTTATCAGTATTTTAATTGTCATTAGCAATCCCTAACTTCGACTCAATCAAGTCATTTTTCAACCCTATCAACCAATTTTCAAGCAAAAAAAATTATAAATTAAATTTATATTTTCAAATCAATATAACAAGGATTTAATTTTATTACGAAAATATTTTTTTTATAAATGATTAATGTAAATTTGCATAAGAAAATAATTTTTATAAATAATATAGTAATATATTCATTAATGTTGTTTTTTTTTAAATTTACTAATTTTTTAATTGAATACTTAAATATTCGCTTTGGAATTATAATGGTAATATAAATAATGGCCAATGGTTTAAATAGGATCGAATCAATAAATTTAAAAAAAAATATAATTGTGACACATATAAATAGACATGATAAACATACTTATTGATCGTTTCACCAAGTGAATATTTAAATTTAATTTTAGTCATACATTTAAACAAAATATGTTGTAATTTTATTTAATTTATTTTTTATTTAATTTTATTAATTGAATGCTTCCCAATTAAATAGAATTCCAATGAAGTGTAAACGATAATGTAATACTACTACAATAATGATTGTTTTAGACTAAATACATTCATAGAAATGATTTTATATAAATATATAATATTCATGTGAAACGAGCATATTGATTTATGAAAAGTGGATTAACCCTTCATAAAAGTTGTTCTTTAAGACCTTTCGTTACATTTCTACACGTTCCAAGTTGTGGAAGCTCTCAGCGAACTGTTTTCACTTGACTGGATTCACATCATGGGGTTGAGTTGCTTAACCTGCTTAAAGAAAACTTTCAACTCCTTTGCAAAACTCTTTCATCCTCCCCCAATGGTATATATTCACTACCACATACATTTATAATTCTTTCTCGTTTCGTTTCCACTTTATCACTGGTATCGTTGTTTTAAGATTAAAATAGTAATCAATAATGAGATTTTATCCAATCTGTAATTGATTTTTTTTTAAATAAATAATAAATAAATATAAATAAAAAATAAATATCATAAAATGATGATTTTTACCAACCGACGATAGTAAAGAGGAGGTATTGTTTTCATACCAAATTTCACATGTGAAGATTTTTACATATCTCCACGAATCAAGCATTTTCTTAACAAAAAAAGTATTTTTAGCATGATGTCTGACCGTCCGTCCGTCCGTATAGATGTGAACAGCTTGAACGGCTCAACGGATTTTGATGAAATTTGGTATATTTACTTAATGCATCAGTATGATGAATTGATCAACTTTCGGTGGTAGTATTAGCGATCGACGATAGGAAGGGAAGGGTTATTTTCACACCAAATTTCACATGAGGAGATTTTTTACATATCACCACGAATCATGCACTTTGTATTGGTTTTATCCTCGAGAAAAATCATCTTTATTAGTTTTTTCTTAATTTAAAATTACATGACGTCTCAGCCTGGTCTTATATATTATAAATAAAATAAAATTAAAATTTTATTACATTAATAGATATATTAAAATTATTTGAAATTGTTTCTATAGCTGGAAATTAATTTACTTCAAACCGTCGGTCGGTTCTGGCCTGGCCACAGGTCAACTTATTCTTTGTTATATTTCGACTATTTTATTACCTAATACAGAGGTTCTTAAACTGTGGTCAGCGGACCCCTGGGGGTCCGCGAAGACTTTACTGGGGGTCCGCAAAGCCATCGTACAGGTGCACGAGAAAATAATGAGTCAGTTAAAACTTTATTTAATATAAAAGGAGGTATGGCATGGCTTTGTGAGGAAACAGAGATCAAATACCCAAATTCAACGAAATGTGCAAGAAAACTATTGCTACCGTTTCCATCTTCATATTTAGCTGAATTTTCTTTCTTCAATATTATAATTTCTAATAAAATGTGTTCTACAATATGCAAAAAAATCGTTATTCACCAATCCCTGTTAGAAATATTCAACATATATCCTTGTTCTTATGAGATCGTAAGCCAGAAATTATAACTAATAAAATGACGTAAAGTACCTAAAGTTGGGATGGGGTCCGTCAAAAAAAATTTCTCCAAGTGGGGGTCCGCGGAGTACATAAGTTTAAGAACCTCTGACCTAATATATGGTACAGAAGATACTCGGAAGTCGTTACATTTGCATGTCGTCACTTTGAACTTTCAGTACTAGTAAAAAATTTCGTCGGACATTCACACCTAGTACTTCTCATTTACTTCAGTCCTCGCCGCTTTTGAAAAACAAATATTATTTTGACCCTTGAAAATTTGGACAAAAGAGTCATTCATTTCATTTTTGTCTGAGGCCCGTCAAGAAATTTCGAACTTTGGCCCTTTGATAAATAAAGTTGCCTAGCCCTGAATTATTATATAAACGATATATATACAATAATTAATTAGTTCAAAAATAGTTTATAGGAAACAAAGAGGATATTGGCAAAATCTACATTCAGACTTAATTTTAAAAGAGATAACTAAGTTTCTCCTCTTAAAACAATTCGCTTAAATTTTAATTTTAAAAAGCGAATCATTGTTATATATAACAACAACAAAACAACAACAATCTATTGTTCATTATAAATGGATTATTTAATTAAAATAAGTTTCTTGCGGCTATTCGCAATTTTCTAACTTAATAATTAAAGTATATACAATTTAACTTAATTATTTTTCTTTCCATTTAGGAAATTAATTTATATTTTAATCTTAGATGGGTAGAAAAATTTTTGATAGATGATATACAATGAGAGAAGTAGAAGCATAATGAGAATTATAATAAAAACAGAGATTAAGCTTTTCATATTTAAGTCGCAAAGGGTATACCACAACATTGTAAGCTAACAAGTGATGAGTAAGGTCATTTTACCTACTAGAAGAAAAATTACAACTACGCTACTACTATTCACTTTCTTAAAGACCACAGACACTAGAATAAACACACATATTACCCTTCTGGAAGAAACAAAGAGGAAATTAATTATACAAATGCGTTGTTTCTAATGTGATGCCAACTAACAACCGAGAGTGTTGTAATTAACAACCCAAGTCACATACTAACCATTTAACTTGAAATGTTATGAAATTAACATTAAAATTAAAATTTGTTTCTTTTCAATTCGGTTTTAATATTATTTTAGGGTCATTTGAAATTTTATTTAAATTGATATACTTATTTCCAATTATAAATAATAAACAGAAAAGAAAGAAATAAGATAATGTGAAACTCCCCAAATAAAATTAAACATACTAAAAACTAAATCAGGGGTGGCCAACCCGCGGGCCGCATGTTCCCGATAATTAGAAATAAATTTAATAAAAAATTTAATAAATTAAGGAAAATAAAATAATAACAGATTAAAAATAAAATACAAATATAATGTAGAATATAGTATATATAATTTAATTTGATTGTATATAATTATTTATTATTCCATCAAAAGATTACACTAATTCAATATTCCAAAACGATCAAAGGTAAATCATCATGAATCCCTCAATTAATCCTGAGAAATTACATTAGATTCAATAGACATCCCATCTATTCTGCCCATTATAATTTAAATCAATACTTGTTTAATGACATGGTTTAATAGGAGATATGGCATTAGAATAGGATTCAGTAGAATTTCTAAAGCATTAATACACCACCCTCTAAGAAAAAAGGAGTAATAAAATTATTTTTAATAGTAAAATGTAAATTATTCTTGTTTTTTTTTTTTAATTATAAAAATTGAAGCATCTAAAATAAAATTTGAAAATCATTATTTCAAATTATTTATTCCAATTATAGTATTTATGTGCAATTATTATTCCAGTTGCATTTATATATATATTGGTCTGTGTGGAAATTATTTTGTAGCTTTAAGTCTTTAGTTTAAATAATCATAAACATGAATTTCGATTATAATCGAATTTGATCGAAAACGTTTTTGAGAGTAATGGTATAGATATCCCGATTCACACTACTGATATGCGGTTTTTGACAGATCTCCACGTTTCAAGTCATTCTGATCGCATAAAAGTCGTTTTTTCGTTGACGTATGTGTGGTGTAGGTGACATAAATATTGTTTTTATTTTTATTAAAAATGTTTATTTTAGATTAAAGTTCGGAAGATATTAGGAGTAGATCATTTAAACTGTTTATTGTTTTCAATATATTCTATCAAAGAGAGAGATAATACATTATTTATTATATATTTTTAATTTCAAATTATATTTGTGTTTTTTTATTATATGTATATAGTTCTGATTCGCTGGACTTGTGAAGGAGACTGAACTTGAATAAAATGAATTTTTTAACAATTAATAATATTCCAGACTCTTCCGTGATTTGGAGTTTAGCATGACAGTCTACCACACTGAAGACTCGAGTTCGGACCTAGGGAAATGCGATAATTAATAATTTCTCTTTAAAAGCTCTGCGTGATCCTCAGGGTATATCAGCAAATAATAATAATATTCCAAGCTCTTAATAAAATTGATAAAATCGACTTAAATTTAATTCTTAACATAAAATTAAAAAAGACCTATATTAATGATATCATAGAGACAAAAACCAAAAAATCCTTAAAAAAGATTTGATATCAATTTAAATAAATTCATGAATGAAATACTTTTAATATCTGCAAATAGATTATTTTTTTATCCACTCTTAGAAAATTTCTTAAATTAATATATATTATTAAATATTTCTCTTGTTATATTAAAAAGGATTTATTTAGCATATCAATTATCGAGAGTATCACTAAAAGACTTTAGGACCCACTTCTTATTGTTTTCTCAGAAAAGAAGAAACTAATCACAAAAGCGATATTTGAGGGGGTCAGCGAACAAAAACCGAGCGACATTCGGAATGCGCCCGTTGCAAAGGGAAAAATAGAATAGAAAAGCGGCTTATGTGTCTTGAACGTAAGATGGACTCATTGACTCTAAAAGAAGGCTTTAAAGGGAGAGAGAGAGAGAGGAGTTGGAAAATAGGATGAATCGTAGAGACAGCAAAGGGCTACTCCAATATAGATGGAGGGGGATTTTGAGTTACAGATGCATCATGCCATTTCAAAAGACTAACATAACCATTTGGAAGAGCGTAAGATGATATCAGAACGCATCGTCAGAGAAAGAAAAAAAGAAAAATCACAAAGAGTGGAAAGAAAAAAAAATACAATTTAAAATAAAAGAAAAGGAAAAAATAACAGTACGTATTGTACAATTGAAAAGATGATAAATTACATTAGCTAATCAATATTTTTAATGTGAAATTGTCTACTATTGGAATATCCATTGGGATTATTATAATATTCCATTAAGAAATGAATATAGTAGACTAAGAAAAGAAATTCATTTTCGAATATCAATTAGCATTTGAGACATTTAAATAAATTTTTAATAAATGCTAAAACATAAATTAAATGATTAAATAAATGCAATAAAACAAAAGGAAAAATTAAATCGCGAAAAAGTCTTTTCGTATTTTGTCCATAGATGTCGTTGGAATCGTATATCTCCAGTGCTACCAATCACATTGTTCCATACCATATAGTGTTGGAAAGGTGAAATTTCAAGCTTCATTTAACCTTAAAGAAAATTAAATTTGGTGAAGCTGAACAAAAGTTACAGCTTTTCAAAAATGAGTGAAAATAATGAAGAAATTCGCTATATTTTGAAATTTTTGTATAAAAAAGGGAAGAATGCCACGCAAGCCGCCAATGAAATTTGTGAAGTTCACGGAGACGATGCTATATCAGTTCGTGTAGCACAACAATGGTTCACTCGCTTTCGTTCTGAAAATTTCGATATGAAAGATGCACCTTGTTCTGGTCGACCTATCGTTGAAAAGGTCGATGAAATTATGGAAAAGATTGACAAGGACCGTCACATAAGCAGCCATGACATTGCCAAGGAACTAAACATTCATCATCAAACAGTTTGGAACCATTTAAAAAAAGGCTGGCTACAAAAAGAAGCTTGATGTGTGCGTACCACATGATTAGAAATACGAAAATACTTTTTCGACTACCCTATATAACCTAAAAAAATGTTTTTTTTTTGAAAAACTAAATATTAATGGGGGGGGGGGGGGGGTAATTTTAGTTAATATTAAAAGAGCATATTTCCGAGTCGGATAAGCACCGTGAAGTAAAATTTAATTTTTGTAATTGCTATATAATTTTAAGTTTATGATAGCTTATATGGCATAAACGTGACCCACAGATCTTGATAACAGGGTTCAAACCTCACCAAATTCTAAAATTTAAAAATTAATTTAATAAATATCAAATAATTTACAGTCTACAATAAAATAAAAATGTCTAGCATGGCTGTTATTGCTTAGATAGCCTTAAAAAAAAGTTTATGATTCATATAATTTCAATAGATAAAATTATTATGTATTTTAATTGTATTTCAATAAATTGGATGAAGTAATTTCAATTTAGAAAAATATGAAAGAATTAAGCACACATATTTAATCTTTATTAACATCTTATGTGGATAGAAAAATCAAAATTTCCTATAAATATAAATTGCAAGTATAAAAACTATTTATTAATTGTATATTTTTATATGCTCCATTGATTTCAAGCTTCTGATTACTTTCTCTCTTCCTTTTTCACTCAATTCTTAATAAATTTGTTGGAATTTCTAATTTCCTCAAACTTAATTTTTTTCATTTATAAAGAAATATTAAATTTCAACTTAATAAATATTTAAAAAGTAAACATATAAAAAAATAATAATATGGAATATTAACCAAATAATTTATTTGTGTGTTCAAAAGTTTATTACAAGTATAAGTAATTAGCATAAAGTAAGGTAATTAAATTAATTTGATACCAAACTCAGGATTTAAATATTCATTGTTCAAGTTTAAATTTCAAGTTAAAAACAATAACAAAATTATTTAAATCATATCATATAGGAATAAAATATTCATGAAAAATAATACTACGATTGAATAAGAAGGAATTTGAAACAACAAAAAAAAAAAATGATTGAAAATTATAGATTTAATTTTAAAAATTTTTATTTTCCATATAGAATGCCAACAACAATAAAAATATTTTGAACTTAAAAAAACTGAGAGATTGATATTGATCAAATTATTTGATATTACTATAAAATAAGGGTGGAAAAAAATTCTATTAATATAACATCACGAAGAATTGGATAAAATAAATTAAAATCTCTCTTCAAATATCAAATTCCCCAATTGAATATTCAAATTAGATGCGTTCAATGGTTAACAAATAGATCAAGGATGAATTATACCATGCTAACAAAAGAAAACAAATAGAAAATGATTCATAGGCGTGATTTCGTGGCACTAAATCAGTATAACGCCCGAGAACCCAATACTCAAATAAAGAAAGCCATATTTTATTAACTAGACGGTTTAATAGAAGGGTTGCCAGGTTTACTGGAAAAACGCAAATCGAATTCCAACTGAGAGATTGATTTCGTGGGGCGGAAAGAAAGGATTAGACCAATTAAATCAAAAATGGAAAAAGGAGCGAAGAATAATTTAAAACAAGTCGCGCGTATCTTGTGAAAAGGAAATTGTTATTTAGTTCTTCGTGTCAAAACAACAGATGGCGGTTAGTAAATGAAGTAACTAGAATTAATAGGTAATAAATCAGCTAAAGTTAAAAGATCAACTTAATATTCATCTATAATATTTCTAATGGAATATAATTAACATGGGAGAATGTATTAAATAAGGAATTTAAATTTAACTCTTTGAACATAAGTAAGTATTTGAAATTTAGTAAAATTGTATTTTTCCAAACATTATTATCTTATATTACGCCTAGTCTCTGGAAACATTTCTTTTCCAAAAAATAAAAGCAAAATACAATGAGCTGTGGCCAGGCACGATTTTTGAAATAAATTCATTTCCAAACAACATTATATATATACAATATATATAAAGTATAAAAAAAAATTAAACTTGAATTAAAATGTCTAAATTATATATATTAGTTTTTATTTTAAGTCTAATTAATCAATTATTAATTACTACTATATTTTAAGTGAAATATTTTGGGACAATGAATATTAAAATTAATACTTTGTAAACTACCACTTCGGGTTTCCGGATATCCACCAAAAGTTGATGAATTCATGGTACTGATGCATAAAGTAAAAAATTTATCAAAATCCGCGTTGAGCCGTTCAAGATGCACACGTCTATACGACACACAGACGGACGAACGGACATCATGGTAAAAACTATTTTTTCTGTTAACAAAATTCGTGGAGATATGTAAAGAGCTCCTTATGTGAAATTTGTTGTGAAAACAATACCTTCCCTTCCTATCGTCGGTCGGTTAAAATGTCGTAGTCTATGATCTAATTCAGGGTTCGTCAAACTTTTTTTAGAAAAGGGCCAAGTATAAAAATTTTGAAGATCTTGTGGCCAGACATGTTGGAATATATATTTTATTGTCCTAAATAATAAATTTTGCATTAATGAATGTAATTTCTTTTGTGATATTATTTCATCATAATTGAGTACAAAGTTAGTACTTCCTATAATTAAAGTTGTTTACAAATGGTCATCTGTTGATAATGATATGTGTAGCGATTTTGTATACTTCATTCATCTTTTCACAGTGGTATGTACTTCCAAATACAGAAATAAATCCTCGTGCATATGATTTTTTTGGATCATATTTATTCTCGAAAAGATATTCATAGAATTGTGTTAGATTCATGCCTTTGAACTTCGTTTTTAGTGTGTCATCATTTTGCAGATCAATGACTTCAAACTGAAGTTCTGACGGAAGTTCGTCAATCGTACACTCAAATGGATTTTCAAATATGGAAGTTTCTTTTGCTTTGCATAAAAATAGATGGCGGGCCGGATTTGGACCTCGGGCCGAAGTTTGCTGACTCCTGATCTAATTCATCTATGATACCAAAGTGCTCAAGTGAGATTTAGGGTTTTTGTTTTATTAAGATTCACAAACCTATTTTGACTTATATAGGTACCTCATATAAGAAACCAAAATTGAAAATGAATTTTCAATCTCAAGGTTAATTATCTTAAATATCTTGGATTGTTTTTTAGATAATTATAGAGACTAAAAGAATTTCAAGTTTGTAAAAAAAATAAAAATATTAAATATATGCGTTTGATTTATATTCTTTATATTAATATCGATTATTCGATTAACCTATTTTTTATGATTGTTTTTACAATTAAAACAGTAATTAAATTCAAATTTATATATATATATAGTTATAATAATGATTCACGAATTATTTATAGTAAAACTTGTAATTATACTATTATTATTTTAATAGAAATCCAAAATGTAAATTAGATACATTAACTTATTTAAATTGTAATGAAAGGTGTTTATATTATTTCGAGAATAATTAAAGATTAAAAAAAACATAAATTATAAAAAACATGTATTATATATGATTTATAAAATAATTGTTTTTTTTAATTAAAACTTACAGTTGTTTTTAATCCAATGAAGAAAATTTAACACTCACCTGTAACAAAAAAAAATGAAATTATTAATAAAATAAACATAACAATGTAAACAAATACAAAGATAATTGTTTCTCATTCCATTAGAAAAATGATTTTTAATTAGAAGAGTAATTTGTACAATAAGTTCATTAAATTCACAGACAGAAGAGACGACAAACGGGGAAAAAAATGAAAGAAAAAAGTGAAGGGAAACAATTTTATAATTTTTTTATAAGAAATAAAAATTCACAAATTAAAAAAAAAATATTATTATTAGTTGAAGGGAGTCAATAATAAGTAAAAAAATAATCAAATTGATATAAATTGATTTTATTTAAATTTACATTTATATATATATAACTGATATTATTATATATATATATATAAACTTATAATTCACAAAAATAACCTTACATGAGCTTCTCAAGAGTTCATCAACATTAAGAGTAGCTCACTTAGTATACTCCTGAATTTGAGATCGATGGTTCATATCTTTCCATGTCCAGAAAAATTTAACTAAATAAAATGTATGCCAAGTTGAAATGTACTTAAGAAAAAAGAACTTTCCTTTTGATTTCAATGGTTTTTATAGTTTTGAAATTTTTATTTAATTGTTTTTCGGTTGCAGCAGTACTCAGAGGCTAGCAAAAGATAGTTCATCTTAACACCTCTTAAAACGTATGCTAATAAACGGAATTTGAGTAAATTCCCTTTATTTTACATACGAATTTGACACCCCTATTTTTTTGGAAAAATCACGTGTGTGGGCCCTATGTATGTATTTTTTGACCTATTTTTCCCTACTTTCGGTCCAGGCCCGATTACCTCCTTGGGAGGTCGTGTCTCAGACAACTGGGTGTCATGCTCACCTTGTGATTTAATTTTCTGAGTCACAATTAAAATTAATACAAAAATGAAAAAAATTATTTTTAGTGATTTTTTCTTTTAGGGATTTTTTCAGTCAGCAAAATTTTTATTTAGGGGTTTTCGCTTTTGGGGATTTTCGGTTTTAGGGATTTTTACATGATTTCTTTAAAAAAATCCTGCCACTACGGGCGGACGAAAAGCTTTCAAAATCTTAAAGTAGTTTTTTATAAATAACTCCTTTATTATTAAGTTTAGGTAAAAATGAATATGGGCTTTTAGGGATTTTCGGTTTTAGGGATTTTTGACTTTTATGGATTATTTCCTTTAGGGATTTTTTCCATTTTGAAAAAATTAGTCTTCGCTTCATAATTTTTATGAAATTAGCAATTAATGTATTATTAATAAAAAATATTTAGTATTTGAGTAATATTTTTATTTATTTTATATTTAAATAATAGTCAAATTGGAAAATTTCACAATCATCTAGTAATCTTATATTAAGTCTTTTGTTTTTTATGATTTAGGAGAAATAATAAAATAATTTTTTATTTCTTATATTTAATTCTGAACGAAAAAATAAGCAATTTTTATTTTTGTTAAAATTTTTATAAAATAAAATAAACTTACTTATTATACACTAAGTTATACTTTAAGAATTATTTTTTTTTTTCAAATAAAAAGAAGGATTATATTTTTTCTTTTCTATTTGTAATATAGTACATAATATACAGCAATTTATATTTTTTTCTCTCCTGGGGGGGGTTTCAACCCCCAAAACACCCCCATGGTTGCGCCACTGTTTTTTATAAATTAAAATGTAACATATTTATGTAGCCAGCCTAAATATTTCATATATAATTAATTATTAATTAATTTCTATTAATTAAGAAGATTTTTGGATTATTATTAAATATTTTATGATTATATTTATTCTCAATAGATGACACTACATGTAGGTTATCTATAGCTATTATATTTTATAAGATTCTATTACGCGTAATGTTTTACAAAGATTTGAATAATTTCTTTTAATTCGAAATTTTTTATCTCATGTTAACTTTAGACTTTCGGAATGAAAAGTTCATCAATGAATAGAAAATAAGAAAAAAGTTGAAACAGAATTCACATATCAAGAGAAATGAGAACAATTTATGTATTATTTTATTTATCAATGTATTATCATGTTTACGTGTTATATTGTTTATATGTGAATTATTTATAATAAAAAGAAACTCAAAAATATTAATGAACTTTTTAATTTAATTTCTTATTCCTATCTCCCACTTCTTATCCTATTTCCAACCATCATTGGTTAAAATTCTATCGAATTCTAAATAAATCAGGCTAGGAAAATAAAAATAACATAAGAATAGATAGAATAAAAAAATGATAGACAGATAAATAGGAATAAAAAAAGAATATGTTTTAATAATTTATATATAATAATAAAAATGAGAGATGAGATTTTCATTTTTATTATTATATAATAAATTAATTGATGTAAAAAGAGAAAAGATAATAAATAATATTTTAATAAGTGATATGCTAATAAGAAAAGTTAAATAAGATGCGGAGACAACAGAGGAACAGCAGAAAGGTAAGTAATAAGATTAATATATATATATATCTATATATATAAAAAAAGGTTTTTGTCTGCACATTGCTCAGAATTTAAAAATTTTTGCATATCTTCGCGTTTCATGACCTCTAGAATCCAAAAGTGACTTTAGAATTTTTCACGTCTGTCTGTCTGTCTGTCTGTCTGTCTGTCTGTCTGTCTGTCTGTCCGGAAAATTACTATTTTATAGACTCAGAATTGGCTGAACCGATTTCTTTGAAATTACATCACAATATTCTTATATACCTCTAGAGTAACATAGGCTATACATTTTATTAATATCTTATCAATAACCGCAGAAATTAATTTTTTAAAGTTTATATAATTCTCCGTGTTGTTCATTCAAGAGCAGCTCGCGGCTCACTGCCGGCCTAGCGGAATCATTTCAAACAATGAATTATCATAGCTATTCCCAATCAAAGAATTATTATAATATTTCACTTTATTTTAAATTCTAATATACAAATATCAATTCAATTAAATAATTTATTCTAAAAGTTCTCAATTTAATTAAAATATTTATTAGATCATATTTTTATCTTAAATTATTTTTTATTTAATTGAATATTTCTTCTTTTCTATAATATATATATAATAATATATAAATTTTATCATTGAATAATAAAAAAAAATATTATTTAACCTGAATTAAAATGACTGAATTATATTATCTTTGTTTTTTATTTTAATTTAATTACTCTATTATTAATTACTAAATATATATATATATTATATAAAAATTAAAATATGATGATATAAAGTTGTTTTAAATTTTTGACATTTTTAAATTGGGTATATTTTTTAAATTTATTAAAATGTCTTTTTTATTTATTATGTTTAAAAGATTCATTTTTATTATGTGATATTAATAAAAAATAACGATGCTCTGTGCAAGTCGAATCATGTTGCACATAATTAAATAACAATTGCCAAACAAAGAATATAATATTTTTTTAAATTCTTATATTTAAATATCATTTCAATTAAATAATTTATTCTAAAAGTTCTCATTTTAATTAATTTAATAAAATATTTAAATCACCATTCAATTTTTTATTAATAGGCTTCTTTTTTTATTTTTAATTTTAATAAATTCTCTTTTTTTTTTGATATGATATTAATAAAAAATAATATTAAATTGTATATAAATATAAAAATTAGAATATTTGAATTTTTTTAAATTTTAACACATGTAATCAATCATATGCATTAAGAATGGAAAATTTTTAAAATCAACTTGCTATTAAATTCAGAAAAAAAATACTGATATATAGAATATATAGACTATTCGAATATAATTTAAAACTCTTTCTCTCCTTCTATTTTAAATTAAAAAAACGGAGTTTTAAGAAATTTAGATGCCATATGCAACATGGGTGGGTAAATGAATTGAGCTGGAAAAGGAGGCAATTTATAATTTTCTTCTAATTCAGATTTAGGACAAATCGTACAACATTATATCAAATCTCGCTAAGAACATTCAATATTTCTATACACAAATTATTCAGAGTATTGGCAAAGCGTATCACTCACAATCAGTTTAAATTGAAATTTATATAAATTAACAAAGTAAAAATTTTTATTTGTTTAAATTTTATTATAATGAATCAAAAAAAATTAAATATATAGATCACATGATTAAGAGAAGCAAAAAACTTGACAGAAAATAACTGTTGGATGGAGGTCGGACATGACAGAAACTGTAAGCGAAATCTTCATATTGCGACGAATAATTTTCAAATCCCCTAGCAAATGTAATGATCAAGAAATATTATACTCTATTTCACTATAATAACATAGAAAATACTTAAGAACCATAGGCGGTGGAAATATTAGGAGATATCATTGCGGGTTAAGGCCAAATCGATCAACATTAATTAAGATATTTTCATTATGACAGATATTAGGAAAAAAACTGCGAATTCAATATTTCTGTTCACTAATTATTTGTAGACTTTAGTAAAACATACACATGACTCAATATAGATCAGCATAAACTTTTTCAAATTTTGATCTTCAAATTTGTCTTGAAGGTAGTAAAGAAAAAATAAGATGAAGAAATCAATTGTAAAATGTTAGGTTACCCAGACGACTTAAATATAATAGGAGATTAGGAAATTGCAATTGCAGATAGCGAGGAAAAATTAATGGAGGTTTGAAATTAATAGTGATAAGAAAAAATATTTAGTAACAAAGAGGAAGAGTATTGACATACAAAATCTTAAGATACAAAATGTAGAATTTGAATATGTAGAAAAATTGAATGTAATCACGAAGGATAATAATATTTGAGAAGAATTTAAATCGGGGTTGCAATCGGGAAACGCCTGTTATCTTGCAATAAAGAGGCTTATCTCTTCAAAATTATTATCAAAGGGAATATATAAAAAAATTATTTTGCCTGTTGCATTATATGGGTGGGAGGCATGGTCTATGACCCTGGGAGATGAGAGTAGATTCTGAGTGTTTGAGAATAGGATTCTTCCCTGCATTTATTGGCCAAAGAAAGATGAGGTCACCGGGGAATGGGGGAGACAGCATAACAAGAAATTGCATGGTCTCTCTGCATCTTCAGAAATAGTTAGGGTTATAAAAGGGAAAAAGCTGCGATAGGCAGGGCACGTGGCTAGAATGGGAGAGGAAAAAGATATTGGTGGGAAGACCGATTGGAAAACGTCCGCTTGGAAAACCAATGACGCGTAGGAAGGGACGTAAGAGAGATGGAACAAGGGCTCAGGATAGGGACACTTGGAGAAATGTGGTTGTTGCGGCTAAGAACTTTCGAGTATCTTTGAGCCACATAGGTAGATAGATATAACATATACAATAATAATATATATAATTAATATAGTGATTAAATTAAAATATATTTTTTAAATAAGAACACAAAAAGAAATGAATGTTTTATGTAATATACTGATTGAAACAAAATGGATGAAAACCTTTTACTACTTTCAACCACCAAATACTATGTACCACTCGGGGGTACAGGGGGCGGAGCCCCCGTCTAGGTGTGAAGAGCGCCGAAGGCGCTCTGAGCAGCTAGTATATATATAAATTTATAATATATTTAAGTATAGAAAATTGAATTAGTGAACTAGGACAATGGATTATTATTTTTAAATCTATTAAAAAATAATTTTAGATCATAATCATCCTATATATGTTATTACACCTTTTATATACCATATATTTATATTTTTCTTATCCCGATAATTTATATACTCTTTATCTAGTCCTAGACTACTCTTCTCTACCCAAATTTCGCCTCTACCTCGACCTCCTCTCATATCCATTCCAAAATGAAGTATTTATTTTTTTTGAAGTTATAAATTTAAATGAAAAATAACAGCCCGTCCATTTACAATTTTTTTAATAAATGATTGAAAAGATATTATAATAAGAAAGGTAATATTTTCAAAATTAGTGATAGAATCGATTTGTAATCTAAAAAGGGATGATTTGAAAAAATAAGATAAAATAAATAAATAAATATTAATGTATATGTATATATATATATTTTAATTTTCTTTTATATTTTTATTATCTAAGGAATTAATTATAATTAACATAATACTAATAAAATTAATTAATATTCATAATAATTAATTAAAATAATATTTTATTAACATTTATAATTATATTATTAAAAATCTAAAGAATAAAATTATAAAAAATAAACAAATTGAAAGATTTGAACTCAGACAAAAGAATTACTAGTCATCGCCCAATCCGGCGCGACTGTTTAATCAACTATTAAAAACCTAGGAAAGAAATTCACTTGAAGGCTACGAAAATTCAGCCCATAAGCAATACATGGCAAATACTTTATTCATTAAATATTGATTAAACAAAGAAAAATGATCATGGAAATAGTTTTAATACAAGAAATACAAGAATCAAAAATAATCTTGTATTGAGAGAAGAGATATGCAAAGAATAATCATTTAATATAATTAATCAAAAGATTCGACGTCATTCAACATGGCAGCCGAAATCACAATTCAACTGTCAAAATTCAATAATTAATATTTAAATAAGGAGGCATCATAAAATTATATAATGCTAGTGAAAATGAACCTACATTGAATAACGAGTATTTTGATATGCATTTTATATATTGTTATCAGAAAATGTTTATTTCAAGTGTAAACATGATACCTAATAAAAATTAATTATAATTTTCATTTATATTTCACTAAAAATCCATTTTATTGAAAATCTGGCGAAAATTCTGTTGTATCTTTTTACTTTTATTCATTTTTATGAAATTGTGTTATTAATTTGAATAAACTGAATCCAATTGAATAGAAGTGTTTCTGCTAATTCTCCAAAGCGTTCTATAAATATGAGTTCCAAATTTTCTAATAGTAAGAAGCGTTGAGAGGTGGGTCCTCTCAGAGGCAGTTATAACATATGTCTCACTCGTAAATTAAAGGGTTTTGCTAGTCGAAAGATTGACGTAATCTGGATATATTTGAATCAACCCCCGAAGGGGGTTGATTCAAATATATATAGGAGACTCTAAAGAGTCTCCTATAAGAGACAAGATTTCAATTTTTTTTCTTTTTAATGAAGCTATGCTAGGTATTCTCCTTCATCCAAATAAATTTCATTTTTTGAATGATCAGGGGAGGGGGGGGGGGGAGAGTAAGAGTAAGGGAATGGATGGAAAGGCGTCAATGGGTAAAGGACATGATTCCTCCAGGTAGAAGAGGGATTTAGAAGAAATCATGAGCTCGCGTGAGGGCAGGGAGGCCAATCCCTGAAATAGAATACTTTTCTACTGGGTTTATAGAAAAGAATCTACTCGCTACCCAGGATATTATTTTTAAATTTATTAAAAAATAATTTTAGATCATAATCATCCTATATGTTATTACATCTTTTATATACCATATATTTATATTTTTCTTATCCCGATAATTTATATACTTATTATCCAAGGGCTATTTCTTTAATTAATGTTTTTTGAAATTTAGAAATAATTTAATATAAAAATATAAATTTTTTTAAATAATTTAAAAAAAAAAAAAAAACTAAAAAATTTTATTGGGAAGGTTTTATTTATTTTTTCAATTGAAAGTTAAAAATTAAGGGTTGAAATTTACCCTGAAGGAATTAGAATTTTAAAAAAATGAAAAAACCATTGTTCAATATATGTGCCTAGATAAAATAGAACTATAGATAATGAAATTAATTAAATCATATATAAGAGATATAAGTTATAAAAAAATAGATTTTTGTTTTTATTTATTAAAGACATTTATACATGTTTCACTTATTGCTTTGATAATTATAATTATAATTATAATTCAGCTATTGAAAATTATATAACATGATATTTCTATTCTAATTCGATAGGAATTAAAATATTTCTATGGGAAAAATTGAAAGATAAAATGAAAAATAGAAATTCTAAATTCATTCAATATAATTTCATTCACATTTTTATTTATTCTTTAAAAAATAATTACATTGGAATATTAACAAGAAGAAGAGCAATAATAGTAATATTTTTTATTTCAAATTTCATTAACAGTTTATATAAATTGTAAAAATTCAATCTTTTTTTATTGTACATTAATATATATATATATATATATATATATATATATATATATATTTTTTCTTTTCAATTTCATTGAAACAGCGTAGTAAATGCATGAAAGACATTCTTCTCTTGAATTGAATATCTGAAATAATTTCAATTTTGAAAAAGAAAACACTTCATCTTTGAAACTGGAATTGAATAATTTCAATTAAAAATCATATTTTTTACAGTGGCGCAACCAGGATTTGATCCTGGGGGGGGGGGTTTGACTAGCCGCTCCAACTTCCTATGCCCCCCCCCCCCCGGACTCTCTCAAAGACAAATTTTCATTAAGATTTTTTTTTATATTAAATATTTAAAAAAGTTTTGTAAATGAAACACTGATTTTACAAAATCTGGCAAAAAAATTTAATTTTGTATTTTATTTACTCGTATTTACAGTTTTAGAAAGAAAATATTTTTTCCAGCTATAAGTAAATCATTTTAGCTTTCCTCATGAAATAAGGATAGCTTATACGATGATCGGAAAATTTCTAAAATTTTTGCTCCGAGGTTCTTCGAGATTTCCACTTTTCATTTAAACGGTTCTGAATCCAAAACTGCAAAAAAAAATTTTTGAACCGGCTCGTTACCTAGATTACGTCTAAACAAAATGAGATATTGTCTTGAAATTTGATATTTAAATGTTTTTTTTTTTGGGAATGATGGGCGGGGATTGGATTGTTTTTGGACAAGATCGGACTCAGAAGCTCATCATGCGAGTCGCTGAATCGTTTCCTTGGTGGATCAGGCTTCTTACCACGAACATCACGACAAATTTCCAAAGAGATAAGGTTATGCTCAATATGGATTTGCTTAATCAGGTCCCATACTGATGTCTTGTAACCTCCTCAGCGTGAACGAAGAGCATTGTTGTAACCTTCCAATGCTTTGTTTGTTCGAGGCAAACCCATCAAAGTGGCATCGTAGATGTTCCAATGTTCCAATGTCGAATTCGGGGTCATAAAAGCCAGCCAAAAATTGTTCACCTAGCCAAGTGCGCTCGAAGTAAGAAAAAAGATCACGAAGTTTTACCCTGTTGGTCGTCCATGCTTGGTAGGCTACAATGACTTTTGATGGTGGTACCAAAACCAAAGCTGCAAGAGTTCGTAAATGAGTGGAGTTGTCAGGATTATCTATATCATTATAGAGCTCCAAAACTTCTCTTTCATTGACTTGATGTTTCTATAAATGCATTGAGCAAAATTAAAAAGATAACCTCTGATGATAGTAAATTTCACAAATTGCGTTATAAATATACGGTGCAAATGGTGTATTTTGTTTTTGGAATCATTAAGCTATTAAAGGTGCCCACCTCACTATATACTAGCTTCACCGACATTATATAATAAGCTTTCCATAGATTCTCCAGAAAAGTATCCTGGGAGTATTTTTTTATTAGAATTAATAGTGAAAAGTGAAGGGCTAAAATATCTGGGTGGCTTCTCAAGATGGGTCCACCAGACGTAGGGTTAAAAGCTTGAGCTCTCAAAATATAATACTTTGATATTTCAAAACCAATTTAGTTCCATTTACAAAGATTTAGAATTAAATAACAATTTTCAAAGAGATTGAATAAAATTTCCCAGTTATTAAAAAAAAATATATTTTAATAAAAAACCAAAAATAATTTTTTTATATAATTTTTAAGATATGAAAATATTTAATAATTTGTTTTAAAATGAATACAATCAATAAATAGATTTTTTACGCTTAAAGAGAGAAAGAGAGAAAACTTTTATTTATATAAATGTTAGTTAAGAAAGAGGTCAAATATTTTTTAAAAATTATCTAGTTTTATTTATTTCAAATAAACCTAAATAATAATAATTTTTTTTCTATTTTCATAATAATTTAATAATAATAACTTCTAAATAAAGCCAATAAACCCAAATTTATATTTTATTGTGTAAATTTGAAAATTATTCTCTACTCAAATAATTAATATCTCATAAGCAAAGCTTTGATGTATTACAAAAAATATAATATTTATTTATGAAACATGTAGCCCAATAAAATATCATATAATAATTTAATATTGGTTTGCATGTTTATAATATATGAAATATAGATTTCATTTTTTAAAATGTAATGTAGTATAGATAGGTATACTAATAAAATATATTATTCAAATTTCACTTATGCATTGCGTTTATAAATTAATTAATGAAATTTTAGTAGAAAAATAATATTAATATAATATTTAATATTAATATAATATTTATTTTTCTACAAAGTAATGTTTGAAATTTCAATATATAAAATAAACAAAATGTAAAATTACACAGTAATTATATTTAATAATAAATAATGCTCGACATTTAAAAAACTCGCAACAATATAGAATTTCAGCTTGATTGAATCGCTGATAGTACCTGAATTTATTTTTTAACACTGCAAATCACGCGCCATCACGTGACGTGGTGCCATCATCAAAGAGCCAAACACGTGCTGGTTTAATAAATATTATTTATTAATTTTAATTTATATAATTTAAATATAATATATATTATTTAATCCAATTCAAATTGCGAGATAGTCGAGTGGAGACACTCCAGCTTATTTTGAGAATAAACTGAAATTATATTTTTGGTTAATAAAATTACATATTACATCTCAGGGTTCAAAAAGGTGAGCATATTTATTTTTATGAAATAGATAAAGAAAGCTTGGGAAAAGAATGAAAAAAGTCATGAAATAAATTTCAAGAAAAAAATATTTCAAATTTAACTATTTTTTTTTTTTTTTTTTTTGTAAAATTGCTCTTTTTCTCCCTTTTTAAAAATTAATAAATGTGATAAATTGTTTTCTTTACGCTGGTATTTTCTTCTACCCGAAGACGGGTGGCCTTTTTAAAATTATGTTTTATATTACTAATCCACCTCCATTAGGGTGATTCCCAGCTGAATTATAGCGCCAATATTTTAAGCGTAACCATGCATCCGCCATTCATAAATTTGTGCCATTATTTTCTTCATGCGGAAAGTACTTTATGAGAGATGGGAATGCGCAAATGAAGCGCAAAGGGTTGCGGTTGCAAGTAGCAAATGCCAACCACCCCAAACGTGTCGCGTGGCATTTATATAAACAACCACCTTGTTTAAGTAGACACCTAAGAAGATGGCATAGTAAAGTTTTGGCAAGGAATATTAACACCAAATAACGCACCTAAATAAAACTTCTTTTTAAATTGATAAAGTTATTTATAATTGTAAATAATATACAATGATAAAATAATTTAAATATTTTTCATAAAATCTAGGCATACTCGTATATTAAATGTAAATATTAATAAATTAATATGAATAATAATAATAATATGTAATTTTAAGGCATTTAATCATAACAATAATAATGTTAATATAAGGGAGATTTGACAAAAAAACGAGGAATTAAGTGGTTAATAATAATAAGTGGGTTCGATAACTTAAAATCGATTAACCCACTAAGATTAAGGTTGAAAAAGCTTGGTTTTGAAAATTTAGATAATAAAAAGGTTGGCTCTCTAAATAGTGATAGTTAAGTTAACAAAGAACAATAATAATAATTAAAATTAGAAAAAGATTTAAGACATTAATTTTTGGCTTGTCTTTTTTAAAAACCAAAACTAAACAATAAATATTATTTGTTATTTTTAGGATTTAAATAATGTAATTTATTTTCAAGTCAAGAAAGTAATTTATATAATGTTTCATAAAGTAACTTCATGGGCATCATTTATGTTTAAATTAGAAAGTACAATGTATAAGTAAATTAGAAAAAAAAATATTTGTATTTATACACTAACAATAAAATAAAATTATTTAGTGTTTAAATATTTTTTTATATATTTCTAACACTCCTTGCAAAGATTATTTCTATTAATCTAAAATAAAACAATAAAACGTAACACGCGCATTAATATCTCCAGTAATAAACCAGTGAGCAATGTTTGCAAGGCAAGATAAAAAAAAAATACACGACACACGCATAACGTCACTTATACACTTTATTTCCTGCTCAGTCTAATTTTAGCCCTTTCACTTATCTTTATTTCATTGTGTCTATTTCTAAATACAATTTACATTCTTTTCTTTTTTTATTTTTTTATGGTGACGCACCTTCCCTCTTTCTCCCTCTCATTCCATCAGGCTTTCAACTTCTGTTGTCTGTCTCCTTTGCTGTCGTTTCTTTTTAACTTTATCCAACGTTTCATTTGTCATCCAAGTCTTGAGATTTTAGACGTAAATCCGTTCCAATGTTAAAGATATATCTTCACGCTTACGTTTCTACTAGCCGAACATATGTTAAAATGTCGTTTCGATACAACTGTTACAAAATATTCACGATTTTTGTATATATTTATAAATTACCCAACAAGTAATTATATATCACTGTTAAATCCAAACAAACAATAATTAATTCAAAAAAATTCCTAAATAATAATAGATTTACGAGGGAGGGATGAAAAGTTTCCGACCTGACCAAGAAAAACGATTTTTTTCAATTTTTCTTTTGTTTTATTTTTCAAAATTCAAGATAGCTGAGACCTGTACGATGTCAGCTGAACGCGTGCGAAATATTTCGCAAAACCATTTGAATATGGAAAGCTATGTGCAATGTGGGTGCCGCATTTCCTAACGTTAGACCAAAAATTGCTTCGAAAAACCATTTCTAACGACAATTTGGCGCTGTAGGCGTAATCCAAACGAATTTTTGCGTCGATTCATAACTGTTGATGACACTTAAATTAAATTAAATTTAATTTAATTAATTAATTAAAAAATTTATTAATTAATTTAATTAATTAGAACACCGTTATGAGAAATGTATCATTGTTGATGGAGATTATGTTGAAAACATCGTTTTTCTTGGTCAGGTCGGAAACTTTTAATCCCAAAAGAATTAAATTACCTCTATCGATGACTAAAAGATAGGATCACGAAAATAGATAGCACTAGAATTTTTATGTCCTGAATCAAAAGTACATTTAAAAGTGCTTGTGCGTTTTCATATAAATGAAATCAATTGTCTGTAAATTATATTCTTACAAAAATTAATAGACATTTATGTATTTGGGCGAATGCTAGTTTGAAAACTTGTAACTTAACATGTAGAAAACATTACTTCTCTCTATACTAAATTAATTTTTCATTTTATTATTATTAATAATACGGAACCCTTTTCTGTACACATTTCATCACCTTTCTTAATCGATTTATAACAAATTACTTAAATAAATTCACATCAAGAAAAGAATACATTTACATAAGAATTTCTTTTAATTTGTTTTCAACAGCGTTTAACAAAGAAGGTTAGATTGATCGGATACAAAGTTGGACGCCACTATAATTAAAGTTAAATTGTTTAAGAGAATAGATGAAGTTCAAAGTGTGGGGCACCAAATGCCCTGTCTTGAAGAGATATTGATGACACTCGGTTTTCATCCAAAGATTACGAGATGATCAGTTGCTAAACGATTTAAATTATAAACAATTAAAAAACAAAAAATAAAAAAAAAATTAACACAGGTTGTGTTTCTAATATTTGATAATTTATAGCAGAAGATTAAAATACAATAAATAAATTTTAAATTAGTTGTGTTTTAGATATAATTTGATTATTAGATTATAATTATAAAAATATAATTTTATTTTATTTATTTATTTATTATTTTATTTATTATTTTATGATGTGATAAAATTTAATGCTAAATAATAAAATGTAACAAATTTAAACAATTTTTAATAAATTATTCTTTACTAGAGTGGGAAAATGGATAATATTTGAATAATAAATCGAATCATTTATATATTTTTCAATTGTGTAGAACTTTAAATCTGTAATTTGAGAATTTCTTTTTTTTTTTGGAATAAAATTTATTAAATAGTTACTCGAGTAAAATGACAACTGATTTTCAAAAAACTTGTAATAGTATTATGATAAGTTTGGACTTAAAATCTAATAACAAATTTTTAAATATTTACAGGGATTCTAGTTTAATTTTGTTACATCTTAAAGTAAATATTTATTTTTTACAAGAGAAAATATTATTAATAGCACTATTTATTACTTTTATTATCTCACCAGAGATAGTATTGCGGTCATGAAAATTTTCGATGTCGAGATTTTGATGTTTTTATACGTTTTGAAGGTCCCTGAGTCATGTGTGTTAGTGTGTATGTAGAGAAGATTACGCAAAAACGGTTTGAGCTAGAATAATGAAATTTGGTGGACCGGCATTATTTAAAATTCGTAGTTATCTATCAACTTTTTAGAAATGATAACCATTACCTTCCACATTTTCATTTTTTACCTAATGACGATAGTAAGGGAGGTATTGTTTTCCTCTAAACTGACCGTAAAAATAAAGATGAATGTTTGATAGTATTTCACATGATTAAAAATTGTATAAAACTGCTATATATAGAATTTCAGCTTGATTGAATCGCTGAAAGTACCGGAATTCATTTTTTACAATTTTTTAACACGTAATATTCATGTTTAATACATGTACAAATTGCACTATCTATATAAATATATATAATATATATACATGTAATTTTATAAGCATTGAACATCCCATATAAGAGATGTAATGGGTACATCAATTGCTACGCCCCCGTCGAGTACCTGGTAATGTATTGAATTTTTATCAGAACTATGATAAAAGTTAAATGCAGCTAAAAGCAGTTGAAAACAAATGCTATTTCATAAATTTCCGCAACTCATAAAAATATAGAATTCTTCTTATTTCAATAAAATGTTATCAGTCAAAATTATGTTAAAAACCTTAAATCCTATGATCGGATAGAATAAAATTTTAATTAATTTTCAATTATAAAAAAAAACTTGTTTATCCAATTAAAATTTGCGAGATAGTCGAGTGGAGACACTCCAGATTTTTTGATTGAATTTTTAAATTTATATATTTTTTGATGTTTCATCAAAACAAGTAAATAAAAACATTGGATTTATTAATTTTTCATTTATGGTTGACTATAAATCTGTTAATTAGTAAATTATATCATAATAAAGATATAAAACATGATCATTACAAATTTATTGTATGCAATAAATCGTGCTATTAGAACTTCTGAATATGTATACAAGAGATAATAACAAATTTGTTTGTTTATATTTTATAACTTAGAAAAGTAAATTATTATTTTATACATTAACTAATATCATATACATTAATTTAATATTTAAATAAATGGATTAATAAATAAGTTATTTTAAGATAAATAACTACATGATAATTTTTAAATGTTTTAGAACGGTAGCCATGTTTATGTCTATGTTGGTTAAGATTAAAATATTAAACCCCTCCATTTTATCATCTTTAAAATTTAAAATAAAATAATTTTCAATTATAAAACCAAACATTTATTAGTTTATAATAATTATATTATATATATAAGATACATAAAAATTGTGCGTAGAGTAATATGCTAAGTTTTTATTAAATTATTATTAAATCATCAATTTTTATGTTTAATATTTTTTCATAAATATTTTAATAAAATCTACTGTACCGTTTTTCCCCTAGATTGTTCATTGTTCTAGATACAGTAAAAGTCCATTAGTCCGGCATCCAACAGTCCGGAATGCCCGATAGTCCGGCATCGCTCCGGAAAATTGTAAAAATTTTGGTTTTCTCCAAAAGTGTGTCTTTAAAGCAAATAAAAACGCTCGAGAGCTATTCCCCTTTTGTGATAGGTAAATTTTCAAAACCCAGGGCTTTTAAGAATGCACATTTGCCTGTCCAATACGATGCTCAATCAAATGCGTGGGTGACTGCGTCCTCTTTAAAGACTGTGTTTTTCACCACTTTGTGCCTGAGGTCAAGGAATCCTTCAAAAGCCTTGGTCTACCAGAAGAAACTAAAGCCATCCTTCTTTTGGACAATTGCAAAGCCCACCTGCCAGTAGATGAGTTAGTTTCTGGGAATATTGTTGCTACTCTGCTCCCACTTAACATAAAATCTTGGATTCAACCCATGGACCAAGGGGTTATTCAAAATTTTAAATGCTTTTCTAGAAGGTCTTTTATTCAAGGCCTGTTAAATGCCGACTGTGACTAGATACAGTGCTTCAGAAATTATTGATTACCATATCATTAGAAATAAATTTTATACTAAACGCCAAAAGTCAAGAAAACAAAAAGACATTCGTGACTTTTATAAATCAAAGTGTAATATTTTTTACAGTACGTGTACATACATTATATGAAATGTAAAATAAACTTTGTGGTATGTATTTGCATACTATATTTTTAGTATAATTATTAATCTAATTGTTCTTATAATTACCGCCCGATAATCCGGAATTTCCGGTAGTCCGGCACCGAGCTGGTCCCGAACGTGCCGGATTATAGGACTTTTACTGTAGTGCTAATAAATTAGATTTTTTTTTAATTACTTAATTTAAAAATTTAATATTGATTTAATTTTGTCAACATCGAATTATAATTTTCATTTTCACTCCAATAAATTCATTATAATTCATTCTATAAATATTTCATTAGGTGTATATTTAATCAATTTAATATGACAAATAATTTCAATAAAAATACCAAGTGTCGACCTACCTACCGATATTTATTTCAAAATCAATTAAAATAAAATTTTTTTAAAGTTAAATAATTTGCAAAAATTGCTTATTTAATTACTATCATATACAAATATTTAATATATAAATAAATATATTAATAAATAAGTTTTTTATCATAAGAATCATAATCATAAGAATTTATCATAACTGGTATTATAAATGAATAAGTTGACCTGTGGCCAGGTCCGAACCGACCGACGGTTTGAAGTAAATTAATTTCCAGCTACAGAAACAATTTCAAATAATTTTAATATATCTATTAATGTAATAAAAACATATAGGCATATAACATAAATATTTTTAATTTTATTTTATTTATAATATATATATATATATAAGACCAGGCTGTGACGTCATGAATGGCTGAATGACGTCATATAATTGATCAATTCATCATACTGATGCATTAAGTAAATTTCCTAAATTTCAACAAAATCTGTTGAGCTGTTCAAGCTGTACACATCTATACTCACGGACGGACGGACAGACGGACAGACGGACAGACAGACAGACGGACAGACGGACAGACAGACAGACATCATGCTAAAAATACTTTTTTTCTGTTAAGAAAATGCATGATTCGTGGAGATATGTAAAAATCTCCACATGTGAAATTTGGTGTGAAAACAATACCTCCCTTACTATCATCGGTCGATTCCACCATCTTATAGTAATTTATAATTAGTCATGATCTCCAAACTAAGCACATGATTCACCAATTACCTCATACCATTTCGCATTTGTATTATACTTCATTTTACATTAAATGATTAATTCAAATTCATCTTATTTAAATTTTTTATCAAATTAAATCTAATCTTTAGATTTCATTAAATATTCTATTATAAAAGATCATATCGTATCACTTCATCAGCTTTTCCTTATTGGTTTATCAATTTATCTTATTTCAATTTATATGATTCTGCAATTCAATCTTCGACTGCTAATCACCTTAGGAAAATTTAATTAAAATAAATCTCTTTCTATAATCTAATATACTATTAATAAAATAATAAATAACAATTTATATGCAGTGCTGTGAGATAAAAAGTGAATGATTAACAGAATAAATTCTCTCTCTCATGCTATTTCGTAATAATATATTTGATTCATACCTATACTTCCAAGAAAAAAAAATAGGTCAAAAATATGCGTAATACCTTTTTATTAATTTTTTCTCTGGTTCATTATCATAAATAAAAATAAATCAGCCAGAAAAAAAAATATTATTTCAAAAGTATAAGTGAATATTTATTTACATCTAGATTTATTTTTTGTTTTGTATGTTTAAATTTTTATTTCTCATTAAAAATATTAAAATCAAAATTAAATAGTTGATGATGTTTTCTTGGTATATAAAAATATAAGAACGATTATATATAAGTATGTCGTGAATTAATTTATGTCAATCAATTAATTTGGTGTTATCTGATCCTTACGAAATATCTAGTTTTTTCTAGGAGTATAAAAATTCTTGATTTATCAATCTAAATAAATTATTTCCAAAAAATACTGTAAGCTGAATGTTTTCACAACTTCACTATCCCTAACTATATATTAAATCAAAATTTTAAAAGTTTCTGTTTTCATATAACTTAACTATTAACTGCTTAAACAATGAACAAATTTGATTTTTTTAAAGTTTTACTCACGTTGAATTTTATAGATCTTCATAAGCACGACACAATAATGATTTTTAAAATTAGAATATAAATGTAAATGATCCCGAAATTGTTGAAAATATGTGGATTGGAAATCGAAAAAATTATATATTGTTTATAAATTATTATAATTAAGAAAATACAAAAATACTGTAAACTGTATATAGATTAAATTTGTCATTCATTTATATAAGGACTATTTATTATATTTAAAATATTATTTTGTAAATATAAAGTTCTTCTTTGAATTCCTTATTTTATTTTAAATAATTTGGCTAGTTTATATGATATTATATATATATATAAGTTTATTTATGGCATATAACCTAATTCACTCAATGGTAGATGATAATGGAATTTGACGTTATTGATGAACCCTTTGAGCCATTGAATTCACTTTGAAATGGAACAGAAATAAATAGATTGAAACGATGACCGATGGCGACATTCACGACATTAATAAAACTCTAAAAGGGTATGGGATAAGGGGTTGCGGGCCAATTCAAAGATTGGTGAGGTGGTGCTTTGATGTCACCACAACCCAAAGAAGGTTCACTTCGATTCATCAAAAACGTCAGCACCTCTAAAAAAAAAAGATATAGCCAATCCGTGTTTTGCCAACCCACAAGAATCCTAAGTAGCAAATATTTCGAACTTTATCAAATTTTTTTTTAATTATTATACATTTACAGCTTCTGCTTTTAAAATGAGGATTAATGAATTTTACATCGAAATAAGATTGAAGGAAAAGAGATAAAAGAGAGAGTGTGTGTGTGAGAGAGAAGAGAGGAAGCAAAAAAAAAAAAATACCTAATCCGTTGTTTGAATTGAAAAATATCGTAGTGTGACAAAGACACGAGGTGGGCATGAAAGAAAAAAGAATATAGAGAAACAACTTTGGTCTGTTTTAATTTAAAATGGACAAAGTTAATGGAACCCGAGAGAATGGCAAGTTCCTGTAGAATTTCTGAGAAGAGAAGATTTAATTATTAAAGGGTGAATTTGTGTGTTTTCTCTCTAGATAATTATTCATTGAATGATTTCAAGAGACTTATTAAATGATCCATCCTAATAAGGATTAACATTATTCAAACTCTATTTTATATTATACTTTTAATTATTTGAGAGAACTGTAATATGTATAGGAATTTATATTTAGCTAAAAGATAAAATTTTAAAGTTACTTTTAATATATTTTTCGAAAATTAAACAAATAACTAAATTATAATAATAAAATAATTTTAATTCAAATATTGTTTTTACTTATTTTTTAAATTTAATTTAGTTATATCCAAAAAAACATAAATGAATATAAAATTTAAATTAATAAGAAATAACAGAACTTTAATAAATAAATACTACCTAAAATGTATCACAGCTAGCAAGAAAATGATAAATATTATAATAGTAAAATATCTAATCTAGACTAATATTGATATAATTAATAAAAATAATAGTTAACATTGATTTAATAGAAATTAAAATTTAAATAAAATGTATCACTATTCAATATTTCAATTCATTCTTTTCTCATTGCTTCCTTATTCAAGTGAATATACAGATATATATGAATAATATTTATTAGTATAATAGAATAGTTGATATAGGTAATTAATAAAAATAATTTTAAACATTGATTTAATAAACTTTTTGACCTCACGGACCAGTTAATTCATAATTTAAATCCCGCAGACCACTAATAGGATTTTTGAATTTACGAAATATTATTCAATATGAAAACATTGAGTTTTTATAACTTATAACGTATTGTTATGAATTGAATCATGTTTTAATGCATCTTAAAACATAACTTAACATGATGAGCAAGTATATTCCATATTTTTCTGCGGACCAGCGAAATTTTCTCGCGGACCACGACTTTGGCAACCGCTGATCTAGACCCTTTTTTTCCGCAATCAGCATTACACATCTTCACATATATTTATTGTATTAATTTTTTGTTATTAAGATTTAAAATATGTACTTGTATATAACTATAAAATGTTATTACTTTTTTAAAAATATGATAGATTTTATTTTTGACCTTTCTGCGGATATAAATTATAATCAATAATAAACCCAAAAGTAAACAAAATAACATATATATATTGAAGTGATTTTTTTATAATACCGAGATTTTATTTTTATAAAATTATGATGAATATTGACTTCCCAGTATCGCAATAAATCGTCCCAGCGTATGAAAAGCATATGTTAGAGGTTCTCCGGTTTGACGTATGGAATCATATGACGAGTTGAACGCCTTTGATTGGCTAATTGGGTGCCATGTGATCGGATTGACATATGTTTGTCGGTGAACGTGGAAGGAAAGGTGGCGTGGAGAAGATTATTCTTAATGTGGACTTCAAAGGATTCAAATCTTTTTAACAAAACTCATCAACTGGGAGCGACGCCATCTTCGACACCCAGCTCTCATATTGGCTTACGTATATCATCTGGACACCCAGAGCCACGTTGGGCCCTTTTTTCCATCGAAGGACGAGAAATCTAATCCGCATCAGGGCGTTATCCCGTCATCCAAGAGACGATCCTACGTTATTTTTTTATTTTCTTAGGAATAAGAAAAAAACTTATATATATAAAAATAACTTTAATGATTATTTAATCTGTTCTATTTTTACTTAAAAAAAAAAAAAAAAGCTGAAGTGTCTCCACTCGACTATCTCGCAAATTTGAATTGGATTAATTAACCTATATCATATTTAAATTAAATTTAATTAATTATAAATTAAAATTAATAAATAATATTTATTAAACCAGTGCATGTTTGGCTCTTTGTTGATGGCACCACGTCACGTGTTGGCGCGTGATTTGCAGTGTTAAAATATTAATTCCGGTACTTTCAGCGATACAATCAAGCTGAATTTCTATATATAACATTTTTATACAATTTTTAATCATGTGAAAAACTATCAAACATATATCTTTTTTTACGGTCACTTTAGAGGAAAACAAATCAAAACGTTGTAGGTAATGACCCTCTTCCGGTTGAGCTACATTTCTCAAAAGTTGATAGAAAACTACGAATTTTGAATAATGCCCGTATACCAAATTTCATTATTTTAGCTCAAACCGTTTTTGCGTAATCTTGGTTACACACACACACACACACAGACATAGAGACATTTTTCTCAACCTTAGTGAAAATGATTCAGGAACCTTCAAAACGTATAAAAACATCAAAATCTCAACATCGAAAATTTTCGTGATCGAAATACTATCTCTGGCGAGTTAGTAAAAATTAATAAACATTTATATATATAAAGATTACATTTAAATGCATTTTTCTAATATTTTGTTTAAATAAAAATAAAATTTCTTTAAAAAAAAACAATAATTTTTGTAATTCTCTTTAATCCTTAACGATTCAACTTGTTGGATGCAACTTGTTAAACTTAGTCCTGAGTGCACCCATTACACAAAATACTTCCGCCCCCCCCCCTCAAAAAAAGCTCAACCCCCAAAAATCACTATAATATATATATATATATATATATATATATAACTTCTAGTTCTTGAACTGAATTGGACTCAAGAGAGAATGAACAATTTCAAACGAATGAAATATAACAGATTATCTGAGAATTATAATATATATTTTAAAACTTTATGGCTGGATTCCAAGAATAGTTTAGAAAGATGTTATTCATTTAAAATCCCAACTGACAATGAGTTCTATAGTAAGCGATAAAAATTATATGAATAAAATTCTAAGTCAAATAAAATTTAAATAATTTAGAAATTTATTTATTTTCATTTAGTCAGTGGCGGATTAAGTTGATTGGGGTAAAATTGAAATGTGGGCCCTCTGTTATTTACAATTATAATTGAAAGACAAATTTTGTTTATATTATAATTTAGGCTGTTTTATATAGTACTTATTTTATATAGTACTTATGTAAAAATACATAATTTTTACTGTAGTCGCCGAGACCCAAAATTGATTATTTTTTCTTAAGTTAGTCGGGGTTCAAACACGACCGAATAAAGATCCCGGTCCGCCCGGCGTTTAATCCGCCTCTTAGTATATATATATATATATATATATATATGTTGGTTTAGATTTCAGCGAATGTTATTATTATTATTATTATTATATATATATATCAACAATTATTTTTTCATAAAAATTTGATCTTATGTGATTAAACTATTATACTATTATACTATTTGAGACATATCCGGTTTTATTATTTTCACTTTTTTTAAAAAAAAACACCAGAACTTTAATATGTAATTTTAAATTATAACTTTATTATTATTAATTAATGAAGTTGATAATCAAGTTTGTTATTTTGCATACGATAGTGTATTTTAAAATAAGAATTATTTTTGTATAAAGATTTTAATTTATAAAAAAAAACATATAATATAAATAGCACTAGTACAAAGTAATTTATGTAAATTCTTGATAAAACAGTAGTTTACAAATACATAAATCGGCTTAAATTATACAATCATTGTAGTGACTAGATCCCTGTGAATCAAAATATCCCTCATTAGGGATGAAAATTGAATTCCAATCATAAAATCAATATTTTACATTGGAAATTGTTTATCCAAATTGGCAACGAATGAATCTATTTTAAACTTTGCCGATGTGTATTCTGTGTACGAGGAGAGAGGATTATTATTTTTTTCTTAACTCATAAAACGTTTTATTAGATCGAACAGTAAGGAAAAAAGAAAAGGAACTTGTAGAGCTGGGGTGAGGGTGAAAGCCATTCGTTCTTTTTATATAAATATATGACTTGGCGTGGCGCTTACCTTCGAAAGAAAACGACAACAAATATTAAAATTCATACAGTGTCGAATTTCTAACCACGTTTGCTCTTTTTAAGGGAACTTACTTTCTGTATTTATATTAATAAATCAACATTTATTTAACCCAGATTTTTTTTTATTCAATATCTTTATGTAAAAAAATAATCAAGGGTGGTGATCATAAATATGTTACCATATAAACAATCAGTTGGTATTACAATAATTTGTCTAATGACCAATTTTAATAAAATATTAAAAAATAAGGCAATCTTCACAGGGGTTTAGGTTATAAAAATGGAAAGGAATTTTACTTACTTAAAAAAAATTAAGAATTAATAGTCAAATATATAATTATCCGATTTTTGAAAAACAAAATTTAAATTAATAATAAAATAATAATAATAACATTTAAACATTGCTATTTTCAGTCTGATGAATGATGATATCAGATATTTACAAAATCATACATGTAAATAATTGTAATCGTGTTCAAAATAATGGATATAATATTGCACTTCATTTTAGAATGTAAATAAGTTGACCTGTGGCCAGGTCCGAACCGACCGACGGTTTGAAATAAATTAATTTCCAGCTACAGAAACAATTTCAAATAATTTTCATATATCTATTAATGTAATAAAAAACAGATATGGATACATAAATAATAAATATAAACATTTTTAATTTTATTTTATTTATAATATATATGCAAGACCAGGCTGTGACGTCATGAATGGCTGGATGACGTCATATAATTTTAAATCAGGAAAAAACTAATAAATATGATTTTTCTCGAGGATAAAACCAATACAAAGTGCATGATTCGTGGTGATATATAAAAAAATCTCCTTTGGTGTGAAAATAACCCTTTCCTTCCTATCGTCGATCGCTAATACTACCACTTCCGGTTTCCGGAATTGCACCAAAAGTTGATCAATTCATCCCACTGATGCATTAAGTAAATATACCAAATTTCATCAAAATCGGTTGAGCCGTTCAGGCTGTACACATCTATACGGACGGACAGACGGACGGACGGACAGACGGACAGACATCATGCTAAAAATACTTTTTTCTGTTTAGAAAATGCATGATTCGTGGAGATATGTAAAAATCTCCACATGTGAAATTTGGTGTGAAAACAATACCTCCCTTACTATCGTCGGTCGGTAAAAATATAGTTATAAATTATTATATTACAAGTATATGCTTTAAAAAAGGAAAAAATCATTATTTTATACAAGATATTGATTTGAAGTTTCCAATCAGCTGAAAAATATCTTTGTAATAATTTTATTAAGGATTAGAATCAAACAAAATAGGACATAAAATAATTTATATAAAAAGATAACATATTTTAGCATAAGTACCAAAGTACCTTTAAGTAATGAAATTTTGTTCACCTTAAATAAATAACAAGTTTTTTTTCAAAATTATATTTATTGTAATTATATATCTTAAATATTTTAATATTTTTTAAGGAATAATCTAGCAAAATATTCTATAATTATTTCCAGAAGCATTTAAATACATGAAAAAATAATTCATATGTTTTAGAATAATAAAAAATAAGTAAATAAATAAATTAAAAGCGTCTAAAGATCAATACCATGTAAAAATATTCAACATAATATATTCTCAAATCAAGTAACAGTCAAAGTTCTTATTTAAAATATTTCTTCTCCTCAGATGTTTCTTTAAAAGAATAAGAAAATAATTATTTTCTTTACTACTACTATAAATCATTTTCAAATATTTTATTTAAATAAAAATTTATAAAAAAACAAATAAGAGTAAAGAAAGCTCGTTAAGAATGTATTTATTTGAACTTATGAATATTTCCCTTGATTTTTTTATTTTCATATTTTAAAGCTATCTTTATATAACAATATCAAAGAATATATAAATAAATTACTTTGAAGAATCAATAAGAATTCCTGGATGTGCTTATAAAAATATATATTTAAATACATTCATATATATTTTTGTCAAATAACTCTGTACATTAACCTATTTTGTATTTTAATATTTTTATATTATTATTTTTGTTATTACATATTTTTTAGATATATTTTATCCTGCTAAGATTTTTTTTTTTTAGAAATGAAAAGAAATTAAAAAATTGTATATCACTATTTTTCCCAGGTAATAAATTAAGTATATAGATAAATATATTAATCAGAAGAAGGCCCGAACATCTAACATATATTATTTGCCAAAAAATAAAAAAAAACGAATATAAAAGGCTAAGTCAATCCAGGGGGGACTCTCTTATGGGACCACTTGAAACACAGTTTAATATAATTAATATAATTTTTTTTTCTCAATTAGTTCGTGTTCGCATCCCTATGAATGTAGTGGCGCTAAACGCAGTTTCAAAATTTTTAACATTTCGTGTCCCTGCCCTGAGTCAATCTTCAATTTTTGAGAAAAAAGATCAATAGTAATTTATTTTCTCAATATTATAAATATACATTTTTTTATAATTGAGTATTTTTATAAAAATTTTAAAATTTAATTTAAAAAAATTTAAAAGAATGTGAGGAATTTTTCTGATATATTATATAAAAAGTCCATTCTATTTTTTTTTTATGAGTAATGGCTCGTTAAAGCTTCTTCCTGGTTAATTTGGGCTCATTTTTTCAATATCTTAAGAGTACCGAACGGCATTCTGACGGGCATTTATCATTTCGAAACTATCCAGAATGTTGAAACCCAACATTTATCTTGAGGGGGTTTATTTTTCCAAGACGATAAAATGAAAATATATCATCCCTAATATGGTAGTCAACTTTATCTGTATATATGTATATGTACCTGTATGCAAATTGATATAGCAAACATATTTATATTTTTTATTATTATTATGTAATTTGCCACTTTTATTAAAATACATTTTTGTAGATTGTTGTAATATATCTTCATTTTACTTATTTTTTCTTTTATTGTTTGCGTTTAATTTAATAGAAACATCAACATTGGAGTAATTTATTTCATTATACGAATTATAAATCCAAAATAACCAATTTTATTATAGAGTGTAATTAAACAGGTGTTAGAGAATCAAATTTCAACCAATAATTTTAACTGGCTTTGAACTTATAAAATATACGTGATAATTTTTATAATTAAAAAATAATTATATAATTAATTATATTCATACATAATTATTCATTCTTTATTATAATTTTTGAAGATACCCATTTTGAATATTTTTTTAAGCGTTTTATTTCATTATATTTTATTATTTCTATATTATTTAAATATTTGAATTTTTTGAGGTTTTGATCATAATTATTTTTATATTTTAGTTATATTTTGGGACTAAATATATAATATCTAAAATATATGTATTATGTAATTGAAATATTTTTGTTTAATAGTAAAAAAACATATTCTATAGTCTATCTACTTTTAAAGCCTTTGCGGTCGACCGCGGTCAACTTGTTGGCCATCCCTGGTCTATATAATAATATTCTCTTTTCATATTTTTAATATATGTCATTATGTAATAATAAGTTAAAGAATATGTTGTAATATTAAGTTAAAGAAAGCACGAAAGTGAAATTTACAATAAAGGATAAGCTACAATATGGGTCTAGAAAATATTTTTGAACATGCTCAAATATTAGTGAAGCAGTCACATTGGGTCAATGATATCATCAATGATCAATCATTTATTGAAATTGGCCCAGATTTGTATATTTTTGGAGTAAGCCGTAAATATCCCCCGGTTCAGCCGATTTAAACATTTTAATAAAATAATAATTTAAAATAATATAATTCGGTGGTCGAAGGGATGTGATTGATGAGGATATAAACTTTTTAATTCAGTAGAGCCACATTGATATGCGGACAAGTAACTAAATTAAAAATTCATTGAGAACTACGATCATATAATTGAATAATGACAATAACTGTTTATAACAAAAAGCAGGAAAGTAAAAAAAAAAAAAATCGAAAATGAAAAGTTATATATTTTCTACTTTATTGAAAAAAGTGATTCCGATAGAAAGCATTTTTTTCTCAAGATAGAAATGAAAAGAATCCCTTCACACATTAAACAAATAATTTTAAGGAAAAAAAAAAAGTTTAGTTTAAAAAGTTTAAGTCTCGAAAGTCGCATAAAATATCATAGCATTAGAATTTATCATCTTGCTAAAAGTAACTGAGATGTAGAACTTTATTCCTCCTTCCTCCCACCTTTCAATTAATATGTAGGTATTATTGAAAGGAAACTTTCTAAATTCTCTCTCCTTTCGGTTAATAACTTTCATACTTTTATATAAAACAAAAATAAATGAAGAAATATTTAATAAATTATATGATATTTATTAAAAATATAGAAGTAATAAATAATAATTTGATTTTCTTGTAAACTTTATTAACTCTCTCAATGGGTAAATTAATTAGAGTCAAATAAATTTTATAATAAATAATTTCAATAAATAATACACTTATAATTAAAATAAAAAAATCTGGAGCGTCTCCACTCGCCTAACTCGCAAATTTGAATTGGATTTTTTTCTATATTTGCAAATTAATTAAAATTTTATTCTATCCGATCATAGGATTTAAGGATTTTTTAACATAATTTTCACTGATTATCTTTTATTGAAATAAGAAGGCAAACAAATAACAGGGGTGAGCAACACGTCGACCGCGGTCGACCGGTCGATCGGAAAGGCTTTAAAAGTAGCCCGCGAAGCCAAAGTTGGAAAAGTTAAAAGGTAAAGGACATGATTTTTCCATGGGAGAGGGAAGGCAGAAAAAATAATGAGTTCACGTGAGGGCAGGAACGCCAATCCCCGAAATCTAATTCTTTTCTACTGGGATTATAGAAAAGAATCTACCCGTTACCCAGGATATTATTTTTAAATTTATTAACAATTAATTTTACATTTCATGAAACTTATTCAATTTTTTTTTCTTATTGCTTCTTAGATAAAAACAATAAAATTATTTCCTTCCTTTTCAAGTAATTTTTATGTTATTTTAAGTTATTTATTTTTGAATATAAAATTTGAAAATAGAATAGAATAGCAGGAAAAATGTTTCAATGTTAAAATACAAAAAAGAAGGAATGATTGGGATGGAAAAGTTGGTTAAATCGATTTATTAATATAATTCGTATTAATTTATTTGTCGTATAATACGTAGTATAATTAATTTGTATATAATTTCAAAGGGGGGGAAGGGGAAATAATAGAATTTATTTTGAAAATAAAGTCAAAGGCAGTTGAATCTCATCCATTGGGGGTAAGCAATGCAGCATTGCTATGCTGTCCCCTTCAAGGTCACCGAGAAGCAAAGCATTGGAGGTGGGGGCGAAATTTATTAAATATATATTATTAATATATCAGTAAAAAGTTAAAAATCTATATTTTATAAAATTAAATTTTTATTTGAATCTTTTCTAAAATTTATTAAACTTCATTTAAATTAATAGGAATAAATAAATTTACAATAAATTCTTGATTGAGGGATGATTTCGGTGGTGACGCCGATCAACGTCTTCGACTGGAAAAGGAATGGGAACTGATTGCGCTCGAAGCTGCTCACCAGCAGGCCAGGAGGGAGGGTGGGAGGGAGGTGAGAAGAGGTGGCGGAGGGGGGCAACATGGCGGCAAATCTTTTCAATCTGTCAAAATTCAATAATTAATATTTAATCAACGAAGCAACGTAAAATTATATAATAGTAGTGAAAATGAATCTACGTTTCATGATGAATCTATTCGTATAGGTTTTATCTGTTGTTATGAGGCAAGATTTTTGTTGAACTGTAAAAATAAACCGATATTAAAATTAATTAAAAATTTCCATTTAATGATACAAAAAATCAATTTTATTTAAAATCTGGCTAAAATTATGGTCAATGGATTGATCTTGGTCACAATTTACAAGATTTAGTCAAAAATGTTAATAAAATGAAAAACTTTGATTTAATTGGTTTTTTCTAATTTTGCAAAGCGTTCTATAAATATGAGTTCCAAGTTTTATACTAATGTGAAGCGTTGGAGAGGTGGGTCCTCTCAGAGGCATATAAGACATGTCTCACTCGTGATTATAAGGGGTTTTGCTAGTCGAAGGGTTGACGTGATCTGGATATATTTGAATAAACCCCCCTTCGGGGGGTTTATTCAAATATATATAGGAGACTCTAAAGAGTCTCCTATAAAAGTGAAGATTTCAAATTCAAATTTTTTTTCTTTTTAATGATCTATGCTAGGTATTCTCCTTCATCCAAATAAATTTGATTTTTTGAATAATCAGGGGTGGGGAGGGGGGGAGTGAAAGTAAGGGAATGGATGGAAAGGAGTCAACGGGTAAAGGACATGATTCCTCCAGGTAGAAGAGGGATTTAGAAGAAATCATGAGCTCACGGAGGGCAGGGAGGCCAATCCCTGAAATAGAATTCTTTTCTACTGGATTTATAGAAAAGAATCTACTCGCTACCCGGGATATTATTTTAAAATCTATTAAAAAATAATTTTAGATCATAATCATCCTATATGTTATTACATCTTTTATATACCATATATTTATATTTTTCTTATCCCGATAATTTATATACTTTTTATCCAAGGGCTTCCCTTTCTCAAAACACCGTTTAGCCCTAGACTACTCTACTCTACCTCCCCCTCCTCTCATATCCATTCCAAAATGAAGTATTTATTTTAATCCAAGTTATAAATTTAAAAGAAAAATAACAGCCCTTCCATTTACAATTTTTTTTTATTAATATTATTATAATAATTAAAACTAACATATCTTTCATATATCTAAGAACATATATAAGTATATTATTGATTTAACCTTTCTATATTTTAATATTTGACTATATAATAAATAATAAATAATTTTTTCCCATTTTTAGCACTTTATTACAAACATATATTGTAATTTTTTTATTCGATGATCAAAAATAATATATATATAATATATTTATTATTTATTACATAATAAATAGATTTTGGAAACTAATAAGCAAAGATAAATATCCAAATATTTGGACAATGGTTGCTCGTTTCAATTCCTTCTTTGGCTCCACATATTTATGTGAATCCGCATTTTCTTATATGAATGCAATCAAAACAAAACAGCGATCGCAAATAACGGATCTACATTTAGAGTCATGCTTAAGAATTGCTTTAAGTTCATAGGAGCCAAATTTTGAGAAACTTGCTGCTCTTATGCAATGCCAGGTTTCATCCAAATAAAAATTGTATGCTTAAAATTTGTTTTGTTCGTATTTATTTCTTAACATTGTATTTTTTAAAATTTTAATAAATATTGTTAGAATTCATAAAATAAAAAATATATCGTCGGCTTAGATTGCAAACCTGCTAACTCATATTCAGCATATTTTGCACAACTTTCTTAAAACGCATAAATTTTTTGCTTGTCATGAGATTTCAATTAAATAGGTGCATAATAGCGGTGTTTCATAGCCAATGTAAGGTGTTTTTCGCTTTCTAATAGTGTGAAAATGTAATTTTTGACCAAAAGTGGAGGTTTGAAATTAAAATCGGCGATATAATGACTTCTTTAATTATCATCTAAAATTTTAAAATTATTTGCCCATATCCATAGTCGACCGCAGACTATATTTTATTGAAAAAGTAGCCCCTAAAAGCTAAAAGTTTGGCCACACCTGCAAATAATATCAACATTGTTTTGATTTTTTTCATCGTAAATAAAACCTTTACCTTCATTTTTAAGTCAAAATTAAAAAAAAATGAATTCCGATACTTTCAGAGATTCAATCAAGATGAAAAATTCTTTTATACAATTTTTAATCATGTGAAAAATTTATTTATTATTATCTATTTAGAGGAAAACCATACCTCCCATACTATCGTCGGTCGGTAAAAAATGAAAACGTGGTACATAATGACCCTCTTCCGGATGAGCTACATTTCTCAAAAGTTGATAGAAATCTACTAATTTTGAATAATGTCCTTGTACCAAATTTCATTATTCTAGCTCAAACCGTTTTTTCGTAATCTTATTTACATTTAGATTTAAGATTTAACAATTAATTTCAAATAAACGCAAAAGATAGTTAAAATCGTGATAAATAGCAAAAGTCAATAAACTTGAAGCAAAAGATTTATGTATGTTAAAAGTCAAGATTTTTTACTATTTCGCCAGAGATAGTATTGCGATCACGAAAATTTTCGATGTTGAGATTTTGATGTTTTTATACGTTTTGAAGGTTCCTGAATCATTATCACTAAGGTTGAGTATGTATGTGTGTGTATGTATGTAACCAAGATTACGCAAAAACGGTTTGAGCTAGAATGATGAAATTTGGTACATGGGCATTATTCAAAATTCATAGTTTTCTATCAACTTTTGAGAAAAGTAGCTCAACTGGAAGAGGGTCATTACCTACAACGTTTTGATTTTTTTTCTTCTAAAGTGACCGTAAAAATAAAGATATATGTTTGATAATTTTTCACATGATTAATAATTGTATAAACCTGCTATATATAGAATTTCAGCTTGATTGAATCGCTGAAAGTACCAGAATTAATTTTTTAACACTGCAAATCTCACGCGCCAACACGTGACGTGGTGTCATCAACAAAGAGCCAAACATGCCCTGGTTTAATAAATATTATTTATTAATTTTAATTTATAATTTAATTAATTTAGTTTAATTTAAATTAATATATGTTATTTAATCCAATTCAAATTAGCGAGATAGTTGAGTGGAGACACTCCAGATTTTTTACTCTTATCCTTTTATTTAATTAAATGTTAATATCTCTAATTATATTTTGTATTCATTTTTTTTATTACATTTATTTGATTGATTAATCTCTTAATACTTCGTGTTTTCTTATAGGAAATAAAGGGTGTGTGTTTATTCATTTTACACTTTTGATTTACTATACTATATATTAGATCTACATTATAATTATGAACGTAAAAGTTTATATACACTATATCATATAAAATACTATTCTATCTATCTAATCGAATGGAAGTGCACGCTCGAGTTTATTGTTTCATTGAATTCATTTGTGAAATTTGAAGTATGTACGAATGAGGTCAAGACAACTGGCAGAGGGCCGGCCGACTTGGTCACGTTACTACCCCTTAGGGAATCGAGGCTAGGGGATAATTAAAGACCCCGCTTGTAGTGGATGGACCGCATTTGGGTAATTAATCGAAAACGCAAATTTGGATTCAGTGAAGGACAAGCTGCTTAACCATATATAAACTACTGATAACAATACTCTAATGAACAGCAAGGCCAATGGGGCTAACTACAAGCTTAATCAAGCATGACGGGCACTTTATGAATGAAATTACTCAACACCTATTATGTGATAAGCCGAGTAAATTGAATTTCTAAAAAGTTATTCAATTATTAGAACTATTATCGAAGATCACTTCATGCATTAAAATTTACTACATATAATAAATATCTAAAAAATTGGGAGTGTCCTCCCCTAGATTTTCCCGCATATAAATAGGTAATTAGGTTATTATTATTATGTTTTAACAACAATAAAAATAAACAAACTAATTAATTTAAATTATAAAATAAAATGGTTTAACACTATTATATATATTTATAATTTACACCTAACGCTACTTGTATAGGTAAAATGTCACTTCCGGTAGTCAGATCATGATGAAATTTGGTATCTGAATTTTTTTCATATTTTTAAATCTATATACAAAATAGGAAGCAAATATCTCGAAGCAAACTGGTACTTTACTTGAAAGGTAAACGCAACCAGTGTAGGTAAAGTACCACTTCCGGTTAACCGATTTTAACGAAATTTTGATAGAAATCTACAAACTGTGAATAATATCGGTGTACCAAATTTCGAAGTCCTAGCTTGATTAGTTTCTGAGTAAATTTGCTCACAGACAATCATTACATACATCTATACCTTCACACAAACAGACATAATTCGAAAAATGGTATTTTCCGACTCAAGGAGGCCTAAAACGTCAAGATCTATCGAAATCTCGAAGTCGAAATTTTTGACGATTCCAATACTTCCCTTATACGAAGTATACGGGAAAGTAAAAAGTGTTAGGTATATTTACATGTTTATTAACTGTTTAGTCATTTTTTTACTAATTTAATTATGGATTAAAGAAGAAAATTTACAATCTTTTGGCATAATTATATTAAATTGTTATGACAGTTGTAAACTTAAGATTATGAATTGTTTAACCCTTCAGTTTCCATTATTAAAAAGAGAGATTTTTTGAAATTTTAATGGAATTAGATAATTTTACGAATTATTTTGTTTTTTTATATTCGATGGTTATTGTGACAGTTGAAAAAGAAACTAGTAAGTGGTTTAAACTTGTTCCCGGTGGAGATTTAACCTTTCGGTCTTTTGTTTCTCGCGTCTATCACATTTTTTGTCGATCGGAAAATCAGAAATCTAATCGACGAGTGCCAATTACTCTTTCCTATTCTCCTTCCCTAGGTGAATTACATTAATTAACTTGATTGGAAATCAATAAATCAACGTCATTTTATAGTAAAAAAAAGAAAAAAGTTGTTATACAAAGAAAAATTAAATTAAAAATTAATTTTTTTTAACCAAATAAAAACAATTTCTAATATTTTGATGACTTATCAGGGACCTGTTTAATGAATATTTTATCTTTGTATGTTTAAATTATCTTTCTATCATTAAGTTAGTTGAATTCAAAAGATCTTATATCCAGCAACCACATTACTCCATACATTTCTATTCTAAGTCAAATACTTATAATTCTGATTTTCTCATATTTTACTTTTTATTATCTTCTTTCTGTGTGTCTCTCAACTGATGATTTTCCAATTAGATTGCCTAAAAATTTAATTCAAGATAATCTAAATTTGTATAATTTTATCTATTAGGTCTATTCAAAAAGTATCGCAAATTTTGTTTTTTCTAAATTTATTGATTTATTTATGAATATCTTTTTTTCCTTCAAAGTAATCCGAACCAGATATTATACACTCGTGCCAACATTTTTTTCCATTCCTCGAAATAGTTCAAAAATAATTTTTTGTGATCTTGTTCAGCTTCATCTTAGAATCCGTTTTTATCTAATGAATCATAGCGTCTTTTCATGGCCCTCTTTGGTTCCGAGAAAAAGAAAAATTCAGAGGGTACCAGATCTGGGGAATACGGTAGCTGCATCATTATTAGTGTATTGTATTTAGCCAAAAATTAGCACACAAGCAACGATGTGTAAGCATGAGCGTTATTTTGGTGTAAAAGTCAATTTTTGTTCTTCCATAAATGTGGGCGTTCTGGCGGATTGTTTCGCTCAACTTACATGTAAATAAACTGATAAAATAAAAAACCATGACTTTATTCTCTCCTGATTTAATTCCAATCGAGTGATGTTAGTTTGGTCTATATTGAAGAAAAAATGTTAAAATAAATTTGTAGGTTTATAAAATTTAATATTAAAATATTAATTCAGATTATTATAATGAACTATTATGAAACTATATCATTTTGAATAAGAAAAACTTTGAATGAATGATAATATAATTTTATAAATAAATGAATAACTGTCTCTCCATTTGTTTTACTTTACATTCAATAATACATTTTTTCATTTTAATGCATTGAGTAATAAACTACTGGTACAATAAACATTACTAGTATAATCATTGATTTCAATGGTATTTAAAGTTTTTATGAAAGAATAAAAAATATAAAACATATTTTCCTCAAATAGACTAGGAATTGTAGACAAATGTATCCATATAAGCGAGTATAAACCAATGCTGATTTTATATTGTGAATATTTTTATGGTAACCAACCGTAGGACATATATACAGAAAAATTTGAATAGTAACATTGTACTCCAAATATTCAACACCGGTAAAATTCTAAATTTTATTTAAAAGAAATGGGTTACTATGTGCCATTTATCATTAAGAGAAATGGTGATTATTTATTAAAAAACTATCTACCTCTTCATACATTACAATTTATCAAATGTCAATGAAATAATGAAAGTTTCCGGTTCATTTTCTATTATTATATGGGAAAACTAATGTAGGATTAAAAAAAAAATATTTATAATTAGAATTGTTTAAATTTTGCTCTAATAAAATAAATCAATTATAATAAATTGTTTCTTCAACATATATATTTACATAGTTGATACTTTTTGATCGTGTTGTAAAGAAAACACGAGAAATCTTTTTGCGGAAATACATTCCATATTTGGGAATTTGTCATTTATTCCTCTGATAAAGAAAATAATTTTTATTTTCGAGAGTACCAAGATGAAAGCAGTAATATATTTCTAAGCCGATTAGATAAAAGATGTATAAACAAAATCTTTCTTTGAACTAAAAATACTGGAGTTTTGACCTTCTAGATTTTTCTAAAATATCCGATCTCAGAAAGGTATTGATAAATTGAACATCATTTATCATTATAATAAATTTGATATTAAGAAACATGTAGTTTCTATCGTTAAATGAATATTTAATAGTGCGAGTGTTTTAAATTCTAGAGTGTTTATTTAAAGATGGTCGATGTTTTAATTATTTATATTAAGTAACATACACTTTATCACAGTAAAACCTTTAAATTATCGGTGACGGATTTACTGTTAGTGATAAGACACATGAACGTCGTAAGAGGGAATTCATTCTAGGTTATCTAATAGTCCATTTATGAACTTTAAAGGACTACAATTAGAATAAGTTGTTGAAACCCTTATTACAAAGCGGTTTATTTATATAATCTTCTCGTATATAAGAATAAAGTACAATGAATACGTAGCTGTTGTTCAACAATTTGTAAATTATAAATTCATAGGATTATTTCTACAAATAAATGTAATATATTGTCGGTACTACAATGATTAAATGATTTCAGATAATATAATTTATAGATAAAATATACCTTTATTTTTTCCAAAATAGGCTGAGAGTTGTCGGAAGGGTATTGTTATGTTTAAAATGGACGTGTTAATGAATCGATTAATCGAAAAACTTTTATTGATGTAAAAAAAAAAAAAAAAAAAAAAAAAAATGAAAAATCATTCTGATATTTGAAATTATGTTTGTGTGGTCATTGTTTATGAAAACAAACCAAAATAGAATGCGCCTCACTTGTATCGTGACTGAAATAAATGAACCAAATTCAAAAGAATCATTCAAACTAGCTTCGTTGAAAGAGAATAAAAGCGAAAAAAAAGGATTTTTGAAATCAAAATAAAAAAAAAAGAGAGGGACAACCGAATGAATAAATGAATGACTGGCTGTTTGTAGTCTGTTTAAGTCGGCGTATTTATGTTAGGATTCCCCTTCTGTTTGTTTTGTTTTTAATCTTGTAATTGAACTGGATAATCGGATATATATTTTATTTTTTTTATACTCATACAGGCAATATTTTTGTAAAACATTTACTGATATATAATTTAATTTCAGAGAAAAAGTTTATTAAAATGAAATTGATAATATTATTATATATATTTTAAAAAGATAAATAGTTCAGCATTTAGAAATCGATGTAAGGGAAATCAGAGAAATTCGAGAATGAATCGAGATTGAACAATTGAAAAAAATTGATGTTGGTGTTAATAACAATAATTTTCCGAAATTACAATGATAAAAGTACCTAAATATAATAAAAATTAAACCTACTTACAAAAAATTCAAAAAAAGATATTCATAAATTATCTTCATTTTCTAAATCATTCTTAATTATATTAGTATTATAGATCCAATTAGAGTGATTAATCTTAATATTTCTATGGAAAAATCAATCAAATAAAAATATTTATATAGTAAATTCAAACATGTGTAAAGCATATTTTATTTCAAATAAATTTTAATAAGCCATTAAAAATTTAAGATTTGTAATATATGTAAGTATATATATATATATATAGAAAGTAGTTTGAAAGTTTGATCTAATAAACATTTTCGATGGTATATCACTTTAAGGACCTATTAATATACAATATTGCGTTAATTCATTAATATTAAAGTAAATTTGAATATCTGGCCTAGTATTAAGGTAATACTATGAATACTAATGAATGTAGGCGTATAATTAGTGAATTTATTTTAATAAATTCATTCATTTCCTCTTTTATATTTGAAAAATACTAGCTAAATTATTTTTTGAGAGATAAACTAATAGAAAAACTAATTTGACCCAAAAAAAAGACAATATCTATTAATAAAACTAAATACTGCTCAATATTATATAATTCAAACAATACATGTAAAATTTCCTCCCCTACCCAAAACAAAAATAAAAAGAGTTAAATCATCGCCGTCTGTGGGTTAATTTATATTAAAGCAATTTAATCAATTATTATTTTATATAAAACGTTTTTAAATTAAAACATGCATGAGCACAATCCAAAGAAAATAAATAAGAAAAAAATGGTAAATGGAAGAAATAAATCCATTATATTCATACTCTAAAATGTTAAGATAGGTAATTTTTATTATTAGGCTGATAATACAATAATGTTGCATTTAAATATTGAAATACTCAACTTTCAAGTTTATTCAATTCTTAATGGGAATAAAGGAATACATATGAAAATAAAATAATATATATATATGTCTATATATATAAAAGGCAATGTCTGTCTGTGTGTGTGTCTCGCCTAAACTCAAAAACTACCCGTCCGATTGCGATGAAACTTTCAGGGATTGTTGTGGGCATACCAAGGAAGGTTTTAGTGTAGTTAAATCCAAAATTATTATTATTATTATTTTCACGTATTAAACGGTATATTATTATTATTATTATTATTATTATTATTTGTAATAATTTCAATAAAAATAAATAAAAATAAAAAACAAAAAAAAGTCCAATTAAATCTAAAATTTCAATTATATTCATTTAATACATTATTATTATTATTATTAAGTGTTCAGTTATCACATACGTATATATGGATACAGACACACATGCAAAAGCGAATATATATATATATATATATATATTACTATCCTTACTTATTTATTCTAGGTTTAATTATATCAATTTATTTTTCAATTTTCTTATCTAATTCAAGAGTATGATTATAACACATCTTTATTATTTTTCAGACATAAAAATATATTAATTTGACAAATAATTAATATATATTAATTAATGGTAAATATATTATCCGAATGATCCCTACAATTCCATTCCTGTTTCACACTATTCAATTAGTTTATGATACTGAATTCTATTATCTGGTATTTATTGGTATATTCAAATGGTACAAATGAATAGTTATTATACTTAGTCGAATTAATAATTACCATTGGACGGTTATTTGGTTGGTTAATAAAGTATTTATCTAGAGTCTATTAAGAGCGTTTGTTGTATTTAACAAAACTATAGATAATAAATGGCAAGTGAATATTTATGTAGATGTATATTTAACTGGAATGTTAATTAAATTATGTCAATATTACATTTGCTTTTAATCAGAATATATATATATATATATTAATTATTTTATTTTGATAAATAGAAAAATAATTAATATTTTAATTCACGACCATTAATTGGTTATAAAATCTACAATATAGGCTAATGGGTTATTAAATCAAATAATTTAGTAAATAAGGAAATGACTATTCAATCAAAGAATCTCAATCATCATTTTTATAAAATAAATTTTCTATTCTTGAAAATTAAATAATTTAATATTAAAGAATCATTTATTTAACAAAATATTATTTAAATATAGGAATATATATGTAGGTATATAAAATATGTATAATTTTGAACTTGTTGAAGTTTATACTTTCATTTGTTATTTTCTAATAAATGTAAAATAAGAATTTAGCGTAAAAGCTTAGAATGAGAATCGAAATTTGACACAAAGTAAGGGAAATTTTGAAACAAATGGTTTGTCTATTCATCGAAAGCAAATGTCATGAAATTTTTACCAGATTTCAATAACATTTGTACTAACAAAACGAAAAAAAATTACTTATTTAAAAAAAAAAATGAATTCAACTTACTTTTTGATCAAAAGGTATGTTATTATATATTAAAGAAGGTGAATATGAATATCTATTTGATGGCATGAATAATATTTATAAACTTATACAATTTTAAGATGGAAGATTATTTTCTCACCCCAATTTATAGTAAAGTGTTTACCTAAAATCCTAAAATTTTGGTTAAAATAATTAAACTTGCTCTAATATATATAGGTAAGGGGCAGCATGGCTGAGTGGGTAGAGTACTAGATTTCTACACAGAAAGCCTGAGTTCGAATCCCAGCATAGAACTCAAGATTATATATTTATTTAATTTAATAATTAATAAATAAATATAAAAATCTAATTCAAATTTAACATCGGCTGCCCCACCGAAGAAGGCAAGGGGAAACCACTTCGGTCAAATTTTCCCATGAACACCCTATGACTCCTGTGGGAAGTTATCGACAACGAAGAAGAATATATATAGGTAAAGCATACAGCCCTCTTAAGCAATTCATAGTAGTCTTTAATGCATATCTGGGCAAATTGTGGAACAATCTGTGTCAAATTAGGTTTACAGAACATATGTAGATACTATGAGCATTTTGACGAATAAAAAAAATCATTTTCTCATGACATTTTCAATAAGCACGCGAAAAACCTAAATAATACAGTTATTGGCCCCTCCTGTTATAGTTATTGGCCTAGGTATTTTATAGAGATTATACAACCATACAACAAACAATTACATAACCATAGTTAATAGCGCAATTTTTAAAATAAAAATCTCTTATTATTGTGTTTTAGTGATAGAGGGCCAATGACTACCTCTGGGCCAACGACTGTATACTTTACCCTAAGTTTGGTTTGAGGCAAGAAGCGTATAGTATAATAATTAACAGTTTAATTTCTCTCAGTTTTAAAAGTTATCTCCTTTGTTAAAATTTGAATATAAGTAAAAAAAGCAATTTGATTTATTAGATTAATAGATAAGTAATAATTAATTACAATCTATATAATAAATATAATGTCAGTTACAATAAATTTAAATATATACATTTATACAATTATTTTTTGTAATATAGATAAAAAAGGAAGATATTATTTTATTATTATAAAAAAGATTAAGGAAATTACTATATTTAATACTAAATAATGAATTTCTATAACATAATATGACAAACTTCATTATTTTTTGTTGAGAGAAAGGAACGTCTTAATTTCCTATATAAAATATTTTAAATAAAAAATTAAATAAAATTATAAACTTAGGAAGAGGAAGATAGGGGGGATGGTTATGGAATGGTTATCTGATATCTATTAAGTAAAGTCAATTTTTTATTGGGCTATAAATTGACGTTGGGTTCCACTTTTTTTTACAGGTGAAAGAGTATACTGTATTGAAAAATATAAGCAAGGTTTAGACTAAGGTAATAAACATGGCTGGATCTCCGGAAAGGTTGTCATCGAGAAGGTTCAAACGTATAAAAAACAGCAGAATCGTAAAAAATAATGCTGCTCCTATTTCTGCTCTTTAATCGTAAACAGCCTCTTTGTGTATGCGAGTCATTTAAATAGCGATAGATGCACAGGTGGGGACAATAAAGATGATCCGGCCATAAGGCACGTTCCCAGAACACAGCATGCGCTGGTCCTTCAACAGCGGTTTGAAAAGTTCAAATTAAATGTTACGAGATTGGGTCAAATAAAAGGGAATGGAAGGGCAATAGAAAACGATTTCAAATAGACGAGGAACATGATTTGAAAACTATTAAAATGAAACCTTTTGCTATAATATTTATTGGAATAGAGATTTATTGAATCTAAACAATTCACTTTAAAATATTTCATTGAAAATTATACTAAAGAATTATAAGTTTTTCCAAAAACAAAAATATAATGTACAGACAATATAAAGGAAGATGTAGATTGGAATGTGAGCTTTCAAATGGCACTCTTTATCTCTAAGACGGTACTGAACTCAAAACTTGTGAGCAGCCATGACTTTCTTTCAACTGTCCCCACCCTGTACTGCCATCAGTCATTTCAAATATCTCATTTTTAAGTACTTTTTCTTTCTTTTAATTTTTAGCCGCGAGGTTATAGTGACCGGTCCGCCGACTCGAGTTCGAGGGTTCAAACCTCGCCGAGTGCATCGATATATAAATAAAAATAATAAACAAATATGAGAAAGCTGGCTAAATGAAGATATATTCCGAAAAAGCAAAAAAAAAAATTATTTATTTATCAATTTAACCAATTGCAAAGAAATCTTATATATATACTATATAACTTATTTTCCTATATATTAATTTAGAAATTTTATAATTGAAGTTAAAGTTATTTAAATAAATTAAAAAAGTTTAAATCTTAATTTTCGTTTACTTATTATAGTATAAGGCTTAATCCTTTGCGGTCCCCGTCATTTCTAAAACGATCAAGGTTCACAAAAAAATGGATACTATTGCAAAAAGGATATTGTTATTTAAGGCTCTAACACTAATCCTTTTTCAAAAGGATTTACTTTTGGTCATTAGGACTGAGATTGAAACATAAAAAAGTTTCCAAACTGAAATGCTTGATTAAAAAATCATAAATAATGACTTGCTTGAAAATTAGATGCACTCTGCTATTGCTACGGCGATAACGAACCTGCTGGTACTAAAATATATGTCGCCCTTACGGCGACATCGGATCGCAAAGGGTTAAGTATATAATTGCTCCGAGTACTTAGTTAAACGGGTTTTTTTATTAAGCATAACGTTAGGGTAAACCTGGTACTTATTATAAATTTTAATAAAGCAGACCTTTTAATATTTGTATAAAACTTAAAGAAGAGTATAATGGCGGCACCCTTGCGTGTTACAAACCATTTTAAGACAGAAGAGGAGCAGTGGACCGAGGTCAAAGAACATGACAGAAAAGAATATGGACATTGTTGGAGAATTTCTAAAAAATAACTATCTAAAATAAAAATCTATTCAACGTTTGCTGAAATTAGTTAGATAGAAATAAGCTAAAACAGTGCTCAGGCAACCATTACTAACGATTTTGGGGTTTGCAAAGTACCCGGAAGATGGATCCCTTGTTTTCATGTAGAGCCATTCGAAACGCGAGCTAGTCAGTCAAAATTCTCCCATTTGATATGACATTCTTTTATATTAATTTATTTTTAATTCTATATTATATTTGTTTTGACAAAAAGACGACTACGATTCTAAAAATCACTCAAAACCTAGTCAAATTATAATTTAAACTAAAAATGATTATTTGAGAATTGAAAGAGAATCGATTAATCGATAAATTGCTTATTATTCAATATTATAATTCCATTTTTCAAATATTATATGGTTATCAATTAAATCAAAATAAATATTAATAAGAGTAAATTATAAAATTGAAATATAAGTAGTACGAATAAATACGTTTTACATTGATAATTTAAATTGTTGACCACTTTTTGAGAGCAAACTTTTTCTTAAGGCCAAAGTCATACTTATATGTAATAGGAACCTATTTTACATAATTATTTTTCTCTTATGTCATAATAAACTAATATTTATATGAATTAAAAATATATCTTATAAATTTTTATATTTTTATAATATATTTAAATAAACAAATAATCATATGAAAAATGAATAATTATTTATTTAAAAATTGAGAATATAAATTTTGAAATGTATTCATAGTAATCATTGATGTGAGAGAATCAAATCTTTGTTAATTAAAGGGGTTGTCGTATATTGTAACTCGTTGTATAAAATGATGCGTCGTGTGTCGTTTGTTTGTCTGCAAGGTGTTTCTGCGTTGCTGTTTTCATCCCCTATTCGGTTGCTTCCCCAAAGGGTGGTGATAAATGGCTCCCTTGTTCTCGCAAGCCACTCTGTACCCACATAGCACAAGCATTAGGAATTAAATACGTGAAACAGAGATACGACGATGAACAAATGTAAACAACATCCGGATTCAAATTGAATCTTGACAAAATTTACTGACTCGGATTTGTTTTTGTATTTTTTTGTTTTTTTTTTTATTTCAACTTTCCCTCTTCTACTTGAATCTTTTCATTTATTTAAAACATCATATTTACAATACAAAAATAAAAAAAAAACATTAAACAAAAAGAATAAAGAATTGTAAAATTTAATTCTAAATATTATTATTTTTATTTACAATTAATTAAATTGGAATTTTTTTTTTATAAGAAAATAAGCAATTAATTGATGAAATTATATAATAATGATTCTTATAATGAAATCAAAATTTTAATAAAAAAAAAAATATTTTTTAAATTTTAAATCAAAATTTTGAATATTATTCAATTATTTTCTAAAGAAATATCTTATTATATAAACAAAATAAATTGAATAATTTATATAATGAACTGCCTCTCTACAGTCATTTTCCAAGAGATTTCTTATCAAAATAACGTCAAATAACAATAAACAAATTCAATTATTTTAATTTTAATTTCTATATCTATATGAATTTGTGAGTTTCAATTCACTAAATTCCTCTTATCATTCCTATATATCTAAGTCACCTCCATCCAAATTCTATTCTTTCAAAATCTATTTATTGATTCGTTTCAATTTTCAGTTAATAAAAACAATCCAAACATCTAATCTTCAGTCTATCATTATTTATTTTAATTCAATGAAATCTAAATTAAAAATAATTTGTTTAATTTATTTAAATACGTAATTAAGTATATAAAAAATTTTATTAAAAAAAAAATCAAAATAAATCTAAATATTTTGGTATTCCAAAGAACATTTGAAATATGTCAATTTGATGTTAAATAGAATATTTATAGTTACTAACTTATATTTACTTTTCATCAGTAAGTTAAAAGGACAAATTTAAAAGATATCCTCATTTTACACTTCTCGCCTGAAGTGATAATGCAAGCAATATGTCGCAAGATAATGCGAGTCGAGAAAGGAATTAAGAAAAGGGTTGGGGATGGTAAAAGCCATTTAAATACTCGATCTAGATCTCTACAAATTAGAGTTGCAAAGAATACATATATATATATATCATGCACAATGAAAAATGATACTAAGCGGATTTGTCAAAATTAAATTGCATTTTTTTAAAAATAAAAAAAATTCATTTATGTTTTATCTTAAAAATTATTTTACAAATTATAAATGACATTAAATGAAGAAAATTTGAAATGTCGTTTGATTTAAAAAAAAAAATGAAAATTGAAAAAAAGAAGAATATATCATTTGAAAATAAGTAATCTTGCATAAAATTATATTTTACATTTGAATATAAAATGAATAAAACTCTTAATTTGAAAATTTAACAAGAAACACTTATATTTGTTGAAAATATTTACGTATATCCATTTATTATTTACCATATTTCAAAGTATTCGTTTGTGAATAATTTAGAAGAGATAAAATATATATATATATATTTTTTTTTTTTTTTTAAAAAAGTAAATTGAAATTTACAAGAAGCCTAGTGAGGGTAGGATGATTAAGAATTCAGTGAGAAAAAAATGCATTAATTCGAAGCATAAAGTTTTGTATTTATTTTAGGCAGAAGATGAAAGGAAAACAGAATATGAAGTGTTTTATGTAATGAGGGTGAGACTCAAGGTATTTAAACAGGCATCTTGGTGATATATCAAAGGAGGGAGGAAAATGGGTTTACTAGAGGAATCAATATAGAAATTTAAATGTGAGGAGATAAAGATGCTTGTATCTAGTATTTCTAAATTGTTATGAAAAATATAATTTTCTATATAATTTTCTCGAAATGTTTGAAAGTTATTGAAAGGGACGAAATAAAATTAGAAATAGATTAGAAATTATTCAGAAAAATGAGAAAAACGATTATTGTTTATAAAGATTCAAAAATAGTATATCCATACTTAAAAAAAAGGCTTTGTAATAAATATGAATAAAAAAAGAATCAAAATGATGAATGGATGAAGGGATTTTGTCATCTATATCAACATGACAAGTCTATATTATCTAAATTTAATATGACATTCAAAAGAGTAAGATCTTGAGAAAATATAAGAGCATGAAAAAATCAGTGTCACCAGTGTATTTTGATAAATTGTTTTCTTTTTTTTTTTTTTGAATGATTATAAAATAGTATAGTTTTTTATATACCAAAAATATAATAGAAAATCTAAGATATTTTATTATTTAAAATATCACTAAAAAACTTTTTTTTTTCCTGATAAAAAGGAATTTATAAAATACTAAAATTCTTCTTGAAAAAATATTAATTTAATATGTTTTTAAAAAAAATTGTTTGTTTTGTTATTCTTAACGGAGAAGCAAATCGTCAAATGACTAACTAGTGCGTGAATTAAGGACTTCGTGAGTAAATAATGAAATAAGTGATAGAATTGGGAAAGGATAGAAATTAATAGAGATATCTCAGAATAGAACTGGTTGAATGAATAGCAACCACTGCTATGTCTAAGAAGTTTTGAATTCAGTAACACTATAAATAAATATAGATAATTTTAATTACATTCATTTCAATTTCCAATCCTTTACTTCAATATTATAAGTTTTATAAACACTTCGAGTACAGGGTGGCGCAGATGAATCGGGTGGTTTTCAACTACTTGTCAAACTGTCAATTTTAAAGATATTAGATTGAAATAAAGTGCAAAACGTGTAGTTACAATGGAAGTTTATTAACAAAAAATTAGTAAAGTTAGTTTTTAAAAATTACATCCATCAAATGCCCTCCTTCTCGAGCGACGCATTCTTGGAGTCGGTCCTTAACGTTCCGCATTGCCCGCTCAAGCACATCACCAGAAATTGATGTGATTTCGTTGAGAATTGCTGCCTTCAACTCCTGAATGGCCCGGGATTTGTTCATATAAAACAGGGATGGCAATTACATGGCACGCGAAAAACATTTTCAGGCAAAAAATTTAAAAAATTAAGTAAAAAAATTCCTTATTTTAAAATAGTTTCTGTTGTTTTCAAAATTTTTTTTTCTACCTGCTTTGCATTGCATTGTAATATAATTCTTATATATTCTTTAATGAGTTTTTAGTTTTACTAAAATTTGTGTTTAACCTTAAATGAAAATTTTTTTTAAATTAAAATGGTACCAAAAAAAAATAACAAAAACTTCAAGATATTCGAAGCTTTGGATCCTCTTGGACAGCTGATTATGGTTTTTTAAACATGGAGATAAAACTCGGTGCGACCTGTGTTCTGAAATTATTGTATGTCGAGCGTGTTCTATTAAACGACACTTTGAAACGAACCATAAAAACATCGCCAAAAAACATATTGAAGAAAGAAAAGAACTACAACCCCCATCAAGCTTAATAAAGTCACCTTCATCGATTGGGTTAGTCAGGATTCATGGGTCAAACTTAAGGCTTTCAAAATTCGGAATACTCCTTGGGGACCCAAGGCTTCCAACCACCCCCGATCCAAAACCTTAAAGTACAAACCCCCTTTATTTAATGGAGACTTCGTCACACCCTTCGTAGAGATCGGAGGGAGGAACCACATCCCCCCACTAAACCACGTAAGGTGGGATTTATAGGAATTCATTGAGGTCTCCTTTCAAAACCATTTTCTGATGGGGAGTTTATAAAAACGGCCGCTGATAGTTTGTTTCAGGATTTTAATAATAATAAAGAACAAACAAATTGTAAGAATTTTCTATGATAATTATTAATAAAATTTATATAATTTATATAAAAATCTTTATATTTAATTAATGATATCACATGATCTCTAATATTACAATTTATTTCCTTTTTTTTTTATTGTTTTTTATCAATTATTATAATCAATTAAAAAATGCATATAAATAAAAGGTAAACGGGCACGCGAAAAAAATTGCATTTAAATTTAGTTTATTTTGGCACTTTAACCAAATCCTATTTGCCATCCCTGATGTAGACCCTTGCTTTTAAATAGCCCCATAAGAAAAAGTCACATATCGTGAGATCCGGTGTGAGCGAGAGGGCCAATAGAAATCACTGTTAATGATTGAAGAATTTCTCCTCCCACAACTTGGAGAGAACAATTACGACATAGACAATATGTGGTTCCAACAAGACGGGGCAACTGCACATAAAACTAACTTTACTAATTTTTTGTTAAACTTCCATTGTAACTACACGTTTTGCACTTTATTTCAATCCAATATATTTAAAATTGACAATTTGACAAGTAGTTTAAAACTACCCGATCCATCTGCGTCACCCTGTATTTCGTAAACTGTATAATACGGAAATCATAATAAATGCCTAGCCGTAATTTAACGGGAAAGTGCTGGGAAGTTACTGCACTTGACGCGATGAGGGTTTAAAGCCCACCAATTCACAAAATTTAATAATAAAAATTCCATATATGATTTATATATATATTGTATAAGCAATTGCCTGTTTTAATTCCATTTTGAGAATTAAAAAAAAAATATATAAAACATAACAGTCGTGGTTAGTAATTTATTTTTCTGTAATAAATGAACAAATATTGTAATAGAATGACAGTGAATTGTAAAAAAAGAAAATATCTAAAAATCATTAGTGGTAAAAAAAATATTCTTTCAGATTAACATCAATAATTTCAATAGAACATTAACTATATATTAGTAAAATGGGACATTAATAATAATCGAAGGTTATTTGTTTTTTGCTTTTTCTCCTATTGGTGTTAATAGTAATTAAATTCTGATTTCGTCGATATATATTCAGAAGTTCTTATTTATAGAGAGAGATTATTATTTAATCACTAATTACTAAAACAGTGAAATTTATTTGGATTCGGATATCAAATCACTGATCATCTAGTAGTTATATATGATTGAATGGGTTAGCTAAAGCATTTGTAAGTTTGTGAGAAATATTCATAGTAGGATTAAAATTTTTTCTTATTGAAGATGTGCATGAAGCTGATTTCTATTGACCATATTAATGGTCAAAAGATGGATATGAAAATGTGTTCCTGGACACTATATTCAAAATTTATTCCTCTTGGCATTTGAAATTTTAAACAACACAATCCATGGTTAAAGAAAGAAAAAAAAACAAAATCTAACATCTGAGCAGTCGTCTGAATGGATAACGTTGAATAAACAAACAAAAAAAGGGAATGCTGACCAAAAGAAGGGACGTTTTGGGATTAAGTAAAGGACGTGTGCTTACCTTTTTTAGATCCTTGTTTGGCTCTCCGTCTTCAGCTGCTTTCCTTTTTCCGGCACCTAATTTTGTATCAGCACCAGGAATTTTATCTTTATCAAGCAACTGAAACAAAATAAAACAAACATCCACAATAAATAAATTATTCTAGAAATTAAATAAAATTTTATAGTTTAATGTTTTAATTAAAATTAAAATTTAGTTCAAATGAGCGATTGTACCTTAAAACAATTGTTCAAATCTCACCAAATTTTCAATTATAAAAATTTATAAATAAAACATAAATAAGAAAATATTTTAAGTCCAAAAAACTTCAAATAATTTAAATAAGGTTTCATGATAACCTTAAAAAAATATTTAAATTTATTAAATTTAAAATTCATCACTGTAAATTTCCTAAATCATAAAAAGTAAATTGTTCTATGAATATTTGACGGACCTCAAACAAAATAATAATATTGACATTTTTTCCTTAGTAATTATTACTTTTAGAGAATCCTTAATATAAATCTCATGAAAAATCTCATCAAAAAATATTGTAAAATATGGAATACTCAATATTAACAAAATTATTATATATCTCCCAAAATCCCCATAATATAGTGAAATTCTTCAGATAATCAATAATCATATTTGTACAAAATGGTATTTATAATTTCAAAAATTTATATTTTATGAATTTAAGAACATTCTTCATTAATGGTAAATGAGTTTTGCAGTTTTGTCCTTTGAAAAAAAATACCTAAATAAAAATACTAAAAAACAAAACATGTTCGAGTATCTATATTATTTTTTTTTAACTTGAATGTCCATTCCTCGGTGGAGGGGTTTTACTTTTTACGAGTACAAACTTTACAAATGAATTACCGGGTGTGTTCTCCCACACGCCATACCCACCACTCATTTTACTCACCACTTTCGTTTCTCTTTGGTTTCCGTTTTCATGCTAGAAAAAAAAAAAACATCAGACCCGAAGCGCTAATTATCAGTGGCTGGTAATTGTCATTTTTACAATGTTAAAGGGCATTCAATTTAAAACCACCACCGGGTAATCATTAAGATAAAAAATATGATTTGAAGAAGTTGAACATTCAAATTTATTAAAGACCATTAAGGGAACATCAATTTTCATTTTTATAAAAATCCATTTAAACTTCAATTTATTTATTAAAGTCTATGTATATATTATAACATTGATTTACTTAGTTTGAGTAGTAATATTAAAGTTTAATGTAGATTAAGTTACATAGTAAATAATATCAAAATTCAATTATATATTATATTAAATCAGTAATGCGAGACTTTCTTGGAAGATGAAGGATAATTTTCCTTAATTAATTGTTATCTACTGATACAGAGTTATAAAAGCAGAAAAAGTATAAAAAGAGTCATTTACTTTTTTTTTTTTTTGTTAATTTCTTCTCATTAATACCTTTCAAAAGGGATAGAGGGTGATTTAATGTATATATATATATAAAGAAATTCTATTTTTGCAAATAAATCAAAGCCACAAGAATTTCAAAGAAGCAAGCAATAAGGATTCTTAATTAACGCGTTATCATCATCGCCACCTTTCGGCGGGGAAGAAAAGCGAGGTAATTAGAAAGTCATCTTTACAAGTATCCCTCATTCTCACACAATCCATGCGTTACCCTCCATCATCAACCTTTCTTTTTTTTCTTTTCAACGTCTTTTAAAGCGGAATTGAAAGAAAGTAAAGAATTTGCAAAGCTAGAAGAAATTGGTTCTTATCATCATCATCAAATCTATAGAAATGAGGGATTTATTATGCCATGCATGAAAGAAGCGTTGACATCGACAGATTTATATATATTTATATTTGAAAGAAAAAAAAAAGTTTAATAATATTGTATAGATTTACATATAAGAATATTTTATCCACGATACATTTTAACGATGTAAAAAGGAAAAGATTTACAATAATAATTAAATTGTCAATAATATAAAATATGAAAAGTTTTAATTTAATTTTATGTTTAAATTGGAAATATTTTAAATTTATTAATCCATTTTTTATTTTTTCATAGTACTATATTTATGGGGCAGCATGGCTGAGTGGGTAGAGTACTAGATTTCTACACAGGAAGCCTGAGTTCGAATCCCAGCATAGAACTCAAGATTATATATTTATTTAATTAATAAATAAATATTAAAAATCTAATTCAATTTAACATCGGCTGCCCCACCGAAGAAGGCAAAGGGAAACCACTTCGGTCAAATTTTCCCATGAACACCCTATGACTCCTCTGGAGTTATTAGGGCCACGACACTTCTGCTAGGAAGTTATCGACAACGAAGAAGAATATTTATGTATATAATTACAAATAATTATATTGTATTTATGTATGTTTTAATATTATTAGGTTAATGCATAATTATCCGGAGTTTATATCGGCGCGTTTTTCATCAGTAAAAAGTAGCGATTTGTTCGTTGAGGTTGAATAATATCAAGTGAATTTCGGAGGGATAGACTAACGATTCTTTATTTCAAGTAGGGGAGCGGTTGGCAGGCACATGGCCCGTTCAAAGAATCTCTGAACGCATCTACCAACCCTAATAAAATCCAAACAGGTCTATTTTATATTAATTAACAATAAACGAGTGGTTTAGTAATAGATTTTCCATTTACTAGTATTTGCTAGTATTTCGCTAATATCTTAGTGAAAAATGTCGTTTTTTCTATGAAATCTACGAAAATAATTGAGATATCGATGAAATTTTCATTTATTCGTGTTTAGAATCAGAAATAAATGAAAATGCTGGTAGCCTATCCATCTAGGAGCAGGACTTTCACTTCAATACTGGATATTTCTCTATTCAGAAGTATTCTTTCTTATTTTATGCCCTATTACTTAATTTTAATTATAATTTATGAATTAAATTACATTCAATTATTATAATTTATACTAATTCATTACTAAGGACAGATTGTAATATACTTAATTATTTTAGATTTTAGGTAAAATCTATATATCATCTATGTATTTATATCAATACTTTTCAATTTATCTATTTATACTATCACCGTATTATATTTAACTATAACTATAAAATGTTATGATATAATGACCCATTTTTAAATGAGAATATAGTATAAATATAATATACTTAATACTAAAGAGATATATAGAGAGATTATATATATAGACATGTATACCTACATTTTTCCATTTAAATATAATAAATTGACAATTTTATTTACTTCTAATGTCTCCTATGGCTTCTATCTAGGTTTAAAAAAGCGGTCTTTAAAACTACGTAATTTAGCAATAATGTAAATATAAAAATACAACATTACTTTATGATTGTTTTTACTATCTCGCCAGAGCAAGTATTGCGATGACGAAAATTTTGATGTTTTTATACGTTTTGAAGGTTCCTGAATCATTATCACTAAGGTTGAGAAAAATGTCTGCCTATGTGTGTATGTATGTAACCAAGATTACGCAAAAACCGTTTGAGCTAAAATAATGAAATTTGGTATACGGGCATTATTCAAAATTCGTAGTTTTCTATCAACTTTTGAGAAATGTAGCTCAACCGGAAGAGGGTCATTACCTACAACGTTTTGATTTTTTTTCTTCTAAAGTGACCGTAAAAATAAAGATATATGTTTGATAATTTTTCACATGATTAATAATTGTATAAAACTGCTATATATAGAATTTCAGCTTGATTGAATCGCTGAAAGTACCAGAATTAATTTTTTAACAGTGCAAATCTCACGCGCCAACAAATGACGTGGTGCCATCAACAAAGAGCCAAACATGCGCTGGTTTAATAAATATTATTTATTAATTTTAATTTATAATTTAATTGATTTAATTTAATTTAAATTAATATATGTTATTTAATCCAATTCAACTTTGCGAGATGGTCGAGTGGAGTCACTCCAGATTTTTTAATTAAAGGGGGTAGGCTTTAATAATCTTATAATAATATAATATATTATATAATAATTATATTTGATAAAAAAATTTAAAACAATAACTCGAGAAAAAAATGAATTAGCTTTTATAAAACAAAGTTTAATTGATTTGTTTCGTAAATTATAATGAATAATCAATTTATTTGATATACATCTCTAATAATTTTAATTTAAATTTATAAAATAATGAAATTATTTATATCTATTGTTAATTGATAATTAAATGAAGATGGAAAGAGATTTTAATATAGGTAAGATAATAATTTCCAAAAGGGTTTATTAATTGAATAAATTATTATTAATGATCATATTGGGAGCGGAAATCAGATGCCAGGAGGGGGTGTTGGAACATTGACTACGGATGAATCCTCAATGAATAATAGACATTATTCTGATTTCCTCTGATCAGGATGAAGAGTGATCAAAGGGCAATTAGTTGGAATTAGGTACCGGATTCAAAGGTCAGAGAACATCCTCTATTACGTTTTGAATTTTGACAAGGGTTGAGGTACAATCCTTGATTTGTGAACGGAAAGCCCAGAAAGGGTTTGGAAAAATTCCCTTCTGTTTCTCAGAATCCTATGTTAATTAAGTCTTAACTAATTATATTATATTAATATGTATTTATTCAACTGTCTTTATGCAAAGTTTTTGGCATATTCACCTAATCATCCATATTTTTTAGCTTTTCAATTCAATTCTTATTCTCAATTTTATATTATTTTTTAGATAAATTCTACAGGCATTTATTTAACAATTGGTTTTCCCCCTTAATATACAAATTCTTTACGTATAACAATATTTTCTATAGTAGAAACAAGTCATCTCTTTCTACACCATGTTCCAAAATTTTATTCGTCCCATTCCTCTTTTAATTATCCTCTTTTCCAAGTAACCGTTATTCGCTAATATGAAAATTTCATCGAGATCTTTCTGATAAGGATAAAAAATAAAACAAGGAAATAGAATAGGTAAGAGAATTAAACGGAGATCGAGTTCTTATCATTATATCAAATTTTTTATTGAGTCCAAAACCTCGCGTATGATTTCATTTAATTCTGTTTATCTTACACAACTTTATCAGTAATATATATACATTTTTTAACGCTGATCTATGAAAATCGATAAATAAATATTCATAATTTTTTTTTGTATCTTTTCATTGATCACAATGTTTTATATTTGGAGTGACAGGGCATTAGATAATTCAGTTTATACTAAAAAAATATGACATAAAAATTCAAGACCTCGAAATTGTAGTTTCAGTTAAACATGCCACCATGTTCTGTAACTCACGATATTCCATTTTACTTGTGATTTTATAAATGTGAATATTTAAAAATAAAAATTATTTATAATTATTCAATTTTAAAAGTAATAACAGAATAAAATAACAAATATAAAATTTAATATTTTTAGTATTCGCACAACATCTAGATCTAGTCTATTTACCACAGACATACAGACAGAAATTTAGAAAAATTTTTTGTTTTAGAAACCTTTACTATGCTACTTCGGCACTCTTCACACCAGGGCTTCGAACCGTTATTTTTTTCGTTTCGGTTTTCGTTCCGGTTCAATAAAAAAAAAAAATATCAGTTCGGTTCCGGTTTTCGTTCCGGCAAAAATAACGGTTTTTTTCGGTTTTCGGTTTTCGGTTCAGCTCCGATTAATTAATTTTAAAGACCTTTTATTTGTATTAGAAATTTAGGTCGGGGTATGCCGAGTCTGCCATAAATATATAAAAATATTTCTTGCTACCACCCTAAATCATACTACATGAATTGATACAATATAATATAAATAATAATAATTAATTAAAGGTATAATAATTAGAAGTATATAATATAAGATGTTAATATAATTTATTAAACGAAACAAATAAGTATGAATATTTTTTTACATCCTTTTACTTTCAAACACTCAACAAACGAAACAAATTCGTATATTTAATGTTAAAGTATACAGGATTCTTGGATATATTTACTTATAATTATAACTAGAATTATAAAAGATGAAAATTATACCTCTAATTATTAAAATATCTTCTAATATATTTTCATTTAAACTATTTCTATTGTCTCGTAAAATAAATTTTAAACCAGAGAAAGCTCTTTCAACACTAACTTGTGTTGCAGTATCTCCTAAAACCACCATTGCAATTTTGTTAAAATGAGGATATGTATTTTTATTTTCCTCCCAAAATTCTAAAATAAGTTTTTTACTGTCTAATCTTCGTACTTGGTCAAAGTTATACAATATTTGTTTAAATTTATTTAATAATTTTATTTATATTTATGAATCATTTTCTTTATATCAATACATAACCCTGTAACAAATGGAATAAATAATTTAAAAAATTAATACTATCATTAAATCAAAATATCAGTATTAAACAAACGATGAAAACATTAAATTCTGTATTGCGACTACGAGACGCTGCCAACACAACCGAAGGGAGAGTATGACTAGGACACTAATTTTTGAAACAAAGTTTTTAGCGACACCATGCAGTGCGAGGCATAACTAATTGAAAAAAATTCGGGCTTGGGTGTTGCCAAAACACCTCTTGTGGCAACTCTGGATTGAACACGTACTGAACCGAAATAAACCGATATTATTTTTTTCGGTTCAGCTCCGGTTTTCGTTCCGACAAAAATAACGGTTTTTTTCGGTTTTCGGTTTTCGGTTCAGTTCCGGTTCGAAGCCCTGCTTCACACTTAGACAGGGACTCTGCAAAATATGCAAGAATATTGTGATGTAATTTTATCGAAATCGGTTCAGCCAATTTTGAGTCTATAACGTCACAATTCCGGGACAGACAGACATGCAAATTTCAAAGTCACTTCTGGATTCTAGAGGTCATGAAACGCGAAGAAATGCAAACAATTTTAAATTCTGAGCAATGTGCAAACAAAAACCTTTTTTTTATTTTATTACACATTATTTCTATTATTTTCATTAACTTATAATCAATGTAAAAAATATTTTTTATTTAATAAAATAATGATAACATTAGTGTAGACTATAGACAAAGCATTATCGGATGATTATTTTACAGAGATGATATATTTTTACTAATTATCATTTACAATCATATTAAACAAAATGATAAAATAGATATAAAATTTACAATAGTTAAAAAACTTATACAGTTGTTTTATTCCACCTATAAAAATACAAAGAGCCTTTTTATAGGCCCCAAGTTTTATTTATTAAACATCCAGTAACAAATTATAATCAATTTGAATGATAATAACATGAAAATATAAAATACGATTGGGTAAATGAAAAACAAGTTAATGAATTACAAATGGATAATAACTTCTAGTAAGCAAAGAGCAGGTTAAATATATTTAGATAATTAATGTAAATTTAGGTTTAATATTCAGTTAATTTTCCTTTGAGATTTCTAATTTCATTTGACAGTCTTATATCATTTGAATAATCCCATATGTTTTAAGTTGGAATTTATAAGTTAAGTAATTAGAGAAAATTAGGTTTAAGAAGATATATTATTGTTATATACTTGTCTATATTTATATATTTAACAATTTAAAATTATCTATCAATCAATTTTTTTAAAAATTAATATTAAAAATAAAATAGAAAAACTTTTTAATTCAATTTATTAATAATGAATGAAATTAGCTCGTTGAGGATGAGAAGAAAAAAAAACAAACAATTTTTAACAAATGCGATTGGCCGAAGTTTTTAGAAATTTAAGCGAGCAAATAGGAGAGTAAAGCAAATTCGACCCCGGCGCCATTACTTTCTTTCGAGGTGGTTGCTCTGGTCGCATTTGCATATCCTATCAAGGAAACTCGCTCCACCGGGGTTGGTGCGTTACCACCCTCAAACCTGGTTTTACGCTCGATACAAAAACAAATGAGCTTAGTTGGTTACAGTTCAAATCATTAATATCGAAATAATAAATTATTATTCACCGCTCCAATCTATTTAATAAAGTGAAATAAAATATTTTACTAAAAAACAAAAAAAAAAAAAAAAAAAACAAAAATAAAATAAAATAAAAAACATCAACATATATATGCAACTCTTATTTAAACAATGCCTAAGATAAAATTTGGTTTGTTAAAATTTTATTACAATTTATTCTTATGATCTATATAGAAGAAAAGGTAATAACAATAAAAAAATGGTATTTATCTAGATTGGTTTTAAGGAGTAAAGGATTTTATCAAGAAGTTGTTCTTTCTATAATGACACTACTGAACTCGAAAGTTCTTGAATGCAATTACCATATTCATCCAACCGTATATATTTTCAACCTCCTCCATTCAATTTCCATTTTCTCCTAATTCTCTAATACTTGTTTTTTTATAAATCTTAACTTGGTACGAAATTTTTTTTAGCCAGGTTGAATTATATTTCTTAATAGTACAATTAATTAAATTGTTTAAATATCGTCATGTTTGCATGCTTCCATCATACCTCAGCTCATACGTGCTTACCTAATTAGAATAAGTATGTAATAGAAATTGACATAATTTATAACCTGTCAATCAACCTTTGGACTTAAAATTAAATATCACAAATTTGGGTCTATTTTGAATTACCAAACATCGGTAAGGGGTCTCTATAAGATATTGGAAAAGGTAACAATACATACCTGTATTAAAATAATTCGTAATTTATGTATGTAATAAATAGGCTAGAAACTTGATCTTTGAAAAGAAAGAACTTTCTACACGTGTTTTTACTCCTAAAACTACCCTTACTCCTCTCCTTAAATAAATATAAATAAGCTGACGTTGAGAAGAGAGGAATAGACGTTGAGCAAATGAAGAACAGACGTTCGAAAAATTCGAGAGTGATCTTCGATACTCATTTCCCTTTCGACCCTTTAATGATTGTAACTTGTAATTAGTTGACAAATAAATATTTTTTTCCTTTCTTTAATTAAATCTTGCCTTTTATTTTACCTTCTAATTACCTACTATTCCAGCGGGTAAGGTAAACACATAATCGGTACAGTCGGTACCGGCAACACATAATTTCCGCAGTCGGTATTCGAAACAGACGCCGATAACACAATTATTAATATTTTGTTGAAAAATTATATTTTTTACAAGATTAAGATTTATATATATCTATATATATAAAGGAAAGTGTTTGTTTGTATGTATGTAATTTGTTTACTTTTTTGCTGTCATAGAAACAAAAAAAAAAAGAAATGGGGTCATGGCTAGAATGGTAGATTAAAGATCGGCGAAATATATTTGGAAAATCCGTTTGGGAAACGTCCTGTGTGATTGGGAAGACCAAGAACGTGGTGAGTGGACAATGTAGGAAGGGACGTGGGACAGATGGGACAGAGTAGGAGTTAGATGGTTATAGATCAGACTTGGGGGTTACTTTCGAGATCCGTAGAGCCGCAGGGATAGATAGATTGATAGACCAAATACAATAGTAATATATAATTAATTAACTGATTAAATTAAAATATCTTTTAAATAAGAACACAAAAAGATATGATAATATAATGTAATATACTGATTGCAACAAAATGGATGAAAACCTTTTACATACAGACTTTCAACGAAATACTATGTATTACTTCGGGGGTACAGGGGGTCAAGCCCCCGCCTAGATGAAAAAAGCGCCGAAGGAGCTCTGATCAGCTAGTATATATATATATAAGAAGTTTATAATCACAAAATAATAAGCTTCTATTTATTATGTGTAATGAATATAAGAAAGAAGAAATTATTCTTAGAGCGTATAAAACAATCTTATTTTAATTTTACTTAATTCTCCTTCTATATTTAAACACGAAAAGATAGTACTGCACACTATGAAAATTAATTATAAATTGAAATAAAAAAAAAATCGTTGCGTTATAAGTTCTACTTGTTCTGTCTTATTTTAATAGGGTTTCCAATGACATTTGAAAGAAGATTACGTGGGATAAATCAACACGGTTAACTTAAATCTAAATCAGCATTAGATTTAGTCATATAGACATGTATAATCCTAAGACAACAAGACAATCAGACAGACAGATAGAGAATCAATATTATCAAAATAAAACCAGACAGAAACTAACAGGCAAATTAAATTTGCAAATTTGATTGACGTTCAACATAAAGACAAACAACTACGAAAAAAATTATATATAATATATGTATTTATATTATGAGAAGAAATTTGCCATTTGACTTGTCCTCTTTCATTCATTTGTTTGGTATTATTTGATGTTAAAAATAAAATATTTATTTTGTATATTTCTAAACTTTATATTTATAATTCTTTTATATTTTTAACAATATATGTATTTTATTTTTATTTTTAATTTTGCCACCATTTATAATTTAAATGTAAGCGTTTTATTTGAGAGATCCCTAGAAAATTAATTAACTAATTCATTATAATTAGGCTCTTTATTCAAAGTATCTAGACCCTTGTTGTTGAAGTGCTAAATAGGCGGACCAATGTACAACCCCATCATGAAGAAGAATATACTTATTGAGGCTAAGAGAAAAATTATTTTTGAGTTTTTAGTGCATTTATAAATAAAACACTCTAATTTAATTTTTTTTTTAATTATTTATTTTATTATTTTGTTTATTTGATGAGATTTGAACCCATATCTTCAAATTTTATATCACAATATTATTTCAATGAACTTTCAATAGTAAGTAATTCAAAATTTTAATAAAAATCAAATAAATACAATAATAAAAAATACAAATATTATTTTATCCTCATATTTTATGAGTAAATAAACAATAAATTAAAAAAAAGTATTGTGTGAATTAAAGAGCTATTTATTTTGTTTGTAAATTAATTAATATTTAAATGCAGAGAGCTTACACTCTATCCTTTGAATTAAAAATCAGTTTTAATTCTTAAATTGGGTCATGCAGGATCGCTGAAGAGTTCATGAGACATTATTGTTTTAAATCAAATAAATTTTTATTTTATTAATTATAAATTTAAACTTCACAAATTGAACCAGTAATAAAATAATTTTGATAGATTTTAATTTAATTTTGTATTCCATGTAAGTTTTTATCGTTGGATTATTCATTCACGAGTTGGCTTGAATTGTTCAAGTGCGGATGAGGATCGCGATTAAAATAATTTAAGAACCACTGTTAGAGACCCGCCCAGGGCTTTGTCTTTAAAAATGAATATTTCTCTCCAAGTTAAATTTAAAATATCTAAATTGAAAAAATATTGTACAGTTGTAATTTATTAATAATCATAATTTTTATTTTATAAAATATTCCATCCATTTCCTTCGATATTTAAAATGTAAACTGAATATGTCTGGAGTCGTATAACCAACTCTGTATTTAAGCTGGGGAAGATCCCAATCCTTTGAGGATTTAAATCCGAAGCCCAATTCGATCCAGGATATTCAGATCTGGATTTGTACCAAAAATAGTAAAAAAAAAAAAAAAAAAAAAATTTAAATACATAAGGTTAAAAAAAATCTGTTCATCCCTGGATAAGAATTTGTTAAAATGATTTATAAAAATAAATATAAGGATAAAATAAAAGAAACTTGTAGAAAATTAGATCGATATTGTCGAAAATATATTAATATTTATTTCAAATTTGATTATAAAATAAAAATTAGGTGGAGTGTCTCCACTCGACTATCTCGCAATTTGAATTGGATTAAATAACATAATATATTATATTTAAATTAAAATTAATTAATTATAAATTATAAATAATAAATATTAAACCAGCGCATGTTTGGCTTTTTGTTGATGGCACCATGGCACGTGTTGGCGCGTGAGATTTGCAGTGTTAAAAAATTAATTCTGGTACTTTCAGCGAATCAATCAAGCTGAAATTATATATATATATATATATATATATATATATATATCAGTTTTATACAATTATTAATCATGTGAAAAACTATCAAACCTATATCTTTATCTTTACGGTCACTTTAGAGGAAAAAAAATCAAAACGTTGTAGGTAATGACCCTCTTCCGGTTGAGCTACATTTCTCAAAAGTTGTTAGAAAACTACGAATTTTGAAAAATGCACATGTACCAAATTTCATCATTCTAGCTCAAACCGTTTTTCCGTAATCTTGGTTACATACATACACACACACACACACACACACACACACAGACATTTTTCTCAACCTTAGTGAAAATGATTCAGGAACCTTTAAAACGTATCAAAACATCAAAATCTCAACATCGAAAATTTTCGTGATCGTAATACTATCTCTTACGAGATAGTTATTATAAAAGTGTAATTATCCATTTGTGATCCATAATTATCAATTTATTATGTTTAAATAATTTAATTAATTTTATATGTATCACAAATGACATTTGATTAAGATAACAATGATTTAAGAGATAATTGAATGGAAGTTATAATTTACCTCCAAATTTAATTGGGTTTGAATATATTTCAAAAACAATAATCATGATATATTTATATAAATAATATACTTATTATCTCATTAATAAGGATAATAATATTAAATTAAAGAAAATATATAGCATGAAATGTTTATAAATAAATTGTATGAATTAATTTTTTTACTCTATAAGCGGTTAGATAAAGTGTAAAGGAAAATAAAAAAAAATCCTTAAGCTTTTGGTATTCTTTATATTTTAATGTCTCAATAAATATACATAATTCAAACATTTTTACAATGATGGCTTTCTATGTGAGTGTCTAATGTTTGTCTGAACGAGTTCAAATTTTATAGATTGATTATAACTATCAAAGTACAGTAAAAAATCTCTTTAATAAAATTCGGACCACTGACCAGACCATCACCATTCGCCAACACATTAGTACCAATTAAAAACCCTAAATTTAATAATATAAAATATAATTTTTCATTTAAAATAATATTAATCATTGTAGTGGAATAAGAAAAAAAAATGAAAAAGAATAAAGTTGTTTTATTACAAAGGTATGAGTATTTTTTTTCTTTATCTTATTTTCAAACAAAATAATTTAATATACTCTGATGTTGCTCTTGCTGTTGTTATTTTTTTTTATCTTACAAGTCCTTTTGCAGTAAAATATATTAAATAGAGTTAATAAAATTCAAATTAGAATTTAAATATAGAAGTGGAATTGGTTTTATCACCGCTAGTAGCTATTATAATTATAATAAAATTGTTTTACAACGATTCATTTCTTCTATAAATTTAAATTAACTATCTGTTCGGGGATTATTTTATCCAGGAGATAGAGATCTGTGTTCTAATGAAATAGAGAAATATTTAATAAACTTTTAATAATATAAATTATGTAATTCATATATTTTACACTTAATATATTCAAGGATTGATGTATTTGAATTGTTTTTATTTATGGGGAAATATACAGGGGTTGGACAAAACACCTTTAAAAAAACATGTTTCTTTGCTTAAGCATAGCCAGCAATTCCCTGTTTATGAAGCTCCCTTAAAATTGTTTTGGTACTCACAGGGTTCGGTAACACAACATTCATTTCAGCAGTAACTTTTGCAGCTGTGGTCTTCTTATTTTTCGTCACACAATTGCCCTTAATGATCGTCTGTCACGATCACTCAAGACACACTTTCGTCCGCGCTGTGATTTAGCAGATAATGTTTTTCTGCTTTTCAAATATGCGGAATAAATCTTCGATACAGTACCTCTTGATACACTAAACACCTCGGCTACCTTGCTTACGGAAGCACCTACCATACGTGCTCCAACAATTTGCCCAAGTTCGAAGTCTGTTAACTATGACATAATACAATGACAACCTCACATAACAGTACTCCGACAACAACTGAACTGTTTAGCACATTTACGAAGTTGTATAGGTGGTGTCAGTAGTCAAAAACGCCAGCGGCACCTACATATTTCATTAAAATCATTTTTTCTTTTCAAACATGCATTTCACAAGGTGTTTCCATATTTTTGTCCAACCACTGTATATTTTATACATATACATGACATGACATTCGTTCGAAAATCTCTCTACCTGACCATGATACCTAAAGATACAAATGTTTGTTCTGCAGTTGCTTGATATGGATTGCAGATAGAGCAATCAAAATGTGTTTTTTAATAAAATTGCAATAAAATATAATTATGTGGTATTATTTATAAAATTCCTTTATTAATAAAAATAACTACCAAAATTTTAATAAATTATGATGCAAATGTTATAAAAAAAAATGGATAATAACTGAATCTTGACTAATAAAACATGTTTTACTTTAAATATTTTTTTCTATATTCTAAAAATTGTAAAGTTTGAAATAAAATAAAATTTTATTGCAAATTCAATGAGTGAATGTTACCCATTCTTGTAAGAGGGCGGTAAATGGAGCCTCTTCCATGGGAGACAAAATCATACGCTACGTCACTGTTCGAACGGCCATATATTACAGTACCTATAATTTTTTTTTAATAAAAAATATGTCACTCGACTAATAAAGACCCTTTGCATCATATTTCTAATGACAAAAGTGTTCTTGTATAGTATATAATATTTACTCCAAATGTGGTGGTAAATTGTCGATGGCTCGTAATGCAATTGATAGGCCATTAGACATCCTTCGCAGGAGTTCTTAAGCCCAAGTCATGTTCTACTTTTGATGTGGTTGTGAGTATATGAAGTTAGCATGGGCCTTTTCTTTGCAACTTTGATTTTGTTTTAGTAATAAAGCCACTTAAATGAGATCTTTTTTCGGTTGGGTCTTTTTTTATTTTCTTATTGGAAATAGGTTCTATCAGAGGAACCAATTACCTTTTAATATTTGCATTAACTTCATAAATAGGTAATCAAGTTCCTTGGTTCTTGTAACGGATTCATTGCGAAATCCATTAATGTTTCATATGAGAATTTTCTGTTGAAGAAGGTAAAAAATACGATAAGATGAGAGAAAATAAAAGAGCTCTACCATCCCAGCGATTTCCCTTTTTTTTTGCTTTGTTTTTTTGTTTAATGGAAAGCATTTAAAAAGAATTAAATATTAAAATTTAAAAAATAAGTCTTGGGATTGAAAGAAAAAAGACTGAATATTATTACCGACCGACGATAGTAAGGGATGTATTGTTTTATTTTATTTTTGATTATTTTTTGCAAAATCCAATGATAATTTACTGAAAATATTTATATGGAAATAGATATGTAAATTAGAAAAAAAACAATCAGAGAGTAATATAATGTTTAGGAGATTTAATAATAATATTATCATTATTCATAGATTTAATTTTTATATTCATCTAAAAAGAAAATTGGAAATATTTTTTAAATTTATAGAAAAATAAAAATATGAAATATTTTATTATTTGAAAGATGAAGGCGTCATTTTCATTTTATACATTGATAAAATATTAATATATATACGATAAATTGTCAATCGTTGTTTCTAAACTACAATTACGAATGCTATTGATTTTTGGGCCTCTTGGTTCAATCATTTATAATCATGCCAATCACGTTTATATAAACTGATGACTAAGTTTTTTTTTAAATACGATTGATTAACTTTCAGTGGCAAAATATTTTTTAACATACAATGACGGGGAAAATTGAAATCCGAAGGAGTTGTGCTAATTAAACATAAATTAGCTTGCATACAAAATCGTGTTGATTACAGCCATTATTAAGATGCCAATAAAGAGAAAACCCCCACTTAACCCTTCGCAATCTGAAACCACGCCAGCATCTGAAACTAACATCGAATATCACCACGATAAAAAAATAAGTTGACCTGTGACCAGGTCCGAACAGACCGACGGTTTGAAATAAATTAATTTCCAGCTACAGAAACAATTTCAAATAATTTTCATATATCTATTAATGTAATAAAAAACAGATATGGATACATAAATAATAAATATAAACATTTTTAATTTTATTTTATTTATAATATATATGCAAGACCAGGCTGTGACGTCATGAATGGCTGGATGACGTCATATAATTTTAAATCAAGAAAAAACTAATAAATATGATTTTTCTCGAAGATAAAACCAATACAAAGTGCATGATTCGTGGTGATATATAAAAAAATCTCCTTTGGTGTGAAAATAACCCTTTCCTTCCTATCGTCGATCGCTAATACTACCACTTCCGGTTTCCGGAATTGCACCAAAAGTTGATCAATTCATCCCACTGATGCATTAAGTAAATATACCAAATTTCATCAAAATCGGTTGAGCCGTTCAGGCTGTACACATCTATACGGACGGACGGACAGACGTACAGACGGACGGACAGAGGACGGACAGACATCATGCTAAAAATACTTTTTTCTGTTTAGAAAATGCATGATTCGTGGAGATATGTAAAAATCTCCACATGTGAAATTTGGTGTGAAAACAATACCTCCCTTACTATCGTCGGTCGGTAAAAAAAAGATGCCAATATTTCACAATTGAAATGCTTCTTCATGCGCATGCGTTAATTCCTTTTTGGTGTTTATCAGTAGATAATCAATAAATATGTTTATTTGGTTTTAATTTGTTAAATCAAAGTTACTGGTTGTATATAATAAATATTTTATGTTCTTGAACAATTAAAAAAAATTATTGTTATTTCTTTTGAAAAATTGACATTATTAAGAGTAATTTAAATCATTAACCATTCGAATTGATTTTATTGTTTTATATGACAGTAGATAAATTATATCGAGAAAGTTTCCTCTCGACATCAATATTTACTTCATATTGTTGAATTGTATCGAATAACCAAATTTAAATTTTTTCCCATGCAACGATCTTCAATTAATAAAACTGAAAAATATAAAAAAAAGAATATCTGAAGCTAAATAAAAGTAAACGATGAAACAATGTGAAACTTTTTTAATTAATAAAAGTTGAGTTGAATTGGAATAGACAAAAGTGTGCGTTAGGAATTGTAACAAAGTTTAAGATTTTTTCTAATGCGTAACTATCATGTAATAAAATGTAGGAGAGGAGTGGGGATTGAAAAAAATAGATCTAAGAAAGGGTAATTAATAAGAGTCGGTTTCCTTGGACACGTGCCGTTTGGAAGCTGTAATTACATCTCATCCCGTTCCAATTTGTGCATGTAACCCTCTCTTTGGATTTAATCATCCTTAAAATTCCAATTCGATCTGATCTGATCTGATTTGACCTTCGTGCTGATTGGGGCGCACAGAGAAAATCACCCTTCTCACCAGAGTCATGCTTTTATTTTGGGAAGAGGGTGAGTGTAGAGAAAAATTGCTAGGCGCAAATTGGCCAATCATTCCATTCGAGAAGAATATTTTTTTTTTTTTTGTATTTCTTACAAAAACGTGAATGGATTATGAGAAGATTCATTATCTACGGCAATTTAGGGAAATTTTCTTTGTTAAATAGGAGTCAAATTTGATCTTATCAAATATATTTTATAAGAGGGAAAAGCGGACTTTTTTGTGCTTAGTATTTTAAAATTGATGATTAAATATAGAAAGATTTAGACTTGTATTAAATTTTAGAAAAATTGTCGAATTTAATTGGAAAAAAATATGGAATATTTAAGTTAATATTGTTTTGTAAATATATATATATATCTATATCGAGATGTTATTTGTACATTATAAACATTCTAACCGAATTATTTTGTATACTATAAATTTAAAATTGAATACAATAGTATAATAGGTACAAAGAAATGATTGATATTCTCGAAAATCGAAAAATGGATTTTAAAAATATTTATAAATAAATTTAACAGTTATATCAGTGAATTTAAAGTGGAATGAATCTCACTAATTTTAAACAAAAATAAATAAAAAAAAAATTTGAACATTCAATTAATATAATAGTTCAATTATCCTTATTTCTGTTTATTTTTATATTTTTTAAATTATTTATTCATATTTCCCATGAGGAACATGTCTTGAAATTTAAAAAAAATATTATTAATTCTGATTATGTTGATAAAAATGAATATTGAAATTATATATTAAAAAAACATTTGTATTTGTAAATTTTTTTAATACATACAATTAATCAATCAAAAGTTTAAAGATTAAAATCAATTATCATATACTAACTGTTCTGATCGCCTCCGGCGATCTTCACATCTAGACGGGGGCTCCGCCCCCTGTACCCCCGAGTGGTATTTAGTATTTGGTTGAAAGTAGTAAAAGGTTTTCATTCATTTTGTTTCAATCAGTATATTAGATAAAACATTCATTTCTTTTTGTGTGTTTATTTAAAATATATTTTAATTTAATCAGTAAATTAATTATATATATTATTATTGTATATGTTATATCTATCTATCTCTGTGGCTCAACGGTAGTCGAAAGTTCTTGGCCGAAACAACCAGATTTTTCCAAGTGTCCTTATCCTGAGCCACATCCATCCAACTCCGAAATAAAGATCCAACAAATTACTATTTATAATTTTTGGGGTAAAGGATGCAATGAGTCTATATTTACGTTATCACTGTAACGTCATTATAGGCTATCTCATATTTTAAGGGAATCGAGTATTTTCGGAACATTGTTTTTTGGTTCAAATATTGATTCAACCTTTTAGAATTGTCCAGATTTATATTTAGTATTTACTAAATACATGATTTTAAATATGCAAGATACATAATTTAATTTATAATTAAAACATTCATAATTTAACAAAACAAAAATTACTTAATTACATGAAGTATTCATAATCGATGTCAATTTTAAATAATTAAAAGTCTTGTGTATTATTATCTAGATAATTTATTTTCAATTTGCATTTTAATTTGAATATAAAATTTAAAAGATAATTTTCTTTTTTTTTTTGTTTAATATTTCATATTAAATTTATATATGAATACTAAATTTATTGATGAATGATTTTTTTTAATAATATTACTAATATGTTCAATTAATATGTAAATATTGAAATATGCACATCTAAAATAAAATTTGAGTTACTTTAATAATTTAAAATTTTTTATTTTATTTCAATTCAGAAATGCTTATTTATAAATCATAATAATCTAAGAAAAATGATTTAATATATTAATAAATATAACGAAAGAGAGGGCAAAAGAGAGAAATTGATCGTACATCTGGTCTGAAAATTTATTCGTTACAGATGAAGTCTGGATGCCAGTTTTTGTCAATCACTTGTCACTTCTATCGCGACTTGTCCCATATGACAGTTTTTACATTCATCTCATTTTTTTTATTTGATGCCTTCGTAGTAAAAGATCACCTTCTCTCATAAATATGTTTGAATATATATGTATATATAAGTATAGGCACCATTGGGTGTGTGGGTAGCGAACCTGTCTCACATTCACAGGGTTCCGGGTTCAAGTCCAGGGCCTGGCAAGGGAAATTCCCTAGCTGGGGTCTATGGGACGGAGTCAACCCAGCCTCCGGGAACAACATTGGGGAAAAGCTACTTGATAGCGCCTCCGATCAAGAAAATCAAGGTAAAGGTTGAGAGGACCCGTTCTACTGATCATAGAACACCTCATCGATATAACCGACTTGATAGGCGTTGTCCTTGCGTAGTACGTACAAAGTCAGAGGTTTATATATATATAAGTAGTGCTCGTTATAAAATTTACGATATACCAGAATATTTTTTGTTCGTTTGAATTTAAATATATAACAATATTTTTTTAATATTACGATTTATTTTTTAAATAAAACCCTTTTTAATTCACATTTATGTATTCAAAATTATTATAGGTCTATCTAATTTGTATATTATTAGTCTTTCTTTAAAACTAAATTGTAAAGTTTTAAATAGAAGTTTAAAAGTATAATAAAATTAACAGATTTATTTAATAAAATATTATATAAATATAATGGAAAAAAATGATCTTTAAGCTAAACTAGTTTTTTTTATTTTATTATATTTACTTTTTTTGAAAGTTCGGTTATCGTCTAGATTCTAGATTCTAGATCTAAATCAATTTTTATATTGAAAAATTATTCTATAATTTTAATTTTTAAATTGAAACTATTATTATTAAATTGAGTCTCCTTAATGATTAATAAATCATAATTTTACTATTAATATTTATTTATTAAATGAACTATAGGTAGTTTTAGACCCAACCTAAGAAAACAATTTAAAAGAAATAATTTTCTTAAGAAAAAAATTCGGTTCTTTAATATAAAGAATAAGCTTGTTATTGTTCTGTTTTAACCAATGACATCATAATCAGTCATCTTCAAACATTTTGCTGTTTAAAATAATTAGAATTAAATCTTTTAATTTTCCTTTAAATGATGGAGTAGTATTTTTGTCAGAATTTAATCAAATTATAATTTTTAATTATTTCACTACTATTACAATTTATTTAATATGATATTGGTATATATATATATAGTTATTAAATATGTCTAGTTCTGACTGAGAGTGAGTAAAAAAAATTTCATTAAATTAGTTCTATCGTTTGTTTATGTCATCGGAGCGATTTGTCAAACTTGAAACGCCAACGTTCTTCATGACATGGAATTGATTAACCCGAAGTTGCTCGTCTTGATGAACTCGACACGATCGGCGTATCTACCAAGTCATTCATTTTTTTTTTCCTTTTTTCTTATCTTTTGAGAGAATTGAGTAAGCTGCCTAAACGCGTTGCGAACAATCTCCTCTAGTGCTATCTAATTATGTGCAACTTAAATTTGGAAGCCGGGCGATGTAATCCCTTGGAGGGTCTCGCGGGAAGGGCCCTGATAAATGGACCTATCTACCCACGGGATCCGATAGGTAAATTGTTCACTCTATCTTTGTCTTACTATTGACCTATATGTCTATCTTTCTTGCTTCCTATACGTTATTTGCATGCACGCCAATTTGCATAAGATAGTCTTGCACTTGATGGCAAGTATTAACTTCACTTACAAATGCATTGCCTGTCGTCTATGCAGTAGTAGTGGAATCGATCGTCAAAACAGCTTTAATTAAAATTTATATTTAGGAACAAGTAAAGATACATTTATTACATTTGTAATGTAATAATAATAGAATCATTAAGCATTTACCAAAAAAAAAAATTAGATTTTTTTTAAACATAATATTTTATAATCGCTTATTGTAATTATTTTAAATTCATTATTAAATACAACTCAAAAAAGAGTTAATTTTATTATTCATTTAATCGATATGCGAATTGAAAATAATTTAAGTATTTAATAAATATATAAGTAATCTTTATGTACGGAACTTTAAAGTTCTTGTTCGGTGCCACCAAATTTCTCCAATCGCTTCTATGCTAAGCCACCTCCATCCAACTTTTATTCTCTCACAACTTCTTGGCATCTTTTATTACATTGTTTTTCCACCAAGTCGCTTCTCAATCAGCTTCTCTAAAAACCATTTTTTTCTCTCCTCTTTTCTCTCCTATTTTAGCCACATAAATAATAATTTAAATAATTTAAATTTGTATTCAAGTATATTAATATTAATATCTTTTTTTGTTAATTTATTTTTAATCTTTCAAACAATTTACATTTAGACATTTATATATAATAGAATGAACGTCAATAAAACAATTTTCAGAAGGCTTCTGTGTTTCCTTCAATATTGAAAATTACAAACTCGATGAGTTAGAGAATTCACGAATTCAACGAGGAATTCAATTTCATTATTCAACTTTGATCATAAGTTGAGAAATGCGTTACGATCAGAGTTTAAAATAGGAAACCATCTTTTCATTTATTAAATCAAACCCTACAAAAACTTTTAACTAATATAATGATTAATTAATATAATACAAAAAAAAACAAAAAAAAAAAAATTAAATCCGTTTACACGTAAAATTCTTTAGACCTTATAACATAAATTATCGCCTAAATCTTTTAAGTGTTTTTTTTTATTGTTATGAAATACTTTCCTACACCACTATATATATATTATAAATAAACTATTTAATAAAATAACTAGCTCTAGATGTGTAATAGACTCGAAAATTCTAAATTGAGATTTAAATGAAATACAAATATTAAAAATTAAAATAAAAATAGTTTGTGTCTGTCAATCCGTATTTGGTAAAACGAAAACGACTAGATATAGAGTTTAAAATCCATCAATAAAAAAAATATCAAAGTCACTTGAATAATGAAGAGATCTTCTTTTTCTTGTATTCTTAGCCCTATTAAAATAATTCTAAGATAAATAAATAAAAATATTTTATGTAATAATAATCTATATACAGTATAGGAAAAGTTATTATATAATAATTGAGACAGCTAATTCCGATAGATGAAGAGCGAAAGTGATAATGATTAGGAAGAACACAAGTTTCAAGTCTCCTATCTGACCTTAAATGACTTATTATAAAAAGATTTCGGGGATAAATCTATTTCTGAAACATTATATTTTATATTTTCATGATTCATTGTAACTATTAGCATAAAATAATAAAAATGTTACATAATTAAAATAATGTATTTTTTGAGCCCTTATATATACTTTAGAGAGTAATCTTTAAATATATTATATCTCGTGAATACATTGTATTACATTAAACCTGGAGAAGGGGAAGCGTTAGACCTCCACTCTAAAATAAACTTGATTATATGTACCATGTAGCAAATAATAAATTATAGGAATATTAAACAATATTATATAGAATACTTTATTAAAATATACGTTGATTTTATTCACCACCAACGAGAAAATCAATCTCAATTTAATTAATAAGACCCAAGGTAACTTGCAAAATGAGCAAATGCCTTAGAATCCTTCCACCTCATCCATATACATGACTGAACATGAATTACATAGCTGGAAAAGCGAATGAAAGGTATTTTATAATTAGCACTTAAGACGGCTTAAATATAGAGTATTCAACTCTTTTCTTTAACATTCAAGGGATTATTTCTATACAGTATTTAGTTTAATTTTATTTATATTTTTATTTATTTCATATTATTAAAATAAATTCATATTATATTGTATTAATATTTTAATTTTTTGGGTTAAATTTTTTTTTAAAGAATCAATATAAAATTTTGATCTAAAAAATATTCTAATATGACAATTTATAATGATAATAATAATAGTATTAACAATAATAGAGTCGCTCAGGTTTGATTTGAGGTTTCTAGGCAGTGCCTCTGGGGTACCTTGTGTAGGTTTTTTCAAATCCTGTATGAAAAATATAGTAATAATAACAATAATAGGTCGAAAAGAAGAAAAGAAAGAAAATTAAAAAGAAAAAAAAGAGGAAAAAAAAATAAATAAAGAGGTAATGATAATAATAATATTAATATATTATCCGATATTATTCAACTAACCCTCCTTAATTTTAAATATTTCTATAATGTTTATATAAATTATAATTATTTCTTATTTCTTTTTTTAAATTCTTTCTTTTTTAAGAAGAAAATATGTATATGAATAATTGTGTGCATAATATTCAAAAAGTTTATTATTTACAAAAAAATAATTTTTAAATTAAAATATTAATGTTACTCACTTGTAATTCACTCAATCTAAAATGTATTTATTTATAATTACTTACTTTCTACAAACACGGGAAATGCTTATTTATAATTAGATTTTGGAAAATCGTAGAGAAGAAAAGGAGGGAGTATAGAAGCAAAAAGAACGAATTGAATCGATTGTGTTAATTAACTTTATAAATTGTTATTGCAAAATCGTGGAATTTGCAATTTTTACAATACAAACATGTTTTATTAATTGAATTAATCAAATGTATTTATGAAATTTTATTATTATTTTTTTTATCTTCTCTGTTCATGATAATAAAAAAATTAAATATTAAATAAAATAAAAATAAATAAAATGTATGTTTTTAATAGAAAAAAAAATTGATTATCAGTCTTTAAATAAAACAAATTTTTTAAATAGTAATAAATTTCATATTAAAATGGTCGATGAATGTAAGAGTAAGAGAGAAATATATAATAATAATAATAGTTAAATTTTATTAAATTCATATTTAAAATAATAGAATTAAATATATATTTTATAATTTTTAAATAAAGTAGATGTGATTTGAATAAATAAATATATTTTTTAAAATAAATATATTTTTTAAAATAAATATTAAAAAAATTTATATAAAAATTCTCTATACAAATCAATAATTTTCAATAAAAAATCTATATGAATTCTAAAATATTAAGTCTTACAATTAGAATAAATATAACTTATTTGTTATTTTTTTGTATATATTTAATTTAATTGTTTTGTCATGTATAATTAGTTAAAAATTTTTTTTTTAGAATATTGATAGAATATTATTTTATTTATTAAATTTTTATTTAGTTTTGTCCCTATAAAATAGATATTGGTCTTAGTTAATAAGAGTCAAAGAATTATTAAATATAATACACCATATATAAATAAATGAATAACGTAGTAAATAGATAAAAATAAATAAATTTTTATTAAAAGAATTAGGTATGTCAGGTTGTATAACTTCAAGGGGCACCCATACATTCTTTTCATTTGTTTATTATATCGTATAAATAATTTTTTTTTTCTAATTCATTGGATGAAACATGCCAAAAGTTTCAACAAATTCCAAAGAAGAAAGGGAAAGATAATAACGTGCGTCAATTCCCCTCTCTCTTACCTTTGTTCGATAATAATGTTTTAAACGACGGCCGCTATAAGAAATAAGCCTTTAAAGATGGATATTTATGCGAATGAAAAGAAAGAAGAGCAAATAGCACATTAGCAAATGGAAAGAAGATGCGAATTGTATGAGATATAAAAGACATGGAGACGGTGGCTGACAACGGTCTTGTATAATGCACGTGTCTCCCTGTCGTCTCCGTTACTGCTAATCGAATCTATAGCTGACTGTATATCTCATTTGACATTAAAGACCTGAGGAAAGAAAACAGACGCAATGCAAAAAAAGCCTGTCAAAAGAAAGAACATGAAAAAGAACATAATGGGAGGAGTCATTTCAACGGATGGCCTGTTATTTGTATATGTAGATAATTGTATACATGAAATGCAGATTACGATTTATATTTAGATGAAAAAAAAAATAAAATAAAATGAAAATTCTTAAGAAGTTTCTTTATCACGGGAAGAAAAAAAAAACGAGAGGGAAATTTTGAAGAAATGCTGAATAAACACAAATCAAGTGAATATTTCATGGTCAGATAACATCTGAAATCATTTAAATAAGATGCAGAAAATAAACTGTTTTTTTTTGTTTAATATATCATAAAAAATATAATTTCCAACAAATGTCCCACCTTACAAAAAATATAAAAGTAAATTATCTAGAATATCAAGGACCTCATTTTGAAGTACTTAAAAACAATTAATACTAGAAAGGGTCACCCTGGGGCTATTGTACTTATTTTATTTTATTAATGGGATATTAATTCTTTGAATCAAAAGTAGAATTTTGATTTATATATTTTTTGTTGATTAAATGAATGTCAACGGTTGTGTACAAAGTTGTTTGTCCATAACAATTTTAAAGTAAATGAAAACACGTGAATGTGGAAAATTGTCAACATGTCACGAGCATCTGTTTGCATCCCTGATCCAATGTTGCTTGGGGCCTCTCTAGTTGGGTTTATATTTTTTAGGTCACCCATCCTCTTCTTTCATCTCAATCCCTCTAATCTCTTTCTTCTTACTACCACCTCAAATTTTCAAAATGACAGCTGGGAGGAGATCTATTCGAATATATCTTCCCCTGAAAAGTCATTTAAGATCGTAGCTCTTGTCCAGATGCCAACTTCGACAGTCGACTGACTATATTCGCTCGATTTATCATTAAAAAGAGATTTTTTTTCAATATCTCGTCAATTTAAAAAAAAAAATAATACTTTCCAAACATAACATATAACACACGTCGATTGTCATTAAAATCATACAACACCAAATAATTTTAAGAATATTGGATAAAATATATGCATTTAGCTCTTTAATTCACACATACACACACATATATAGGATTTATTTTTACAAATCCTTATAAAATCACTAAACATTTTTAAAAACAGTTTGATGTTTTTAATAAAAATAAATTAATAAATTTAAAAATAATCAACTATTTATTATAAAATATATTTTTATATTTATATCTCTTTTATCAATCTGCCTATCCTGATATGGAATATTTATAATTAATTGATATAATATATTAATAATTCATGAAGATTTTAAAGAAAAAAATCTGGAGTGTCTCCACTCGACTATCTCGCAAATTTGAATTGAATTAATTAACATATATATTTAAATTAAATTGAATAAATTATAAATTATAAATTAAGTATAATTGAAATGGATTCATTAATTAATTTAAAAAAATGAAATTTACAGTATAGTATTGTTATTCAATTAAATTAATTAATTATCATATATTAAATTTAAATTTATATAAAATCGTTATCTTCATTTTTAAATCAAAATTTAAAAAATTTAAAAAATTAATTATTGAAAAGTTTTATACAATTATTAATCATGTGAAAAATTATCAAACATATATCTTTATTTTTACGGTCACTTTAGAGGAAAAAAAATCAAAACGTTGTAAGTAATGACCCTCTTCCGGTTGAGCTACATTTCTCAAAAGTTGATGGAAAACTATGAATTTTGAACAATGCCCATGTACCAAATTTCATCATTCTGGCGAGATAGTAAAAATATATTTTATTGATAAAATAAAACGTTAATTTTGAATATAAATGAAAAAACATACTTCATTTTAAGAAAGTTTGTTTTGAAAGTCGAGAAGTTAAGATAAATCTTATTTATTTTAATAAATATTAAATAGATATAAGTGTTTATATATGGAGTACACTTTAGTGCAGACATATGGGCTTTATTTACAAATCTAATACTCATTATATAGAGCGTTAATCATAGATAGAACAATTTAGTATTAATGGACAAAAACAAAAATAAAATAGAGACGACTAAAAGCAAAAAGCCATTAAAAAATACAATTTATTTCTCTCTTTTAGATATTATCTATGTTGATAATTATATATATATATATATATCTATGTCATTATATTTATATTTTTATATAGATATAGAAATATTGTATATCTATAAGAGAAATTTAAGAAAACAACAAAAGTGGAATATTAGTAATAAAAACAAATAATTATTTGTTAAATCAAATCTACTCTTGTTGCTATCTACTTTTTTATTATTTGTATCCCTAAAAATTATAAAATTATAATAATAATATAATAATTAGGCTGGGTTGATTTTGTTTCCAAATAAAATTTACTTCTTATGATATAGTGCCCTCTTTCACCCCAAATGGCATTCGCCCAAAGCCACTGTTTGGACGCATATCATAAATTCCTATCGAAGGCTGTCTAAGTCATAAAAGGGTTGAATAATAATACCTATAAAATGAAAATTAAGTTTATATATTAACCGATTATTGATAAAACTAAATGTACAAAATTTTTATAAATATTTATTTCTCCATGACAGATATTTATAAAATATTAAATATTATGATATAATTCTCTCATAGGCATATATATATATTAGATTTGATTCAAATTTATTAATGGATTGGGTTAAATCGGTACCCTGAATCTTTCTGTTTTCCTCAAATCCTCTGTTTGAATGAAAATCCCCTCCAAATCTCTCCCACCACACATTTAACGCATCGACAACTTTGCAGGCCATCTTGTCTTATTAAGCCGGGTTATTGTACTCGTATGGGGTGCAATTAAGCGCCCTGATACAAACGTTATTAAGCTTTAAGGGAGAAGTACGGTTATCGTAAAATTGAACTACTTAAGTTATACTTTTATATAACTCATTATTTAAAGAATGGAAGTATATTTAAAAGAAAAGATTATATAAAGTGGTTCCACTATAATAATTCTTAATAAAGCCATTTAAATATAATAACAATATAATTTTGGCTTTAATTTTAATAGTAATTATAATTTATATCACAAAAAGAATTATAAATAAATTTTAAAATAAAATAATAATAAACTTATCTCTGGTTTATTATAATATTTAGTATTTTATTAGCCACAGTCGTTATTTGAGTATTATAGAATTATAGAATTGGTGTTATTATTTATTATTATATCTAATCAAATATTAAAAGTTAATAATTAATGGTTAGTAATAAACATGAGTAAATATGATAGGGATGTAAAAATACTGACACAAAAAGACCAAATAATCACATACAACATTTATACTTGTAAAGACATTTTTATACTAATAAAAAAATTAATGAAATTTAGGTAAATCATTTATAATTTTAACACCAATTTCATTTTTAGAATTTCAAATATTTCTGATTTGCTTTTCATTTTACCACTCTTCTAAATATGATAGATGGCTTTCATGAAATAAATTTATTTTCCTAAAGTATTTAATGATATAATATAATAGAATATTATAAGAATTTTAAAAAAATGGTTAACTTTATCTGATTGATTTATTTATAAACCGATATCGTATAACAGGGTAAAACAGTGAAACGGTATTCTTTCTTGATGTTTGTATGCCGAGATCGTGTTACCTCACGTTTCACCAAATGGGAATTTTAGTATCCATACAGTGAGATAGTTTAGTAAATTGTTAGTCTGTGGCGCCGTATTATAAAGGCGCCGAACGATAAAGTTGCTGCATGATAAAAATGCCGAAAGTCAATTACAATCATAATAGAGTAGTAGAAGAATTAACGGAAAGTAAAAATGAGTAATTATCTTTTTTAATTTCATTTGTTATATTATATTATATCAAAAATATAATATATGATTATATTATATTTATTTATATAAATAATTAGTTTACGTCACTAATCTGAGCAACAGTTTTTATAAAACTATTTTTTGAATATATATTTCTACAAAAACGTTTAAGTAAAGTGAAAATTATAATAATTTTATACGAAATCGTTATAAAAAATAAAAAAAAAATGAAATTAGCTTGACTATATTTTTATTTTATAAAATGAAAAATATTCAAATAAAAACTTAATGCTTATTATATGGAGTCTCTGCTGAGCTTTGGCTGAGTGCGGTTGGTTTTATAGATAGCTCCTGACACGAATCGAATCTATAAAAGTGTTGAAGTGTTTTTTGTCTTGTTTGATAGTTAAGTGTATTAATTCATTTTTGCACTATGAATAATCAAGATATGAACGACTTTTTCAAGTCTTGGAGAGAAGAACTAAAGGAAAATATGAGGAGAATGGAGAGGAAGATGGAAAGAATGGAAGAGTCGTTTATGAATGGCTATGAACATACAAATATAAAAATTAAAAACCTAGAAAGAGAACAAAGGAACAAAAACCTTCTATTACATGGACTCAAGGAAGATGAAGGAAATTTCAACGAATTAGAAGATGTGGTAAACAAGTTATTAAAAATGAAAATATGCGAAGAATTTGAGATCCGAGATATAGATTTAATTAAAAGATTGGGAAGAAAAATCAGTAATAAAACTAGACCGGTACTGATTACATTCATTGCCATAAGAATAAAAAATAAAATTTTAAAAAACAGTAAAAAATTGAAAGGGACAAATATGTACATAACTGAAGACCTCCCGAAAGAAGTGAGAGAAATAAGAAAAGAATTGATACCAAAAATGCTTGAAGCAAGAAAGGAAGGAAAATTTGCTATTATCAAATATGATAAACTAATCATAAAAGAGAATTTCAGGCATGAGAAGAATTCTAACAGAGATGATATTGATATCAATTATGAGAGAAATGAAAAGAAAAGACAAATATCAGAATCACCTCCGGGTCCTTCGGGTAAGACTGGGGCCGACCAGATGAAAAAGAAAGAAAAAAGAGCTGAAACGCAAATTAAAATCTATAGATCTACAAAAGGTAGAGAAAATCAAAACAGAATAAGTGATTTTTTTAAAAACAAAAACCCAATACGCGAAGAGAGAAATGTCCAATCCGACTAGGAAAGGAGAACCAGGCCAAAGTTACCAAAAAGGGCAGCAGACCTCCACCACCCAGAAAGTCTGGTCAACGAGGGTGAGTCGGACCACATCCTCCCAAAAAGATTTAATATTGGTATTAATAAAAATATTAGTAATGATAAAACTAATTATTCAAATAATTTAAAAAATAATATAAATAAAAAACTCTTAAATTATCAAATTAGAAATGAACAGTTAAATCTAAAAATAAAAAATAAATATATGGATTATAATAATAAATATAGGAATTCGAAAAATAATCTAAATTTGACAAAAAATAAATGCGATAATAAAATTCAAAGAAAAGAAGAGAAAATGCATAAATATGAAAATTTAAAGGAAATTTATATAAATAATGCTAAATTAGTTAATGAAATTGAACAAACAAATACATACACAAAAAATAAATTAAATATTGCCACATTAAATGTACGAAGTCTAAAAAATGATGAAAGATTAACTGAATTGAAAAATGCATTAAGTGAAACAAAGATTGATATATTAGGTATGTGTGAAATTAGAAGAATGGGAGAAAAATTATTAGATATGAAAGATGAATATATTTTTTATCATTATGGTCAAACAAAAGGTCAAAGAGGAGTTGGATTTTTGATAAATAAAAGAATGAAAGATAAAATCATTGAATATAAAGGTTTTTCAGATAGAGTTGCTTTAATAAAAATTATATCTAAAAATAAGTATCTATTAACAATAATACAAATTTATGCTCCAACAAGCGATTCAACAGACGAAATAAGTGAAGATTTTTATAATATTCTGGATAACGCACTTAATTATAAATCCAATCTAAAAGAAAAGAAAATTGTTAAGAAACAAATAATTATTATGGGAGATTTTAATAGCCAGGTTGGAAAACGATTAGAAGAAGAGAATTTAGTAATGGGCCCATATGGATATGGTAATCGTAATGAAAGGGGAGAAAAACTCGTCAACTTTTGTTTTAAAAATAAGATGAAAATAATAAATACGTATTATAAGAGAAGAGCAGGTAAAAGATGGACGTGGTTAGCCCCTAACGGAATTTATAAAAATGAAATAGATTTTATTTTAACTCCACACCTTAACATAATTAATAAATTTAAAATAATGGATAAATTCTCCTTTCATACAGATCATAGATTGTTGATAGCTGAAATAAATCTAAACATAATAACTAAGAGACCAAACCCAGACTGGAATAAAAAATTATACATAAACTTAAATAAAGATAATAATGAATTACTCAATAAAATAAAGAATGAATTGAAAATTGAATATACGGAATTTGACCAAATTCAAAATCAATATGATATAATCGAAAATAAACTCAAAATCATACAAAAAGAATATTTCGATACATCTGAAAAATTACCTAAACTTACAGAAAATACGAAAAATCTCATAAAAAAGAGGGAAAAATTAAAATTAAAAAGAAAAACATTTGACAACCGTCTAGAACATAATACAATGTGTAAAATAGTGAAATTTAATATTAAGAAGGATCTTAAAAATTATAACGATAATTTAATTAAATCTTTAATCGAACCACATACCTCTTTGAAAAAAATAAAAAAAGAAATGTCCTCTGGTAATCAATTAATTACAAAATTAATAAATAAAGATAAAATCCCAGAAAGTAATAGAATAAAAATAATAAAAATAGCTACAAATTTTTATGAAAAGTTATACTCTAATAACAATAGAAATTATAATAATAATAATAATAAAAATGATAAGGAATTTACAGGAAATGAAGAAAAAATTCCAGATTTCTTAGAATCGGAAGTTGGAGCAATTATAAACAAATTAAAACCAAATAAAATGCCTGGAATCGACGGCATAAAAAATGAAATAATAAAACATTGTCTAAATTTAATTAAAAAACCCATAACATTACTATTCAATAAAATCTTAGAAACCCAAATAATACCAAGACAGTGGCAATCGTCCAATATAATGATTCTTTTTAAAAAAGGAGATCCAACTGATATGAATAATTATAGACCAATATCATTATCTTCAAATATAAGTAAAATCTTTATGAAAATAATTTATTATAGATTGGAAAAAATACTGTTATTTAACCAACCTTCAGAACAAGCGGGATTCAGAAATGGCTATTCCACATATGATCATCTGCATTCCATTAATCAAATTATTGAAAAGGCTAAGGAATTTCAAATTAAATTATACTTAGCTTTTATTGATTATGAAAAAGCATTCGATAGTTTAAATCATGAATCAATATACGAATCAATGATGACACAAGGAATACATACACAATATATTAACTTAATTAAAAAAATCTATAGTAATTGCCAAGCTAGAGTTGTCCTAGATAAACCAGGACTATCCTTCCCGATAGAAAAAGGAGTTAAACAAGGAGATCCCCTTTCCCCAATGATTTTCAATTGTGTATTAGAAGAAGTATTTAGAAGGTTAAATTGGGAAAAGGAAGGAGTAAATATAAATGGTAATTACTTGAATAATTTAAGATTCGCAGATGATGTTGTCTTGATAGCGACATCAAAGAAACAACTAGGAAAAATGATAAATCAATTAAATATAGAAAGTAATAAGGCCGGACTAAAAATAAATTCAAAAAAATCGGTAATTCTAGTCAATGAAGATCAAGAGGAAGAAGTGAAATTCAGTGAAGATGAACCACCAATCATATGTAAGAAAGAAAATGTATACCTAGGTCAACTTATCAGTTTCGAGAATAAAGCAACGAAAGAAATTAGAAGAAGAATCGCGCTGGCATGGAAAAAATATTGGTCACTAAAATTTATTATAAAAAATAAAATAATAAATCAAGAAACAAAAATAAAAATTTATAAAAAATGTGTTGTGCCAGTACTGACTTACGGGGCGCAAACATGGTCTATGACTAGAATAAATATGAATAAACTCGAGTCTACCCAAAGGTCGATGATTAGAAGCATTTTAGGTAAAAGGAAAAGAGACAAGTTGAATATGGACCAAGTATATAAAAAATTCAAAGTGGAACATATTAATATGTATATAAGAAGGATGAAATGGAGATGGGCTGGCCATATTGCAAGAATGGAAAACAACAGATGGACCAAATTAGTGACGGAGTGGTGTCCTATGGAAAACAAGAGAAATCGAGGAAGACCTTATAAAAGATGGAAGGATGATCTGATAGAGATTGCTGGAAACAACTGGTCGAGGATGGCGAGAACGCGAAACGAATGGAAGACTTTGGGAGAGGCCTATGCCCAAAAGGGCCTGGTTCTATGAAGATAGAAGGAAAAAAAAAAAAAAAAAAAAAAAAAAATTAATTAAAAATGATATTATTGTATTATATTGTTATATATTGTTGTATTATACGATTGTTATGTATTGTAAGAACCAATAAGGGCAATAAATAAATAAATGCTTATTATATAGATTACGAAAGGTGACGTCGGATATTCAAAAAACCTCTTCAAATATAAAAAAAATATATTCAATAATTAACTTCTTAATGAGATTCAAATGGGATTAGGTTCTAAGATTTTTTTAAAAATAAATAAATAAATAAAATTATATATTATATATCTAATGAATGTGATGAATGAATGAATTAATTTTTATACCTTTTTTATATTAATTGTCTGTAATGTTTAAAATTTGTAATAGAATTAGTTGAGCGATTTCGCTCATATTTGAAACGTATATTGAAAGTCGATGACACTGCAATTATCAAAAAGAAATGTTTTTAATTTTTCAAAAATTCGGAAGTTTAAAATTTGTGAATTAAAATAAAAAAAAAATAATAAAAATAAAAAAATTATATTAAATAAAACTTAATTAAATTCCCATTATAAATTCATTTTAATAAAATTAAAACTATTTAAATACTTCAAATATAGTTAATAATAAATAATAATATATAAATAATTATTTTTTTCATAATAATAAATAATTTTATATAAATAATTATGTTTCACATAATGATAAATAATTTTATATAACTTATAAATTAAACATTTATAATAATAAAAAAATATAAAAAACTAAAAACTTCATATGCGCCCACGCTTTTTTGTTCGGCATATATAATGGACAATATTCAAGGTGTAATTAATATTTGATTTTCTATTTTTAGGGCGTTTTTTTTTATTAAAAAGCATGTATATAAAAAAGTTATTTTTTATTAATTTATTTTAATAAATAAATAAATTCTGATTATTGAATATTATTATATTAACTAATTTTTTTTATTATTATATTTGATTGATGAAATTTACATAATTTTACATTGCGCCCCTAATAATAGTTTTCTATTAAAAATGTTGGATAAAATTCACGTTAATTTTGGTGTGTGTTTATTGCTCTCGAAAATACCTTTAAATTGACCCTTTGATTTTGAAAGGTAATGAATTTATATTATTCCGATACCATTGATTCCAGGTGATGTGCAATTTAATACATCTTGACAACGTGTCACTTAGTGTTTATTTATAGTTGTTTAAAATAAAATTCCACAACTCCCTCATGCGCAGAGGTCTTGTTTTTTAATAAATATTATATAAAACAAGATACAGTATTTTATTCAATGGTAAACGTTATAATCAATATTAGATGTATATTTAAAAAAAACACTAATAATAATACTAAGCAATAAATATAATAATAGAAGGATATTGTTTTTATTGTAAAATTGAAAATAGTAGGTATGTACGGATATACCTATATACAAAGATACATATATTTATATTTAAATCATAGATATATATATATTTGAATTCAGATGGAGAGGTTCGCACGCACTCTTAGTGGGCTCCCAGTTTTTTGATATTAACTCCGTTGTTTTGATATCACTACATAATAACAATCCTGAGAATAAGAAGTTTTATAATTAATGAGTGAGACGGAAAGTGGAATATCTTGACTTTTATGTGAAAACATGGACTACTGTTTATTTTCTTGTTTTTAACGTTTTTATATCAATACTAGCTGCTCAGAGCTCCTTCGTCGCTCTTCACATCTAGACGGGGGCTCCGCCCCCTGTACCCCCGAGTGGTACATAGTATTTGGTTGAAAGTAGTAAAAGGTTTTCATCCATTTTGTTTCAAACAATGTATAACATAAAACATTCATTTCTTATTGTGTGATTATTTAAAATATATTTTAATTTATTTAGTAAATTAATTATATATATTATTATTGAATATGTTATATCTATCTACTCGAAAGTTCTTGGCAGCTACAACCACATTTCTCCAAGTGTCCCCGGTGACCTCATCTTTCTTTGGCCAATAAATGCTGGAAAGAATAATCTGAATCTACTCTCATCTCCCAGGGTCATAGACCATGCGTGGCTCAACGGTACTCGAAAGTTCTTGGCAGCTACAACCACATTTCTCCAAGTGTCCTTATCCTGAGCCTCTGTTCCATCTCTCGTACGTCATTCCCTGATGTACTCATCTTTCTTTGGCCCATAAATGCTGGGGAGAATCCTATTCTCTGAATCCACTCTCATCTCCAAAGATCATAGACCATGTCTAACACTCATATAATACAACAGACAAAATAATTGTTTTATATATTTTAATTTTCATTCCCTTTTATAATAATTTTGATGAGATAAGCCTCTTTACTGCATGATAACAGGCGTTTTCCGATTGCAACTTCGATTTCAATTCTTCTCAAATATTATTATCCTTCGTGATTACATTCAATTTTTCTACATATTCAAATTCTACATTTTGTATGTTAATACTGCTCCTGTTTGTTTCTAAATATATTTATTTATCATTATTAATTTCAAACCTCATCTCTTTTCCTACCTCGATTAATTTTTCCTCGCTATCTGTAATTGCAATTGCCGAATCTCCTATTATATTTAAGTCGTCTGGGTCACCTAATATTTTACAATTGATTTCCACATCTTACTCTTTCTTTACTACCTTCAAGATAAATTTTAAGATCAAAATTTGAAAAAGTTTATCCGGATCTATTGAGTCATGCGTAGGTTTTACTAAAGTCTACAAATAATTAGTGAACAGAGATATTGAATTCGCGGTTGTTTTAATATCTGTCATAATGAAAATATTTTAATTAATGTTGATCGATTTGGCATGAACCCGCAATGATATCGTCTAATATTTCCTCCGCCTATAGTTTATAAGTATTGTATATGTTATAATAGAGTATAATATTTCTTGATCATTTCATTTCGATATTTTAATTTCATTGTTTGATTTTTATTGAATATTTTTAATTATAATAAAATTAGAGAAAATGCAAAGTTAGAGACTTGAGACAATTTATAAAAATTAATTTATAAAAATTAACGGTATAAAAGTATTGATAAAACTAAAGATAAATTAACAATATATACATTCATTAATAGTATTAATTTAAATGAATGGATTTATTTGATTTTTTATTATTAAGTTCATTTATTAATTTTTTTAGATCATAGTTAATTCCCTCCCTTAAAATAAAAGAAGTACCTATTCAAATATGGAAAGAATAAATACAAAATAATTTAAGTTAAATATGATTTAAATATTTTATTATATTAATTAAAATGAGAACTTTTAGAATAAATTATTTAATTGAAATGATATTTGAATATTAGAATTTAAAATAAAAAGTTAAAATTTATAATAATTCTTTGATTGCTAGTTATATACATTGTGTAAAATGAGTCCGCCAGTCAGTGGGCCACGCCTGGCTCTTGAATGAACAACACGGAGAACTATATATAAACTTTAAATCTCTCTCTCTCCCGCTCACACACACTCTCACCTCTCTCCTCATCCCCTCCACCTCTCATTTCTTAGTTATTTCAATTTCCACAAATTGTCTAATTTTTAAAATATTCACTAATTTACTTTCTATTTTTATTCTTTAATCCTTAAATAATATATTTTCTATTTTATGTTAAAATGTAAATAACTTACATTTTAACATATTAAACTATGACAGCAAAAAAGTAAACGAATTACATACATACATACATACAAACAGTCTCCTTTATATATATAGATGTGTTTGATTTTTGTGCAATTTTGTTAAACTGTGCGAAATTATGAAATTGTATAATTTTGTATGCCGGATTTGGCAAAGACAAATAAATATTTATTATTATTATGAAAAAAAAAAAAAATTTAAATTATATATGAAACATAAATCATTTTGAATGGCATATGAGGAAAAGGGCGGGAAATGAAAACGTTGTTGTGGCCAAAGGGTCGAAGTAGAATTGCCTCGGGGGGGGGGGGGGCGGTCACAGGGGGAGAGAAATATTGTTTGCGTGTTCCACGCAAATCCCGCTAGATAGGCAATTATCCATCGATAGATAATGCTTGACGCTTTCTGATTTGCTACACATACTTGCTTTTTCTCGTTCTGCCACTCTTCAAATAAGATAGATGTCTTTCAAAAAAAATAAATAAATAAGTTAAAGAACGGGGGGTGAAAGAAGACTGGAATAAATGGCCGGATCGACGACCAACTGAAGCGGAAATAAATAAGACAAGATGTTTGAGTAAACTCCACGTCGGATGACTTGGGGTGGGAAAAAAATGGAGTATCACAAAAAAAAAGTTGACTCTATTTATTTCCTTACTATCTATTTGATAATGACGAGATGTATAAAAGTTTTTTTTTTTTTTCCTTTGAAGAGTTAATATCAGTAAATTTTTGAATAGAGTCGTCCTACTAAAATGATAGAACTATTTTTCGAAAGAAATAAAAAAAAAATTCAAACTCATAATTTCTGAATTTAAAGAATATTAGACTTTATTCTTAATTATTAGTTTTTTTTTAAAAAAGCAAAAGGCTATGAAAACTGAATTGTTTCTAGAAAAATAACATAGTTGTTTAATTCTGTAATAAAAATTTTAAAATCAGTCTCAGGAATCATTATCTCCCCTTATTCCAGGAACGTTCCATTGCCAAAATTCTACAATTTTGACTACCAAAATTCCTGATATAAATATAAATGTTGTATTCTCCGATTTCACTCATATTAATAATACAGTGAGTGATCGGTTTACGAACATAATCTGTTCCAAGACTATGTTTGCGATCCGAATTGTTCGTTACCCTTGATTTTTCTATGAAATCGATGATTTCTTCTTTATCTGCAATAGCAGACTCACCATACACTAATCGATGTTTAATTCCAGACATTCTTTTAAAATTTGCAAATCAATCAGTTGTAGCCTTTCTTTCTCAAGACTTGTTTTTAATAATATTTATACTATAGTTAAGTCTCTTTTAATTTTTCTTTAATTTATCCAATCTTAAAGCAATTCCATTGTTTCATGGATGGGACCTCTCGCAAATATCTTGACATTCCACTCTTTTTATAATATTGTTAAATTTTTAATAAAGGGTTAAGAAAAGCACATACGAAAATTTACAGGATCAAAATACAACTAACCTACACAATTGAAAGTTTAGGCGCACGTTTAGATATAAGGCAACGCAGAAAACCGAATCGTGTCTCAAGACGTGACACAGGTTATTAGCAAATTATGCTTCGAGATCCGAGAAGTCTTGGTTAATTAGTTTTTGTTGGTTATCCGAACACAAAAAATCTTTCTTGAAAGTTTTCATTAACCGATTTGATCATTGCCTGGACAGTACTTTAACTGTGGCAGTTAACAGTACTTTAACCGTGGCACACTGGTGTGCCTTAAAGGAGATACAGGTGTGCCGCCGCAATCAAATGAAACTTTTAGAAATCCGCATAATTTTATATGTAAGTTTATTGTCATTTCTATTAGTGTCATTTTTCTTCGATTATAAATACAAGCGCTTGTTACCTTTATAACACACACGCGTAAACAAACGTATTAAATTAATTTCTACATACAAACCTACATATATATATATATATATATATTTCAGCTTTTGATGTGCCGCAAAATTCTAGAAACAATTTTTGTGTGCCGTAGGTAAGAAAAGGTTGTGGAGCACTGCTTTAACCCATCACTTTATCGCTTGTAGCTTTCAACAATTCGTGATTTGAAATATTCGTGAACATCAATCAATATAGCTAAAAATGTTAATTTAAAAATATTTGATGGAAAAATCTATTTTATGAAAAAAATCATTTAATTTGAGTATTTTTCTATTTAGTATTTGTTTTGATTCAATTAGTTTATTTTTTTTTTATTGGATTATAATAAAAATGTATATACAAATATTTTATCAAAGCTTTTTATTTAATTGATAAGAATTAAGTTTAGAACGATTTCGTCTAAATAATATTCTAAGTCAGGGGTCGCCAAAGTGGTTTATATACATAGATCCCCAGGGGACTATTTAACAACAGTAGGGGTCGAATGGGGTCGATTGGGACTCGAAGGAAAAAACAGTTCTTAATACGCAAATCGCAGATACCTAATTGTGTATGTAAAATTTTAAATTTTTTTATAATTGACATAATATAATTTTCTTTGTAGAATATAAAATAATTAACGTATATACCGATATATATATATATATATATATTTGGGTGAAAAGAATTAAAAAAATCTGTAGCTATACTTTACTTATTGTTTCTGATTTATTAAATATTTAGGCTAATAGATAGTTTTGTTTTAATTTGCTTTAATAATATACATAGGTCGTAATGCCTGCTTAAATAGTAAAAATAATTTTACCCTTCTGAGCATCGACTAATAAGCTTATTGTGTTTAATTATGTTGATATTAAGTTTAATTAAATTTAATTAATTTATATTCAAAATATCAAATTAAAAAAAAATATTTTTGATAATTATAAATAATTAATTATAATAATAACAAATTAAAAAATTAATCAAAAGGTTAAGTAAAAAAATTATTTTCTTAATTATTATTCGATATTACTTATTTAAACTATTTTTCAAAACTAATGTCTCTATTTTTTACTGATAAATCTAGAAAATGATAAAGTCGTTTATTTTAAAGATAATTTTCTCAATGAAACTACAGTGCAACTGTCCTGGATTTTAATTAATCCCTTAGTTGTTATTTAATCAACTAGACAGAATATTAAAATTAAATCTAGAGATAACAATTTAGTATTATTAAAATAAATAATCTAGGATTTAATACAAAAAGTATCTCTTTAGTTAAAATAATAATATTTTTTTCATCTCTCTTTAATAGTACTTTTAATTCAAATAATAACGTATTTGTTTCAATTTTATAAATAAATGTAAAGAAAATAAAACAACAAGCTGTTTATGGATTGAAATAATTCTCTGTTTATTTCTAGAATTAAATCTGTATAAATTTTAATAAAGCTTTACTTTATCTTGAAAAGTAATCCGATTACTCTTCGTTTAAAAAAAAAAAAAAAGCTTTTGCCATTGAAATTCGGATAAACGATGGATTCTAACTCCCTAAGTGTTCAAAGAATATATATATATATAAATGATATTTTGAGTGCTAAATACAACTTGAATTCGAAAGTAATCACTTTTAAAGACGTAATTAGACAGAAGAAAATGTTTTTATATAAAATAATAAAATTAATATTAGGTTATAATCAAGTTCAATTTTAATATTTAATTTATTGATTTATTTATTATTACAACCCATTTGTAGTAAAAAAATAATATAATTTATTAAAATATATTAGATATAATTATGTTATGTATTATAGTTATTTATTTATAGAGTTTTCTGTCATTATCTTTATGAGGTTTACTATTCACTTAACTATTGTAAGCATTGTAGTACCAGATATTCAAAAATACCAAAAAAATATGTATTATGAAAATTTCAAAAGTGAAAAGTATATTAAAAACTTTTATACAAGTCCCTATAAATTCCAACCTCTCAATCCCACAAACCGCTTCAAAAATACAATGATTAGAAGTTTTTAAAATTCTTATATCTCGCCCCCCCCCTCTCCCTCTATATATATATAGCAGGGGTGGCCAACACGTCGACCGCAAAGGCTTTAAAAGTAGCCCGCGAAGCCAAAGTTGGACAATTTGTTTTAACTTAAATAAATGTTTGTAATTCTTAATTCTATAATTTAATCTTACAATAATAAATTATTTGTGAAACATACACATAGTTTGGCCACACCTGATATATACAATCATTTATATTCTAAAATAATTTTATACAAATGAATATATAATTTTAGCGTTTCTGAAAGTGTTCATCCAGAATTTCATTTACAGAGTCTAAATTTTCACTCCGTAATAACAGTTTTTGACAATGAATTGAAAACATGCATACTTTCCATTTCATGTTTAAACTAGAAGCATCATCCTCAAATTAATTAGAAATGTATTTAATCACTTCCTCTATTGTGCGCAATTTGAGATCTCTATGTAATAGTCGAACTGGTAGATACCGAGGTGCCTTAGTTATTATACTCAAGATATTGTTTTGGGTCCGCTGTAATTTAATTATATTGGATGCTCTTTAAAATAGATGGAAATCTTTTTTTTTACAAGAGTAAATAAGGTTTTTTACATAATTGTATGTTAACTTAACTCACATTCGATTCGTCCATTTTAATATATTAATATTATATTGGAGTTAGAAATTTTCTTATATTAAGAAAGAAGAAGAAATGGAGAAGATATCTAATAGTTATATCAGGTCGAATAATGCACGTGAAAGTAACATTGCAAATTAAATATTTCATAATTGAAAGGGAGAAATTTATATATAATATACCTGTATATATAATGAATCCTCTAACTAAGCTTATTTTCTTATTTAAAGAATTGATAAGTGATAATCTTTTTCCTCTAAATAAGGTTGAATTTTACTAATGATCAGTGGGGGACTAGTAAGGGAACTGATAGAAAAAAGTGAAAAGGTAAAGGAGATGATTTTTGCATGGGAGAGGGAAGGCAGAAAAAACCATGAGCTCACGTGAGGGCAGGAACGCCAATCCCTGAAATAGAATTCTTTTCTACTGGGATTATAGAAAAGAATCTACCAGTTGCCCAGGATATTATTTTTAAATTTATTAAAAATTAATTTTACATTTCATGAAACTTATTCAATTTTTTCTTATTGCTTCATATAGAAAAACAATAAAATTATTTCCTTCCTTTTCAAGTAATTTTTATGTTATTTAATAATTAATTTAAATAATATTATATTAACATTTATAATTATATTATTAAAAATCTAAAGAATAAAATTATAAAAAATAAACAAATTGAAAGATTTGAACTCAGACAAAAGAATTACTAGTCATCGCCCAATCCGGCGCGACTGTTTAATCAACTATTAAAAATCTAGGAAAGAAATTCACTTGAAGGCTACGAAAATTCAGCCCATAAGCAATACATGGCAAATACTTTATTCATTAAATATTGATTAAACAAAGAAAAATGATCATGGAAATAGTTTTAATACAAGAAATACAAGGATCAAAAATAATCTTGTATTGAGAGAAGAGATATGCAAAGAATAATCATTTAATATAATTAATCAAAAGATTCGACGTCATTCAACATGGCAGCCGAAATCACATTGCAACTGTCAAAATTCAATAATTAATATTTAATTAAGGAAGCATCATAAAATTATATAATGCTAGTGAAAATGAATCTACATTGAATAACGAGTATTTTGATATGCGTTTTATATGTTGTTATCAGAAAATGTTTATTTCAAGTGTAAACATGATACCTAATAAAAATTAATTATAATTTTCATTTATATTTCCCTAAAAATCCATTTTATTGAAAATCTGGCGAAAATTCTGTTGTATCTTTTTACTTTTATTCATTTTTATGAAATTGTGTTATTAATTTGAATAAACTGAATCCAATTGAATAGAAGTGTTTCTGCTAATTTTCCAAAGCGTTCTATAAATATGAGTTCCAAATTTTATACTAATATGAAGCGTTGAGAGGTGGGTCCTCTCAGAGGCATATAAGACATGTCTCACTGGTAATTTAATGGGTTTTGCTAATCGGAGAATTGACGTAATCTGGATATATTTGAATAAACCCCCCTCGGGGGTTTATTCAAATATATATAGGAGGCTCTAAAGAGTCTCCTATAAGAGACAAGATTTCAATTTTTTTTCTTTTTAATGAAGCTATGCTAGGTATTCTCCTTCATCGAAATAAATTTGATTTTTTGAATGATCAGGGGAGGGTGGGGGGGAGTAAGAGTAAGGGAATGGAAAGGAGTCAACGGGTAAAGGACATGATTCCTCCAGGTAGAAGAGGGATTTAGAAGAAATCATGAGCTCACGTGAGGGCAGGGAGGCCAATCCCTGAAATAGAATTCTTTTCTACTGGATTTATAGAAAAGAATCTACTCGCTACCCGGGATATTATTTTTAAATTTATTAAAAAATAATTTTAGATCATAATCATCCTATATGTTATTACATCTTTTATATACCATATATTTATATATTTTTCTTATCCCGATAATTTATATACTTTTTATTCAAGGGCTTCCCTTTCTCAAAACATCGTTTAGCCCTAGACTACTCTACTCTACTCAAATTTCGCCTCTACCTCCCCCTCCTCTCATATCCATTGCAAAATGAAGTTTTTATTTTAATTGAAGTTATAAATTTAAATGAAAAATAACAGCCCTTCCATTTACAATTTTTTTTATTAATATTATTATAATAATTAAAACTAACATATCTTTCATATATCTAAGAACATATATAAATATATTATTGGTTTAACCTTTCTATATACTTTAGTATTTGACTATATAATTAATAATATATAATTTTTTCCCATTTTTTAGCACTTTATTACAAACATATTATATATTTTAATTTTTTCTTCGTTGATCAAAAATAATATATATATATATCTTGTCATATAAATAAAATTCTCGTGTCACAAAACTTTGAAAAAGTACTCCTCCGAAACGGCTGGACCGATTCTTATGAAATTTTTTATGTATATTCAGTTGGTCTCAGGGCATGTCAGACTTTCTTTATAAAACCGCTAATTGGTAAGGTGTGTCCAGGGGGAGGAATTTAAATAAAATTAGTTTAGTTACAATGCTAGCTCATAGAGGCGCTGGTGGCGATAATTTGACATGTCTATATATTCTAATAGAGGACTTGCAAACAAAGTGTTTCATGGGTTAACGGTCTAAGGCGTTATCTTATGACTTTGCACTCTTAGTTCGAATCTCGCAAAGGTACTTTTTTTTTTTAAGTATTATATATTTTTTTTTACAAATTTATTAATTTTTATTATTTTAATATTTTATTAAATTATTTTATTTTATTAAATTAATTTTATTAAATAAAATTTTATTATTAAATTTTATTTTATTAAATTAATAATTATGTCAATTAATTTTTTGAGCATAAATAAACATATATAAAAAACTATATGATTAATTGAAATATTGTAAATATTAGAAAAATAAAAATAAAAATATAAATATTAAAAACATCTTTTTTATTGTATTCTTATTTGCGCTGCTAAATGACAACATGTTTATATCAAATTTTTAAAAATTAATTTCTGCGGTTATTGATTAGATATTAATAAAATTTATAGTCTATGAACAGAAATGAAAAATTCTAAAGTCACTTTTGGATTCTAGAGGACATGAAACGCGAATATACGCAAAAAAATTTAAATTCTGAGCAATGTGCAGATAAAAATCTGTTTATATATATATTGATATTTACAATATCTCAATTGATCTTATTGGTCTTTCAAACTTTGAAAACATTGACATTACGGCTATAATTTAATACTATTTATTTTTAAGATTATGTGAGTAAATCATTTTAATTAAGAAAATTTGATCTCATAATTGGATTTTCACGTAAGATTTTAATATATATTTTTTAATATTATTTGTATAGTAGTTTAGTTATTAGAAGAAAGAAGTTTTAGAAGTTTAGTTATAAAAAGAAATTAGCATAACAATTTCTTTATATTTTATTTTTATTTTGTTTACTTTGTTTTTTTTTAAATAAATTAATAACATTTAAAGAGGCATAAAAAATTAATCTAGGCAGGAAAAGTGATGGGGTTTGAAATTAATAGTGATAAGAAAAAATAATTAGTATCAGAGAGAATAATATTTACATAGAATTTAAATCGAGGTTGCAATCGGAAAATTATTATCAATGGGGATCAAAATTAAAATATATAAAACAATTATTTTTTCTGTTGTATTATATGGGTGGGAGGCATGGTATATAACCCTGGGAGATGAGAGTAGATTTTAGAGTATTTGAGAATAGGATTCTTCCCAGCATTTATGGGCCAAAGAAAGATGAGGACACCGGGGAATAGCGGAGACTGCATAACAAGGAATTGCATGACCTCTATGCATCTCTAGATATAGGTCATAAAATAGAGAAGGCTGGGATCGGCAGGGCACATGGCTAGAATGGGAGAGGAAAAATTTATTGGTGGGGAGTTCGATTGGAAAACGTCCGTTTGGAAGACCAATTGTGAACAGGGTGGACAATGTAGGAAGGAACGTGAGAGAGATGGAACAGGGTAGGAGTTAGATGGTTATAGCTCAGAATTTAGGGACACTCGGGGGGGTACAGGGGGCGGAGCCCCCGTCTAGGTGTGGAGAGCGCTGAAGGCGCTCGGAGCAGCTAGTATATATATAAAATTTATTTATTTATTACATAATAAATAGATAATCATATTATTATATGATAAATAAATAAAAATAAATTCAATTGAAATAAAACGATTGTGTCAAAATTCAACATTTCAATTCATACTTGTTCGCTCAATCAAATTAAAAGAGAACAACCAACCTCTTATATTCAATTAATATATATATATATATATATATATATATATATATATATATATATATATATATATAAATATATAATAGAAGTAAATGTAAATAATAGAATTAAAATAAAAAAAATCAAATATTTATTTATTACATATTAAATAGATATTCAAGATTCAACATTTCAATGAACTGAAAAATTAAACCAATTAAATCAGCAGCTAAAGGGCAAAGGTAAAACAATAATAGATATGTTAGCCTTTTGAAGTCATTTAAGGAAAAATTAAATATGCTTGCAATGCAACTAAAGAGTCGTGATTTAAAACACTTTCAAAATCTGGCAGATGAATCTAAAAATAACAAGACTGTTGCTTACGACAAATATGCTGATGTTATTGGAATGCTTTTAAATGAATTTGATAGAAGATTTCTCAAACTAATTGAACTTGAAATTATTGCCTGTTTTTTATCTTACCCATTTAATGACATCGACGTTGAAAGTCTTGCTCAGAAACTTCACAATTTTCTTAATACTACAAATATAGCGGAATTAGAAGAAGAAATATAAATCTTAAATGCGATATAAATCTAAAATCTATGGTTTCAGATAGCAATTTTTGGAAACTAATAAGCAAAGATAAATATCCAAATATTTGGACAATGGTTGCTCGTTTCAATTCCTTCTTTGGCTCCACATATTTATGTGAATCCGCATTTTCTTATATGAATGCGATCAAAACAAAACAGCGATCGCAAATAACGGATCTACATTTAGAGTCATGCTTAAGAATTGCTTTAAGTTCATAGGAGCCAAATTTTGAGAAACTTGCTGCTCTTATGCAATGCCAGGTTTCATCCAAATAAAAATTGTATGCTTAAAATTTGTTTTGTTCGTATTTATTTCTTAACATTGTATTTTTTAAAATTTTAATAAATATTGTTAGAATTCATAAAATATATCGTCGGCTTAGATTGCAAACCTGCTAACTCATATTCAGCATATTTTGCACAACTTTCTTAAAACGCATAAATTTTTTGCTTGTTACGTGATTTTAATTAAATAGGTGCATAATAGCGGTGTTTCATAGCCAATGTAAGGTGTTTTTCGCTTTCTAATAGTGTGAAAATGTAATTTTTGACCAAAAGTGGAGGTTTGCAATTTAAATCGGCGATATTAATGACTTCTTTAATTATCTTCTAAAATTTTAAAATTATTTGCCCATATCCATAGTCGACCGCAGACTATATTTTATTCAAAAAGTAGCCCCTAAAAGCTAAAAGTTTGGCCACACCTGATATATAGTACCGGGACTCCGAGCCTCGGTTCGGTAATTAAGTTAAAAAAGTGATTCATTATTATTGGGTTTGGCTGGTAATATTAATACCTGATTCACCGAATCTCCATTCAAATGAAAACATACAAACAGAAAAGTAGGCCTGTTGATATAAAATATATACCTGGGACACCGACCTATCGCTCGACCCTTTAACAAATTTATACAATTTATTATTATATACTTTAAAAACTTTACAATTTTTTAATTATTTATTACTGGACAAGCCGAAACAAAATAAAATATTGTTGAGCCTGTCCGATCTCCTGGGCCAGTAGTGAAGGAGGTAAAAAAAAAAAGGAATTCTTAACTCTTTCACACGGGTTGGAATAAAGTTAGTTGGGAAAGGAACCCTGAAACAAATTTCACTGAAAGAAAGCAGTACGTTTGACTATCAGTGCTTAGGCGTTTCGTCTTGGTTAACCTGATCAGAAAGGAAGTAAACAAGTAGAATAAATGCAACTATCAAATCCTAATATGTATGGATCTGTAAAACAAAGGTTAGGTTCACTTTTTACAAATAAAAGAATAAATGTTTCTTACCAAGTTATAAATTAAAGGCAATATGATAAAAGAGATTTATATAAAATAAAAATAAAAATAAAAATAAAATTAATATAAAAAATTAGAAAGGAGATAATCCTTCAAATTCACAAATTTAATATAAATATGTTGAGGAATAAATGCTGACAAAACAAAAACAATTTACAAAAAATAATGATAATAATGCATCAACAGAGTTTCCTATGCACGTGGTTCACAAGTCTATGGTGTGAATTTCAAAAAAATCGTTAGAGCGTTTTCTGAGAACCCATTTACATTTACCCATTTAGATAGCTAGATAGATAGATAAATACAATTTTAGCTAGCATAATAAGATTAAATAAATGTACATACATAGGTATATACTAAGGTTACAGGATAACAGAATTGATTTGAGATTTTATAATTTGTATTCTGAAAAGAAAGAATTATTTAAGTAGAAAAAAGTAAAATAAAAAAAGTTTTTGACAGTTTAATTTTCTTCGAGAGGAAAGCAAATGACTGTGGAGATAAAGAAATTCAAAAAGGGAAAAAAAAATATAATTCTTTTATAGTAGCTTGATGGGTATTCGGACATAACGAATGAACCAAGTTGATAGAATGAGAATGAAAAATAAAAAAAGAAAAGAGAAGTTTATAGGGAAAGATGGATATCAAATCCGAAAAAAAAAAATTAAAAAAACTAAATTAAAAAAATACAAAAATATTCGCTTACTCAAAAATAGTCGACGTGTGGCAAACATTCAAAGGATGCAAATACAAATCAATGAATTGATAAATAAACACAAAACTCTTTAGAATTAAAATTTCAACAAATTTATTTATTTATTTATTGCTTTTCATTCATATAAATATTTTGACTGAAAATACATTTCCTATAATTTTAAATTAAAAAAAGAGAAAAAGTGATTTATATATATATATGGTATGTGATATATTTATTTAAAAAATAATTAAACATATATATCTATCAAGATTTTCGACAATAAAAATAAATGTATATTTGATTAACAGAAAATAATTTCAACAAATTTAGTTTACATTAAAAAATGATTGTGTATTTAGAGAATTGTCAATATTTTCTTTATTTAGTTCTCTAGTAAACGAGGTTTTTTTTTATTTTTTTTTTATTGAATCTTTATTTGTTAGAGAATTATTGATGTGTGAAAAAGAATAACAAAATCTAATAGTTATTAAATTCTGAACAATATAAATTATTTAGGTTTTAATTATATACCTAAAAATAAATATAATATATATAATATATTCGTCATATAAAAATAAAAATCAAATTATAGTTTCCTTAACCAACAATGTGAATGAAATTGAAGAAGCCAATGATAAGATAAATGCTTAACGACAAAGGTGTACAGTAATTAGGTGACACCTTTGTAATAGATTGAGAAAGATATCGAAAAGAGAAAGACGAGGTTCACAATGATGAGGTTTAGACAGAAAAAGCGACAAGGTTATTGATACAAATATTTTATAATAAGAATATAATATTCAATTTATAATATTGATCATTTATTAATTTGATATTGAATTTTTAATTTTTGAAACTGGTGATTTAATCTTATATATACAATTTTCGTGTCACAAAACTTTGAAATCCTACTCCTCCGAAACGGCTGGACCGATTCTTATGAAATTTTTTGTTTTATTCAGTAGGTCTCAAAGAAGGTTTTTATTTTATTATCAAACCGCTAATTGGTGAGGCGTGTCCAGGGGGTGGTATTTACCTAAAAATAGTTTAGTTACAATGCTAGATCATCGAGGCACTGCTGACGATAATTTGACCTCTATATATATCCTAAATAGACATTTAAAAAGAAGAATCATTAGTGGGTGAGCGTGCTAAGGCGTTATCTTGTGACTTTACTTCCTCATTTCGAAACTCGCAAAGGCATATTTTTTTTTAAGTATTATATATTTTTTTTACAAATTTATTAATTTTTATTAATTTAATATTTTATTAAATTATTTTATTTTATTAAATTAATAATTATGTCAATTAATTTTTTGTGCATAAATAAACATATATAAAAAACTATATATAAAATTTGAATTTTCATTCAATCATTCATACAAAGCAAATTGGCCGTAAGAAGGATATGATAGCCTGTGAGATCATATAAATAGAACATTATTCTTTTCATCTAAATATACAAATTATATAAAAATATATAATTAAAAAATTGTGTAAATTTCAGTGAATAGAAAGAAATTTAATATGATGTGTTCAAAGAAAATATGTAAAACAAATTTGATTACAATCATTACTGTTAATAAATAGCATTTTGTAATAATCTATTTTCAAATAAATATGTCACATACAACATTATTCTTTTCATCTAGACATGCAAATTCCATAACTACAAAGAAAAAATTATAAAATTTTCAGTTAAGTGAAAAATTATTTATTTGGAGATAAGACCAACATTTCAGCAATTTTCTGAATACATACTTTGAACCCGCCACGGCTGTGCAACGGTGCGCGATTAGTCATTAAAAAATTTATGAAAAACTTTATCGAAGCAACCTTTTTAAATGGCAAATTTCGATATGAAAAGATATTAATACCACGAATAACTAATATACCCACTAGAAATTCTCTAGAAATTATTTACATGGCAAAACAACAATAATAATATATAATTAATTTACTGATTAAATTAAAATATATTTTACAAAAAAACAAATAAATGTCTTATCTACCTATACTGATTGATACAAAATGGATGAAAATCTTTTACATACACACTTTCAGTCAAAAACTATGTATCACTCGGGGGTACAGGGGGCGGAGCCCTCGTCTAGGTGTGCAGAGCGCCGAAGGCGCTCGGAGCATCTAGTATATATACAATATATATATTTATATGAAGAAAGATAAAATCAAATATGGGAGAGACAGAATGATTTCTTAAATGGCTGTCATAAAAATATGTGAATAAATACAATTTAATTTAAGAAATAGTAATAACTTTTGTTTAATATTTATTTATTTAACCAAATTAAAAAAATAATAATTTATTTTTATAAGTGGGAGAATACATTACATTTTCTTCTAATTAGGAAAATAATTTTGTTTAAATGAAAAACAATTTAAAATTATAAATATGAAATAAAAATATAATGAGAGCATGGGTTGTAGAATAATTAAATGAAAAATAAATAAATGGTAAGAAATATTAAACATTAAATGTAACTTTAAAGGGTGAAGAAATGGAATCTCTTAAAAACTCAGGTTAATTAAAAGTATAGATTTGTATTTTTTTTATTTTATTTTTATGAGTGATATAAAATACCAAGTTATGTATATTTGAAATTTAATTAATATTTTATAGATCTTTCACTGTGTTCATTTATTTAATGATTAGTGAATATATTTCCATATTTTTTTTATAAATAATTATATTATAAAATTTAAAAAAAATAAAATATATATATATATTGAAAAATATTATTATGAATTCTAAATTTCTTATTTGGTCAAACTAATAATTCGATCAATTTGTGACATTTTTTTTGATAAATGATATGCTTGAATAGGTTCTAGGTCCAGTTTAATAATTTTTATTTTTAATCATAAGCTGGAAATATATATATTACATAATATTACTTAAGGTTATATAGATTATTTAGTAAAATAATTAATAAAGAAGTAAATTAAATAAGAACGAAAGTTTTAGTGGTACAACATAATAAATTTACTTTACTAATTATAACATCTATTTCGTGAAGAATATTACTGACTCTTTATTGATATATAATCTTAACACACTCGTTATAAATTATTTCTACACAAAATAATAAGACGTAAGAGACGTGAATTAATTAATTTACATAGGCTATTGATTTTGTTTTTGTCATAATTCATTAAATTGTTTTTTTTAATTATTATTAATATTCCATAAATGAAACGAGACATGGCATGATTTATATATCCACAGCTTTATTTTAATTAACCATTCTCCAGCCTGAATAATTTTTATAATCCCTAGTAACAATGACAATAATGAATAAAAGGAGAATATATATACACCCTTTTGAAAGATTTCGTTTTTTTCACTCTCTCTCTCTCTCCTGCTTGTTAGATGAGAAAAAAAGAGTTGGATCACATGACTAAGGTTGAGAGTGTAGAAGGGATTAAAGTAACTTGAAAAGTTTGTATCTCCCTTTTACTTATAGATATCGTAGTATAAAAAAGTTTTTATGTCCTTATAAATCAATAGATAAAAAGACGAAATTATATTATATTTTATTTCGCACTTTTCTCGCCAAACGATTTAATTATTTTTTTTTTTAGTGTATTTATATTTTAATATAATTTATAAAGTCTATTTTAAAATAATTTATATTAATATAAGTTTAATCATATTATCACGTATGATAAAAAAAAATTGGTTTATTTTTGGTTTTATGAAATTTCATTTTAAAACAGGATAAAATTAAACATAAAAAATATTTAATAAGGATAAAGACTTGACGTAGTTTAATATAATGATCTATTTTATTTATTGAATTTATTTATTAACTAAATAGAGGTATCCAAATGCACATAAAACAAAATAAGTTGACCTGTGGCCAGGTCCGAACCGACCGACGGTTTGAAGTAAATTAATTTCCAGCTACAGATAAAATTTCAAATAATTTTAAAATATCTATTAATGTAATAAAAAAACAGATATGGACATAACATAAATATTTTTAATTTAATTTGATTTATAATATATATGTAAGACCAGGCTGTGACGTCATGAATGGCTAGATGACGTCATATAATTTTAAATTAAGAAAAAACTAATAAAGATGATTTTTCTCGAGGATAAAACCAATACAAAGTGCATGGTTCGTGGTGATATGTAAAAAATCTCCTCATGTGAAATTTGGTGTGAAAATAACCCTTCCCTTCCTATCGTCGATCGCTAATACTAGCACTTCCGGTTTCCGGATTTGCACCAAAAGTTGATCCATTCATCATACTGATGCATTAAGTAAATATACCAAATTTCATCACAATCCGTTGAGCCTTTCAAGCCGAACAACCTGGCCTCTCTACTCGAAAGCGGAGTCTAGTGTTTTAAATGTGTCCAGGACATCTTTAAATCGTATTCTTCACAAGGATTTACATTTATACCCGTATAAAATTCAAATTGTACAGCAATCAAGGCCAAATGACTACATTTTTGGGCAAAAAGTCATATCCAACATTAACAGTCATATCCGACATTAACTGGCCACCCCGCAGCCTGGATTTGTCACTAATGGACTTTTTCTTTTGGGGATACCTCAAAAGTAAATTTTTAATAACAATCCTCAGTCTATGGAAGAATTAAAAGAAAATATACGCGAGGAAATTCAGAACATTTCTCCAAACTCTTGCCGGGCGGTGATGGAAAATTTCCGCACTAGGTTACGGGGGTGCCAAACTAAACAAGGGGCACATTTGGACGACGTTATTTTTAAAAAATAAAACCCTGATTTTTCTGTACTTTTATAATAACTAAACATATTTTCTCTCATATCTCTTTTTATATTTTTTATAACCATTTGAAATGTTACCGGACTTTTGGTCCACCCTGTATATACATATATTAGATAAAAATGTTTTTAGATTTAAAAATATATAAATACTTTTAAAAAATACTCTTGTTAAATTAATCCTCTTGCATTATTTATATTATAAATTTCTTCATAAAATATGGGTATCAAAAAAATTATTTTTTATTTTCCTAGGATTTTTATAAATAGAACCATATCTAATCTCTTTAACTAGTTAAAATTGTATTTGTAAATCGATTGTTTGGCGAAATATCAAAGACGTCAAATCAAATTGTCCCTGTTTAAGCGCTTCACGTAAATCTCACAAAATTTTTTATTTTTGTTTCGCATTAAGAAATGAGAGCAAAACGCTAAAATTAAACATTTATATTATTATTATTATTATTAGGTGATCAAAAAATACTTTCTAATTTTAATTTGAGGTAATTAATTAAAAATAAATATAATTTATATGTATAATATTAGGTATTTAAATGTTTTTATAAGAATATTAAAAATATGTTCATTCTAAAAGCTTAATCAAAAAAAATTAAATATTTAATTATTTATTTTTAAAGAACTTAATATTTTTAATAAATATGTATATATATAAGGGTCAGGTTGGATGAATATTGTTGCTGTGACAAAGTATTTTCCAGTTCAAATGCAACATAAATAGGATGTTCAATAAAAAATATTATAATCGATATCTTATCTTCTTATACGAGTAAAAATTGTTTCTTTGTTTCATTGTTCTCAAAAACCGCTCTAACGATTTTTTTGAAATTCACAACAGAGATAGTATTTATTTTTATAAAGAAAAATTGAGTTTTATTGATCACATCTCACGAAACTTTATTAGTTCTTCTTAATTTAAATTTATAATATATGGATGACGTCACAACCACCGCCTGTGAGATATATTATATTCATATATTTGATTTTTTAATTTCATTAATAGTTTTACATTTAAATTATTTGAAATTGTTTCACACAACGTTTAAAAGAAGATTTGTTTCATCAATTTTATTTTTATCATCATAAATATTAAGTTGTTTATATTTTTTGATATAATTAATTAGATTGTTAATTGTTGATTAATGAGATGTATTAGTAAACATTATTATAAGCTAATATGTACAAAGCTTTAGCTTAAATAAAAAGTGTAAGCATAAATAAATTATCTTTGTTGTTGTTAATTAAAAATTAACAAGTGGTGACCCCGAAGCTGATGAAAAAAAAATCAAAAAGGAATCATACGATTTTCAAAATGCCGGAAATTGAAACGAAAACGAATGCTACCATCGAAAAGGTAAGCGTGAAAATACCTCATTTTTGGCCTTGGCAAAAAGGAGATCTTTATATTTTTTTATTAAAATAGGCTTCTTTTTTTATTTTTAATTTTTAATAAATTCTCTTTTTATTAAAAAATAATATTAAAGTGTATATAAATTTCAATCAAGCCACCGCTTCTTATATCTTATTTATTTATATTATAAAAATTCAATAAAATTAAAAATATATTTGTTATACTGATATCTGTTTTCATTGCATAAACACATATCCAAACATTAAAAATTTTAAAAATTGTTTCAGAGCAATTAGAAGATTTTCGATAACGATCATCGCATCTTTACTGAAACCGGCTAAGAGCGTGACGTTTAGAAATTCTTCAAGAGAATTAATTAATTATTTGAATATAATTAAGAGAATGCTTTATGTAGCTTTTTCAAGAGTTAAGAATGGAAAAAATTTGAAGGTTCTATTACCACCTGAGAATGAATGTTATACTCGAAATGTTGTTTGGAAAGAGGTATTAAATTAATATATGAATATATGGAAACACCAAATGGGGTAGTGATGCGCAATATATGACACTGTATCCTGTTAGTGTGACTTAGCCTCTCCTACTCAATTCCGACTTTCACCTCCTTGGTGGTGTTCATTGGTAACCTGAGCAACCTTGTGGAAGATCGTGGTAACCAACCCCGGTGGGAAGCAGGGTCAGGGCTGACGAAAGCGGAAGAAATGGTCCTCCGAAGAATAGGAGGTTGGGTGAGAGGCTAAATTCCTCTCACAGTAAAATAACATATTAATAGAACTTGGAAAAAATGTCTTGGAATAGAGATTGTTGAAACATAAGAGTTATGCGATAAAATAGGAAATGATTAAAGAATTATGAGTTAAAATATGAGATTACTATATAGCATAGGCCTTACTTAAAGTGTGATTGGGGTTTTAGTGGGTGAGAGCCCCAACGTTGGCTGGTAGAGCTTTCCCCTAACACACTATTTAAAAAAAAAAAAAAAAAAAAAAAAAGAAATATATTAAAGTTATATTAATTTTAATTAGATTGATGTAATTATCTAATATTAATATTGGTGTGAATGATTGTAATAACATTGAATAATAAATGGTATTTGATACAATTTTGTTATTTTTTTATGGTCGAGTGATAGCTCGTTGTTGGATGTATAGGATCAATTATTTTATTTGATCAAGTAAATTTGAAAAGGTTTTAATATATTGAAATGAAAATCAATTTATTTTAATTTATTTGAAACATTTTAGGAAACAAATTTTTAATGGGTCATTTTTATAAATCCCATTTAACAATTATAATAAATAATTAAAAAATTGTAAAATTTTTAAAGTATATAAAAATAAATTCTATAAATTGGTTAAAGGGTCGAGTCATAGTTCAGTGTCACAGGTATATATTTTATATTAACACGCCTACTTTTCTGTTTGTATGTTATTATTTGAATGGCGATTCGGTGAATGGTTAATGGTTAATTAACGATCCATATAACATCATCGACTGGGCCGCTACCATAAGGAGTGAATAGAAATAGACGATATTACTTGGATTAATCTTATTATACTAGCTAAAATTGTTTGTTTTATAACAACTTGGGGCGCTAAACAGTTTTTCAAAACATCACTCGAAATGCAATTAAACAAAAAAATTGAAAAGTTAGGCTAAGCAGACGTCTTAAATATTATAAGAGATTCGGCAATTGCAATTACAGATAGCGAGGAAAAATTAATGGAGGTTTGAAATTAATAGTGATAAGAAAAAGTATTTAGTGACAAAGAGGAACAGTATTAACATACAAAATCTTAATATACAAAATGTAAAATTTGAATATGTAGAAAAATTGAATGTAATCACGAAGGATAATAACCAAATACGATGTACCACTCGGGGGTACAGGGGGCGGAGCCCCCGTCCAGCTGTGAAGAGCGCCGAAGGCGCTCTGACCAGCTGGTATCAATAAAGAATTTAATAAATAAAATAATACATATCATTTTCAATTAAAAAGTTTTTTCAACAAATATTTGCTTTTTTAAATATTATTATGCAGTACTTTATATGTGTTTATTTTTATAATAAACCTCTTTTTAAGTGACGAAATATTTTTTAATATGTATATATAAGAACGTATATTTATTTAATGCAATGTAGTTAAAATTTGTAAAGAAAAAATTTTGGAATAATTTTTTTATGAATTTACCTAGTCAAATAATAATAATTATTAAATAAATTTATTTTATATAATTAAATAGATATATCTAGAATTCATTATTTTAAATTACAAGTATTTATATATGTATTTGCATTCATTAAAATTCATTCATTAATAAAGATAATAAATAGCATGTCTTATGGTCATTAGAAGATTATAGAATAATATATAAAAATGAGTAGTATAGATGCAGATGCCTAATTAAAATAGATGATAATAAAATACAAAATTTAAAATATATTTCACTAATTTTTGTAGTCGCTTTGAAGGGTAAAGTTTCGTTCAATAGATCAATCTATTTTAACATCAACGACGGTATTAAATTTTATTCGGGATAGATTAAATAAATTAAAACAAAAATTATAAATAAAATAGTTAAATTTATTCATTTACAGAAGGGCCGAGAACAAATTAATATAAAGTATATAATATGTGTTGAGATTCCCCCATTTATTCCTAAATATAAAAAAGTAACAATTTTCTTTTCTTTTATTGGGATTTTGATAATCAATAATATTATATTTTTTGATTAATGGATAAAGTTTTCAGAAAAATGTCAAATGAATTTGTTAAATAATTATAAACTGATATACTGATCTACTTTTCGGGAAATAATTCTATTAATAAAAAGTATATATATATATAGATATAACAATATATAAATTTTAGAGTCATTTATCTACAAGACTTAAATAAACAGACATTCATTTAAAAAAAGTTTGAGAATTGTTATGAAGGGAGGGAGTGAAAAAGTTCAGAACATGGATTGAGACTGAATAAAAGAGCCAATGGCATAGTGGAAGAAAAATATAGAACAATTACAATTAAAAGGTAAAAAAAATGGAGATTATTTTTTTTTCTCTCATCTAGTCAGTTTATATATATAAAATAAAACGGTAAAAACAACAAAAAACAACTCAGTCCAAATGTAAGAGAAGATTAATAATGTAGAATAAAAAATAATATATATCTATATAAGCCAACCAGCCTGCATGGCTTTACAAAAATAAAAAAATAAACCAAAATAAAAAAAACATGAAATATATTTTGAATTTTATTATTGAAGAAACTTTCATCAATCATTGTAATTTTAGTTTCAGTTTTATGACCAGATTTTAATAAAATGGTAGTATTAAAAAAATCCATCAATGAAAAGTAATATCTGTTATTCTAATGTTTTTTAATCTATCAACATTTTTTTAACTATTTAAATAAACGATGTCCATTGAAATGAGTAGAATTACTGTACTTTTTTTTCTAAATATAGTTACTGATTTATATAATTAGAATTTGAAAATGTAGAAAAAATTTAAATTCTTAGATTCTGTAATAACGAAAGATAATAATATTCGAGAAGAGTTTAAAGCGAGGTTACAATCGGGAAGCACCTGTTATCATACCGTAAAGGGGCTTATCGCGTCAAAATTATTATTAGAGGGGATACAAATTAAAATATATAAAACAATTATTTTACCGGTTGAATTATATGGGTGTGAGGCATGGTCTATGACCTTAGGTGACAAGAGTAGATTTAGAGTATTTGAGAATAGGATTCTGCGAAGCATTTATGGGCCAAAGAAAGATGAGACTGCATAAGGAGGAATTGCATGACCTCTATGCATCCCCAGATATAGTTAGAATTATAAAATCGAGAAGGCTGAGGTGAGCAGGACAAGTGGCTAGAATGGGGGAGGAAAGAATGGCGAAAAATACATTGGGGCCCCGAGTGGGAAATGCCCGCTTGGAAGACCAAGGACGCGGTGGGTGGATAATGTGGGAAGGGACGTGAAACATTCATTTCTTTTTGTGTTCTTATTTAAAATATATTTTAATTTAATCAGTTAATTAATTATATATATATATTATTATATCTATCTATCTATGTGGCTCAAAGATACTCGAAAGTTCTTGGCCGCAACAACCACATTTGTCCAAGTGTCCCTATCTTGAGCCCGTGTTCCATCTCTCTTACGTCCCTTCCTACGCGTCCTTGGTCTTCCAAGTGGACGTTTTCTAATCGGTCTCCCCACCAATAATTAATCGCTAATTAATTACAATTAATTATAATTCAATCAGATTTCTTCTATACCTTCTAGGGATCTATTGAAATACCTATAAAAATTTTCAAAAATCTATCTCAATCAAAAGTCGATGAAAAATCGATTTCAATTTGTCAAAAGAGCGAACAGACAGAGAGACAGAGAGACACTGAGACAGACGCCAAGTGAAGTTAAGTAAAACGTTATAATAAAAATAAATAAAATGATATGAATAATTTTCATTATTGAGATTATTTTCTACTTTTCTAATTTTAAGTTAAAAATATTGAAAAAATTTAAAATTAATAATTTCACTTGTCTAATTATTTGTTTGGTTATATCTGTGTACTATCAAAATCCTATTCATACAATTTTTCTTTTATATTATTAAATCCATTTCAAATATATCACGTTTCAATGAATTAATGAAATTATAAAAACATTCATATTATCTAAGGACAGTTTTTTTAATTTATTTATTTATTTATTTATTTAATATAAATTCTATATACCTATAATGAATTTGAAATTGGATTTTTTTTCTCACTCACCCTTTTCTACATTAACAAAGGCATGTGTTTGATCCAATGGAATTTATCAGGTGAGACAACCGACATGCATGTTCGCATTCGCCCGCCACCTCGGACGGCCTCCACGTCAGACGTTCCCGGGGGAATGCTATTCCTGTCCTGAGGGATACGCTCAGCATCTCTCCTCCCACAGCACACACCTCCCCTTCTCATTGTGTTCGATTCAGTGACATTGGGATTCCCCCAATCAAATTTGACTCCGATTGAATACAAACACAAGGAAATCTTTCTAATCATTTATTTCATGATTACCTATATATATATATATTATAAATATATAGATATATTTAATTTTTCTTTTAAAATATTTCATCTAAATTCTTTATCTAAAATTATTGATTTAATTTTTTTAATTTAATTACATTTTATATTCTTTCAAGGTGGGCGAATTCTTTAATTTCCATACAAGAGATCCTTGTAATTAAATTATAAATTCCACCTCCATTGAGAGACTTTTTCCAGAGATAGAAAATATTAAAAAAAAAATCATAAGAGAGATATACCTAGATTGAGGAAATAAAAAAGAAGCCCAAGTAATTTGTTTTTAATTCAAGAAAAAATATTTAGATTAAAATTATCACTCAATTTTAATAATAAATAATAAATAAATAATTATAATATAAATATGATAGTAATAATTAATACTTCATAATTATTTAATATATATATATATATATATATATGTATATTATATATTGAAGAAAATTATAATCCAATTCTATGTCACAATACTCCTATAAGAATAAAGAACCTTCGAATTATAAATTTTTCAATTTGTTATTTTAATTTAATTTTAAATTGATTGGATTATCTTAAAAAAAAAAAGAAAATTTCAATTAAAGAAATGCCTATATATATATATACAATATACATATATGATTGTTTTTTATTAAAGAAATCTTTTTTTAACTTTTTATTTTATAAATTAATTTACATTTTTTTATAGTGCGATTTTGAATAATCTAAGCAGCTAGTTAATTATATAAATTAATAATAAATATATAATTAATTTAATATAATTAAATGTTAGTTAAGGAAAAAAAAGGAAAAATATTAATTCATTATTTTCAATTAATATTTGTTAAAATATAAAAATTATAGAATAATAAATAATGAGGTTAGATAAATGAATAAAAATTTATCTGTTTAGTTTCTTTCTAGTTGAACGGCCAGCACACGAATCTATTATGGTTATATGATTCCAAATACTTAGGGAATCGATGGAGATCATGCAATTCCTTGTTATTCTGTCATAATATAATCTCTTTTCATTCCTAATAATTTTATTTTCAAATAATAATTGAAAATAAATAGAAAACTTGAAGAAACACTGGTAGAGGTTTTTTATTTTGATTAATTGTGTGTGGTTTATACAAACTTAATTTAATACTATTTTTATTTGTTATTTTTTAAATAATGATTCACAAAACATTTTTAAATATAAAATATATAAATATTACTATTAAATAGAATTATTCATTAGATAAAAGTGTGGAGTATGTTAATCCGTTGTTTGGAAAGTATCTAAAACCTTTCTCAAGTCCAATATTGGTGGAACATTTTCTACATTACCAAAATATCTAGATTCGAGGATAAAATAGAAGGTTGAATTAAATTCGCCTCCAGCCTTATTGTTTAAATGAGTGAAAGAAATCCTTTAAATAATTTTGAAAAGTTATAAACTAATTTTTATTATGAATATGAACTAGAATTGAAAAGTTTTTACTTAATGAACTGATTCTATAGAAATTTATATTTTTATTCTTCTATAAGCTTTTGAAGACGTACAAGAAGGAACAGGAAATTATTTTTAATTTGAAAAGAATTGATGGGGATTGAAGGACATTGAAAAGAAGATTAACCTAATAATAATAATTAAACTAATAATATTTTTATACTAATTTAGGGTACAGATCAAGATATTTTATAAAATATAAAATAAATTATAAAATATTTTCAAAGAGATTTTCTCCTAAGTGTTGCTCGAGATTCTAGACCAATTGATATTTTAATTAATAAAAAAAACATTATAGAAAAATAAAATAGATACAATGAAATAATTTTTTTTATTTATTTATTCACTTTCTAGTACCTTAATTAAAATGTAAATTTCAAAACTTTTGTTAATAAATGCTAAATGGAAGAATTATTTACCAGCAAGTATAAATCTTTAGTGAAAATTATTCGTTAAATTTTTTGACTTAGCAAATATAATCAGCAGATTTTATACTAGTTTTAGATCATACATTTTTATGTATAGAAATTGGTAAGACATAAACACAGAACCCTTTCTAATATTTTTTGTACAGAATGTCAACTGGCGCATGTGCAGTTGTCTGTATAACTGTAATCTTCTATAGTTTTTCGTGCAGTTAATTTAATGTACTAACTCCGCATGCGCCTATTTAGAAATAATTTTCTATTTAGTCTCTATCAATTTTAGAATATAAATGCATAGTGTGTAAAATTTACATTATTATATCAATTTTATAACAATTTATACTTATGCTATTCTAAATGTATATTATACAAGTACCTTTTAGTAGATATTCTTTTGGAATACTATTTGCAATTAAACAGTTGCTCACCTGAAACAAAAGAAAAAACAATTAATAATTTATTTTTAATAAATTATTTATTAATAATCTCACATTTAATTTAACTACATTTGAAAAAATAAAAATTCATTATTAACTTAGAAAGAGCGAATTTTTCCTATCTGGAAAATTTAATATAATATTTTTTTTTCTATTTTGTTAGCAAAGAATGGGTCCAATAGGTTTGTTTACTTAACATTACCAGGTCCGTTTTCTTATCCCCTGGTCCCCTCTCTCCGTTTCCCTTTTACTATTGTTTACACATCTAGATTTACTTTTTTTTTCTCCTAACCCCCCTCAAATCTAATCTTTAAATAACATTAAAACAAGTGTTGTTTGGCTGAAGATAACATTGATAAAGTGATGTAAAAAATAATATCGATGTTATTAAAGTTGTTTTTATTATATTGACGCCGAAGTTAAACCAAAGAAACATAAAATCAAAACAAAAACTCAGGGTCAAATGAGTTTGTTATAATTGATTTCTGATTTAAGTAAGTTTATGCAACAAGGTATTATAAGCCATAATCATTCATTCATTCCGTAAACATTCGTTACTGTGGGTCAGCTTAACTTTTAATTCTTCAATGCTTTCTTAAGACTTTCCATGTATTCTATTCTATTTTGGTGAGTGTGTTAAATTAAATATATATTATAATTTATAAAGCCAATATAAATTCCTATTCTTAAAAATTGAATATAATTACTAACAGCCTTTCTAGGGCCTTCCCTTTGTCCATCCAATAATGCCCCGAAAGGGCTCGGTGGCGAAAATTATCTTTACAATTTTTTTTCCCTACTATTTATTGGTCCATTAAAAATTAAATTAAATTGAATTAAAATTAAAAAAAAAATTAACATTAAAATGCCAAATGAAAACAATATTTCGAAGTGCGAAGCAGAGGTCAACCCATTCAAGGGAAAAAGAACTTTGAATCGATCACCTTCAGCGCCTAATCCAACTATTACAAATGATAATGATGATCAACAAACGATAAATACTTCATTCTCTCTCAATCAACAACAAACGGACCTTTCCACAGTTTCATCCACTTTAGATATAGATAATAACTGAACTGAGGTCAACAGAAATAAAAGACCTATAAATAGCCCTGATTGAGCGCACCTGTATCCACCAAAATTCGTTTAAATAACCTTGAACAGGAGGAAGATGAAGATTTAGCCCTGAAGGATGTAGACAATAATGATGAAAACTCAATTCTATACGAAAAGAAAAAACCCAGGTCTCCACCAATATTCGTTAAGGGAGTGGAAAACATATCCCCTCTCATAAAACTGCTGAAAGAAGTTGCAGACAACAATTTGGAACTGAAAGTCCTTAACTTCGATCAAGTTAAAATACAACCAAAAACAACAGAAACTTACTCAACTATTACTAAGGCCCTTGATGTGAGAAAAACTGAATATTCCACATACAAATCAAAAGAAGAAAGATCCTTTAGAGTGGTAATAAAAAAACTTACACTATTCTGTAAATATCAATAATTTAAAAAATGAAATTCAAAAGCTTGGACATGATGTTCTAAACATTTGAAATATAAAGGAATATAAAACCATAAAACCGTTACCAATGTTCTCTGTTGATATATATTATATATACAATCATTTATATTCTGAAATAATTTTATTTATACAAATGAATATATATTTTAGCGTTTCTGAAAGTGTGTTCAACCAGAATGTCGTTTACAAAGTCTAAATTTTCACTCCGTAATAACAGTTTTTGACAATGAATAGAAAACATGCATACTTTCCATTTCATGTTTAAACTCATCCTCAAATTAATTAGAAATGTATTTAATCACTTCCTCTATTGTGCGAAATTTGACTTCTCTATGTAATAGTCTAACTGGTAGATACCGAGGTGCCTTAGTTATTATACTCAAGATATTGTTTTGGGTCCGCTGTAATTTAATTATATTGGATGCTCTTTAAAATAGATGGAAATCTTTTTTTTTGACAAAAGTAAATATGGTTTTTTACATAATTGTATGTTAAGTTAACTCACATTCGATTCGTCCATTTTAATATATTAATATTATATAAGAGTTAGAAATTTTCTTATATTAAGAAAGAAGAAGAAATGGTGAAGATATCTAATAGTAATAATGCACGTAAAAGTAACATTGCAAATTAAATATTTCATAATTGAAAGTGAGAAATTTATATATAATTTACCTGTATATATAATTAATCCTCTAACTAAGCTTATTTTCTTATTTAAAGAATTGATAAGTGATATTCTTCTTCCTCTAAATAAGGTTGAATTTTACTAAAGATCAGAGGGGGACTAGTAAGGGAACTGATAGAAAAAAGTTAAAAGGTAAATCATGAGCTCACGTGAGGGCAGGAACGCCAATCCCTGAAATAGAATTCTGTTCTACTGGGATTATAGAAAAGAATCTACCAGTTGCCCAGGATATTATTTTTAAATTTATTAAAAATTAATTTTACATTTCATGAAACTTATTCAATTTTTTTTTCTTATTGCTTCTTAGATAAAAACAATAAAATTATTTCCTTCCTTTTCAAGTAATTTTTATGTTATTTTAAGTTATTTATTTTTGAATATAAAATTTGAAAATAGAATAGAATAGCAGGAAAAATGTTTCAATGTTAAAATACAAAAAAGAAGGAATGATTCGGATGGAAAAGTTGGTTAAATCGATTTATTAATATAATTCGTATTAATTTATTTGTCGTATAATACGTAGTATAATTAATTTGTATATAATTTCATTTAACGAAGGGGAAATAATATAATTTATTTTGAAAATAAAGTCAAAGGGAGTTGAATTGGGGGTAAGCAAGAGATTGCTATGCTGTCCCCTTCAAGGTCACCGAGAAGCAAAACATTGGAGGTGGTGACGAAATTTATTAAATATATATAATTAATATATCAGTAAAAAGTTAAAAATCTATATTTTATAAAATTAAATTTTTATTTGAATCTTTTCTAAAATTTATTAAACTTCATTTAAATTAATAGGAATAAATAAATTTACAATTAATTCTTGATTGAGGGATGATTTCGGTGGTGACGCCGGTCAACGTCTTCGACTGGAAAGGGAATGCGAACTGATTGCGCTCGAAGCTCACCGACAGGCCAGGAGGGAGGGTGGGCGGGGAGGTGAGAAGAGGTGGCGGAGGGGGTCAACATGGCGGCAAATCTTTTCAATCTGTCAAAATTCAATAATTAATATTTAATCAACGAAGCACCGTAAAATTATATAATAGTAGTGAAAATGAATCTACGTTTCATGATGAATCTATTCGTATAGGTTTTATCTGTTGTTATGAGGCAAGATTTTTGTTGAACTGTAAAAATAAACCAATATTAAAATTAATTAAAAATTTCCATTTAATGATACAAAAAATCAATTTTATTTAGAATCTGGCTAAAATTATGGTCAATGGATTGGTCTTGGTCACAATTTACAAGATTTAGTCAAAAATTTTAATAAAATGAAAAACATTGATTTGATTGGTTTTTTCTAATTCTCCAAATCGTACTATAAATATGACTTCCAAATTTTATACTAATGTGAAGCGTTGGAGAGGTGGGTCCTCTCAGAGGCATATAAGACATGTCTCACTCGTGAATTTACGGGGTTTTGCTATTCGAAAAAGTGACGTAACCTGGATATATTTGAATTAATCCCCCTCCGGGGGATTAATTCAAATATATATAGGAGACTCTTTAGAGTCTCCTATAAGAGACAATATTTCAATTTTTTTTTCTTTTTAATGAAGCTATGCTAGGTATTCTCCTTCATCCAAATAAATTTGATTTATTGAATGATCAGGGGTGGGGGGAAGAGTAAGAGTAAGGGAATGGATGGAAAGGCGTCAATGGGTAAAGGACATGATTCCTCCAGGTAGAAGAGGGATTTAGAAGAAATCATGAGCTCACGTGAGGGCAGGGACGCTAATCCCTGAAATAGAATTCTTTTCTACTGGATTTATAGAAAAGAATTTATTCGCTACCCGGGATATTATTTTTAAATTTATTAAAAAATAATTTGAGATCATAATCATCCTATATGTTATTACATCTTTTATATATACCATATATTTATATATTTTTCTTATCCCGATAATTTATATACTTTTTATCCAAGGACTTGCCTTTCTCAAAACACCGTTTAGTCCTAGACTACTCTACTCTACCCAAATTTCGCCTCTACCTCCCCCTCCTCTCATATCTATTCCAAAATGAAATATTTATTTTAATTGAAGTTATAAATTTAAATGAAAAATAACAGACCTTCCATTTACAATTTTTTTTATTGATATTATTATAATAATTAAAACTAACATATCTTTCATATATCTAAATAGGCAATATAATGACTTCTTTAATTATCTTCTAAAATTTTAAAATTATTTGCCCATATCCATAGTCGACCGCAGACTATATTTTATTCAAAAAGTAGCCCCTAAAAGCTAAAAGTTTGGCCACACCTGATATATACCCTGATGTCAACAATAAACAAATATACAAAATTCAATATCTGCAACATCAAAAAGTAAAAATTGAACTACCAAGACGAAAAAGGAAATCCCCCAATGTTCTAGGTGTCAACGTTATGGGCACACCAAATCATACTGCCAAATGAGGCCAGGTTACGTCAAATGCACCGGTGATCATACTACTGGACAATGTCTTAGAAAAGAAAGAACATCCTATGTTAAATGTGTTCTGTGTGAGGGAAACCATCCTGTCTACTACAAGGGCTGTTCAGTCTATCAAAAATTATTGTCAAAAATATATCCAGCACCTAGAGCTAAACAGCATACAGTTCACACGCAAATATATAAACATGTTCATCCTGGGGTATCTTACACGAATGTAGTGAGTAATGAAGCACAATCTAATTCAAATAAAGTAAAAACACGTACAGGCAACAACCGATAAATAAGAGCAAGCAATAAATGTCAATCTTAATCATAAACACTTATCGACAAAATAATTACTAATAAATGATCATTGGTATATGAAAAATATTGTTTTCAAAGAACTATTTAATTAATTGCTGCATTCCACGATAAAATCATTTTATACTGAAATTCCAAACACCGTTTGCAACGGGTTAAACTAGTAATATTTATAATATTATAATGTAATTTTCACTTAAAATATTAAAAATATAGTTTAAAAATTAATCTATTACTTTCATATTAGATATTGATATTATATTACAGATGATTTTTATATTTAATATTTTTTTTTAATATTTTGAACTCAGTAACTCATCAGTAAGTTGCGAAGTTCAAGACTATACTAAATGTGAGTTACTCTTTGATATTATTTTTTTTAATTCATGAATATATATTATACTAGTAATATAATATAATATACTAGTAATAGTATATACATATATATATATAATTACTATATAATTTGAATTAATACTGGAAACCAATTCATTAAAAGAATAATCTAAATTTCTCCAATCTATTTTTGATTATTGGGACACAATGCTAATTAAACATTTTAAAATCAGATTTATTAAACCATTTTATTAAGAGATTGAAAAAAAATAATATAATACATTTTGATCTACAGCTTTTAAATGATGTAATAAATGTAAATGTACCATAGAAGATAGTAGAACACTATAAAATACAAACTTAATACGTTTCTACTTGTAAGTTTGATGATTATGACGCTAGACAGGTAAATTGCTTCGAGTATTATTATCTTCCCTCTGATGATTGTTGCACTTAATAAAATAAAGAATTAGATAAAGAGTGAAGATAATATTATCGTAGTTCCTATTAAAATGGTAATTAAGTCGGGGAAGAATGAATGAATAACACCGGCCATTGGAAAACGTAACGTATGTAGTGAATGCTTTTAATGACATATCGATCCGCATAATTCACATATATAATATTTATGATATTGTGGTCTTCTACAGATATGTAAATAATATTGACCTACTGAAATTAATAATTGATGAATTTGAAATCACGTTAAAGTAATTTCTTTTTTTTTTCTATTTTTATATTACGATTATTTTCATTCATTCAAATCTATAATTAATGTTAAATTGTTTGTTTAATTTAAACTAACCTACATAAATGTATATATATGTATGTATGTGTGTGTGTGTGTGTGTGTGTGTGTGAAAATAATAATTCTATTTATTTTAGATTTATGTATTTTTTTATTTTTTTTAATATTATTTTTAGAGTTAAAAATGGATTTTAAACAAATTAATTAATTTAATAGAGCTTTAATAATACTTAAAAAGAGCTTTTTTGGTAAGATTATATACGAATGAAATTAAATTTGAATTCACCTGAATTAAAAAAAAAATATAATAATTTTTAAAAATAATTCGAACAAAAATTTCTATTAAAACTTGTGTTCCCATTGAGTTGAATTTTTTGTGTCGAAAATATTTTTATGTACTTTTAATATAAGAAACCTTGGAAGGGAGTATCTCCCCAGAATTGTTAAATGTCTTAAATGAAAATAAGCATTTTTCTAATTTTAATAATAATATTATTTTATGTGAGAGTCTTTTATTATATGAATGTTAAAAAGAACGACTTAATAGATTTAAAATAAAAAAATATCATTTGTTTTCGTCTTGCTATATATAAGTAAAGTAAATGATTGATATAAAAGGCCAAGAGAAAAATAATTTTTGAAATTAAATAAGAAGAACCTTTTGCGTAGGATTCATTGGCTTGGCTTTTGTTCCTTGGCTGCGAGATCTTATTAAGAGAAGAGCTATATCCCTGGCTTGAATACAACGCTAGGATGAGGGAGGGCTGAGTGCATTTAACAGATGAAAATGATGAAAAGTGGAGTTTATGATTCTCGTTCAAACCAGAGATTATTTCCCTTTCGGACTCAACAAGCGCGAATATTTAATGTAAACCGTAAGACGAAAAATTATCTTTAGACATGTTGATTAAATACATATATTCACTCTCTATTTATATACAATTTTTTTTATCTTGTTTTTACTCATAAAAGGAACTTTATTTTAATATATATATATATATATATATATATATCAAGAACATTCCCTTGGAAGTATTAAAATAAATCAAATTAATTATCACTCAGTTGATTATTAAGTATACAATTTATGAAATAAAAATCTGTTTTTTTGTTCATTGTTAATGTAAATGTTACAAAATACCAATGAAGTGGAATATATATATATAAAATATAATAAGTTGACCTGTGGCCAGGCGCAGAACCGACCGACGGTTTGAAATAAATTAATTTCCAGCTACAGAAACAATTTCAAATAATTTTAATATATCTATTAATGTAATAAAAAACAGATATGGATATAACATAAATATTTTTAATTTTATTTTATTTATAATATACATGTAAGACCAGGCTGTGACGTCATGAATAGCTGGATGACGTCATATAATTTTAAATTAAGAAAAAACTAATAAAGATGATTTATCTCGAGGATAAAACTAATACAAAGTGCATGATTCGTGGAGGTATGTAAAAAATCTCCTCATGTGAAATTTGGTGTGAAAATAACCCTTCCCTTCCTATTGTCGATCGCTAATACTACCACTTCCGGTTTCCAGATTTGCACCGAAAGTTGATGAATTCATACTGATGCATTAAGTAAATATACCAAATTTCATCAAAATCCGTTGAGCCGTTCAAGCTGTATACATCTATACGGACGGACTGACGGACAGACATCATGCTAAAAAACTTTTTTCTGTTAACAAAATGCATGATTAGTGGAGGTATGTAAAAATCTCCACATGTGAAATTTGGTGTGAAAACAATACTCTATGCTGGGCCTATCATGGAGGGCAAGATCCTAGGGAAAAGGAGCGTCGGGAGACGACGAACATCCTGGCTCAAAAACCTGAGGGAATGGTTTGGCTTTACTTCGACCTCTGGTCTTTTCCAGGCGGCAGTCTCCAAAGTCGCTGTGGTTATGATTATGTCCAAACATCGAAAGGAGACGCCAAATGATGAAGAAGAAGAAGTTTTTTAATTTATTTTTCATTCATACTAATAAATATGACGAATTAGTGAATTATAATCAAATCATCTTTAAGATTAAGTATTTTAAAATGAATCAAATTTAAATATTCATTCATTGATACAATAATGACCCGCCCTCTGAAATGTATTCCATCAAAATTCCGAGTGAATGTCAAAAAGTATTTTAAAAAACTATAAATGGTTGACCTTTAAAGAGTTAAATTAAAAATAGAATGACTCAATGATAAGTTCTTGGCCAGGAGAAGTTATTGCCTACAATATTACTAATATGTTGAGATTTTCAGGTTAGTTATCTAAATAGATTATTATTATTATATTTATTGTTCTATTATTTTTTTATATATTGTTTTCATCATATTTGACCTATATAATAAATTTATTTTTATCATTGTAAAAAAAAAAAATGTTGATAATCTTGAGAGAGATGTATATAAATAAAGGTGGTTTTATTTATGTTCCTATAATCTAAATAACTCTACAACCTGTTCATATAAATTGCTTTCTCTCTCATTCTAGAAATTTTTCCAGAAAGATTTATATACTATTTATTTATATAGATATTAAGAATGCAATGTACAGTAAAATAAATAGAAGTATGTTTTTGATAATCAATGGAACCCTTCCACTCCAAAATGAACCTAAAGAGACAATAGCCAACTAAAATAAGGGTCCTGGTGCCAACTAACACCAATGGTTCAGTTAATCTCAACTAGGTATTTATAGTACTAGATTAAATAAGTAACTCTCTTCCAAAGCCAAAAAAACAGTGAAACTATTTCAAGAAAGACATTTGTTTCAGTCCACGTGCGTCTGTCCTTTTTTTCTCGATATGTCATTATTTCACATGAAACATAGCCAATTGGAAATTTCAATTGATAGAAAGAAGAAACATAAGAAAGGGGGAAGAAAATCAATACGATCTGTTAATCTTCGTAAAATTCACATTCATACTAATTTTGAAACTTTATTGATTTCGTTTTCTTCTTTTTTTTTTAAGTCGAGTATTTTTTATTGCCACTGGCCTATTGTTAGAAAACTCGAGTAATGTATTTAAATGTTTCGAAAGGGTGGTTGTTTGTTGTGGTTTAGGATCGAAACCACAGATTGAAAGCAGCGAATCAAACAACATTGCTAAAACAAAAGGACAAAGGTTCTAAAATGGGAAAAGAGATAGAAAGTGATAAAAGAATATATATATATATATCCAATAATTGAATATATACTAACTGAACATTTAACATATCCAGATAACAACATTAATGATTTATAAAAAAAAAGAATTTTATTTCATCATGATATTGCCTTTAAAATTTAACTGGCATATAAAACTTGAATATCTTTTTTTTTAGTGAGACGCTTGATACTAAAATGACTTACTTAACCTTTAACTTTACATCATTACAAAATTACAACTTAATAGTAAGTGAATATCCGATAGAACTATTAAGTAGATGATAAAAACATCTTTAGTCTAAAATTATAAAAAAATTTTGAAAATAAATATTATAAAAAAAACTAACAAATAAATATTTAACCATTTTATTAATTGATAAAATTACATAAATTTTTGATTGAATTTTTCCTTTTGAGTCTATTTAATATCATCAAATTGCAGCAAAAGTAGTTTATTTTCATGAATATTATAGTTTTATCTATATATGCATTTTATTTATTATATTTATTTATTATTATTTATTCATTTATATTATTAATAATAAGCAAAATTTTTAATCATATTTTTCAATTTAAAAAAATTTGAAACCTTATTCTCATATTTCGTTGTTCAATATTATACTCGTATTTCTGTTACGCTTGAAATTTAAAATTATTTAAATCCTAAAAATAGATCAATTTGGTAGATTTTTTGGTGACATTTTTCTAATTCCAAACCCATATTCCCGTTTGGTTTGGAATCAGTATTTTTTGAAACTCTTGGAAAAATAAAAAATAAAACGTTCAGAACATTTTAACCATTTTTGATCATTTAAACAAAAATAAATGTTATTAATATCAAAATATTGAATTAAATCTATCTAGGTTTTTGTTTATTTTTATTTAGAATAATAAAATAAATTAAAAATAAATTGTATAAATAGAGTGATTCGAATCTGTTAAGGAGGGAAGAGGTAGGGAAAACGAAAGATGGAGTGCCGAATCAAAGCGAAAAGAGAAAAAGGGAAAATTACAAATAGAACTTGGGCGAGTCTGTGATGTAACTTTCTTACAATTGAATAAAGCGGAGTCAATCTTTGACTTAGAAAATTTTATTAAAAAGCACTGAGAGAGTGGAAAGTTAAAAGAGGAGTAATTTGATTTGGTGTGGTTGAAAATGTGTTAGTATAATAGACATAAGAATAAAAAATTTTAATTTTTTTTATAATTTATTTGTAATTGAGTTATAAACTATATAATATTTTTTCTTAATTAAAATTTTTAAAAATTCAACAGCGTACTTAATTAATATGATGGAATATAGAAATTGTGCTAATAAAAAGTCCTCCTTTCACTTACTATTTCTTTAAAAACAATCAAATTAAGTCTTTAAAAATAAAATTTAGAAAAAAATTTGATTATGGAGTTAAATCTAAAATCACACTTTGACACGAAAATTAATATTGAACTTATTATTTATTAAAAAGAGTATATTTTGTTATCAACTTGAAATTGTTATTATAGAGATATTTAAAATAATATTCTGAAAAATTTTTTAGATATTTTAGTTCCATAATATTAAAAAAGTTGTTGAGTTTATTAAGAATTAATGACTATTACTAACTATAATAGGAGGCAGCTAGCCGAGAGTGTAGCGTAGCAATTTTATACACAAGAAGTCAGCATTCGATTCCAGCTAAGAACAAATTTTTCTAATAAAATTCAATTTAACATCAGCTGCCTCCGGCTCCAGGAACTGTCAATTCCTGGGTCTATACATGCTGAAGGCAACGGGAAACCACCGCATTAACATTCCCAAGAAAAATCATCATGGCTGGGCAGCTTCTAAGGCTATTCTAGTCATGATGATAGCCAAACTCCGAAAAGAAGACTACTATAATGGTTTATAGATATACATCTTTAAATCAAAACAACACTAAAAAATAAAGCCATTAAAAATCAACGTTAATGTTATAGAGAGAGCTTTGCCCAGAAATAATTTTTTCATTATTATTTATTAAATTAAAATTCAATAATTAAATATGAAATGATGATTAATTTATGTTAGAATTTAATAATCAAAAGCAGCGCGTTTTAATAAAGGTCTAAGAAAGCTCTAGACGGCAAGTCTTGATCTCTCCACCATCTGCGGTATAGTCTAATAAAAGTGAGGAATAATTCTAGTGGAATATTTACTTAACAAATCTATACTAGATTTAATTCCGTTGCGTTTGAATAGGTTGAGTTTAATTTTCATAAGAAAATTACACCTCGAGAGCACCCAAACAACCTGAATCGTGGGGAGCTGTTTATCAACAAATGTTCAACCATGCGTGATAATGATATTAAATTGAAGTAAACTGATTTAAACAGTGGCAATACCAACAGCTTAAATGTTGGCAGATTAGGTTTTACGATTACCTTCTTATGTCACTGCGGGCAAAACAGCTGCCGGTAGAATCCCAAAAGTAGATAAGAAACAAGGAGAAGGTGCTTGAAGAAAATGGATAGTCATGGCAAAACAAGTGGGAAGCATTTTCGTCATGAACCAAATATAATAGAACACTTCTCATATGGTAAATGTATTTATCGAGGAAATATTTTGTGTTGTCGAAACACATATTCAAAGAGAAGGAAGTTGAGAGAAAGAGAGAATGAAGGATGATTTTAACAAAACAAGGGAAGTTAGTCTTAATCAAGAAAAGACATTAAGAGAAATAGAAAATGGGGTAACATTCAATTTCAAAATCAATAAGTAATTAAATTTAGAAATAATCTTATAATATATTATAAAATCCCATGTCACTGGCTGGCCGTAACGCTCGGTAAATTTCGGTTACATTCGGTTCAATGGCTATTTCAAAAAAAAAAATATTCTATAATTTGATTTTTATGTATTTTAAAATTAAAAAAATATTAATTAAATATACATATATATATATATATTTCATATATTTCAAATATTAAACATTATATGATAAGTAACATCACACTGACATGAGTAATAGTTAGACATTTTTTAACAGTTTATGTCAAAATGGGGGAGGGAGGTGTGTGATATCATAATGATAATTATTAATTTGATATTACAATATATTATATATTCGTATATTGAAAAAGCTCTTTTGTTTCACTCAAAACTTTATTAAACTATACAGACAATAAATAAAAAATAATATTGAATTAAAAAGAGATTTTGTTTATTCAATTTTTAATTAACATTTAATTTTCATTATGCATTTATAACTGGTCATGGCAAAAATGTTTGGGAGCTGACAGAAACAGACATCTGACAGAAGGGGAGAGAGGGTTTTAAATGACTATTTTTTGCGTGACAAAATTTATAGATATTTCTAAAGCTTAATTTTAGTGTAAATTTTGCTTAACATGCCATATGAGATGATCATTTACATAATATATATCATAATTTCAATGTACTTATAAATATATTATTAAAAATTAAATTACTATAATTTTAACTTTAAAAATTTGAGATCTTAACAAGAAGCATCGAATACAATTACTGATTGTCTGTATGAGCGCCTATTTAAACGGTAATATATTATTTTATTGATAGGAAGAAAAATGATTGATTGCAATTTATAATGAATAGTCCTTTCAGTTAGTTTCCCTTTAAAATCCTAATAATAATAGTAATAATTATATTTCATTTATTTTATGATATAAACATAATAATTTAAAAGAATTTAAAAAGGTAAATATTTAAAATAATCAATATTTTCCAAAAGAATTAGTTCTCAAAGGGCGATTTTTATCAAAATTTTCAGGTATTTGCACATTTTATTAAATGGGCTTTCATCAAAAATCATTTTTGTAATTTTCTCTCTCGTGACTTATCCTTTATCCTCACAGAGATGAATTGAATATTGTCCCATATTCAACGCATTTTTTTTTAAACGGAATTTATTTTAAGCTTCTATTTCGCCTCATACCTTTTTTTTCTTTTATTAAAAGTGTTTGAAAATTCTTTTATATCTAAAACTAGCCTTTTTATATGATTTATTCGATGTAAATGTAAAAATATTATTTGTTTATTTATAATAATTTTATTTGAATCCATAAATAAAGTAAATAATTTAAATAAAAATAGCTTTGAAATTATTATTAATTATAATAAATCCAGGACCATGGCTTAATGGTTATAATTCTGACCCGCTAAACTTTAGGCACTCAGCCATCAATACCTTCTTCACAAGGTTTCCTCGAAAACTGTATATTATAAAAATTTTTAAAATTTTATTATTAATTTTAGTTACATTTTCAGTTCCAACCACGTGAAACTTATATATCTATCTATCTATCTCTGTGGCTCTACGGAACTCGAAAGGTTTTGGCCGCAGCAACCACATTTCTCCAAGTATCCCTATTCTGAGCCAGAATCCTCCAATCCCTACCTTCTCCCATCTCTCTGACGTCCCTTCCTACATTATCCACCCACCGCGTCCTTTGTCTTCCAAGCTGGCGTTTCCCACTCGGTCTCCCCACCAATATATTTTTCGCCATTCTTTCCTCTCCCTATATATATGCAAATCTTGTTTTACACCTAAATAGTTATTTATTTTATAAATAAATAAAATCATTTCTATAAAGGCAAGAGTAAATTTATTTATTTAAGCCAATTTATTTTGACCACGCAGCTGACCAACCAGCCCTTCCAGTTACACGCTGATACGCCCAAGTATAATCTTTTTATATCGTAAGTTACTAATGAACCAGCAGATTTGGCGCCAAAATACCAATTTTAAAGGGTTGGGCCTTCTTCATCAGCGACTAGAGTTCTAGCACTACATGAAAAATTACAACCCATTTCCTAGTATCCGCCATTATTATATTATACAACAATAATAATAATAAAAGCAAACATTTACTTTAATCGAATTAAGTAATTAAATATATTTTAATGTTGTTATTAATATTTTACAAACGCTTATTCTCAGAAAATTAAATTAATAATTTAATATTTTAATGTTTGTATAATATTATAAAATTAAATAAACAAACATCCAAATGATCCTTGCTAGTCATCGGGCTTGAATTCATGAATACCTCCCACAAACATTTCCAAAACACACCCATATATTTCCATTAACATCTAATTGACATTGACGATGCCATTAAACAAATATTTTATAAATTGAAATTTAATATTCTCTATATGTCTATTTATATTACAGATTATATAGTTTTCACCTGATAAATAAAAATCTTACTAACAAAAAAACAATTCTTGTAAATTTTAAAAAATATTTTTATAAAATGTATTAGCCTTAATAAAATTAATTATTAAATAATAGTATAATGTTTATTCCAGAATATATAATATTTTAAAATAATCTTATTTGCTAGACGAATTAAGTAATTAAGTTAATACTATTTTTACAACGGATACTCTGTTTTTTTTTTTTCTCTTTCCACTCTCTTCCTCTTTTTCAAATTATTCATTACGACGTCCTGAAAACACGGATCAAAGTGGAATTCGTATCAATCCATTTGATATACTCATCTTCTACTGATGAGATAAACTTGATTTAAAGGAAAAAAAAAAACTTTTTCTGAACAAATTTATCTTTTGGCAAAGTTCCCGTATAATCGTCATGTCTGATTCGTAAGAAAAATGATGGCGGAAAAAAAAATCATTTACATCCAATAATTTTTGTTAATTGGTTCGTAGAACATCGCGTTAATTACAAATGAAGTGATTTAATCAATTTTGGATGTATTTTCATTTGCTAAAATTTAAAAGTAGAATGATTGACTTTGAAATATTTTATTATATTATTCATTTCTTTTTTTAATTTAAACTTTTAAAAATGGGTTTAATATCTCACTTCTCATTTTTGCGAATTTAATTTGATAAAAATTATAATAATCAATTTAAAGTTAGAAAAACTTAGACTCTTGATTTTAGTTTATAGTAATATAATATAATAATATAATATTATTATTTATTTAATATCAGAGATGTATAGTACTCGTATTAACACACAAAATCTTAACATACAAAACATAGAAGTTGTAAATGTGGATAAACTTATATACTTAGATTCTGTAATCACGAAGGATAATACTATTCGAGAAGAATTTAACTCGAAGCTGACATCGGGTATGGTCTGTTATCATGCAATAAAGATGCTTATTTTGTCGTTATATAATTATTATCAAAGGGAATCAAAGTATTTGGAAATAGGATTCTTCGCAACATTTATGGGCAAAGAAAGATAAGATCACCGAGAATGACTGAAACTGCATAACAAGTAATTGTATGACCTTTACGCATCTCCACAGACATAGTTAGAGTAATAAAATCAATAAGGTTGCGATGGACTGAACACGTAGCAAGAATAGATGATGTTATATTAGCGAAATATATATTGGTTGTGAGACTGTGCGGTTGGAAGAACAAGAACTAGATGTAGGAAGAAACATAGGAATGATGGGAGAAAATAGAAGTTGGATGGTTGTGGCTCAGGACAGGGATACTTGGAGAAACGTGGATACTGCTGCCAAGAACTTTCGAGTTCTCTAGAACCAAACATGGATATGGGTACATAGAATTAAAAATATAAAAAAATAATCAGAAATCAATAAAAAAATAAGTTGACTGTGACCAGGCACAGAACCGACCGACGGTTTGAAATAAAGTAATTTCCAGATACAGAAACAATTTCAAATATTTTAAATGTATCTATTAATGCAATAAAAAACAGATATGGATATAACATAAATATTTTTAATTTTATTTTATTTATAATATATAGCTGAAGTACCCGGGATTGTCCGTGATCTTTCCCGGGATCATAATTAGGAAGCTGTGACGTCATATAATTTTAAATTAAGAAAAACTAATGAAAATGATTTTTCCCGAGGATAAAACCAAAACAAAGTGCATGATTCGTGAAGATATGTAAAAAAATCTCTTCATGTGAAATTTGGTGTGAAAATAACCCTTCCCTTCCTATCGTCGATCGCTAATACTACCACTTCCAGTTTTCAGATTTGCACCAAAAGTTGATCAATTCATCATACTGATGCATTAAGTAAATATACCAAATTTCATCAAAATCCGTTCAAGCTGTACACATCTATACGGACGGACTGACGGACAGACATCATGTTAAAAATACTTTTTTCTGTTAAGAAAATAAAATAAGTAAAAATCTCCACATGTGAATTTTGGTGTGAAAACAATACCTCCCTTATACTATCGTCGGGCGGTAAAAAAGTGATGTTAAGAACTAGAGGGTGGATGAAACTACTTAGTAAATTGTTATTTGAAGTCAATTGCACAGGACTAAATAGTCGATCTATTTTGAATGTCTTGATTATTTTCCAGAGGAATCAATTAATAATAGAACCTACAACATATGTAGTTATATTGATTGTTAAAACTCTTGCTATCTTAGTACAATGGAACAGCAAATATAATATCGACATTGTGAGTCTTATCATGATGCTCCATAAACGTTAATAGCATTAACAGCTGATTGGTTGACTTTCCTTTATCGCTTTTCTCAAACGCATGAGACTTACAGCTTACAGATAATCGTCTTACGTTGACATTTAATTTCCTTCTCTTGTTCCTAATCAACGAATAAGAATACTTCACGTAGGAGGGACTTATAGGGTGTAAATTAACATTTCGTCTATACAACCTTCAACTCCATTCACGAGCTCTTCTATTGAATTCTATATTTACAAAATCAACTAATCCTATGGATATATAATATATTAATACAAAGGTAATTCTATTTATGAATCTACTTGCTTAAAGATCTCAAATTATATCTGGATTGAATGTGATTGAATACACATAAGGATAAATATTGCTTATTGTACAATATCATTATTAGATTCTATATAAGGGTTGATCAATAAATATATCTATTTTAGTATTTTATTCTAAATTAAATATATTGTTCGCTCGGTAATTTTCGGCATGCGCATAACCAAACAATACTATTTAAAAATTTAATTTAAAATTTAAAATCAAAAAATTCTTGAATGCATTGAAAAATGTATTCCTCTTTCTTTTTGTTTTAGAATTATTTCAAGCCCCATCTATTTTCTAGAATTTTTATATTGTCAATGTTTGAGTTTAACTTTATACTGTATGATTCTTTTTCTAAAAAAATATCTTACAATCAGTTAATTTTTCTATAAGTAACTATTTTTAATATCCCTCAAGAGTAAATTCAATTCAATTTTCTATAATTTTCACTTTTATTAATCAACAAAATATATGAGTTCATAATCATTAAAAGAAAGACATCAAAACCACTAAATAAAAATAATTAATTTTAAACATTAAAAGAAATATTAAATGAAAATTTAATTAAAAGGGAGTTCTCATGACCATTCGTATTATAAAACATATTTAGAATCATTTTTTTCATATTATTATTTACACGAAAATGAATATATGAATAATATTTTCAATTATTATTATTATTTATAAAATATGTATATGTATAATTAGTTTTTTTTGGCTATAATAAATTTAATTTTTAAATTGATATATTTACATATAAAACAGATGATGAGAAAATATTTTCATATTTCATCAAAAAATAAATAAAATTATTTTGGGTCTGTCTTAATATTTAATTTTAATCAGAGATGTCAATGATTGCACAAAAATTTCATACCACCATTATTCCAACAATCCCTATATTGACTTTTTCTGTAGTTTTATATTTTTTTATTTATTTTCATAATTTAAGAAATAAAGAAACGGGTAGATATGATAATTGAGTTCAGGATTTCAATTTCAATTCCCTCTTTTAATATTAATTTAAAAAATACATTGCTCAACGAGATCATCAAAAATATTTGAATACGAATTTTTATTATTTTTTTTATGATTATTTATTATTATATGATTATAATAATAAAAAAAGTCTTAAATTTAGTAAAGTTGAGAAAAAAAGTAAAATATAATTCCTAAAGGAATAGAAACACTTCAGTCGTACAGTTAAAAGTTTTTTCTTTCTTTTGTCTTTGCAGTTGTTATTACTGCCCGTTAAAGTGTACAAAATCGTCACTAACGGAGATTCAGGTGAATCAACCCAAGAAAATGCAAAGTTGCCCCTGGTGATAGGGACGATTCCTCCCGGACAGAGCCTTACTCAAGTGATTCTACGTCCTTTTGATTAAACAGTTCAAAGTCGAGATGTACGTGGCATCTCTCTCTTGCATTTTCCATGCCAATTTCTACATCAAAAGAGAATTATTCTCAAACAAAACAGCGCTAATGATTGAGAAAGTCCACTAAATTAAAAAGAAAATGAAAAAAAAAAGAAATCCAACCAAACGAATTAATAAATAATTAGAATGAAACATTTTAAAATAAATATTTCAAAAAAAAGAATATTTACATTAATCAAAAATTTAACAAGTTAATTTAATTTAAAAATTGTAATTATTATAATTAAACAAACTTAACCACCTGTAAGAACAAATTTTTGTTTCAAGTGCACAAGTCGGAAATTAAACAACCCTCGTATAATTTCGAAATTCCAATTTATCCATTAATATTCAGTACACAGTAAGAGAGAAAGAGAGAAAGAGAACAGAGATGAAAAGGGAAATAGAGCACCCGTTTTAATTAGATGACTAGTTATTTCTTTATTAACATCGCGTTTTATATATACAAAATTTATATACATTCCAAAAAATATATTTTTAATGTTGATGGAATATAATAAATTATTAAATCATATACTTAATACTAATATTAAATATTAAAAAAAACTTTCAACTTAAATTAAGAAAATTTTAAGAAAAATTTAAAAGGAAGAAATTTCTATGTTCTAATTAAAAGAAAACAAATAATTATTGCTTCAAAATATAAAAATAATTTATCAATGAAGAATAATTTCCAATTAATGAGATTTTTTATTTATTTCAAAAAAAACCTTTCTATATAAATCGATTTAATTTAATTTCTCCAAAACATAGAAATTTACCGGATTTTTACCAAGAATCAATGCTAGGATGCAATAAAGGTATTTTGATATAATCTCAAAAACTCAATAATTAAGATAACAAAATCTCAACAATTACTAGAATAGAATTCAAAAATATTAAGTTACCCCAAATATTGAGCTAAATTTAAAATTACACTTCCAAACAAAATTTGAAATTAAATAAAACACACACATTAATTATATGTTTGTTTGATTAATTAATGATTTGTTATTATTATTATTATTATTATTATTTTCCAATTAAGATCTACATCTGCCCTTTCTTTGGCAACAATAAATTATTATTTAAACTGGTATTGTTTAAAATATTATGATTGCCCTTAAAGAAGATACTATACTTTTAGTATAGATCAGAGGTTCCCAAACTTTTTCGGTATACGGCTCCCATAATACATCGGATTTTTTCCGCGGCTCCCTTAATTAGGGTGACCATATTTCGAAAACACCAAACCGGGACAAACGGTTTACCTTTTTTTTTTTTTTTTTGAGACAAATTGAAAATTTTTTTAAAAATAATCAAAAATGTTCAAAAGTTTCCCCACAAAACATCTTACATCTTTTTTCCTTTTTTCCTTTTTTTAGAAACAAAAAATTTCAAGTATTAGGAAATTTTTTCGCGGCTCCCCAGGGAGCCGCAGCTCACAGTGTGGCATCACTGGTACAGATCAAATATATTAAAAATTTATTTAATTCTATTTTATATAAATATTTATAAAAATAATATAGATTAATTTGTATACATTATTGTATTATGGTAATTAATACAAAAAGAATAAGGATAAAGTTTTCTTCCCTCTTCTGTTTTGTATAAATCGAATTTTTATAAGCAATTATATAAAAATAGAACTCCTCGAGGGTGAAAAAGGTCAGTGATTGGCTTTTTAAGTGGTTTTACTGTTTATTGACAGATAATTTAAGAAGTGGAATGAGTAAAAGGAAAGTGGCAGAAGAGAGAGAGAGAGAGAAAGGAAGAAAGCTTGTGACAGGAGAATTAACTGGGAATGAGACTTAAGGTTTGGTTGAAAAAAAATTATTCTGAATTGTGGTTGTTTCTGAAAAAAAAGAAAAGAAAAAAAAAGCTGCTTGGCTTGGCATCAAATCAATCAATTATCTATCGTCTATTGAAAATTCTCCTAAGAATGGATGTGGAGTCAAAATGGAATTATATACGAGATGAAAGAATAGTAGAGAGAAAAATTTAAAAAACATGCCCATAATATGACTTTAATAAAAAATAGTAATATTGCTTTATTTTAAAATGTGTGTGATGAGTTATTTTAAATTAAAAATATTTTTTTTTTTAAATTTTAATAAAAGGTTGACTTAAAATTGTAATAATATAGTTGAGATAATAATTTTTTGTTTACTAGAAACTCTGAACACTTTATAGGAAGTTATTTATTTAAAACATTCTGAATGACATTTAGAACTGAATCAGTTGTAAATGAAATTATAAACCCATATATTATTGTTAGTATATATATTATAAAAAAGAAAATTATGATTTTTTGAAATATTTCTGTATATTTTCAACAAAATTCAATAACTTATAAATGACTAGAATTGGAATATTTACTTTTAAAGAGATTTTTGTTTTAACACTATAGAGCGATTTTTACTATAAGTGTAATATTTCAACCATTTTATTTTCTGAGATAATCATATTTTAAGATATTTACAGGTGACTTTTTAAATGTAAGGCTGCTTTTTTAAAACTAAAAATATGTTTTATAGGCATAACCCTCTGTCTTAAACTTAAGAAAATGACATATCTATATATATATCTGCTATTTTCTCTAATGGGAGGCATGTTCCACTAATATTCATATACTATTTAATAATAGGCATTTTTTTTTATTTTAATAGATATACATACTTAAATTCAAAAGATTTAATATCCCTTGGGATGTATTTAGACACTCAACGAAGTCTTTAATTAAGTTAAATTGTGTTTGAAATTGTATATATAAACATTACAATTTTCATTTAAATTAATAATAATTAAATAATATATGTATATTAATTTAAATAAACAAAACTATAAGAGGATGGTATTTCTAGACATTAATTCAAACTGAATGTCTTTAAATAGGATTAAACAATAATTTAATATTTTGACTGTGTATATTATATAGATATTGTAAAACACATATTATTGTTTTGAAGAAATATTGTTAATATTGTAATAAATTAATTGTAATATAAGTTAAATTTTTAAACTTGAATATTGTGAGATGTGCATTATGAATTTCCTCAACCACGGCGGAGTGGTAACAAGAACAATTATTTGAGTTATGCGTTGTTTTCGTGAAACTATTTGCATCTAAAGACCAAAATAATGGATAGACAATTTGTTGGTATTACTAATACTTGATAAATAGTATATGCATTGGTTCTTCGAGAAAGCTCGACTTTTATCATTCTACAATCACCATATTCGTCTGATATAGCACTGTGCAACTTCTTGTTTTTAAACAAATTCAAAAAACCGCCTAAAGTAATATAGTTTGAGGAGATAAAAGCCGAATCGAAAAAATAATGGAAGGTCTTACAAGAAACATAAATTAAGCCTAAATATCAATCGGAAGGTGCATTGCCATTGGTAAACAACAGCAACAACCTGGCGTTTACTCTTTTTCGTCACTATACATATTGCATAAATTTTTAAAAATGTAATAAAATATTGAAATTTCAATTAAAAAAACTATATTCCTTTTTAAATTATATATTTATTTTATTTATGTATATAATCAACAGAAATAAACTCTGATTAAAAGAGAAATACGAGTCTAAACATTAAACGAATCAAATCAATGAACTTTATATTTATAATAAGACTTTATTCACTCCTTCCCATTCAATGCTTTTAGTATAATTTATGTCTTCTACTTTTATAATCTCCTCCTTTGTATTTTATTTTTAAATTAAATTAACATGTCTCATAAGTGTAATTATTTTACAGAAACTACTATGCGAGGAAGGATTAAATCAAGCAACGATTGCACAGAGTTAAGGATTGAATCAATATACTATCTCCAGAATCTTAGCATGTCCCAAGGAGACTGGTCTCCCAACTATAAGATAGAGTCTATGTAAATTTAGTCACAATTAGCGCAACCGTATGGAAACATATAGCGAACAGATAAACAGATATATATATATAAGAATGTATAATTAAAAATAAAATAAATAATTAAAAAAAAATTAAGTTACAGTGTTTTATTTATAAATGCACTAAAAACTAGAAAATAATTTTTCACTTCAACAACAATGGTCTAGATACTTTGAATAAAGAGCCTAATTAAAATAAATTAGTTAATTAATTAATTAATTAAGAAAATGAAAACTTTATTTCATATTCATGTATTGTCATCCAAATCTGAAAAATATGCAAAGTTTTAGTTCGATTGGTCAACTGCAACTGTGTAAAAAATGAGTTACTAGATTTGAACCACACAGACAACCAAGCAAGTTATATAAAACACTGTAATAAAATCAATAATTCATATTCAATTATCATATTCATATGAATTTTTATTGCTTTAATCTTTAATATATTAGAATAATTTATTATATTAAAATATTTTACTTTAAAAATGAGTACGATATTTAGTTAAATTTTGACCTGAAAATGATTATTATTTTTGAAATAAAGAATAGTGTGTTTATTCTAACTATATAAATACAATCTACTCCATATCAGCATTTTTCTAATTTTAATATTATATAAGTAATTCAATCTGCCTTTGAACATGACTGACATTTCAAATTGTTGTTGAAGAGTCAGTACTTAGTAGTACCAAGTTTGTGGGTGCCAATTAGTTGAAGCTGGAATAAGCATTTAAACAGAGTTTAGCTCGTCCAAGAGTGGCTCTCGTACCTGTTACTTTCGTACTTGAGTATTCTAACTGAATCCCTGGAGATATTCAAGTTAACTTATCAAAGTACTAGCAATATATTACTAAAATTATTCACCTAATTCAATTGTCCAGTTTTTGAAAAATGAAATTCTTATTTTGAAGATTGCCAAAGGCGGGGTTGAATAAATTATTTTCTTAACACAATTTATAAATCATATTTCATTGAATTATCTTAAAAATTAAATGTTATGAATGATGAAAAATAAAATTTTTTAGAAGAATAAAATTTCTTAGAAAAATTAATATGAAATAAATTTAAATATTTAAAAATGAATTCAAATTTTTGGATTATTACTTCAGATGATATTGAAGATTTCCTTGATATGTTTATTTGAATCTTTTAGATTGTCTTATTTCGTATTTTCCTTATTACAACAATTAAGGTACAGAACGTATAGGTATTAAGTTTATGACTTAGAGATCAATTTTAAAAAACGAAATTGATATAATAGTAAAAAAACAAGCAATACAAATTTAATATTCTGTTGGAAACGAAATAAAAGCATAAACTTCTGAAGAAACAATAATACTTTACACCAAGGAATGTGGGGGGTCAGAGAATATATATTATATATTTATGGTAGCTTATAATATAGATAGATGAATAGTTGATTAGATGGGCTGTTGCTAGTGTTTGATAGTTTTCCATTTTCAAGAGGAGTTGGGGATTATATCAAAGGCCACTTGATTTGCTTGAAGCTTAGTCTAATCCCAACAGGGTTTAGATATCACTTTAAGCTACTTGATCTCTAAAGTTTCCTCTGTGCATCTTCATTGAAGGTTCCAAATATTTATTAATGATATGATGTTTATATAATTATTATATTTTTATAAAAATGTAAAACTTAATTTTGTTATGTCCAAGATCAGTTTAATTAACTTTAATAATAAAATTAATTTTATTTTAATATATATATAGTACCGGGACCCCGAGCCTCGGCTCGGTACTTAAGTTAAAAAAAATGATTCATTATTATTGGATTTGGCTGGTAATATTAATACCTGGGACACCGAGCTCTCGCTCTACCCTTTAAAAAATATTGATACACAATTCTTTAATTATTTATTACAATTATTAAATGTTACACATTTGCATCAATCTGATTAAAATTAATGAACTTGTGCTCCTCAATAATACATAAATATATAATATATAGGTACATATATTTTTTTTCTATAGTGTTTTTTTGAAAAACTGTTTAGCGCCCCAAGTGGTTATAAAACAAACTAAAGACAAAAAAACGTGCTTTGCAGCTTTTCGGAATTAAAAAAGCAAAATTGGCAGTCGTGGGACTGGCCGACAGAAGTGAAAACTTCTGCGTAAGAAATTTTAAAACAGACGAAATTCGCGCTATTTCACGAGAAAGATGAATTTCATATGCATGTATATATATATAACTTATATATTATTTTAAACATATATTTTAAACAAATTTGTAACTTATATTTATATATATATAAATACACAACTTTGTTTAAAATATTGCAATACGAACTGTTTTATAATTCTTATCTCTAACATAAAATATATATTTATTATGTGAAGTTCATTTCGTATAATTTTGATTATATATGTATATATGAAATGAACTTTACATAATAAATATATATTTATATGTTAGAGATAATTTATAAAACAGTTCTAATGACAATTCAAATTTCGCGCTCTGTTATAAGAAATTTGAAAGCAGATGGTTTCATGGTGTTGGTCACGATCACGCGAGTTCTATACTTTTTCCCCATCCCGCAAAAGTGCTCAACGCCGCTAAAGAAGTTTTCACTTCAAAAATTATTTAATATTTGGAAATATATCTGACTTATAGAAAAAATGAATATTAATTAAAGAAAGAAATAGTTTTTAAAATATCCTGAATAATATGTAACAATTTTCAAGATAGAAATTTATTACAATATTACAATTATTAACTGTTGCATCATTGCATCAATCTGATTAAAATGAATGGAACTTCGGGTACTCAATAATAATAAATAAAATAATATTAATAAATATATTGAATAATATTTTATTGAAAAAATATTAAAACTTATAAAACTATCTAAAACTTTATTAATAAAAGAACAATGAATAAATAAATATAGAATAGTAATTTATTAAAAAGTAAACAATAGATAAAAAGAAAAAAAAATAACAAAATCATTATTTTCATTTTTAAATAACGATTCACCCGGCGAGTTTCGAACCGACGAAATCCACTCGTTAAAACATCAGTCCAACCGCTGGACTATATGTATTTAGATAAAAAATTGTCATTTTTTTACTGTCTTAGCAGGCAGTATTAAAAATTTTGACGTTTTCCATATAATATATAATTTTCAATTAAGAAATTAATAATGAAGCTGTATGTTTCAAGAGATATCATCAATAAAACTTAATTTTTCTTTATAAATACTATATCTAGTGTGAATTTGAAAAAAATCGTTAGAGCGGTTTTTGAGAACCATGATATATAGATAAATACATATATACAATTTTAGCTAGCATAATAAGATAAGATATATATATATATATATGTTTATTTAATTTAATTTACCTTGATTTTGGATAAAAATAGCTATATGTAAAAAATAATTTTTAGAAAATTTAAGATAAACTCAAAGAAAAAGTTCTGTACTACAGTGGTTTAAAAAAATTAAATATTCTTATATGTATATAATTTTTAAAAATATGGTATGAATTAAAATGGCTAAAATTCTCTTAAAAAATATTAAAATTTCTATTATATTATTAAAAAATAATAATATAAATAATAATACTAATAATAATCACATTAGGAATTAATTTTAAATTTCAAATTGTTTGAGGTCAAGTTGATTTAAACCAGTGGTTTCCAAAGTGGTCCATTCAGAGGGTCCTTTTCGAGTGTGGTTTTCGGACTCTAGTTTAGGGTGTGTGCAGTGGCGGATTAAGTTAAATGGGGGCCCCGGTAAAATTGAAATGGGCCCTCTGTTATTTACAATTATAATTGAAAGACAAATTTTGTTTATATTATAATTTAGGCTGTTTAATACTTACATATATAGTACTTATGTAAAAAATATATAATTTTTACTGTGGTTGCCGAGACCCAAAATTGATTATTTTTTCTTAAGTTAGTCGGGGTTCAAACACGACCGAATAAAGATTTGTTGTTCAATAAAGATCTTTATCAAGAATAACTTGTTTTATTTAAACCTCGATTATCCATAAACTCAACAGTTTTTTTAAATTTTTTTAAGGAAATATTTTTATTTAGGTGGGCCCGTCGGGCTGGTGGGCCCCGGACAGCCGCCCGGTCCGCCCGGCGTTTAATCCGCCTCTGGGTGTGTGGAAAAGGTTTTTTTACTATGAAAGGGGGTCCGTGGGCCAAAAAAAGTTTGGAACATACTGATTTAAACAATAAAATACAAACCAGAATTAAATATCGATTTATCCCAAGTAAATTAAATAATAAATGAAAAGATTTACAAAAAAAAAAGATTTCTAAGAAAAAAAACATCAATTTTTTTTTAAATTTATTACGAATCTTTAAATAAATCAATGATCATAACAATACCAAACCTATTTATTTATTTATTTTTTCTCTTTATATATTCGATTTGGTTTGAAAATGATTTTTCTTGACATACCATTAAACACCTACACAAATGCATAGAATGATACATTACAATGCAATCTTTTCCCCCCACTTTTAGATAGATAACACCTGTTGTTGTTTCTTTTTTAAAGTTTTAAGCTATTATATATTGGTCTTCTTTGGTGTGAGTTAATGAATAAGCCAGATGTTTTATATTTATATATAAGTTGATAGATATTTTTGGCATATTTTGTTCATATGGTACATTGTTAGATAATTGTTGTAGCCAGCAAATGTTGTACATCTTACTTGACTTGTAAGATTGATTTATAACAACACAGGTCCTGCTTACGTGTCAGCAAGATTTAGGTTTGTGATCAGAATGCCAATGAATAAATTAGTGGACAATTTATGAAACTTTATCCCTCTCGGGTTGGTTGGTTAGTAGGATGAGCTGTGCATATGCATTGAGGTATTTAAACATTTTTGATTGATAAATGAATTAAATGATGCCTAAGACAGAAAGTAATCAATTATATAAATTGAAAAGACCCTGAAAAGTTACGGATAAATTCTTCAAATGGACAGCTCGTATATAGAAAAAGATTAAACTAATTTGTTTTCATTTACTTTATTTAAAAGAAATATCAAAAACCTACCCTTGCAGAAATGAGATATTTTCAAATTAATTAACGTTAATCTAAAATGACATGAAAGAATGATGAAAGCTATCTACTTATATCTAATATTATTTATGTATATGTATATGTTCCTACATTTAAAAAAAAAAATTAAAAAGAAAATTAAAACGGATTGTGAATTGATGATGAAGATTAATAATAAAAACATTCTCTGAAAGAAACAAAATTTTATATTAAAATTAATATTGATTTAAACTAATCGCTGTTTGATTTAATAATTAAAAAAACATTAGAATAATATTTATTTAATATATATATATATATATATTGTAAATCCAATTTCTTCCTAGATAAAAAAATAAGAAGTATATCGAGTAAAAACCAAAGAGAAAAATAAAAGGAATATATTTCCTTTTGATAGAAACACCAGATATAAAATGACATGTTATATATCTGTACAATTTTCTGCTCTATTTGTTTCTCAAGAATGAAAAATATTCTTTTAAATTTGATTTTCAGTAAATAATATTTATTTATTTGTTTTTTTTTATTTTTTGATAAAAATAAAATATAAGATTTTTTAAATTTGTGTTTTGGATTTATACCAAACTTATAAAAAATGTGTAATATATATTTATTGCTATTACTATATTTTGACAAATCACTCTTGATTTTAATTTTTAATTCGAGGTGAGGTCTATTAACCGATTTGATTTGAAAATCAGTCACGCAAATCAAATTTAAAAGTTAAGTAACCCATCAAAATTAATCAGCAGAGTGGACGAAGCGGGGACAGGCTTAAAACTTGCAATTTAAGGCTACAGGCAACAAAAAAATCGATAGAATTAAATTCATAGTTCATTTAATATTATAAGATACGAATTTGTTTTGTAAATTTTTAATGTCTTGTTTAAAAATCAACTTTCATCTCTTCTTCAATGGCTTATTTGCTTTTAACGAAGAAGAAAAGAGAGGGAGAATAAGAGGCAGTCAGCCTCCCTGGTCATCATTTCATCCTCATTCCCTTGTCACACACCCTAACTCAAAACAAATCTTTGCTTTCAAGGATATTCAATAACCCTAAACAAATAGATATTGGCACATTCTCAAGTGGATGTGTAAACGGAGGAGAAACAATAAACGAGAGATATTAACTCTCCATCCTCTTCATCCCGTTTTATCCATAAATTCTAGCAGGAAAACAAGCGACTAATTCAAATCCAATGAAATTAATAGCAAACACTCAATCCAATTATTAAATAAACATTGCGAAAATTAATAGGAATTAAATATACATTCAAAAATAAAACAAACAAAAAAACTTAAATTAGAGAAGATGTGTTAATCAAGAATTATAAAATAAGTTGAATTGCAAAAAAAAAATGAATATTTCACTTAAGAAAGTGGGTATATATTTATATAATACTTCTATTAATAATAATTTATAATATTTTGAATCTAGAAATATACTATATATATATATATATGGCATAGAACATTTTTCAATGTCCGTGCCACAAAATTGTACCACCTGTACCCCTTTTAGCTTGAATATATAATCGAATATTTTTGTAAAACTTCTAACTATCCTGTATAAAAGTGTAATAATATTAAATATTAAACTTTATTCCAAAAAAATAAAATGATTATTAAAAAATTTGGAATTTATTTTTGGTAAATTTATATATTGTATGGAAATTCTTTAATTGATTTTAGTTTGTAGTTTTTAGTTGTAGAGATAATGACAAAAAAGCAAAATTTATATTTGATACCGTGAACCACTTACATTTTCTTGTTTTGATTTCCTATGTTAAATTCTAGAAAAAGATTGCGATTCTGGCACTATTCTCCAACCGTCCTATGGGAAAAGTAAAGCTTTGTTAAGCTTGATGTAAATTTTACAAAATTAATTTTTCTTTTTTTTTTAAATAAATATTGATAAAATTTACAGCATATATTAAAATAAGAGCATATAAGAATATTCTGATATTCTGGTGTATTTCATCGCCCCGCTCAATTTTGAGTTTATAACTTCACAATTTCCCAGACAAACAAACAAATAAAATGACAGTCACGAAAAATACAAAAGTCCTATTTGGGTTCCCCAGGTCACATGAAGAGTAAAAATTTGCAAACAATTTTAAAACCTGAACAATGCTATTTGTACGGTAACAACACGCAATGACATAATAGAAGACCAAACGGTATACACTGAGTCTATCTATCATTAATGTTTTTATACTCCGATGAAATCCAAGCGATATTTCAGCTTAATAAAATGTATAATTTGCCGGTTTAATCCACTAAGATAAATATTCAATACTTCAAATTTCATAAATTTTAATTTTAATGTGATTTATTCATTTTTAATTTATTTGTAAAAAGTTATAATTATTAAAAAAATAATTTTGTCTTTATGCGTGTCATGAAATTTTTCAAACGTGCCACTTTTGGCACGCGTGCCATAGGTTCGCCATCCCTGGCATAGAATATTATTTACCTAACTTACACACATATATCAATAATTAAATTATGTTTCTAAATAATTGAAAAGAAATAAAAATTAATATTAATAATATTAATTTAAAAATATATTGTAGTGAATTTTTCGCTTGGCTAAAAGAATTTTATTTTTATAAATTATTATGAATAAATAAAATTTCCTGAGCGGGCATTAATTCTCTCGACGCAGGATATGGACTTTGAAGATTCATCTGCTGGACTGTGTCAATCATACGATGAGGTGCAGACCTTTGATAGGTTATATTGGTCATAGGATCAATACAGGGGGACCTGTGGAGGGTAGAGATAGACGAAGTGCGTGTTTGTTCGGTCTTCTTGCTTAAGAGATCCCGCCAATGTTATCATCGGGTAAACCATGCCTCAATTTTCTTCCCTCCAAGGTAAAGTGCTCCTCCCCTTGAAGGTTGAGGACAAGGCTACGTACACCAACCGCACGGAATAACTCGCCGTAAGTCCCGTAGCAATAAAAAAACCACACTACTCTAAGGACATTCCGTCCTTCTATCAGTTAATAATAATAATAATAAATATTAAATAATGATATTATTATATATATATATATTTGCTCTGCTCTCTCCCGTGGCTTTCTTTAAACGCTGACTACATGTGTGGATGAAATCCTGACCTGAATGATTTCCTTGGCAGTAGAAGAAATGACCATCTCCGACTCTTTCAAGCACAGGGCTTGTTTACCTTTTTTTATGTAGTATATTAATTTAGGCGCCTAACAATGTAATTTAATTTTACTTAATTTATATTTTGTTTATTTAATTGCTGCTGCCATTGGAAAAGATTTTAATATATATAAAAGAATTTAAAATAAAGATAAAATAAAGAAATTTGATGATATGCTTTTTTGTGTGACATTGAAGAGTCATCAAAATTTTCTTTTCTAGCCCTCTCAAGGACGATTCTCGGTATGGATTCAAGTTGAATAAACTGAAATTTTGTCTCTAGAAGTGCTACTATTACACAAAAGGGTTCCCTAAATTGCTAACCACCCAAAAAATCCTTACAATATATTATAATTACTAAATAAATTATAGCAGAAATGTGGGAAAACTATTTACTTATTTAATAACTACATTCTAAACCTACCCTGGTGAGGAATTTTTTGAATTAAAAATATAGGAGCTGTTTAAATTAGAATTATTTGGAATGAAAATCATATATATATATATATATATATATATATATAGTGTATATGCCACAAATAACCACGCGACATATTATTAAACTCAGTTATTGTGTATTTTAAAAATAAATTTATTGATATATAGACTGTGAATGAACATTTAGTATTAGTAATGGGATCATAATTTATCAGCATGTAAATAAAGGGTATAAAAATTTTCAGTCCTGACTTTTTTGTTTTATTTATTTTTTCATTGTTACATGTATACTATTATGTAATAATTTGTTAATAAATAGATGTAACAATGCTGATAGTAAAATAATAAAGCTATTTAAAATAAATAAGTTTCATAGATATAATCATCTAATATATATATATATAGTACCTGGAATACCGAGCTATCGTTCGACCCTATAGCAAATATTGTTATACAATTTTTTGAATTATTTATTACAATTATTAAATAAGTTTTCTGAAAAAGATACATCAAAAATTTATTTCCTAAAATGGTAGAAATTAATTTAATAAATTAATTGATTAATTCTTCATATGTATTAGTATGTGGCTAACTTCATGAATATTTCGTAATAATTAATTCTAAAATATTATAATAAATATTTTTAATTTTATAAAAATTGTAAAATATTTTAAATAGAAAAAATAAAATACAATAATTAAGAATATGACATGAAACAGCTGTCTCTCTAGAGGTGCTAATGTCGCTATTTTTTCTTTAAATTTACTATTTTTTAATAAGAAAATACTACATATATATAAATATTTATTTATTTATTTATTTATATAATACCCCTACAAAATTTCAAACATTTATTCCATTAATCTTCCAAAGTGTTTACTTTTTAATTATTTTTATTTACACCTAAAATATTCTTATACATATTAAAGCAGCTGAGAATTAAATTTTACTCTAGAGAATAAATTTAATTTTATTATTATTATTATTATTGTTATTATTATTATTATTATTATTATTATTATATTATTTAATGAGTTTCTTCGAGCAAAGTAATTTAATTAATGTTGAAATTTATGTCACAATTCTAATTTAATATCAGTGGTTTATTTATAATAAAATTATTTATATTAATTCAATGTGAAAGATAAAAAAAAAAAATATTTTAAATATAAAAATAAAATATGAAAAATTATCAAAATTGAAGGTGATGCATATACCTATATATAAAGATAAAATTAGTAATATTTTTAAAATAATTAATGAATTATAAATCTTAAAATTGTGTATTGCCTTTATTCATTATATTATTTTAAGGTTTTTTAATTCCTAAATCTAAGTGAACTTGACGCGGTTCGAGATGTCAATTCCAATTTTGGCGGACTAAGACTATCTACCTTCTAGGTTCATATTTCTTCTCATTTTGTTAAAAGTTCAACGATCATTTTATATTTTATGTTATATTTCCAGATTTTGATCAAATAAGGCTCATAAAATCGTGAAGGTCGCGTGGGACACGTGGAACTTATTTTTAGGGAAACCAATTTGGAGGCGACCAAGAATACAATGAGCAGACAATATAAGGAAGGACGAGAGGGATTGGATGGGTGGAGTTCAGGGGGGCTGGGGCCAAGAACTTTTGACTTCTGTTGATAGACATACTAGTGTTTTATAATATGGCTTAATTGAGTTTAGATAGTTCAAACAAATTAATATTTCAATTAATTTTAATACTTTTAATCTAAATTCTAAATTAAAAAATAGAATATGTATTGGAATATTGATGAACAATTTTAATAATTAATAAATCAGAATTTTTAATAAAATAATCAAGTAAATTCATTTAGCTTAAAATTAAATAAATGTAAGATAAATGTAATCAACTTAATTTCTTGAAAATGTTATCGATTCCTTTTGTTTGTCTTTTTTAACTACAAGAAAAGAATAGTAATAAAAATCCGCAAAGAACTTCCTATTTGGGGTGAAAATGTAAACGAGTCCTACACTTCTATTAGGAAATCCATTTATTAAAAGGAGTTAAGTCCATTTGAGTGAATAGACCGTTTGCCCAACAACCAGTAGGAAGCAACAGTGTGCAAATAAATTTCAAAACCACATATCAACGCTCACCAAGATCGAATGGAAAATGGGCGTGGGAAGAGAGGCAAAGGCACCCGGAAAGAGATTTCATTGCCAAATCTCGAAAAATATTTGAGATGAGATTGGGTTATTGTTTTTTGAAAAATAAAACATAAAAAATTGTATTTGATATACACAAACATAATTATACCATACAATTATTTTATAATTATTTTATAACAACTATTGTAGGGAAAAAAATATGAAAAAGATGAATAAGTTGTATTTATTTAATATTTAAATAAGATATTCTAATATATATATATATATATATATATATATATAGTATATACTATAAAACTTTAACAAAAATACTGTTTTATAAATATATATAACATAGTATTTTTATAAACTAAATAGAAAATTTAAGGGGAGAGAGTTTTAGATTCTATCATCATGATTCATTCGATTTCAAATCACCCTTGTGCTTTTAAAAATAGAATTGTTTGTCAAGTCCTAGATATAAAAAAAAAGAAAATAGATTCAAGGGAATTGAACTTTATGATTTGAAAACAAAAGAAATTTAGTTTAGTTTAAAATTAATATACAAATTAAAAAAAAAATGATTTAAATCAAGAGTAAAAATAAAATTATAAAGAAAAATAATAATTAATAAATAATCCTATTATTAATCAAAACTATATTTAGTTTTTTTCTAACTGCTTATCATATTTTCTTATTATTTACTTTATTTATTTTTCACATTTAATCATCTCTCGGGCTATTTTTTTTATATTTTTATTAATATAATATTACCTATATATTTTATACTAGTATATATATATATATATTATCTTTATATGATCAACTTTACAAATATGCAGTGAATACAATGATTATTTTTCGGACTGAAAAATTTTAGTAATACGAATCATTTCGGACAGGGGGGTCCCTGGTGCCTTCATATTTTTTGTTTTTTCATCTTCTTGAAAACTCAGATTGCTTGAAAAATCATTTGTAAAAGAAGGAAATTTATTTGTTTGTTTCCATACTGGAAAATCAATGCCGTAAAAGCAGAAAAGAAAATGTAAAAGTTTAGCAACTAAAAAAAAATATATTAATAAATTTAATTTAAAAATTTAAATAAATATAATTTTTTTTTAGTTAATTTTAAATTAATTGTCAAGTTATCAGCGTGAAAAATCAACAAAAAATAAAAAATAAATTTTCTTAATCTGATCTCACCGAACCCAAAAAAAAAAAAAAAAAAATTGGTGAAGAGTTTTGGGAAGTGCGCATACGATGATAACCACGTCTATTTTAATAATTATACTTGCCTTTAAAAATTTCTGACCAAATAAAAATCATATAATTTTCAATTCCTTACAAGAATCGATATAAATTTATTATTATTATTTTCTATTTCAGAAAAATACTAAAAAACACTTTTATTAAATAAAAAAAATATTTTAAGCATTTCTATTATTATTAAAAAAAATAGTACCACTAATGCCATCTGATGTAATATTTTACCCGTAGATGGCTTAGTCCCTCATTGACAACTGGTATAAATTTTATGATATTTGGATGCATACAACAAAAGTTATTGCGTTTCAAATGTCAGTGTGTTTTGTACATCGGTCGGAAAATGAGTTTCAAACAAAGAGCTGCAATTGATTTTTGTGTTAAACTTGGTAAAACTTTTACTAAAACGCACCAAATGCTTTGGAATGGAGAGTGTATTATTTCCTTATATATTTGCTCGAATCAATTATGAATACTAATAATTGAACTCATTGAAATTCTACATACTTAACCAAATGGAATCTAATAAAAATATAAGTAGGTTTAATAGCTAATAAACTTAAAGCGATCAAAATAAGATTTCTAGAATAAAAATTCAAAGTATTTTGACTGGAGAGTTTCTTTCCGACATTTGACATGTTTTCAATTTTGAATCCCATTATATTTTTATAAATTTATTTCTATGAATTATTCATAATTTAGGACTCTATGGTAATATATATAAAAAATAAACGTAAAACGAAAAGTAAGAGAAAAAATTGTGGGTTGAGAGAGCAAAGTCATCGACGGTGAGAGAAGTCGTATGGAAGGAGGGTTGGATCAGTGAAATGGAATACTTACATTTTTTTTTGTGTATTCCAAAAAAGAGGCTGATCCTTCTTAAAAGTCGTAAAATTAAAATGTCTTATGACATTTAGTAAAAAGTCTTCATTTAAAAACGGAATACAGGAGTAGATAGAATATAAAAAACACAACTGGAATAAATTCTTAACAAATTTTATTTTTATTCCTCCCGAAATAAATTATTTTATAAAGTGGCCAGACCTTTTAATAAATTTTTAATTTTTTTTTTTAGATAAGATATATTTATCTCGAAAAAAATAAATTATTGAATTAATAATTCATTATATATTAATATAATTTTATATATAATAAAATCTTGGCAGATGAATTATTATAATGCGGATTTTCTGAATTGGAGGCTAAAGAATGAAAGCGCATGAACATTTTTTTTTTTTTAAATTAAAAGTACAATAATATCTAATATAATTAAGAAGCGTCGAAATTAAAATAAATAAATTTGACAAAATGTTAAAAATAAAAATAAAATAATAATCATAATAATTTATCAGAAAGATGGGAGAGAGATCCGAATATTTCTTTCCATGTCATTGGATTTTAATTGTATCATTTTGACGGGTGATGTTGCTTTCAAGATGCGCATTCCGTGAAGAAGGTAACCAAGCGAGTCTCCCGGGGCACATAGCTCACTGTTTGTGACAAAAACAAATTTAGAAATATTATCCCCCTAGCGACACGCATTTGCTTTCTATGCTCGACGAAGAAAAATAGAAGTTTGGTTTGTGTTTTTTAAATTTTTTTTTTTTTTTTTTGTTTGTTTTTTTGTTTTATAAATTATAAAACAATTCAACACAAAGCAATCGAAGTGAAAGAAATAAAATTTCGGTTAAATATTTTACTTTTAATAACGCGGTCAATCGATTATAATTGCACGTATTATAAATTCCTATCATTTTAAAATATTTAAGTGATTAATTAATCAAATAATAAACTGTTATCCTTTTTAAGGATTAAAATATATTCAATTGTTTAGCGATAATCAATTTTGTATATATTTATTGTAAAAAAATTTGGCTAATAAACACATTTTAAACATAAAAATGTCGGATATGGGAAATAATTCAAAACAATGGAATTTGTGGTCGAGTATACTAACCTCATCAATTTAAGAAATATTTAAATTATAATTTTTTTAGGGTCCCAGTTTTTCTTACTGTAAATTAATTTATATACAACCACCAATTACAAAATCTTTTAAGTTATAAAATTTATATAAAAATTATAAACAAATTAAAATAACTAAAAATGTTTAAGCATGACTGAAAATGACTTAAGTCCTAAAAATCTTTAAAAAAAGAAGGAATTGTAAGATTAGAGAAAGAAGAAATTTAAAAAATTATTAAACATAAATTAAAAAGAATAATGATATGTGATTTTACTAAAGGAATGTCTACCATAATCATGTTTTAAGCTTTGAGTCAAATAAATTAAATATATTTTTTTGTATATTAGCTGAACACCCAAGATAAAGCTAAAGTTTGTGTTTAAATAAAAAAAATATTTAATATACTTATATTCACCCAAATTTTATTATGAAAATAATTAAAATAGGAATTTAAGTGTACTGATATAGCATTTGTTTACAATTTTATTAATGGTTATCTTATTAGAATTCCAAAATATTTATTTTCCCTCACCCTCTAAATTTGAGGAAATAAAACTTCAATAATCATTCTGTAAACAACATGTTCTTCACCTATGAGTTTGGCGATCTTTTTTCAGGCTTCACCGTTGCTTAGATGCCAAACATCCCAGTTAAATTTAGGTGGTCTTCTGCCAGACGTCATGTTTTGTCTGCCTTACGCTTAGAATTTTGGTCGTTAGCCAAACGAAAAGCTCGACAGGTGGAGTCGTCACCAACAAAGGCATTATTTCTTTTTATTTGATACACTACGTTTCCTTTAATTAATATTAAGCCCTTCTCTTACTAAATTTTTCTGATGTTCTTCCAAAATCCTGTCTCTTTTCTACTATTTTTTTTCTTTAAATTTCTGATACGTATTTTGTTGTTCGTTCTTTTTAATTCAAGTATATCTTTTAAATCTTTTTTTTAATGAAAAAATGTAGTTCTTAGTAAGTTACTATTTGAGATTGAAATTTAAAGGGACATCATTCAACAATACTTAAAGAAGTTGACGTTAATAATAACTTTTTGATTCAAATATATTCTTTTCGTTGTTCTTAGATTATTAAAAATCTATCTATCTATAACTCTGTGGCTCTACGGAACTCGAAAGTTCTTGGCCTCAGCAACCACACTTCTCCAAGTGTCCCTATTCTGAGCCACAACCCTCCAATTCCTCTCCTTTCCCATCTCTCTCACGTACCTTGCCACATTATCCACCCACCGCGTCCTTGGTCTTCCAAGCGGGCGTTTCTCACTCGGTCTCCCCCCCCAATATATTTTTCGCCATTCTTTCCTCCCCCATTCTAGCCACTTGTCCTGCTCACCGCACAGCCTTCTCGATTTTATAATTCTAACTATATCTGGAGATGCATAGAGGTCATGCAATTCCTCGTAATACAATCTTCGCCATTCCCCGGTGACAACATCTTTCTTTGGCCCATAAATGCTTCGCAGAATCCTATTCTCAAATATTCTAAATCCTCTCTCGTCACCTAAAGTCATAGACCATGCCTATATAATACAACCGGTAAAATAATTGTTTTATATATTTTAACTTTTATCCCCTTTGATAATAATTTTGATGCGATAAGCACCTTTATTGAATGATAACAGGCATTTCCCGATTGTAACCTCGCTTTAAACTCCTCTCGAATATTTGAATCTTTTTGTTTAATTCTATTCCGTTTGATTTTCCCTCAATTTGTTTAATTACATATTCCAGAACTAAATTAAATAAAATTGGTGATAATGCGTCTCCTTGTTTTAACCCATTTCGAATTTCGAAAGTTTCTGATAGTTTATTCCCGCATCATGCATTAAGACAAATTTAATTTAAGGTTAATTTAAGTAAACTATAGAAATTATTATTTTTCATATAATAAAATTTTATAAAATTTAAATATATTCTTAGTGAAATGGAGCCTAATGTTTTCGAGTTAAAATACTGAATCTAAGAAAAGAAATCAAACAAGATATTCCCAAATGTACTATACATTGTATAGTACATTTGTATAGTATACAATATACTTATAATAGTAAATGTAATAATCAAATTAAACTAAATAAGAAATATATTTATACTAGATTCTATATTCACATTAATATATATTTTATAATGTATTTATAACATATAAGTAATAAACTGAAAATATAAAAATAGATTAGAGGGAATTGGAAGAAAAATGAAATTAGATTAAATTAGGGGGTACGGATCGAGAAATATGGATTTAGCAACCAAGAACTTTTGAATTCAGTAATGATAATGCGTAGATATAACCTTACATATATTATATACCTATTAAATTAATATAATATTTATCTTAATTAATAAAAAATTTGTAAAATCTCTAACAAAATCCGTAGATAAATAGATTTGTTATAAATGTTATTATATTCTATTATAAATTATAATTTTGTTTATTTTCTAGAAATGTTGAAATTATGAAATTTCTAAAAATAAAAATTGTTTATTAGAGATCTAGGTACTTCAATCTTTGAACTCTAGTAGCCTCATAAATCTGATTTAAGCAGAAGATAGTATATTTATAAAATAAAAATAAATATTTATATTTTAATGGTAAAATCATCATTTCTATGCTTTGTTACAAAAGAATAATGTATGAATAAAATATTCGATAATAATGAATTATGATTAGTAATTTAGTAGTATATATATATATCTATATATTTCCAATGAAATCTCTATATTGTCCTATTTCCTGTCTCTCTAATTAGATAATTTTCATTTGGGTGATTGCTTTGCGTTGCATATAACACCTGCTTGTGAAAAAGTGACAAAGGCAAGCGGAAAGTGTCTAATGAGACCGGACCAGCTCAAAGGGCACATATATCTGTGGGGTGATCGTTTATTCAGGCAAAAGATATGTCTTATGCTAGAGACAAAAAAGGGGACAAGATAAAAAGCAACATCGTTAATAACACTTCAAATGAATTTCCTTTTATTATTCATTACATCTAAAACCCAAAACGCTAACAATGGAGGAAACAAAAAATACAAAAAAAGATCTTCAATCTATTATTATCTATGTTTATCTAACTTATCGAATAAGTTTTCAAAATATAAATTATTAACTTTAGGAATGTGAGAAAGGTTATCTAGTTAATTATTTAATTTATGAAACTTTTAAATTAAGTTTATATTTATACAAAGTTAGATGACCCATTGATTATCGGATTGGTTGATTAAAATTAATATTAAAATAAAACTTGAAATTGATTCATAATTTTTCTTTTTTAGAAAGAATACATAAATAAATAAATAAATAAATAAAAATAAAAAAAAATGATTAAATGATGAATTATTTTGTTTTATATGAGTGTTAAAAAAATGCAAACGCCATTAAGTAAATGAAATATAACTTCAATAATTTGTAGCGATCAATCTTTTTGTCATAACTTTAATAAAAAGAATAAAAAAATATAGCGAAACTGATAAAGAATAGCAAAAATTGCATATGAAAGAAAAGTAGTTTATCATGATTTTCATTCGAATGAACTAATTACATTTTTTTAGATTAAGCAAATTTTTTTAAATTTTCAATTTTATTTTATATTTCAATAATATCACAAATACCTAGTGGCGTAGCGTGCTTAACTTGCACTCAGCGCACAATACATTTTTAGTCTCCCTCCCCCCCCCCCCCCCATGAATTTGAAAACCATTATTATATGTATATAATTTATGTAAAATTTACTTGAAAATTAATAAATAAACAAAGTCATAGGTTCAAGCTAAGCTAACAAAAAATACATTGTAGTTAAGAAAATAAATGTAATGATCATCTAGAATTAGTTCAAAAGATACCTATTTATTTTATATATTTATACAGAAATATTTTAAAGAACACTGGCACTAAATTTAAAATATATTTTCCAGAAATCAATTATAATAAAAATAACAATTATCCAGCAATTTTTGTTTTTTGCGGACTATTTGGCGCCCCTTTGCCCCCTCCCCTCGCTACGCTTCTGAATATATCCTATTTTACTTTTCTATTCACTATTTACAAATCATTTGATTATTTATTATTTATTATTTTATTATTATTTTGACTTATCTATGACTTTTTTTTAGTAATTTTAAAGAAATCTTAGAGAATATATTTGCTTAATATTTCAATATTTTTAAGGAATATTTTAAAAAAGTATTTATATATTTGTAATTTTGAATATAGAGATAATGTTATTAGGAACTTTTGGTTAACATTTTTTAGTCTCATAATCCTAATACTAAACAAAAATAATCGATGTGTAGATATTAAGTTTTTATTCATAATATTAAAATAATATATCTTTGAACTCTCCTATCCCTCTTCCTTTCTTCTATATGTTTAAAAAAAGAGAGAAATTTATTTTTGAAAAGATATTTTATACTTGTTTGATCGTTTGCGCATGTATTATTTTATAAAGGCACAAGGCTTGCACTCTAATAGACATTTCCTATCAAGGCTTTTGTCTCACGGTAATAGTTTTTGTCTTGTCTTTATTGGGGTGGAGTTGACCTTTCGTTCAAAAGGTGACGTAAAATGTGGCCAGTTCAAAGGAACCTCGGAGATGCCAAGAGAGAATTATATTTGACAGTTTCGTCTTTTAACCACTAATTAATCATAGAATTTAATTAATAAACACCCTATGACAGTGATATTCTTTTTAATATATATATATATATATAAATACAAACACATTTTATGAATATTTTTCCTTTTTCTTTTGAATTTCTTTTTCTTAATTCTTTAGATTTGACATTAAATTTATGCCACAGACAGTTTAATGCCCAATCAAAAGTTAAATATAAAAGTTTAAGTCAAACCAATATAATTTTTGTTATAAAATCAAAGGTAGAGGTTGTCAACTGCTAAAAGGAATAATTTTAAACTATTGTCAAAAATCTGAAGATATTTTTTTCTTTTTTATTTCTTTTAATATAAATCAATATTCTTTGTTGAGAATATTTTTGAGGTCGTCCAAATTTAAAAGAATAAAATAATTTTAGGCAATATTTAAAAATAACCAGTTTAAAGATAATATTTTCTTGTGGAAGAGAGGCGTCGCATATAAGTTAATTTTAAATAAAAGAATAAGATAATATCTTTAATTGAAATTAATTAATTTTAAATTAGTATATGAAGAGAGAGCGAATAAATTATTTTTTCCACCCCGTAACACGACAATCGTCTCCCAAATTTAGTAATTCAAATAATTGTGTATATTTGAAGTAAATAATAATATTATAATTACTTATTTTTATATTATTAAAAAAATAAAATATTTTCATGAAAATTCAGTACTCCTCATTATATGTATTAAAAATATCTCTTTTTATTGTTTAATTCAAATTTCCTAAATCTCAATTATCATTCTCTATGCTCCAGTTTTTCAAGTTTAGGAAACATATTGTGGATAGCTTGAAATCCTCGTAAAAATTTCAAGCATCACTAAACCTCAGGGTTCGATGGATCTCTCTTCTTTGAACCAATTACAATCTCTTAAGTATCTCTTAAAACTTCTCAATCCTCAATATCCATATAATGGGTGGTCGAAAAAGTCTTTTCGTATTTTGTCCATAGATGTCGTTGGAATCATATATCTCCAGTGCTACCAATCACATTGTGTCATACCATATAGTGTTGGAAAGGTGAAATTTCAAGCTTCATTTAACCTTAAAGAAAATTAAATTTGGTGAAGCTGAACAAAAGTTACAGCTTTTCAAAAATGAGTGAAAATAATGAAGAAATTCCCTATATTTTGAAATTTTTGTATAAATAAGCGGGAGTGTCCTCCCCTAGACTTTCCCGCATATAAATAGGTATAAAGAGTTGCGAATGAATATTTAGAATGTAATAAAGTGCTACTTCCGGTTAACTGATATTTTAAATGTAAAAAAAACAGATATGGATATAATATAAATATTTTTAATTTTATTTTATTTATAATATATAAGGGCTGGCTGTGACGTCATATAATTTTAAATTAAGAAAAAACTAATGAAGATGATTTTTCTCGAGGATAAAATCAATACAAAGTGCATAACACGTGGAGATATGCCTTCACGTGAAATTTGATATGAAAATAACCCTTCACTTCCTCTCTTCGATCGGCAATACTAGCACTTCCGGTTTCCGGATTTGCACCAAAAGTTGATCCATTTATCATACTGATGCATTAAGTAAATATACCAAATTTCATCAAAATCCGTTGAGCCGTTCATCTCTACGTACACACATCGGACGGACGGACAGACATCATGCTAAAAATACTTTTTTCTGTTAAGAAAATGCATGATTCGTGGAGATATGTACCTAAAAATATCCATAGGTGAAATTTGGTGTGAAAACAATACCTCCCTTACTATCGTCGGTCGGTAAAAAGGAAACGCTACTTGTATAGGTAAAATGTCACTTCCGGTAGTCAGATCATGATGAAATTTGGTATCTGATTTTTTTTCATATTTTTAAATCTATATAAAAAATATGAAGCAAATATCTCGAAGCAAACTGGTACTTTACTTGAAAGGTAAACGCAACCATTGTAGGTAAAGTACCACTTCCGGTTAACCGATTTTGACGAAATTTTGATAGAAATCTACAAACTGTGAATAATATCGGTGTACCAAATTTCGAAGTCCTAGCTTGATTAGTTTTTGAGTAAATTTGCTTACAGACATTACATACATACATACATACATACATACATACATACATACATACATACATACATACATACATACATACATACATACATACATACATACATACATACATACATACATACACACACAGACATAATTCCAAAAATGGTATTTTCCGACTCAGGGAGGTCTAAAACGTCAAGATCTATCAAAATCTCGAAGTCGAAATTTTTGACGATTCCAATACTTCCCTTATACGAAGTATGCGGGAAAGTAAAAAGGGAAGAATGCCACACAAGCCGCCAATGAAATTTGTGAAGTTCACGGAGACGATGCTATATCAGTTCGTGTAGTACAACAATGGTTCGCTCGCTTTCGTTCAGGAAATTTCGATGTGAATGATGCACCTCGTTCTGGTCGACCTATCGTTGGAAAAGTCGATGAAATTATGGAAAAGATTGACAAGGACCGTCACATAAGCAGCCATGACGTTGCAAAGGAACTAAACATTCATCATCAAACGGGTTTGAACAATTTAAAAAAGGCTGCAATTATCAATATAAAAAAATTACTTGAAGTTTGATTAGAAATACGAAAAGACTTTTTCGACTACCCTATAGATTTTCTACTCTTCTATTCTTTTAATCAAATTTAAAATAAATAATAAAGTTTTAAATTATATACAATTGTATATACAGATATTTGTTAATTAAAATATTTAGATTATGAAATGCTAAGAAATTTTTTTTTATTTCTTGTTGATAATAAAATTACTTACAAATTCAATAGTTGAAAATTACAAATACTTAGTAAACATATTTTATAATGTTTCGTGATTTGTTTTTCTTTTTTTAACAAGTATAATATTTTGTTGGCAATATTCACCCATCAATTTAGATTTTAATTTTTTGACAGTGAATAAAAGAGAAAAAAAACATTTGAATATGTTAAAAACTTTTTAAAACAGTTAATTATAGTCCATTAAAATAATAGTATTCAAGATAAGTTATAAAAATAATTTTTGTTTTTTATTATCGCCCTCTCTTTAGAAAAAAAAGATAAGTAATCGAAACTTTAAAACTCGTATTTTTTTAAAATTATTTTTAATATTATTAATTTAAATAAAAATATAGATTTAAAAAATTACATTAAAATTTATTTATTTATTTTTTGGAATTGAAGTAATACTTTTTTACTCTCCGTCTCCATTAGGCCCATATATGAATATATTATAAATCAATATTTTAATAAAGATAAATCTAACACTGGAGGGAATCGATACTAAAACCATTTCTACTAGTATTTATCTCCCTGTAGCCCTAAAGTCACCTCTATTCGAATCCTATCTTCCTCTAATTCCCTCATATATCTGTAGCTATATTATCAACTAACCAAATCCCAATGAATGAACTAAAAATTTTACTATCGAGCAATAGTAGAGGCCTTGATACTGAATAAATTTTATTTTTCCTAACTTTTCTTTTCTTCTTATATGCTCTGCTGGGACACTGTAGGTAGGGAACCCACCCTATCCCACTTGATTCTCTGGACAATCTTCAGTTAAGAAAGATGGCAAGTTTGTAACAGGACTGTTCTTAATAAGAGGGTTTTCTTTTAATTAAATTTTAAACCTTAAATTTTAAAGTTAATTTTTAATACTAATATTTGATAAGTCTATGTTTCTAGTTTATCAAAGATTAAGATATCTCTCGTAAGTTATTTCCAATCGAAAGCTTCATTTTGGAATATATAACCTGCAGAATAGTCAATGCGAAATTTTATCTATTCAGATTTTTTTGGCTCCTTATATTTCGATTATGTTTCTATTGTAGGAAATTTTAGGGCAAATGCATGCCTTTGATAATATTAAATAAAAGGTTTGTTCTGAAAAGTACAGTTGTGTTAAAAAGATGGCGCTCACATCCGAGCATCACGACGTTCAATTGTCAAATGAACTTGCTTAAAACCTAACAGAGGTTTTTATAAGCTTGCTCAGACCGAGTGAATCCAGTTGAGCCAATCACAGACGAGAACGCATTTATGTTAAGTATTTAATTAGTAGAACTTATATTCATATTAAGATTAATATATTAAGTTAGCTAATATTATAATATATGTTAATAAATAAACCATATTTTAATACCACGTATAAATCAATTAGTATAATAGAAAATGTAAAACCAGCCAATAAGCGACAAAATTGAATATGCCTAGCTAATATTTAAAAACGGACATGTATCTCCAATGTATGCTCACGTAATGTTATGCAAACATTTTATGTTTTTATGAATTTACTGCATGTTTGAAATATTTTATTAAAAAGGATTTGTGCATCCAATTTATTGAATTATTATTTAAGATCTCTTCCTTTAAAGAAGATAAAAGAAGAAAAAATATTTTCTTACACTATTTCAGTTTTCTTCTTTGAATTCTGTTTTTAGTATTATTTTTATCATATATATATTTTTTTAATATAGTATTATTATATAATTTAATATATAAAGATATCCCTTAGTTGAACCACAAAATAGACCATTGTTGCTAATATTATATAAAATAGATTAAAATCGCCTATTGAAATCTTTTCGAGCATAAATCATTGTTCTATAAGTCCTCTATCATCCAACTTTGATTGAACACAAAATTAAAAGATTTATCTATATAGTCAAAATAATGAACTCTGTTATCCAGTTAATTTATCATTTATCATTGTTTCAAATTTTCGTTAAATATTTAACGAAAATTTGAAAAGAAAAAATCTATATAAATATTAATATCAAATACAAACATGAAAATAAATAATAAAATAATAAAGTAAATATATATATTAAGAAAAGTTACAGTTTCAAAACTACGACAAAACTATTAGAAGATTACTATAAGTTCAAAACGTACAAAATTATATTTAAAAACGCTTCCCTTGTCTAATTAGTTATATTAATGTAATATAATCGATATCAATTTTAAATAAATGAAATACAATAGTAATTGTGCATGCATTTGCAAAAAAATATTTCACAAATATCTAAATTTAAAAACGCAGGTAAAAAGTAAGAATAAATACAAATGATGCTATTTTATATCATAAAAATAAGATAATAAAACTTGAAGGTAGAAGACATATCTGAAAAGAAAAAAAGTTATACAAAACTCTCATAAAGTTAGAGACGATAGATAAAACAACGAAGAAAAGGTACGATGTCATATAATATTTTTTTTTTGTGGAATCTTTATTTAGAATTTGAATCTATTATTTATGAATAATATATTAATAATATCTTATATCATAATTTAAATTCTTTTAAAATTAGAAAATTATTTAATCAAATACCTATTAAAATACGAATGACCCACCGAAATTGATCCAACGTAACCAAGTTCACTTAGCTGTATTAAGTTTCAATCATTAATTTAAAACCAATAAAATAAAATTAAAATAGTCTTAAATTGTTTTTTCTTCAGCATATATATATGTTACGGTAAAAGTAGATATTGTGGCAAATGTACACATTTTCCGGTAAATGTGCACATTAGCCTCCTCCTTTGGGTAATGTGCATTCAACTAACATTTACAATTTCAAATAAGGGAAATGTACATTGAATTCACAATGACCATGTCGTTTTGGTAAATGTGAGCATAGATTACTAATTAATGCCATAGTATACTGATATAATTTAAGATATTTAGAGAAATAAGACTCAGGTAAGTTAAAATTTTAATTTTTCTACAAAAAATTATTTTTTAGTTAGAATTTTTGAAAAACAATGGAACAAAAAGAAAAATTTAAAAACCAACTAGAACAGATTGTATCACAAAAAACAAAAATATTGTATATGTACATATACATTATATTCAGTTCACATATACCTAACTTTTTGGGAAATGTACACATTTTCCGGTAAATGTGTACATTTCCCAAGAGTGTACATTTACCGTAACATATATATATATATATTATATTTTATATTGATTTTACCAAGAGAGAAACAATTAATCTATCCGATTAAATGTAAAATATAGTTAAATGTAAGCAAAAAGTAAATATTTATAATATTTTAAAAAATAAATAATAATTCGATAAATTAATTTTTCCTATTCTATTCACATGTATATATGTATATTCTATAAATGAACAATAATTGGTAAAAAATTAAATACTTTTTTCAGTTATCGACTTTAGATATATAAATGCATATTAAAACTAACTTAATCTATATATTTTTTTGTTTATGTTTATTATTTCATCAGAAACTTTAAATAAATATATAGATTTAAAAAAAGAATGGGATTATAATCTTTCTATATATAAAATTTATTTAGGTATATACAATAGATTAAATATACCAACTATATATAATATAATAACTTATACACAATTTCAATTTCAATAATAATAACAATAATAATAATAACAATAAAAAATTGTTAAAAAACCTACACGGCTCGTCCATTAGCATTCTTTGATCGATATTCATTTAACATGCGATATATTTAGACAAATTCTATTAAATAAATAAAACGTTAAGCACCACACGGAATTTCTACATTAATTCCAAAGTGATTTTCATTCACTCAACGGGAATTTATGTGTCACTTTTTAGATAATTACACCTTAATTTTTTTTTTTTTTTTATTATTGTTATTTTTAATGTGTTTATTTATTTAGTTATTTTATTTAATAAAGCAAATCCTTTGGGGAGATTAGGTAATTTTTGGCATTTTGTTTTGTTTGATCTGATTATTTTATAAAATTGAATTTATTGTTTAGAAGTTTTATTTTAATTTTGATTAAGAATATAAATGATGATTCGATACAATTTTAGAATCTATTTTTAATAAATTCGTTGAAAATATTAATTCATTTCCATATTTTTAATTGCAATCTTACCAGAAACTTTCGTCAAAATTTCCTTTTTACATCTGATTTGCCTTCGTTCTCTAAAACAGTTTTATTTTAAATATAGGCTATTCACTGGCTGTGCCCTGTCGAAAATGGCTCAAATCTAATGGAGTTTCTATTTAAATGAAAGTTGGAAAATAATGATTCACAGTGAGGGCTGGCTATCTTTGTTGCTGAGGGTAGGAAAACACCAAAACATGAAATATTAATAATAATCTATATAATAAAATTAATGTATTAATTTTATTAATCCTTTATATATTATTAGAAGAATTTATATATTTTATTATTATGAATTGATGTATTAATCATTTTTTTAAAACTTTACGAAGAATAATAATAAGCTGGAGTGTCTCCATTCGACTATTTCGCAATTTGAATTGGATTAAATAACATATTATATTTAAATGAAATTTAATTAATTATAAATTAAAATTAATAAATACTATTTATTAATTTGGCTCTTTGTTGATGGCGTCACGTGTTGGCGCGTGATTTGCAGGGTTAAAAAATTAATTCCGGTACTTTCAAAGATTCAATCAAGATGAAATTCTATATATAGCAGTTTTATACAATTTTTAATCATGTGAAAAACTATCAAACATATATTTTTATTTTTACGTTCACTTTAGAAGAAAAATAATCAAAACGTTGTAAGTAATGATCCTCTTCCGGTTGAGCTACATTTCTCAAAAGTTGATAGAAAACTACAAATTTTGAATAATGCCCGTATACCAAATTTTATTATTCTACCTCAAATCGTTTTTGCGTAATCTTGTCCCCCCCCACACACACATTTTTCCCTTAGTGAAAATAACTCTGGCGTGATAGTAAAAAAGAATAGAATATTTAACTGATTGATTGGCTATAATTTTAAATAATAATCTACTTAATTTAAATATGTATATAATTAATTAGAGTTTTGCTATCAAAAGTCAATAAATAATCTTTTTTTTAATTATCGCTTAATTTCTAACCTTAAAAAATCAATTTTAAACAATTTTCTTCGAAAGTTTTTAGAGAACCTTGGTCATTTTCACTATATGAAATGTTCATCGTAATGTCCACATTTTTTTTTTTAACTCCACTTTCTCTAGCAAGCTGTCTTAACATTTAACTAGATTTTGGTAATATACATTTCTTGACAAAATATAATTTTTAATAAACGAATTATTAATAATATAATAATAATAATTTATAGCAAGGTAGATATTTTATATAAAAAGACGAAGATTGATTGAATGTGTTTGGCAATGGATTCAGTGTAAATAACGGCCTTAACTTTTCATCCATTCTGATTAAACCAATAGAGATACAACAAACATGTTTCCCCATTCATTATCCTTGTTTTCGGAAGTCTACGATCTACCTTCTTGTTAATATTTAAATTGCTCTTCCAATGTTAATACAAGATACGGTGGATGGCCCATCGAATTTCATTAGACCCTTTTTTAATGATACTACAAGTGATAGAATGAGAAAGAGAATCTTTGCACCAGAATCAATTGAATGATAGACACCGAGGTATATTTATTTAAATTTATCCCTGAATTCGTTTAATCTAATTACAAATTAACGAAAAGATTTAGTTGAATCATAGGGTATTGGTTTTTATTTGACTTAGTTGTGTCAATTGTCATAAGGGCAGCGAAAAGCCAATCCTGATGAATATATCAATATTATATAAATAATAGCATATATATAACTATGGCAAGAGATTGTTTGTGATATTAAATTAAAATTTTTATCTTTCATTAAAAATAGAGATAAATTTTATCTAATGATATTTAAACTTTTGGAAAACCCTACACGCGTTTTTTAAATTTAAAATTATCTTTTATTAATAAAGAACATATTTTATAATTCGAATTACCTTCTATGTATTTAAATAAAAATTATAAAATATGATGGCATATTCATTGTTTAAATTAATGACCACATATTTTTCTGTTTAAAAGGCCAATTTGTTTTATATAATATTTTTGTTTATTTTTTTTTTAAATAAAAAAATAAATTTTTTAATAAAATTGAATTTGTAAATAAATAAAGAAATAATCGTTTTTAGATTAAAAATTATTTGGAATTATTCTAGTTCTGAATCAATTTGTTAATATATATATATATGTATATATATATATATTATATTATTGTACGGAGGTGGCTTGGCCGAGAGTGTAGCGTGGCAACCTTCGGCGTTCGATTCTAACCAAGAACGGATTTTTCTAATAAATTAAATTTAACATCAGCTGCCTCCGGCTCCAGGAACTGCCAAGCCCTGGTTCTATACAACCCTGCACCAGCAGGACTGCCTCAAAAAACAAGCAACCATAAGCAACGATGATGAGCATAACTCCAGTTGGTACCCAATCCACCTGTCACCTGGAGGATCCGGATCTTCACAAGCACTCAAAAAGAAGAATTAAAGTTAACCCCTAAAGAACATTCATATATGGGCACACTTATCAATACCCTTGTATATGGGAGCTTTGCGTGATCCTAGATGGTCCAGACGCTAATAATAATAATAATATTATTGTACAAATGTTTAGTAATTTAATTTAATAAAAATATGACTCGTGAATAATATGTCTATATTAAAAGTAATTTAAACAAATTTTAATATATTTACAAATTTTAATATATATTATATATAAAATATTATATTGAATTTTCAACTTTTCAATTTGTATGTATAAAATTTTATTTAAATAATACCTTTATAAATTAAATATCTACTAATATATAAACATACATATATTTTATACCCTCTTTCCAAGGCCTCTTTTTTCCCAGTCAGCCACACCGTTTAGGCCGCGAGTGTGTGAAGTCTACCCCTCCCCTTCCCACCCCAGTTCTCTCTCATCCATGCCCCAAGTACTAAATACCTTTTTAAAAAATAAATAAATAAATAAATAATAATAATAACAACGCCAGAAATGGCAATATGTCACTATTGCAAACTCCACATTCGTGGTGAGAAATATAAATGCAAGACATGTTGTAAGGGCTTCCACGCAAAATGCGCAGTAGAACACCAACTTTTTCACAAGGACCAGCCCAACCCCTGCAATGTATCTTTTGAAAAAATCACGCTTGAAAACGACAACGCCGGACCTTCAACATCTTCACATTCAGACGTCTCCACTCCTATAGACAACCATAAAAACAACTGGCAACTGGTAAATCACAATAAAAGACTACGTGACAGCCCAGAAACTCGATGTGTTAAACAAAAGACTTTGGATGATTACACTTTACCTACACACACTAATAAATTTCAATCACTCTCAGAACTAACTGACAACCAACCTAACTCTTCTAAAGAAACTATACCAAACAAACCCCCCCCTATTTTTATTCCTAATGTCACTAATTATAATGACATGTTGGCGTGTCTTGGCAGGGTAGCCCGAGACGGGTTCGTTTGTAAACTAATAAAAAAAGACGAAGTTAAAATCAATCCTAAAAAACCACTAGACTACACCTCCATAATTAAAATGTTAGATAACAGCAAAATTGAATATTATACCTTTCAACCCAAATCTGAAAGAAATTTTAGAGCTGTTATCAAACAACTACATCACTCGACCGACCTTGTTGACATTAAAAAAGAAATTGAAGACCTTGGTCACTCAGTGGCCAATATCTTTAATATAAGAAAAAAAACGACAAAGGAACCCCTACCTATATTCTTCTTAGACCTAAAACCAGCACCCAACAATAAAGACATCTATACTACTCAATACCTCTGTCATAGCAGGGTTGTAATTGAGGCACCGCGTGCTCGTAGAGATATCCCTCAATGTACGAGATGTCAGCATTATGGGCATACCAGGGCATACTGTAAGCTGAGACCACGCTGCGTCAAATGTACTAAAGACCATCTTACATCTGACTGCCAAAAAGACAAGACTTCTCCACCCCAATGTGTACTCTGTGGCGGTGACCATCCAGCCAACTTTAAGGGCTGCAAACATTATGTCGAATTACGACAAAACAAATATCCCTCTCTTAGACCTAAACAACTACAGACTGTACCCCCTCCACTACCAACTAGTTCAACTCATGATAAACGACAAACACTTAACTCCATGTCACAACCAAACATTCGCTACTCTGACATACTAAAATCTAATAACAACGACAACTCCAAATCTCTCCCGACACAAACACAAACACCTATTCTGGAAAGCATGTTGGTTAAACTCATGGATCGCATGGACACTATACTCAACCTTTTGACTACCCTCATTGCGAGAATGCCCAATGGATCGATTGCTTAAAATTTCATTATGGAATGCTAACGGCCTATTGAGGCATTCTTGTGAACTCAAACACTACCTGATAGACAAAGACATTGACATTATGCTAATTGCTGAGACTCATTTCAACCCTCGAAGCTACTTAAAAATTCCCCATTACAACCTATACTTTACCAATCACCCAGACGGTACATCACACGGAGGAACAGCCATTATAATCAAAGACAAAATATCCCATTACGAAAACCCTCCTTTTTACAAAGACTATCTACAAGCAACCTCTTTAACAATTCAAGACAAAAACGGACCTATTACAATTGCATCTACTTACTGCCCTCCCAAGCATCGAATTTCGTCTGGGGATTTTTTGGTTTTTTTCCAGACCCTGGGGTCGAGGTTCCTTGCTGGAGGTGACTACAATGCAAAACATACTGACTGGGGATCTCGACTTATTACTCCTAGAGGTCGAGATCTCGCTAAGACTATTAATAAACACAACCTAATTACTATCTCAACTGGAAGACCTACGTATTGGCCCTCTGACAGTAACAAAATCCCAGACTTAATTGACTTTTTTGTGGCAAGAGGGGTTAACGGGGATGGATGCTTAATTGAATCCTGCCTTGATCTTTCCTCTGACCACTCCCCAGTACAACTTACATTAAACACCTGTGCATCTCTCAAATCAAACTCTCACTACTTGACTAATCATAAAACTGACTGGAATAAATATGCAGAAATACTAAACCAAAGCCTGGACCTAAACTTACCTCTGACATATAGCCTTGACATTGACAAAGCAATCTACCATATAACCAATACTATACAAATGGCAGCACGTCTGTCAACACCAAAAATTACTCCTAAAGACTTAAACCAACACACACCAAAACACATTAAAGACTTAATAACTAAAAAAAATAGGCTCAGACGACAATGGCAGACAAACAGATCCCCACACCTTAAAACGACAATTAATAATCTAACTAAACAAATTGGGAATCTACTCAGAACTGAAAGGAATCAAAGCATTCAAAAGTATCTGAGAGACCTCACCCCTACTCATTCAACTGACTACTCTCTCTGGAAAGCGACAAAGAAACTTAAAAGACCAACTGAAAGAATCCCCCCACTACGTAGACAAAATAATGAATGGGCGAGGAGTGACATCGATAAGGCGAATACATTCGCTAGTCACCTTTCTAACGTTTTTACTCCTCTCCCACCAAAGGTCACTCCACCTGACAATAACTTTCAGGCAACACACCAATACAAAACACACAATTACTCAATGCCATTCCCCAAACTAATACAGACGTGTGAATTAAAAGACATTATACGACAGACAATCAAAACTAAAAAGGCCCCGGGAAATGATCTAATCTCAGGTAAAATGTTGAGGAACTTGCCTGATAGGGCAATTCTCTTTCTGACCCTCATATTTAACTCCATCTTTAGAGTGGGTCATTTCCCAACCCAGTGGAAAACAGCCCTGGTGAAAATGATCCTCAAGCCTGGGAAACCTCCTGAGGAGTCAAACTCGTATAGGCCTATTAGTCTTCTCTCTGCCATCTCTAAATTGTTCGAGAGGGTCTTTCTTTCTAGACTCCGTCCCTTTCTAATAGATTTAATCCCAATCCACCAATTCGGCTTTAGAGAGAAGCACGGCACTATTGAGCAAGTACATCGAATTGTTGATGTTATTCACAAAGACCTTGAAAACAAACGTTACTGCTCAGCCGTGTTTCTTGATATATCTCAGGCTTTCGATAAAGTTTGGCACGAGGGTCTACTTCGGAAGCTTTATGACATACTCCCGCTAATTTATTACAGGCTGATTCGTTCTTACCTCGATGGCAGAAGCTTTAGAGTTAAGATGAATGACGCCATTAGTGAGGTTTATCCTGTTAGATCTGGAGTACCTCAGGGTAGTGTTTTGGGACCTATTTTGTATTTACTTTTTACAGCTGACTTGCCGACCAACCCGAACATAACCACAGCGACCTTTGCTGACGACACCGCTTTGCTCGCTTCACATAAAGACCCAATCGTGGCTTCTGCTATGCTCCAGGAAAGCCTGGACCAATTAAGGCCTTGGCTTGAGAAATGGAGAATAGCAGTTAACGAAGACAAATCTGCACACTTGACTTTTACTTTGAATAGACAGACCTGCCCCGGCGTAAATTTAGACAAACCCATTCCGACTAAAAGTACTGTAAAGTACCTCGGTATGCACCTTGACAGACGCCTAACGTGGGAGATGCACATCAAGTCAAAAAAGAAACAACTGAGACTTAAACTTAACAAATTATACTGGCTGCTCCGACAAAAATCTCAACTGACGATAGACAATAAACTTCTAATTTACAAAATCATCCTTAAACCCATTTGGACCTATGGCATTCAGATGTGGGGGACCGCTAGCAAATCCAACAGAGACCTGATTCAGCGGTTTCAAAACAAAACACTTAGACTGATAGTCGGTGCTCCTTGGTATGTCCCTAACAGACTGATTCATAGGGACCTCGGAATGGATACAGTCCAAATGGAAATTAAAAATTACAGCCTTCGCTACAAAGACAGACTCCTTAAACACCCTAATCCCAAAGCCCGACAACTATTAGACACACAAGGACAACTGAGACGACTCAAAAGACTCAAACCACAGGACTTGACAAGAGACATTAATAAATAGACCCGCGATGGTGCCCTAGCTGGGATTAGCCATCAGGCTAATAATTCAGTGACATTCCCTTCCTCCCCTCCTCGACTATTTTCCTACCACAGTTCCAATGACTCACTCTCCTTAACCTGCCCTATAATTTCCTTTTACCTCCCCCCCTCGCCCATTTATTACTCTTTATTGTAAACCATGTATTATTGCCTTCGGGCAGATGTACAAAATAAATGGATGCTAAATAAAAAAAAAAAAAAAAAAAAAAATTAAATTAAAATTTTTATCTTTCATTAAAAATAGAGATAAATTTTATCTAATGATATTTAAACTTTTGGAAAACCCTACACGCGTTTTTTAAATTTAAAATTATCTTTTATTAATAAAGAACATATTTTATAATTCGAATTACCTTCTATGTATTTAAATAAAAATTATAAAATATGATGGCATATTCATTGTTTAAATTAATGACCACATATTTTTCTGTTTAAAAGGCCAATTTGTTTTATATAATATTTTTGTTTATTTTTTTTTTAAATAAAAAAATAAATTTTTTAATAAAATTGAATTTGTAAATAAATAAAGAAATAATCGTTTTTAGATTAAAAATTATTTGGAATTATTCTAGTTCTGAATCAATTTGTTAATATATATATATATGTATATATATATATATTATATTATTGTACGGAGGTGGCTTGGCCGAGAGTGTAGCGTGGCAACCTTCGGCGTTCGATTCTAACCAAGAACGGATTTTTCTAATAAATTAAATTTAACATCAGCTGCCTCCGGCTCCAGGAACTGCCAAGCCCTGGTTCTATACAACCCTGCACCAGCAGGACTGCCTCAAAAAACAAGCAACCATAAGCAACGATGATGAGCATAACTCCAGTTGGTACCCAATCCACCTGTCACCTGGAGGATCCGGATCTTCACAAGCACTCAAAAAGAAGAATTAAAGTTAACCCCTAAAGAACATTCATATATGGGCACACTTATCAATACCCTTGTATATGGGAGCTTTGCGTGATCCTAGATGGTCCAGACGCTAATAATAATAATAATATTATTGTACAAATGTTTAGTAATTTAATTTAATAAAAATATGACTCGTGAATAATATGTCTATATTAAAAGTAATTTAAACTGTTTTATTCCAAAAGTCACAGAAAATAAGGTAAAACAAATATATATAGCAAATTATCAAAAAGTATTTTTATGATTGACTTATGATTAGTCCCATAATAAACATAGTTAAGATTTTGAAGTTTACATATTATTTTAATTTATACCGAAAAGTAACTCATTTACACAATGTATTATGGATACTTTAAAACTTACTGGTTACTTTATTAGTAACACCTGCTAATTTTGAAATTTATTAAAAGGTTAAGAACACTGAAATAAATATAAATATTTTTAAAATGATATAAATTGTATAGAAATATAACTTAAAAATGCAGAGATATTGAAATTATATACTACGTCCTGAATATGCATGCAGTTTAGTTTTAGTTAAGTTATAGTTCTTTTTGTATTTAATAAATTAGACTTTGGAAAAAAATAATAAAAATGTGTACCTTCAGAGAAAACTCGAAAAAAAATGTTGAAAGAATTCAACTCACCTGAAACAAAATAAAATTTCAATTAAAATTAAATAAATCATTATTATTTATATATTTGAATTATCAATTGATAGGTTTAATGAATAGGATATATTTTTCTTAATAAAAAAAAATAATTTATATTCTTTAAAAATATTAAATACAGACTATTCTTTTTTATATTTTTTCAAACAACAAAATTAACATCCTTTCTGTAATTTAACGATAATAAATGACGTTAAGAAAATACAATAATGTAATAATACTATATATATTCAAAATATATATAAAAATCGTTAACCAATATAATTTATATTGATATGTTGATGTCTGATGTGAGAATTATATAATTTGTTAGATTCCCATTTTTTATTACATTTTTTATGATAAAGATCATCCATGATTCCTTCACTAATAGCTAATTTTATTATATTAAAAAAAATTATATATAATTATTTTTGTGACATTATTTATTTGTTCATCTGTTAATTAAAATAGTAAATTAATAATTATTATAAACAATAGAAATTTATTTTTATAATGTATTTTAATACTTATATAATACTAATTGTAAAATAATTTGGAATTAAAAATTAATTATTCATTTTACAATTTCAATAAAATATTTATTTGTCTTTTTTACTATCTCGCCAGAGATAGTATTGCGATCACGAAAATTTTCGATGTTGAGATTTTGATGTTTTTATACGTTTTGAAGGTTCCTGAATCATTTTCACTAAGGTTGAGAAAAATGTCTGTGTGTGTGTGTGTATGTGTGTATGTATGTAGGCAAGATTACGCAAAAACGGTTTGAGCTAGAATGATGCAATTTGGTACATGAGCATTATTCAAAATTCATAGTTTTCTATCAACTTTTGAGAAATGTAGCTCAACCGGAAGAGGGTCATTACCTACAACGTTTTGATTTTTTTTCCTCTAAAGTGACCGTAAAAATAAAGATATATGTTTGATAATTTTTCACCTGATTAATAATTGTATAAAACTGCTATATATAGAATTTCAGCTTGATTGAATCGCCGAAAGTACCAGAATTAATTTTTTAACACTGCAAATCTCACGCGCCAACACGTGCCATGGTGCCATCAATAAAAAACCAAACATGCGCTGGTTTAATATTTATTATTTATAATTTATAATTAATTAAATTTAATTTAAATATAATATATTATGTTATTTAATCCAATTCTCTCAAATTGCGAGATAGTCGAGTGGAGACACTCCAGCTTATTATATATATTATCTTGTATGATATTTATAAAAATAACATTGTAATAAAATAAAAATAAAAAAAATATAAACATTCTGTTGTTTCTAGTTTCTTAAACATCAACACAGGTGTTGTATCAAAGTTCAAAATTTAGATTTAATAGGCAGTAAAGGATCTAGACTAGATAATCTAGATTATCTAATTATTCTGCTGGATCCTGTTGACTAAAAATTCAATATTCATTTTATATTGGACTGAATATTTTTTCGTATACGTATATGATTAAGATTTACTTAGTATATCAAATTAATTTGTTTTATTTGAAAATATCGAATTACAATTTCAAATAAAATAAGTTATTAAAAATAAAAAATAAAATAAGATTAAATTTCAAATAAGTCTCTCTTATTCTTAAATTAAGTTCGATTATATATATATATATATAGAATTCTCAGTTTTGATTTTGAAAAAAAAAAATATTAAATATGTTTTCTCAAATATCGGGTTAATACAATAGATAACTTAGGTCATCCCATATATTTTCTTTATGGCAGATTAAATTTTTAAATATTTGGCAATTTGAGAATTGAAACGATATTTATTGCGTTTCATATAGCATATTGAGAAAAAAAAATATCAGAATATATGAAAATAGAGCAAAATATCGATATGCGTAAATTCTAAGCGAGAATGGCGCTTTTTGTAAATAAATCTGATATAAAATTTTTAATATGTATGCTCAGTACATATATATATATATATTGTATTTGTTAAATTAATATAATATTATGCATAATCAATATTCTAGCGAGATTTAATTGAATATGTATTGCAATATATTTAGTTCATTTATTATTGCATCTATCTAAAAACAAACTTAATGCAGTGGCGGATTTATCACATGAGAAGCACAATACGCAATTCAATTTTAAACCCCTCTCTAAATATTTTTATTACAACTGATAGCAAGAATCTGCTAAATATTTTTCTGAGTGCTCAGAAAAATTGATATACCAAATCAGAAAAAGAGATATTGAAGTATATTAAATCTTATTACAAATACAAAATGGCGAATTTATATCTATCTATCTATCTCTGTGACTCTAGGGAACTCGAAAGTTCTTGACCGCAACAACCACATCCAAGTATTCCTATTATCAGCCACAACCTTCTAGTCCCTATCCTCTCCCATCTCTATCACATCCTTTCCCACATTATCCATCCACCGTGTCCTTGGTCTTCCAAGTGGACTTTTCTCACTCGGTCTCCGTACCAATATATTTTCTGCCATTCTAGCCACGTGTCGTGCCTACCGTAGCCATCTCGATTTTATAATTCTAACTATATCTGGAGATGAATAGAGATTATGCAATTCCTCATTATGCAATCTTCGCCATTCCCCGGTGACCTCATCTTTCTTTGGCCCATAAATGCTTCGTAGAATCCTATTCTCAAATATTCTAAATCTACTCTCGTCACCCTAAAGTCATAGACCATGCCTCACACCCATATAATACAACCGGTAAAATAATTGTTTTATATATTTTAACTTTTATCCCCTTTGATAATAATTTTGATGCGATAAGCCCCTTTATTGAATGATAACAGGCGTTTCCCGATTGAAACCTCACTTTAAACTCCTCTCGAATATTATTATCTTTCGTTATCACAGAACCTAAGTATTTCAATTTTTCTACATATTCAAATTCTATATCTTGTATATTAAGATTTTATGTGTTAATACTATTCCTCTCTGTTACTAAAACTTTGTCTTAGCATTATTAATTTCTAGTCCCACCTCTTTTCCTGCTTCGATTAATTTTTCTACACTATCTATAATTGCGATTGACGAATCTCATATTATTCAAAATGAAAATATGCCATGAAATCAATATATATGCATCAGAATCCGTTGAAAAAAAATTAATCGGAGCAATACAAAAGGAGTTAGTTACTAAAAGTAATTAATCGCCAATTAATTACAATTAATTATAATTCAATTATATTTCTTCTATACCTTCTAGGGATCGATTGAATTAACTATAAAAATTTTCAAAAGTCTATCTCAATATTAAGATGATGAAAAATCGATTTCAATTTGTCATAAAAGCGAACAGAGAGACAGACGCCAAGGGAAGTTAAGAAAAACGTTATAATTATTAAATAAGTTGACCTGTGGCCAGGTCCGAACCGACCGACAGTTTGAAGTAAATTAATTTCCAGCTACAGAAACAATTTCAAATAATTTTAATATATCTATTAATGTAATAAAAAACAGATATGGATACATAAATAATAAATATAAACATTTTTAATTTTATTTTATTTATAATATATATGCAAGACCAGGCTGTGACGCCATGAATGGCTGGATGACGTCATATAATTTTAAATCGAGAAAAAACTAATAAATATGATTTTCCCGAGGATAAAACCAATACAAAGTGCATGATTCGTGGTGATATATAAAAAAATCTCCTCATGTGAAATTTGGTGTGAAAATAACCCTACCCTTCCTATCGTCGATCGCTAATACTACCACTTGCGGTTTCCGGATTTGCGCCAAAAGTTGATCAATTCATCCCACTGATGCATTAAGTAAATATACCAAATTTCATCAAAATCGGTTGAGCCGTTCAGGCTGTACACATCTATACGGACGGACAGACGAACAGACGGACAGACATCATGCTAAAAATACCTTTTTCTGTTAAGAAAATGCATGATTCGTGGAGATATGTCAAAATCTCCACATGTGAAATTTGGTGTGAAAACAATACCTCCCTTACTATCGTCGGTCGGTAAAAATGGTGTTAAATATCGATACTTTTATGAGTAGTATATATTATTATTATTTTTTTTTTTTTGATAATTAAAGGGAAAATACAAAATAGTATATAATTAAAGATAATTCATAATAAAGTAATAATTAATTTAAAATAGCTACTAGTTATTAACCAAAGAGAAAATTATCATTTTTTTTACCTCCAGTGTGATATTGTTTCTAAATAAATAAAATAATAATTCAGCTTCATTGATTCTATTGGAAACATTTATTTTTGATTTCGTTTAATCATTTTTAATGCCATTTTACAATTGTTTTGTTCTTTTTTCATTTTCATGTTTTTATTTATTAGAGAAGGAGAGGGGGAGTCAAAGTAAAAAAGTCTCATGTATTGTTTTTTGTCCTCCGAATTTAATGTGCTCATGATTAATATAATGCTAGACATTACAATTAACGTTTCATGATATAAAAAATGAATGCTCATTTACTATATGCATGTCACATTTATTTTTTCATTTTGTTTCTTTCAATGCGCCGAATAGTATTTTAGAACTTTTCAACTAAATATAAGCTATTAATCTTTTTTAAGTTAATCGTTTTATTTAACGATTTATTTTATTTTTAATCTGTTTTGATAATTTTCTATTTTTCATTATAATATTATTTAATTTGTCGTAGGCAAAGTATAAGTAGTATGATAATCAGGTCAACAAAGTTAGTATAATTGTCATAAATATAAATGATATACCAAATACATTTTTATCCAAGAAGTTGCTCAATTTACTGGATAGCTTTCCCTCACTGAGATGATCAACGTAATAATTCTTTTTTAATAAAAATAAATATTTATCAAATTTAATTGAGCACAATGGATATACAACTAGATATTATTACATACTAGTGATTAAACAATAGTAACTATAAAAATTTAAACGTCAATTCAGTACTTTATAATATCAATATCATTTTTTAATATTTTTAACTCTATCATCAGTTCCTTTAAACAATGCTGTTTACAATGATGCTCCTTTCATATTTTTTCACTGAACCATTACAAATAAAAAATTTATTTAGATGATATTTACTAATTTTTACTATCTCGCCAGAGATAGTATTGCGATCACGAAAAAGTTCGATGTTGAGATTTTGATGTTTTTATACGTTTTGAAGGTTCCTGAATCATTTTTACTAAGATTGAGAAAAATGTCTGTGTGTGTATGTGTGTGTGTATGTATGTAACCAAGATTACGAAAAAACGGTTTGAGCTAGAATGATGAAATTTGGTACATGGGCATTATTCAAAATTCATAGTTTTCTATCAACTTTTGAGAAATGTAGCTCAACCGAAAGAGGGTCATTACCTACAACGTTTTGATTTTTCTTCTTCTAGTGACCGTAAAAATAAAGATATATGTTTGATAATTTTTCACATGATTAATAATTGTATAAAACTGCTATATATAGAATTTCAGCTTGATTGAATCCCTGAAAGTACCAGAATTAATTTTTTAACACTGCAAATATCACGCGCCAACACGTGACGTGTTGCCATCAACAAAGAGCCAAACATGTGTTGGTTTAATAAATATTATTTTGTAATTTTAATTTATAATTTAATTAATTTAATTAAATTTAAATTTATATATGTTATTTAATCCAATTCAAATTTGCGAGATAGTCGAGTGGAGACACTCCAGATATTTTTATTTATAGTCTACTATTACTTTTAAAGACAATATCCTATTATTATTCTTTCAATAAATCAATTTTTACTATCTCGCCAGAGATAGTATTGCGATCATGAAAATTTTCGATGTTGAGATTTTGATGTTTTTATACGTTTTGAAGGTTCCTGAATCATTTTCACTAAGGTTGAGAAAAATGTCTGTGTGTGTGTATGTGTGTATGTGTGTATGTGTGTGTGTATGTATGTAGGCAAGATTACGCAAAAACGGTTTGAGCTAGAATGATGAAATTTGGTACATGGACATTATTCAAAATTCATAGTTTTCTATCAACTTTTGAGAAATGTAGCTCAACCGGAAGAGGGTCATTACCTACAACGTTTTGATTTTTTTTCCTCTAAAGTGACCGTAAAAATAAAGATATATGTTTGATAATTTTTCACATGATTTGTAAAGGGCCGAAGGCCGGGTGAAAGACAAAATTAAAAATAAAAGGCGAGATGTGATGAGAATTGTTTATTTGAACAATCCAGGTTTTTATATATACAGCGAGTTGAGTTATGTACAAATTACGAGAGAAAGGACACAAAGGGGATGGTGATAGGGTGCGAATCGGGTGGTATATAAGGGCGAGAGAGAGAGAGAGAGAGATAGCGGTTGTGTGGATGTGTATAATGAGAGATTTGGAAAACGTAATTGGAAGCGGTGGAGTTCTCAGCAACAAGGGTTGGCTGAGAGACGAGGGGGTGGTGTGGTGTGGTGAGTGATAAAAAGGGGATAAATAATTGTATTAAAGGGATAAACGAAGATGGCGGTTGAGGGATTCTTTGAAACAAGGTATTCAAGGAGGCGATGTGGTTGCGAAGAGAGGTGGGAGTGAAGTCGTAGCTCTGTCGACGGCCGGCCGGAGTCAGGCCAAGAAGGGGAACGGTGACACGTGCACGAACCAATAGATGGCGTCAGGCTTCACGACTGAACATTCTCCCCGGCCGTTGAAAGATGAGATTTCTTTCAACATTGCAGAAAGGGGGCATTGTTCTTCAGGGGTTAACACTGCGCGGGTGAGTGTGCCTTGATCTTGAGCGAAGAAGACTTCTGGTACGCCATCCGGTCCCGAAGTAACGTTGATGATAGGATCCAACGTTCACTGCAACGGGGGCGCACCTCCTCCTTGATGAACCAGGTATTGGATGAGGTCCTGGTGGCGATGGCGAAGCTTTCATTGGAGGGTTAACTGGAAGAGTTGCGTCTATTCCAATTGTAGAGGTTAAATTACTAGAAGCTGAAATTGGTGTATCTGATTGATGGATAATTCTTAGATGTGGGTTTGGGACAATCTCGGTTTCGTAAAAATATTTATGGCATGGAGAAATGTGAATTTTGTTATCGCGCTGCATTGGAAGGATTGAATTATGAGGAGCCAATTGTTGGATATTATGACGATGGGGAATGAATCGAGGATCAGAGAAGTAAAATCTATGGGGATAAATCAGTTGAGGTTTTTGAGAAAGCGGTGGGAGATATGATTTAATTTGAGATAAATGATGGTTGCGTTGGGAGTGTAGACGCTTGGTGATAGTGTGAGGATAAAAGCCAGTGGCACCAGATTGCGAATATTCTATATTGTGAAACAGCGGCGGTGCTTGAGTTAGAGGCAATGAAGGCGTTTGTTGAGTTAACTTTAAAGAAATGTGATCAAGTGAATGTGAAGTGTTCATTAAAGATGGCTTATAGGAAGTGGAATAATGTTGAATTGATGATGAGATGGCGCGGGGAGAAGTATTGGTAGGAGTTCCCAAGGGAAATAGCGGCAGATCCTGGTTATGCTGGAGAAGAAAGGAAGTACGAAAGCAGGATCCGGTAGCAAAAGGTCATGTAGGAGAGCGGGGTAGATTAGAAGATGGAGATTGTTGGGATACAATATGTTGAGAAGGTGGAGTTTGCTGAGAACCAATATGCTGAGAGGGCTGATGTTGACCAATATGCGAAGAAGGGCCTTGTTGGCCTAAATGTGGAGATGGCTGTTGATGTTGAGTAAGATGTTGTTGAGGAGAAGTTTGTGAAACTTGCTGATGAGTTTGTGAACTATGTGTTTGTTGTTGATGTAAGTGTTGAGGTTGTTGACTGCTCAATTGGGAAGGATTTTGTTGATTAATCATTTGTGAAGTTTGGTGATGCTGTTGGACAATATGTTGGTGGTTTAACATTTGTTGTGTCTGTTGAGATTGAATATGCTGTCCGGGACAAGGTTGTGAAAGATGAGGAGGTGAATGTTGAGAGGATTGTGGATTTATGTGATTATTTTGAACTGGTTGACTTGGATGTTGTGATGGCGGTTGCTGCGAGTTCATATGAGATGGAACAATAGGAACCTTTGTGACTGAAGCTTCCTCTGATGCTCGGCAGATGCGTTCTAGAAATGACAATATGTCATTGACTGTGGGTAAAGCCTCTGAGCCGTAAAACTCTTCGAACCTCCTTCGGAGTTCACCGGGGAGTTGTCGCATTAGGATTCGGCCAATGAGAATGCCCCAGGATTCAACAACAGTCTTTAAGGTAGGTTGAGCCCGAAGAGCTTCCATATTCTCATAATAAGAATTAAGAAATGGGCGTAGATGAGTAGGACTCTGCGATGAAGGCGGGGAGATGTCCAATAAAGCGTCCATGAATGAATAGCTGATCAATTTGGGTTGATCATATCGGAGGCTAAGCACCTTCCATGCCCGGGAGAAGCAGTCAGCGACCATACCCAAAGAGGTGATAAGTTGACGCGCCTCCCCTCGCACTGACGAAAAAAGGCAATTATATCGTTGAGCTTCCGAGGCGGTGGAGTGATTGAGAAGCACTTCGGAAACAATATGTTTAAAATGCGGCCAATCACGAAAACCGCCTGAAAAGGTTGGAAGCATTAGCTCAGCCAGTCGAGGAGAAGGATCAGAATGAGGAACTGGAGGGATAACATTATGAACTCCAGAGTTCTGATTATATGTGAGTTCAAAATCCGACACCTTTTGTAGGATTTGGATTTGAATATTGGAGAATTTAACTCGATTCTCGGGTTCCACCGAGGCGTTATGAGCTATACACCGCTTTGTCAATTGATCTAATTGATCCAACATATTACAAAGCCGGGTGAGAATGGATTGGAAGGAATGTGCGTTAGCTGGAGTGATCTCCTGCTCCTTAGACGACAGGTAAGTGACCGAAGACAACAATTTCTCCAACTCCATTTCACAAATGTTGCCTTCACGCTCTTGCTTGGCAATTTTAGTTGTGGGTTGAGCCATGGCGTATGTGAAATTAGATATATATATAGAAAATATTCGGGATGAAAGACTATACAATTCAAATATAAGGAATTAACAAGGTAACTATATGCGTATGGTATATAATAGAATTGTATTTAACGAATAAGAAATTTTTATATAATATAAAAATTAAACAATGTAACAATGGGATATATAAGAGAATTGAATTTAAAGATTATGAAATTAAATATAATATAAGAAAATATTTGAAATGAAAGCTTATAAATTTTAAATATAAGTATTAAGAAGATAAATATATAATATGCTTATTATATATAAATAGAATTGTATTTATTTTATACATAAAAAGAATTAAACATTTTATTATTTGATAGAAATAATAATATATTTGAAATAGCTACCTAGCGATAGAAGTTCTATTTCCAACTGGTATCCGGCTCGAAGGACCATGTAAAGGGCCGGAGGCCGGGTGAAAGACAAAATTAAAAATAAAAGGCGAGATGTGATGAGAATTGTTTATTTGAACAATCCAGGTTTTTATATATACAGCGAGTTGAGTTATGTACAAATTACGAGAGAAAGGACACAAAGGGGATGGTGATAGGGTGCGAATCGGGTGGTATATAAGGGCGAGAGAGAGAGAGAGAGAGATAGCGGTTGTGTGGATGTGTATAATGAGAGATTTGGAAAACGTAATTGGAAGCGGTGGAGTTCTCAGCAACAAGGGTTGGCTGAGAGACGAGGGGGTGGTGTGGTGTGGTGAGTGATAAAAAGGGGATAAATAATTGTATTAAAGGGATAAACGAAGATGGCGGTTGAGGGATTCTTTGAAACAAGGTATTCAAGGAGGCGATGTGGTTGCGAAGAGAGGTGGGAGTGAAGTCGTAGCTCTGTCGACGGCCGGCCGGAGTCAGGCCAAGAAGGGGAACGGTGACACGTGCACGAACCAATAGATGGCGTCAGGCTTCACGACTGAACATGATTAATAATTATATAAAACTGCTATATATAGAATTTCAGCTTGATTGATTCGCTGAAATTACCAGAATTAATTTTTTAACACTGAAAATCTCACGCGTCAACACGTGACGTGGTGCCATCAACAAAAAGCCAAACATGCGCTGGTTTAATATTTATTATTTATTATTTATAATTTATAATTAATTAAATTTAATTTAAATATAATATATTATGTTATTTAATCCAATTCAAATTGCGAGATAGTCGAGTGGAGACACTCCAGCTAATTTTTTTTTGAAATTTTAGATTATTCGTATTTTTTTCCCATAATATAATGCAATATGCTGTACCAAATTATACTTGACAAGTTGTTTAAAGGATTACAAATTTTTGTTATTAAAAATAAATAAAATTCATGTCTATTTTTAACTGGACTTTAATGAAAAATAATATCGTTTTTAATCTTATCTTATTATGCTAGCTAAAATTGTATATATGTATTTATCTATATATCATGGTTCTCAAAAACCGCTCTAACGATTTTTTTCAAATTCACACTAGATATAGTATTTATAAAGAAAAATTAAGTTTTATTGATGATATCTCTTGAAACATACAGCTTCATTATTAATTTCTTAATTGAAAATTATATATTATATGGAAAACGTCAAAATTTTTAATACTGCCTGCTAAGACAGTAAAAAAATGACAATTTTTTATCTAAATACATATAGTCCAGCGGTTGGACTGATGTTTTAACGAGTGGATTTCGTCGGTTCGAAACTCGCCGGGTGAATCGTTATTTAAAAATGAAAATAATGATTTTGTTATTTTTTTTTCTTTTTATCTATTGTTTACTTTTTAATAAATTACTATTCTATATTTATTTATTCATTGTTCTTTTATTAATAAAGTTTTAGATAGTTTTATAAGTTTTAATATTTTTTCAATAAAATATTATTCAATATATTTATTAATATTATTTTATTTATTATTATTGAGTACCCGAAGTTCCATTCATTTTAATCAGATTGATGCAATGATGCAACAGTTAATAATTGTAATATTGTAATAAATTTCTATCTTGAAAATTGTTACATATTATTCAGGATATTTTAAAAACTATTTCTTTCTTTAATTAATATTCATTTTTTCTATAAGTCAGATATATTTCCAAATATTAAATAATTTTTGAAGTGAAAACTTCTTTAGCGGCGTTGAGCACTTTTGCGGGATGGGGAAAAAGTATAGAACTCGCGTGATCGTGACCAACACCATGAAACCATCTGCTTTCAAATTTCTTATAACAGAGCGCGAAATTTGAATTGTCATTAGAACTGTTTTATAAATTATCTCTAACATATAAATATATATTTATTATGTAAAGTTCATTTCATATATACATATATAATCAAAATTATACGAAATGAACTTCACATAATAAATATATATTTTATGTTAGAGATAAGAATTATAAAACAGTTCGTATTGCAATATTTTAAACAAAGTTGTGTATTTATATATATATAAATATAAGTTACAAATTTGTTTAAAATATATGTTTAAAATAATATATAAGTTATATATATATACATGCATATGAAATTCATCTTTCTCGTGAAATAGCGCGAATTTCGTCTGTTTTAAAATTTCTTACGCAGAAGTTTTCACTTCTGTCGGCCAGTCCCACGACTGCCAATTTTGCTTTTTTAATTCCGAAAAGCTGCAAAGCACGTTTTTTTGTCTTTAGTTTGTTTTATAACCACTTGGGGCGCTAAACAGTTTTTCAAAAAAACACTATAGAAAAAAAATATATGTACCTATATATTATATATTTATGTATTATTGAGGAGCACAAGTTCATTAATTTTAATCAGATTGATGCAAATGTGTAACATTTAATAATTGTAATAAATAATTAAAGAATTGTGTATCAATATTTTTTAAAGGGTAGAGCGAGAGCTCGGTGTCCCAGGTATTAATATTACCAGCCAAATCCAATAATAATGAATCATTTTTTTTAACTTAAGTACCGAGCCGAGGCTCGGGGTCCCGGTACTAGAACGTTAAGAGAGAAACATTAACTAGAGTGGATGGGAATAAATAAAAAATACGTATACAAGCACTTTTGGAATTTCAATTTCTATTTAATCTATCTTGAAAAAGTGTTTTCAATTGAAAACGATGTTTTCACTTCGTAAGATGAGTGAACAAAATAAATATAGAATGTATTATACGAGTTGTCTATTGTAAGGTAAAAAAAAAGTAAATATAAAAGTTGCCTACCCCTAACAACTCAATCCCCACCCCCTCTAAACTCATATGAATAAAGTCACGCAATAAGAATTACGAGGATATGTTCGCGTGAATAACGAACAATGTCTCCATAACAATAATTAAAAAATTGAAATAGAACTAAAAGCGTTATGAACGCCCGAGTTATGATTAGATATTATATAAAAAAATATACCTATAATTCATTACATATATACAACTTAAATAAGAAACATTATTTTTACCGACCGACGATAGTAAGGGAGGTATTGTTTTCACACCAAATTTCACATGTGGAGATTTTTACATATCTCCACGAATCATGCATTTTCTTAACAGAAAAAAGTATTTTTAGCATGATGTCTGTCTGTCCGTCGTCCGACCGTCGGTATAGATGTGTACAGCTTGATTTTAATAAAATTTGATATATTTACTTAATGCATCAGTATGAAGAATTGATCAACTTTTAGTGCAAATCAGGAAACCGGAAGTGGTAGTATTACCGATCGACGATAGGAAGGGAAGAATTATTTTCACACCAAATTTCACTCGAGGAGATTTTTTACATATCACCACGAATCATGCACTTTGTATTGGTTTTATCATAAGGAAAAATCATCTTTATTCATTTTTTCTTAATTTAAAATTATATGACGTCACAGCCTGGTCTTACATAGGTATATATTATAAATAAAATAAAATTAAAAATATTTAAGTTATATGCCTATCTGTTTTTTATTACATTAATAGATATATTAAAATTATTTGAAATTGTTTCTGTAGCTGGAAATTAATTTACTTCAAACTGTCGGTCGGTTCGGACCTGGCCACAGGTCAACTTATTTATTGATTAATTTAATTGATTTATGAACTTGAAAATAAGAGTATATGTTGATATGAAATCATTAAATTCCTTAAATTATATAAAGTACATATTATTAATAAATAATTAAAGGTGTATTTTTATGTTTTTATTCATACTATAGGTATATATAAATTGTATATACGATGTTTATAATTATATATACATAGTTATATGTATATAAATACAGTTTATTTTTATTTCATTATTATAATATCATGATAAATTAAAATATCTAATATATCTCTATTCAAGTACAAATTTGGATGAGAAGTTTACAATTAACTTTTGCATTTGCGTGTGTGTGTATTGAGACGAGGTAGAGGGAGGGGGAGTGGCGTTAATCCCCAAGAGCGACGACTTAGAATGGATTGTCCTGTCTCACTTGCACTATCGCCATTTCTCTTTGTAGAGGTGTAATGAGGGTAAGGGTGGAAGGAAAGGACAAGGGATTGTGGTGGACGGTATTTGTAAAGTCACCAAGGGCCGGAAGAGGATAAACCACGGCAAAAGTGACGACGACCTGCAAAGGTAATAAATTAGCCAAGTGGTTCCGGTATTGAAAGTGATTAATTCATATCATTAATTCTTATAAATTGGCAAAATATTACAAAAGAAAAAAAAAATGACCACGAGAATATAAACTTGAAAATATGGAGAATAAGAGCGTAAGCGGATTAAAGTAAATCCCTGTGGGGGATTAATTTCGATGCTATTTTTAGTACGGGGTTGGTTACTTAACGATCGAGGGAGCAGAAGCTGAAGAAAAACATTTCGGTTGGAATCTAGGACGAATATGGCGGTCGAAAAATATTTTCATTTGTATTATATTTAAAGGGAATTAAAAGCATCATGTGTAAATATGTAAATATGTAAATAAGGGCTTCATATAATGTGATGAGACAGTTCTCAAAGGGGTTGTGTGATCCAATGCCGCCGAAAAAAGACCAGACAAAAATAATTATAACATCTGAAAATTATACAATTATTTACTTGACGATATATAATTATAAATAAGAAAGTAGGAATTGGATGTTATAATTAATGAAAATTTAGAAAATTAAAATAAATTAACATTTATAGAATTCAATTAATTATAATTAATATTTTTATGTATTATTATTTATCACTTAGAAAATAGCAATATATATATAATTATATATATCGGAACCAAAAAATTAATTTACCCGAAAAAGAAGCAATATTGGTTATTACTATCTCGCCAGAAGTATATAAAGTATTTATATAACTATACGAGTTTATGAATATGAAAAATAATATTATAATCATAATTAATAAATTATTATATTCATAGAGGAAGTTTATTAAACGAATAACTATGATTAATTAATAATATATTTATAATTAAAAAGGAATTATGAGTGGGTATATACAATATAATCGTTGTTAATTACCTGTTAGAACGTGCTCTCAGCAATTTTGGTGGCATCTTTTCCGATTCACTGTTCAATGAATACTAAAAATCAAATTATTTTATTTTATTTTAATTTATTTTATTCTATTTTAATATTTTAATATTCTTTTTCAAAGAATTGGCCGAGTCGCTTATCGCTTTTCAATGCAATCCTATAAACAATCGAATTATTCTGGCTGTGCCCGTTTGCCTCCTGCATTTATAAAATAAATAATATCATTTATTTTTTTAATATATATTAATAATTAAATTGATGAAGAAAATAATTTAAAGAATGTTTTTCATTAGAAAAAGATAATCTCTATAATTTATAAATGTATACATATTTTCATTAGAAACAATTTTTTATTTTATATTATGTTGTTATATATTATATATTAGGATATTTTATAGCCTCAGTTTTTAATTATATATATTAAATTTAATTATTTATAAGTGATAAAGTCATGAGGGCCTCGGACCCTCTCCATATATATATATATCTTATTATACTAGCAAAATGGTATATATATTTGTATTTTATTAGCTAAAATCATGAAATTTGGTACATGTGCATTATTCAAAATTCGTAGTTTTCTATCAACTTTTGAGAAATGTAGCTCAACCGGAAGAGGGTCATTACCTACAACGTTTTGATTTTTTTTCTTCTAAAGTGACCGTAAAAATAAAGATATATGTTTGATAATTTTTCACATGATTAATAATTGTATAAAACTGCTATATATAGAATTTCAGCTTGATTGAATCGCTGAAAGTACCAGAATTAATTTTTTAACACTGCAAATCTCACGCGCCAACAAATGACGTGGTGCCATCAACAAAGAGACAAATATCCGCTGGTTTAATAAATATTATTTATTAATTTTAATTTATAATTTAATTAATTAAATTTAATTTAAATATAATATATGTTATTTAATCCAATTCAAATTTGCGAGATAGTCGAGTGGAGACACTCCAGCTTTTTTTTATTTTAAATCTATTAATATTCCTGTTTATTTTAAATATACATATATTTGTAATTTTTTGTTTTTCTAGTTAATAACGATTGGATTGTAGACTGTTTTTCCTAAATAAGTTTATTATACTGTATTCTTTTATATTATATATTATCATATATTCCTTCATGCAATTAAATTAGAACGTTGACACTGAATTTTCAATATATTTACGTTTCTATCGTTTAATAATAAATAAGATTGAAAAGCCATAGACCAACATGGTAGGTATAGAAGAGTAATAGTAAATAAATTATATAATTATTATTATTAATATTAAAGATTAAATACCTCTCATGTTATAATATAATGTTTACTTCATTTGGGAATTGCAATTATTAAGGTAAATATAAATAATTGACTTATGGTATGATTTATTAATTACATCGAATTTAATAATTCATATATTTAAATTAAATAAAGAGTGGTATGTATTTGACGCTAAAATAGCTACGCAATTTCATAGGTGACGCTTTCATTTTCGTAAAATGGTAAGATAAACGAAGGTGGTTTGTCCCAAAATATCTCAAAATATCTATGTATATAATAGATAGAGTAAAGGATTTTATGTTGAAATTAATTTTTGATGTCTGAGAGAACAGTATTGGATCACACAAATAAATATAATAAATTAAAAGTGGGTAGTCTTATTTTAAATTATCTAAATTATCTAAATCTGAATTAAATTTTTATACGGGTTTTATATCTCTTTTGAAATAAAATACAAGAATACCTTTAATAGAAAAAAAAAATAGATTAAAATAATTGTCATTCAACTATCAACCACAGAGTCTGACAAAAGTAAGTAGGTCTTCAGTGATTATCTCGTTACGATCATATTTTGTTAAAAAAAAATTATAATATAAAAAAGGGTTAATTAATAATTAATGTGATTATTGCAACTGGTATACATTTACAACCCTAATAATAATAAGTGTAATGCCGTTTCGGAATTATTATTGAGTATTTATGGTATCAAAGTTAATAAATGATCGAGATCAAATCTTAACAGTGGCGAATTAGTGACTTTTTGGGTCTTTTGTGATTTATCTTTTCAAAAAATAATAATAAAGATTTTTTAAATAATAAATAAATTAACAAATTCATAATTAACAAATAATAAATGATTTCATATTGTTTATTAAATTAAAATATTTTTATATTTCAATTGTTCACTAAATCATTTTCTGTTTTTGAATAATCAATAAATATAGAATTTTTTGAAAAATATGTGGTTATATATATTATTCCATAGGTGAGGAAAACAAATAATACGAGAGAGAAAAAACAATAAATAGTATAAAATTTATATAATTTATATATGCAAAATTAAACTTAATTAAATGAAAAATAAATTATTACTTATAAATATTAATTAATAAATGTGTGAACTTTTTATTTTAGTTCATTTAATTATTATTTTATTATTTCTAAAACAATCAGAACTGTGGAAAAACAAATCATAGATAATGCACCAGCACACACACATGATTGTTTGGTCCCTCGACTACCGTATTCACCAGATTTGGCTCCCTTCGACTTTTTCCTATTCCCAAAACGGAAGAGACCAATGAAAGGAAATGAAGCATTTTGCCACAATTTAGGTGATAAAGTCGGAATCGAAGAATGGCACACATAAGTGCATTATATCTGACAGGAATTACTTTGAAGACATGTTGGAGGTTGACTAGAAAAGAAATATAAATTCTATCATGGAATGAATATATGAAAGCTTTTAATATGTGGCAAAAGCTGGCCCACAAAACTCCTCCAAATTACTTTCAGAAAAAAAAGCTTGGCTTATTATCTTATGACTTTTATTTTATTTTATGTTTCTTCAGTTTTAATAATGTGAATAGATGTATAATAGATATAATAACTTAATAATTTAACTTTAATTTATAAAGATAAATTTATAATATTTGTTTAAAATGAAAATAATTCTAAAATAACTAAAGAAACTTCATTTGTTCGATCTGTTTCACTCTTAAAATATTAATTTTTGAATCCATTGCCCCAAGAGTATACATATTCAAATTCCAACTCATTAATCTATCATTTCCTGCTCTTTGGTTATAAATTATGAAAATCTAATCATTTTCTAGTTTAAACCATTTATTTTAACATTAACAAATTTATATTCTATCACGTTTTAATCTAATTTCTTATAAGCTCGAAGCTAATAGTATAGTATTTTTATTATTCTTATTTTATTTAAATATTAATAGAATTATCAATATATTTATTAAATCATATCTTATCATAATAGTAGAAATTGTATATAAGTATATATTTATATTTGTATATTTTTTAGATATTTTATAGTGTAAAAATTTTTTTTTAAATTCACACAATTATAAAAAAAATCGATCTGTATTAGTTTTAGCCTCGGAAAAACATCTTGTTAGTTTTTTCTTAATTAAAGATAATATGATAATATGACAGCAGAGATTCAAGACGGAAATTTCCTCCAGTCATATTCTTTTTTAATTAGTATTGTATTAATCATTTTTTATATTTAAAATATTTTAAAATGTTAAGTTCATTTTTTTAATTTAATTTCAAAATAGAATTAAAAATATTTATTTTAATTAACATTTTAGGATCAAATAACGAAATATATAGGAATATCATTACTGCACCCAAAAATGAATATTTATGAAGTTAGCATCTTAATTCATATGAACAATTATAAGTGAAAAAATTTTCAAAGGAATTGAAAAGAACTGTGGAAGGTCATTTTGACAATAAAATTATATAGGTCTGCTGCATGGTCCTTAAAGGTAATTGTCAGGAATAGCTTAAAAATTCTTCTCAAAATATAAAAAAATAATGAGATTATATACAGAAGAGACATATGACCTCAATGCATCCCTAAACGTGGTTTAGTAATAAAGTGTTTGCAAGTCATATGGTTCTAAAGGGCTACGAAAGATTAGTGAGGAGTTTGTTTAAGGAGAAACCACATTCGGGAAATAATCAATAAAGATAGTTTCTTAACCATTTGTTCAAATTTAAATATAATAATTTTGATCGATATAAAATAAAGAATTTTCCTAAATTTTAATTAATCGAAATATTGTATAGTCTAAATCCAAAATACAATTTATAGATAATTTGTTTTTTAAGAAATATGTTTTAATCAAAATTAAAATAAAGTAAAGTAAGTGGATCGATGTTAGAAGGATGTTGTTTTTTTTGTTGTTTGTATTGACTGAACAGCTTCTACGATTTTGTCTGCGGAGGTAAAGAAGAGGTGGAGGGGTATGGGATCGATTGTAAACTGAAATTCAGTTAAGTGATTAGTTATTGTAGTCATTGGGGTGAGCTGGAGAGTGGTAAACCACACAGAGAAACATTGTGGGTAAAGATTTGTTCTTAATCCATTAGCAACTGTTCAGGCCATTTCACAAACACAAACTACGCGCCCCCGTTATTTATAAGCTTTTTTATTTAAAATCAACTCCAATTATCTTTAAACTAATCAAATTATATCTACATATTTATTTTTATAAATAATCAGACAACTAGCCAAAGAAAAGAGATAATATTTATAAATACAGCATACACAATACATATAAATAGAATAGACTATGAAACTATGAATGAATGAATTCATTGATAAATAAACGAAATACCTCAAAAGAAAAAGGAAGTTGAAAATTAAAACAAATAAATACACTTTACGTCGAATAAAAATAATCAAAAGTATAAAGGAAAAATTTTAAAATGAATTTTTTAAATTTAAAAATCAGAGATCTTAGAAAATAGATTGAATTTAAAAAAAGAACCACAAGGATATCGAGCGGAAATAATTGCTCAAATAAAAAAAAATGATAGTATATTTAAATTAAATTATTATTATTATATATATTTATAGTAATAGAAGTTGTTTTTTCACACACAATAAAAAAAATAAATTAAAAATTTTCTGTATTAAGTATAAGTTACTATATATTACTATAGAATATAATTTTGACCATAAGAGAGTATTATGCAAAAAATAGTATATATTTATAACGGAATTTTGTAAATTAAACCACATATTGATATTTGTTATTGTAAATTTATTCAAAAAATACAAACATATACACGTTTCGATTACTACTTCTGCAATCGTTATCAAGCGACTGCACTGTTCGAGTGTCCAGTGACAAGTGACCAATGATCCTTAATATAAGACCCAAGTCACCAACCAGATGGCGCTCTGAACGTGCTTACAAATTCAGAGCAATCGAAACGTTGTGTATATGTTTGTATTTTTACCGACCGACGAAAGTAAGGGAGGTATTGTTTGAATAAATTTACAATAACAAATATCAATATGTGGTTTAATTTACAAAATTCCGTTATAAATAAAAACAACCACCAAAGCTTTAATAATTTAATAGTATATATTGTTCTATAAATTATAAAATTTATTTAAATAAAAATTAATTCGTATATTTAATCCTAGCTCAATTAGCATAATCGTGGATTTTGAAAACGAGTGAGAGAGTAAAGAAATTTTTAAAAATTTGAATTTTTTTAACTGGTTGAGACACTCAATTACAGAAAGTTTACTTGCATACTTTTATAATTAGGAGAAAAAAAATAAATTGAATTAAGTTAATTATTAAGAGTTTCTAGACTGTAACAATATTTGGTGAGAAGTCATCTTGGTGTGATGGTTTTACTCTCCAACCCTGAATTATACCAAAAGTACATTCATATGAGAAGGGTGAGAGAAGAGAGTGGGAAACGAGAACGGAGAACAGAGACCAGGACCCTTTATTGTAGAACCAAATTGGATAGCGTCAACATTCCATACCACCTCAAACACAATAACAAATAGTCGTTACAATAAACCACCCAAGGGGATGGAGAACAGGGAAGAAGGGATTGTGGAAGAAAGGAGAGTCCATAACAATTCCATTCGGGAAATGAATTAATAATCCGGAACTAATAGACAAATTAATTAAATAACTCTATCGAATTTAGATAGAAGGAATCGAGTAAAATCTTTAACCAAAGAGGTGGAATTTGTGGAATTTCAAAGAACATCGTTAGAGCTTAATTAAAATGAGTTAAATATTTGTTAAAAATCCATGAAAAGGATTTCATGAGAAATAAGATAATATGATGTTCCTCGTCAATGTATAAATAAAATGTGAATAAAAATTATTCTAATATTTTGGTTAAAGTTTATAGATTCATGTGGATATTCTATTTTTACCGACCGACGATAGTAAGGGAGGTATTGTTTTCACACTAAATTTCACATGTGGAGATTTTTACATATCTCCACGAATCATGCATTTTCTTAACAGAAAAAAGTATTTTTAGCATAATGTCTGTCCGTCTGTGTGTCCGTATAGATGTGTACTCGAACGGCTCAACGGACTTTGATGAAATTTGGTATATTTGCAGTATTGATCAACTTTTGGTGCAAATCGGCAAACCGAAAGTGGTAGTATATCGACGATAGGAAGGGAAGGGTTATTTTCACACCAAATTTCACACGAGGAGATTTTTTATATATCTCCACAAATGCACTTTGTATTAGTTTTATCCTCGGGAAAATCATCTTCATTAGTTTTTTCTTAATTTAAAATTATATGACGTCACAGCCAACTCTTCCTCATATATTATAAATAAAATAAAATTAAAAATATTTATGTTATATCCATATCTGTTTTTTATTACATTAATAGATATGTTAAAATTATTTGAAATTGTTTCTGTAGCTGGAAATTGATTTACTTCAAACCGTCAGTTGGTTCTGCGCCTGGCCACAGGTCAACTTATTTTTTATTTAACCTTTCTATTTTTTTCTTATTTATAAACTTGTAAATAAAATTATAATACTAATAATAATTACCGCTCGGAAGTATAAAATAAAATAAAAATTAAAATATAAAAGTAAAAAGGATTTTTAATGTGGAATAGGGAAATACCTTTGGTCGGGGACCTGGATGAATGGACCATGAGTCATTTCTATTGGTTTTAGCAATATTCTTCTTTAAAGTTGGGCTCGAAATACCATCCGCTTTTGAACGAGAATCATCCTTGTCGGTTCGTCTCCTTTAAATTAGATATTAATCGAATTTCAAGAAAGCTTTCTGCCAATCGATTCGAAAGCTAAACGAGAATCTACTGCAGCTCATTGTGGAAAATATTTTCATCTTCAATTATGATAATTCATTTGAGGAAAGGATTGAAAATGTGCGATCAAGTGTTCAAAAAAAGCTAGATTGGCTAATAGAAAATAAAGAGGAATTGAAAATTGATTAATTTCCAAGTTATTAGAAAAAATATGACGAAAATTCTAAAAAAAAATTTAAACAAATAGGAAAGAAAATCATTTACAAGTGATTGTCGAAAATCTTTACATTAATCATAATTGAATAATTAATTAGGAATTAATATAGATTTTATTTATTTTGTTTAGCAGTTAATTGATTGATATGTTTATTAATGAAAAACTAATTCCTCTTTAAATATTATGATTGTACTAAGAGCTAAAGTATGATTGATAGTCAATCATGGAATTTCCTCTATACACCATATTTTATAATCTTAATATGATTTATTTTATAATTTAAAAATACTTTTACGTAAGATTAAATTACAAGTTATTAATATTAGCAATATATTAATTGATTAATAAATATAGTTCAAATTATACACATATACAAATAAGTTGACCTGTGGCCAGGTCCGAACCGACCGACGGTTTGAAATAAATTAATTTCCAGCTACAGAATCAATTTCAAATAATTTTAATATATCTATTAATGTAATAAAAAACAGATAGGCATATAACATAAATATTTTTAATTTTATTTTATTTATAATATATATGCAAGACCAGGCTGTGACGTCATGAATGGCTGGATTACGTCATATAATTTTAAATCAAGAAAAAACTAATAAATATGATTTTCCCGAGGATAAAACCAATACAAAGTGCATGATTCGTGGTGATATATAAAAAAATCTCCTCATGTGAAATTTGGTGTGAAAATAACCCTTCCCTTCCTATCGTCGATCGCTAATACTACCACTTCCGGTTTCCGGATTTGCACCAAAAGTTGATCAAATCATCCCACTGATGCATTAAGTAAATATACCAAATTCCATCAAAATCCGTTCAGCCGTTCAGACTGTACACATTTATACGGACAGACAGACGGACGGACGGACGGACAGACATCATGCTAAAAATACTTTTTTCTGTTAAGAAAATGCATGATTCGTGGAGATATGTAAAAATCTCCACATGTGAAATTTGGTGTGAAAACAATACCTCCCTTACTATCGTCGGTCGGTAAAAATAACAAAACTAGTCTTGAAGAGCATCCTCAGACGGGAACGCTGACTACTAATCAATTATATATATATATATATATATTAGAGTGAAATCTTTAATTAATCTAAGGTCCATATCAGATCATTGTGATATTATAAAATGTGTTAAGATATCATTCATGAGTTTGAAAATATTTTTATATATACCAGTACATTTGTTATGCTATTCAAAGGCTGACATCTACCTTAAGTTTGAAAATAAATTTCCTATTGATTTATAACTTTAGTGATAACCATCCATAAAACAATGCAAATATGAACAGAGTCAGATGAAACGAGTCCAAATATAATTTATTGTAATGATTGAATTCACTGGTAATAGAAAATAAAGATAAAGAAAAAAAATGTTGAAAATTTTTGGATTTATGAACATAAATAAAGGTATTAAATTTGAATCACATGAAAAAGAAGAAATCATAATATAAATCTATTATTTTTAATAGAAAATTTATGTTACAATAGTGATTCGATTTACTATATATTATAATATCAAAAGAATACATTAGAATTTATTTATAGGGAATATGAACTTGAAAATTTTTGGACACAATAACTAAATTACTCCAAACATCCCTAAACTGAGCCACTTGCATATGATTACCACTCAAACAATCCAGTTTTAATTATAATTAATAATTTTAAAACACAAATACGAGGCATGTTTAAAAGAAAAGGTGAATTTTGAATTTTCGTGGGCTGTGTACATTCGATTAGCGAAATTTTTTTGGTATACATATGTTTACATTATCAGCCGTTTTGGATTAGTAGTTTGTTTTGACACCTAAAAAAGTTAGTCACGTTTTTGTGTTCTTCAATTTTTTTACTTAAAAAAATGGATCAAAGAATCTGCGTTAAATTTTGCGTTAAAAATGGAATAAAGTGATTAAAATGTTGACTGTGGCATTCCGCGAGTCTACTTTGTCTCAAAAAAAAATGTTTATAAGTGATACAAGCGCTTTACAGAAGGCCGAGAAGATGTTGATGACGATGAGAGTCCTGGAGTTGCAATCAGGTCAACGCGCGTAAAGAAATACGCCTCAAACGATCAGAACTGTGGAAAAACAAATCATGGATAATGCACCAGCTCACACATGATTGTTTGGCCAAAAACAATATCGTAATCGTCCCTCGACTACCGTATTCACCAGATTTGGCTCCCTTCGACTTTTTCCTATTCCCAAAACTGAAGAGACCAATGAAAGGAAAACATTTTGCCACAATTGATGAGATAAAGTCGGAATCGAAGAACGAGCTGATGGCCATACCGAAAAGCGCATTTCAGAAGTGCTTCGACGATTGGAAGAAGCGCTAGCATAAGTGCATTATATATCTGAAGGGAATTACTTTGAAGGGGACAAAATGGATATTCATGAATTCTATAATAATTATCATATTACTAACGTTAGCAATATCAATCGAGTCTATCTATTAGGTCAATTATCTTAAAGCAATTATAAAACTATAATTAAAATGAAATGATGAATAAAAATCTTTTGAAGAGGATGAGATAAGAATAGAAATTCATTATTGTACTAAGGGCGCGAATAGAAATGAGAATATTTAATGGAGGATAATAAATTTATTCTTTTAAAATCGACTCAAATGGTTGATGAGATCATTAGTTTAGAGAAAAAGAGGGTTAAGACAAAAAAAAAAAAAAAAAAAAAAAAATTAGAAGAATAATTCATTTTTATTTTTGATGGAATACGTATTTGGCTTTAATAAAAATAAAAAAAGAACTTAAGAGATGATTTAAAATAAAATATAAGTATGTTAAAAATAAAATATAATATTATATAATAAATGGATATATTTTGAATTATATTTGTTTTTACAGTGTTTTATTTAACTTGCTTGGTTTTCTGGTTCAAATCTAGTAACTCATTTTTAACAGTTGCAGTTGACCAATCGAACTAAAACTTTGCACACTTTTCAGATTTGAATGACAATACATGAATATGAAATAAAGTTTTCATTTTCTTAATTAATTAATTAATTAATAATTTAATTAATAAGTTTTAAACCATCATTAAATAAGATTTATAATCTCAAAGTATGTTCAAATAAAACTTAAAACCTTAAAAATTTATTTACTAAAAAATTAAAAATAAAATAAATAATTAAAAAAAAATTAAGTTACAGTGTTTTATTTATAAATGCACTAAAAACTAGAAAATAATTTTTCTCTTAGCCTCAATAAGTATATTCTACTTCATGAATTTAATTTAATTTTATGTTTATGTTTATGTTTATTGCAAATTTAAATTGTATCTTAATTTAGTTAAATTCCAATATAATTCTATAAATTCAATTTAAACCTTCTTGCCATTTAATTTTGTCACCATTTTTAATTTAAATGCAAGTGTTTTATTTGGAAGATCCCTAGAAAATTAATTAACTAATTCATTTTAATTAGGCTCTTTATTCAAAGAATCTAGACCATTGTTGTTGAAGTGATAAGTAGGCGGACACTTGTAGAACCCCATCATGAAGTAGAATATACTTATTGAGGCTAAGAGAAAAATTATTTTCTAGTTTTTAGTGCATTTATAAATAAAACACTGTAACTTAATTTTTTTTTAATTATTTATTTTATGTTTAAATTAATTTTAAGATAATTTTGAATTATGTGATTATAGAAAAAATAGATTCATTAATTAATGTCAACTTTTGAAAATAAAATTTAGAAAATTGTGCACTTTATATTAAAAACAATGGTCTACCTCTATTAAAGCAAGAAGATAACTACGAACGTGATCGAGATTAAATGTGACTAATCACATACAACAACCATCTATTTTTATTACATATATTTGTAGAATGAAGTAATTGTTGGCTTTTCCGGTTATCGAAAACACAGAAGTCGAAAAGTATAACATTGGAGATTTAAGCAAAATTAGCAAAATGTTTCTCAAATAAACTAATATATACTCAAATTTGAAATATAAATTAAGAAAAAAATTGTATTTTATTTTATTCATAATATATTATATTATTTATTTTAAATTCCCTCCCCCCCGTGGATGGGGGTTTAGAATAAATCCATATCAAATATTTATAATAAACAACTTGATTATTACAATATTGTATAAAATGAATTTATATTGATCAGATTATTTATATGTGTATTGAAGTTTAGTGATGCCAGATTGGAAGTCGAAAAGTATATTCGATTAGAGGGGAACACTAAATTAATTTCAGAATACTTGTTTAAAAAAAAATTGATGGGTATGCATGATGTGTTTCCCCTTACCACTTCCCTCAGACCAATCTCTTTGGGGTGATTCCCTCGTTCAAATAACGGGGAAACAGTTGGTTGGAGATTCCATGGAATAAAAGCGAGTGACACTACAGCGTTGTTTGACTAAGCTAACAGGGTTTCGATCGCGGCCAGAGCTTAGGCAAATAGAGAGGAGGTCGTATAGGGATGAGGAAAGGGGGCTCTTGACAAGGCCCTTCAAGCAAAGGACACATGTAGATAGGCTTTGATCCCGAAAAAGGGAAGAATCAAAGATTAGCTTTCGTCTATTTGCTCGCTCTTTTTCTTTTGAATAATTCATTCGGTGAGGGGAGGGGGAGTTAAAAATATAATAAACGGAATACCATAATGGCAATGGAATGTAATTATCACCGTCTGTCAATAGGTAAAATTAAATTAAAATATTTAAAATAGAATTTTTTTTTTTTTACTTATTCAATTAAACTTTAAAATTTTAATAGTTTTCCATCCCTATAAATAAAATTGACATAATATTTTTGATTATATATAATTGCAAATATTATTCGATTAAAATTCATTTCTATTATTATCAAACCTTTATTCAATTTATATTAAAAACCTAATTACTTTAAAACATTTTCTTCATAATAATTGAATTGAATTGGAACATGCATATACAAAAATAACTTTTATTAAATATAATATATAAACCTTTTAACTAAGAAATTTTTTAAACAAAATCAGCTCTTCTCATAGTCATTTAAATGTAGATAATAATTGTGTTTCTTTTAACATTTCTTAAAAACTTTTTCACCTTAAAGAATGTAATTTATTATAAAGAAGAAAGTACATTTTGACAGTCAGTTTATTTAAAAATGAATAAATAAAAAAAAAACTTATTTTTCTTTCGTCGTCATTTCAAGCATTTAAATGAATAATAATCAAGAAAACACAATATATATATATATATATATATATATATATATATATATAAAAAGAAAAAACAACTCATTTTTTCAAACAATTGGCAGTCAAATAAAGTTATTTTTTAAGATTATATTTTTATTTATATTTTAACTTAGAAAAATAAAACTTAGAAAGAAAACATTAAGCAAGTAAAAATATTTATAGATGAAATGGTTGATTCTTAATTCTTATTGTATTATTTAATTAATCTTAATTTTTATTATATTCTTATTCTATTAGTTTATATGTAAAAGTGATTTTATCAATTAAAAATAATTAAGAAAAAAGACGCCAAATTGATTTTCTTTTAAATTGTTTGTCTATTTATTTTGATACTTATTATCTCAAAGAGTTACAAGTTTAATTATTTATTTAGTATCTCACTCAATATACAGGAAATATAATCAATTCATAAAATACTTTTATTATTATATTTGCTTGTCGATTATATTATTTCATAAAATAAATAAGATATATAATAAATTATTAATTAGATTTATAAAATTTAATTTATTTATTTTTTTTTTAATTTATTAGTTTTTTTAAGATATTGATAAATAAATATATTTTATGTAAGTAAAAAATATACAATTTTAAACAGAAGTATGTACTAAATGCTACTCATTTTGATTGTTACACCAGTATCAGAAATCAAAAAGTTTCAACCAATGTCAATGGTTAAATCTATCAGTTCATTCACATAAGTATTAATTTTAAAAATATCATAAAAAAATTAATTAATTTTTATGAAAGTTTTTGTTGTTAATGGAACTCTCAACCTTCACAAAAATAATAATCTTGATATTATAATAATTAATGGGTGGTCGAAAAAGTCTTTTCATATTTTGTCCATAGATGTCGTTGGAATCGTATATCTCCAGTGCTACCAAAGGTGAAATTTCAAGCTTCATTTAACCTTAAAGAAAATTAAATTTGGTGAAGCTAAACAAAAGTTACAGCTTTTCAAAAATAAGTGAAAATAATGAAGAAATTCGCTTTATTTTGAAATTTTTGTATAAAAAAGGGAAGAATGCCACGCAAGCCGCCAATGAACGATACTATATCAGTTCGTGTAGCACAACAATGGTTCGCTCGCTTTCGTTCTGGAAATTTCGATGTGAAAGATGCACCTCGTTCTGGTCGACCTATCGTTGAAAAAGTCGATGAAATTATGGAAAAGATTGACAAGGACCGTCACATAAGCAGCCATGACATTGCCAAGGAACTAAACATTCATCATCAAACGGTTTGGAACCATTTAAAAAAGGCTGGCTACAAAAAGAAGCTTGAAGCGTGGGTACCACATGATTAGAAATACGAAAAGACTTTTTCGACTATCCTATATATAATGGATATTGTATAAATATAATGTACACACAATCGTGCATTATTATCGTTCACATCCATTATATTATCATGACTGAGAGCTTTATATATTTTTTTTGATCTATTGTGGCTCTTTACAACCACTCTAATTGCTTTAGTTTACTTACGTTTTATGTAGTACGATATATGTATTTATTCAATATTCTTCCTCAAAAATAATAGAACAATCAATGATATTTTGCTAAAATTGGTTAATAAAAACCAATCAGCTACTCATAATAATAATAATAATTCTAACTTTAATCCATAAAATAATACACTAACCTGTCCATTTACTTTAATTGTTATTTTAAATATTGAATTAAATTGTTATCAAAAATTGACAGAATTTATTATTTCAGTAATTTATATCAAACTAAAATATTTAGTATACCAAATATAAAGTATTATTCCATTTTTCTTCAAATTATATGTTCAGTTTAAAAATTGTTTTTATTAATCATAATGTTTTAAAACAACCTGTTGCACATTCTTATCTTAATTATAAAATAACAATTAAATTCAGTCATTTAAGATAAATCTTATAATTATATTTTAATAATTTCTTAATAATAAATTAACTTTTCTATAAATTATCATTTAATTTTCATATAATAACAGTAAATGTTGAAAAACCCTTATCAAATAATGAATATTTAATCAGGTCATTCTGTTTGTATTATTATGGGACGATAAATGTATAATGAGTCATTGAATAATACTACCCCTAAACGTTCCCTTCAATTAGCTAAAAGCAATGGTGTAAAGATATTCGAATTGGCTAAGAGATCCTATCCTTACCACTTCTTAAGAACTTTTAATGTAATTTCGAATTTTATATCCTATCTAAATTTAGTTTATAACGCTGTTACCAATATCAACCCGCCTTTCCTATAATATTAGTCTCGTTTTCTTTTTCTTTTTTTTTTATCATAAATACATTCTTTAAGTATATTATTTGCCTGAGGAATAAAAAAAATATTTATCAGAATATATTAAATTTATATAGAGATGTTATTCATAAAATCGATTATTATTATTTTTTTCAAATTTACATTTTATATTAGTTTAATCTATAAAAAGGTTAGAGATACTCAACATCCTATACGAATTTGTAGAATGTGAGTAGCTAGATGATGATTGGAATTGGCAGCTCCTCCCTTAGGATAGCAAAATATTCGTAATATAATTTTCACAAATAAAAAGAATACATTTAATAATGTTATAATTTATGGTTTAATTTGAAGAAAACTTTATTCTATAAAATAGATTTAGGGGATAATTAATGTTTTCAACATACTTGATCAAAATAAATTTATAAGTAACGATGCAAGCAAGATACCAACGTTATAATGATCGTATCTTGAATCAAAGTTCAAAACAACCACTATAGATCATTTTAAAATGACTATGATTTAAGAGAAAGTAATTTTTCGGAAATAATATTAATAATTTCATCAGATGTTAATTTGTCTATTCATTTTTCTTTCCAAGAAAGTAAATTTTATGAAAGGGAAAATATATCGGATCGCGGTGAAGGAAAACACAGAAAATTTTGGGAAATGTGCCCAATTAAATATTCCAAAGAGATAATTCGAATATTTCTCTTGTTTCTTTATATAAATTTAGGTTAATGTATATATTTTTTATGGTTAATACATATTATTTTTTGATTAGAAATAATCGAATGTGAAAATTATTGTGGTATAATTGATCGATTCCTGAAGTAATTCAGAATTCGAAAGTTATTTTCAGTAGTAATGACACTTGTCTTCAATTTTAAATATTTTTTTGTTTTTACCGACCGGCGATAGTAAGAGAGGTATTGTTTTCACAACAAATTTCAAATGTGGAGATTTTTACATATCTCCACGAATCATGCATTTTCTTAATAGAAAAAAGTATTTTTAGCATGATGTCTGTCCGTCCGTCGGTATAGATGTGTACAGCTTGAACGTCTCAACGGATTTTAATAAAATTTGATATATTTACTTAATGCATCAGTATGAAGAATTGATCAACTTTTAGTGGAAATCAGGAAACCGGAAGTGGTAGTACTACCGAAGAGTTATTTTCATACCAAATTTCACATGAGGAGATTTTTTACATATCACCACGAATCATGCACTTTGTATTGGTTTTATCCTCGAGAAAAATCATCTTTATTAGTTTTTTCTTAATTTAAAATTATATGACGTCATCCAGCTATTCATGACGTCACAGCCTGGTCTTACATATATATTATAAATAAAATAAAATTAAAAATATTTATGTTATATCCATATTTGTTTTTTATTACATTAATAGATATATTAAAATTATTTGAAATTGTTTCTGTAGCTGGAAATTAATTTACTTCAAACCGTCGGTCGGTTCGGACCTGGCCACAGGTCAATTTATTTTTATTAATTATCAAATAGGGTGTCTAGAATCAAATGCTCTTTCTAGTCAATTACACTTTGAAATTAAATTAATATATTATTAAATATACCTATTATATTTGATTCATGTGAAATTGGCAAATTTGGTCCCTTATCACCATTCATCATCACTATAGAAGTGAGTCATAGCAATCTCTACATGTAATACAATAACTATAATGAATAATTCAATTTTATATGAAAATTCATTTATATTTAAATAATATATGTATAGGTATTTAAAATATTATAATAATAGAATTGATATTCTGAATAGTTAAGATGAAAATATCCTGTAATAGAGAACAATCATTTTGCATGAGACAATAAACTTAACCGAATTGGGATATATAGAGTACGTGATATCCATTATCCATATTAATTTTATAATATCATAAATAATTTAATGTCATCTTTCTTTATAATAGGACAATGTTATTGATCGAAATCATAAACTACAATATGTACATAAAGCGTAAAATGTAAATCCAATTCACATCAAATTGATTTTCAAATTAAATTTCAATCAATTACAGGAAATGGATTATAAATAGCATAAGTATTAAAAAAAGAAATTAATACGCTACCAATATCTGATGTATTAATAATCAATCATTTGGAAAGTTTACTCAATTCATATTCAATTGGACATTACAAATATAAATAAATAAATAAATAAAAGTATATATATATATATATATATATATATAACTTCTGCAATTGATAGATAGGATTATATGAAAATTGAATGTCTAAGAAAAAAATTGAAAATTGAGTGATGTGTTTTATGGAGTGTAAAAAGAATGCATGACAGATTTCGACTATATCATCTGTATTATATAGAAATATAAAAAAAAACATATGAGAGAGTTTATAATACAAAATATATTTATATTTTTCTTTCCCATCTCATAGATTATAATTTAAATATGATAAGAGGATGAGTGGGGTGTTGTTTTAATTGCTAAATTGACATGTTGATAGAAAAAACAATTGAAAATATGATAATATTAATGAAATTTAATTTAAAATAGGGAATGTGGAAGTGTGATGATGGATTCATGAATGGATATTAATATTCATAAATAAATCAAATGATAAAATCTAAAAAACAAAAGTTAGAGATGATGTTAATATTTAATCATTTAGAGAATTTTTAATTTAAGAAACACAAAAAACAAGTCTAGGAAATAAAAAGAAAATATTTTCTTTATTTATCACACTAATCCAAATTAAAATTATAATAAAGCTAATATAACATTCCAATGAAAATGTATAGAATAGTATTCAAAACTAAACCAAATTATTTGATTAAATACAAAAGTTAGAGTTTATACATTAAATTTTAATTTATAAACCGAAAAAATACTTATGAATATTGGTTAAAGGTAGGGTGACCAAACGTCCCGGTTTTCCGGGATTGTCACGATTTTACGTGCTCTGCCCCGGCGTCCCGAAAAATGTCAAAGAGATACAATTTCATTGATTCCTTGCTAATGGGATGTAATATGCCACACGGGACATGGAAGAGGGGGTGAAGACGCTTATGAATTATAAAATGTCTGTGACTGACAATGAGTGTTAAGAAGCCAGTGTTTTTCGATTTTAATCTTTGTAAGAGATAGTATTGCGAGCACGAAAATTTATACGTTTTGAAGGTTCCTGAATCATTTTCACTAAGGTTGAGAAAAATGTCTGTGTGTGTGTGTATGTATGTATGTATGTAACGAAGATTACGCAAAAACGGTTTGAACTAGAATGATGAAATTTGGTACATGGGCATTATTCAAAATTCGTAGTTTTCTATCAACTTTTGAGAAATGTAGCTCAACTGGAAGAGGGTCATTACCTACCACGATTTGATTTTTTTTTACTTTCCCGCATACTTCGTATAAGGGAAGTATTTCTTCTAAAGTGACCGTAAAAATAAAGATATATGTTTGATAGTTTTTCACATGATTAAAAATTGTATAAAACTGCTATATATAGAATTCCAGCTTGATTGAATCGCTGAAAGTTCCGGAATTATTTTTTTAACACTACAAATCTCACGCGCCAACACGTGATGTGGTGCCATCAACAAAGAGCCAAACATGCGCTGGTTTAATAAATATTATTTATTAATAATTTTAATTTATATAATTTAATTAATTTAATTTAATTTAATGTATGTTATTTAATCCAATTCAAATTTGCGAGATAGTAGAGTGGAGACACTCCAGCTTTTTTTTAATTTCATTTTTAACCAAATTTCTCTCTCTCTCTCTCTCTCTATATATATATATATATATATTATTTCAAAAGTTTTTTTTATAATATTATATAATATTAACTTATGTATATTGTAGTTTATATGGTAAAGTCGTATAGAAGAGGGTCATCCTCAAGTTTAAAAATTTTAAAAATACACATAACAAATAAAATAGATATATAATAAAATAAAAAGGACTAAAAATAGATAAAATAAGTAAAAAAAAGTAATGACGTTTTATAAATATATATTAGAAATTATTTGGGCAATATATACCTGTGTTTTTTAATAAATATAAAACGCACACTCCATTTACTTTAAGACAAAGAAAAATAATTAGAATGTCCAAAGAGAATAGCTTAAATATATATATATAACATTTATTTACATGCTTGTTTATCGATCTTCTTTACTTTTTAAACTTTTCTAATCTTTTCGCTCTATTTCTAGGATTCCATAAGAACATTTTGATCAATAGGACAATCTGGCGTGCAATTACAATTTGATGGCTAATTAAAATTCTTAAAAGTAATGTAATTTTACTTAAGTAGGATGAAATTATAAACGTGTGACTTTTTAATTAATAGTTTCACTTGTTAGATCCAGAAAAAAGTAAAAATAGATTAGCATTTTAAATTCAATGAAATTATATGGCTTCCTAATATCATTATGATAGATAATTAGTTTAAATAAGATAATCATTTTTTTTTTTAATATAATTAATTATAGAATTCAAACTAAGTTTCAATCGATTTTTTCTTGTAATTTATTTTTATTATATTATTTTGTATATTTTAGAAATTAACTATTTAAAATATATTTACTTTTTACTTTAAATATGAGTGAATGATTCAATAGCTTAAAATTTTAACATTTAAAATGATGAAATTTCTCCAATTAAAATAAATTTAAAAAAAAAACTGAAATAATATATACATCTGCCTCAGTGGATAATTATTATTGAAAAAAATAATATTTCTAAAAGTAATTTTCAATTTTATAAATAAATAATAATAATTTTTAAATTAAATTAAATAAATAAATATTATTTTATATTCCTAGTATTAAAGAAATATTTATTTTAATTAGTTGAATTATAATTAAATAATTTAAGATTTTTGTTATGTTTAGTAATATATATATATAATTGAAGGGTTGTAAGACATTTCTAAACATTAAATGGGCAGAGACAGTGTAATTGGAGTTGGTCTTTCTAATTAATGTCATCATTAAGCCGATTCTTGATCAAATTCCAATGAAGCAGAAACACAAATCCGACTTGCATTAAATTCTCGTTAGACGGTGAACGGATACGGAAATATACAGTGTCGTGCATGTAAACGTAAATTTCCTTAAATCCACACTAAATGAAGATCAAGTGAAGCACGAATGTCGAGGAGGTGCTAATGATTCAAATTTTATGTGGTTGATAAAAGTGGGAAGGAAATTATGAATGTTACTGATTATTGATTATATAGTAGGTAAGCATTATTTAAAGTAAGAATTATGTAATTTTTAGTACTTTATATTATTGTATAAAAAGTTTTAATATAAAAGTATTTCAAATTTTTGTTGAAAACTACTTTTGGTAATTTTTTTCATCTTTATAAATATTCATTTAAAATAATAATCTAGATAGATATGCATAAAAAATAACCATAAATGTTTAGATATAATATATAATAGTGTTAAATTTTAATAAATATTTATAAAAATAAAAAGAAAAAGAAATTTAAATTATTAAATATTAAGTTATTCCATATAAAAAACTGATGTATTTTTTGATAAATGTATGTATGTATGTAAAACAAAAATCTCGATTACAGTTGTAAAAAAGGACACTTGTTCATACATGTAGTAAACATAAGGTCAATTTAATCTAAATGCAAATTTGAATGCAAATGACGTTGTTTTGGGCAACCAATGAAGTGGCTGAGTGATTGGACCCAAAGGGGCATCAATGCTGTTGAGGTATAATGTCTCGGGTAAAATAAGCCATTCTTAATTTTCGCAATAATTCTTTTTTTTTTTCTAATAAGAATTCTTATTATTTTTAAATTTACTTATTCGTTTAATAATTTTTTTAGTATATTAAATATAATATAAAAATAAATATAAAAGTAATATTTTATTTATTATCAGTTCGCAATTTCAAGTTTTATTTTCATCGCTTTATATTTTATTTAAATATACTTTTAATTTAAAGTGTTAAATATTCACAATTGCCAGATATTTAACAATAAAAAAAAAACTGGATCAAAATACATTGTTTTTCAATGCAAAAAAATGAGGAATACTTTTGGTATTTTATAAAATGACATTTCAAGCGTAGCTAATAAAACAATTAAAAAAGATCCGAATTCCCCAAAGAGAGAAAAGAGCCATCCCTTAAAAGTCATGTCTCAACGCAAATGTTGCTCTGGCATTTTTCTTTTTCATTTTACTATTATATTCCCTCCCCTTCGCACTTTCCACCAACTTCAAACTCATTGCAGCCAACCAGAGTTCTATTTAACACATTTTTACTAATTTAAACATATAAAATAAAATATAACAAAAAAAAATTAGACATATGTCCATCCATTCTACATATTTAATGAATTTTAATTTTATTTTTCCTTTTAAAACTTAATTCATGATATTCCATGTGTGTTTTCTTGAAATATTATTGTTACTAAACGGAGGTTGCATATATACAAGGATTTATTGTTTGAAAAAGTATATTTTGCCTATATATAAATATTATTAAAAAAAAATTTCTGGTTTAATGGTTATGTCTTATTCGTCGAATTCCCCTTGCCAATATTTTATAATTGTCAAAACAGGTCAAAAATTAAATCCCAATGTAACAAAAAAGTTTGTTTTTTTATTTTTATCTCTATTAATACTAAAAAGTTTGTTATTTATCTGAAACTTTCAGGGCCAAATTCTCAATGAAAGTAAAAAATTCTTCACTAAAACAGTAATGAAGAAAATCAAAATTGTATATTTAACGTTAATAATGTAAATCAATACAATGATACATTTTTAAATTTGGAATTTACTTTTAAGTAAAATCACAATCAATAAATTTATATTTAAAATAGACATACATATATTTAAAATATATTTTGGTCATTTAAATCATTTTGATATAAATTTTATTGTCATGATTAATATTACAAATTATAGATATCGATTCATTTTTACTTTCCCGCATACTTCGTATAAGGGAAGTATTGGAATCGTCAAAAATTTCGACTTCGAGATTTCGATAGATCTTGACGTTTTAGACCTCCCTGAGTCGGAAAATACCATTTTTCGAATTATGTCTGTGTGTGTGTATGTATGTATGTATGTATGTATGTATGTATGTATGTATGTATGTAATGTCTGTAAGCAAATTTACTCAAAAACTAATCAAGCTAGGACTTCGAAATTTGGTACACCGATATTATTCACAGTTTGTAGACTTCTATCAAAATTTCGTCAAAATCGGTTAACCGGAAGTTGTACTTTACCTACACTGGTTGCGTTTACCTTTCAAGTAAAGTACCAGTTTGCTTCGAGATATTTGCTTCATATTTTGTATATAGATTTAAAAATATGAAAAAAATTGAGATACCAAATTTCATCATGATCTGACTACCGGAAGTTAGTTTTTTCTTAATTTAAAATTATATGACGTCACCCAGCACTTCATGACGTCACAGCCAGCCCTTATATATTATAAATAAAATAAAATTAAAAATATTTATATTATATCCATATCTGTTTTTTTTTATATTTAAAATATCAGTTAACCGGAAGTAGCACTTTATTCTATATATATATATATATATATATATATATATAAATGTTACCAAATATCAAATTTGACTAATAAACTAATACGAACTGGCTCTTTATCAATACCAAGTTTACACATTCTAAATATTCATTCACAACTCTTTATACCTATTTATATGCAGGAAAGTCTAGGGGAGGACACTCCCGCTTATTCTAATATGAATTTCAATTAAGTAAGATGATAAGTTAATATCATATATTGTATTTGTTTATTATCAATATATTGTAGTTGCATTTGTGAGTTATTAGAAATATTAAATATTTAAAAATAGGGCATTTTCTATTCAGCTCATATTTCTGTTCTATTACACTAGCTTACTGAAAGAATGTACTTACTTAGGTCAAAAATTTCTTTAGTAAGCGGAGTGTAGGAGGGGTGAGAAATGGGAAATCTTGCTGTCAGCTGTTCTTTCCTGCCTAATCAGCATTGAACAGCTCTTAACGATCGTGCCTAGAGAACCCTTGACAATCTACGTGGATCCTCATCATCCTTTTATTTGATAGACATCAAAAAATATCCTTGATATCTCTTTTAAAAACATGATCAAAAATTTTAATATCAATATCTATATATATATATAGGACCGTTCCTAGGGCATACGCCGCCCGGGTGCAAGAATAATTTTGCCGCCCCTTCCCTAACCCAACCCCTTCTCCCAAAGTTGTTAAAAATTTACAAATAAAAAAGATAAAGTAAAATTTAAGTTAATTTAGTTTTTTAAAAAATTGAAAAAAATCGAAAGTATATAAGATCCTGATCGCAAAATCATTTGACCTTTTTTTAGAACCTAGTGAAAAAAATTTAAAAAACAAAATGAATAAGTACTTTTAAGGCCGCTCACCCCCCCCCCCCAGGCTTGCCGTCCGGGTGCCCCCACTCCCTCCCGGTTTGGAACGGCTCTGTATATATATATATATTTATAATTCTTGATTTATTTTGTATATAAAATGCATTAAAATTTTATATTTTTTAAACTCTAAATTCAATTCCTAAAATAATCCCATTTTACCTTGTTAATAAAGTGTAAAAGTGGTATGAGTAACAACCAAACGGTATTCGGTCGATTAAGTTGGTGGAGGACGGAGTTGTTAAGTGTCAAAATATATATTATTGGTGATTTCTTAATTGGCGGGGTCGGAGCGCTACTAGCTAGCTACGTTCTTTATTATCCCAATGATCCTCGTTTAAACAAATTGTAGATGATAAAATAAAATTAAGAAAATTAAGTTAATAAAAATTAATTGATTTTAAATCAAATAAAATTCAACATGCATAGTACCCATTTATCATTCAGTTCTTTATCTGGGAGATAGGTCTATTTCTCAAGAAAACCACATTAACAGGACGTGGTTTGAAATATCCATCCTCTAAACATACTGACATGAGGGAGATTCCATTAATTTCTTCTTATACAAATGTTTTTAATAAGCAATGGACAATTCTTTATTTGTTTATGTTATCACTGTCAAAACATATGTAATTTAAATTTATATGTTGATATCAAGCCATCTAAGGATCTAGGTATAATCAATAAATAGGTGTTCTCAAAATTAATTTACTTACTAAAACTACCTGTACATTGCCACTGATACCTTCATGTGATGAAATTAATAATAAGTATGCATTTGTGTTTTTATCCTGGATATATTGAATAATATTTCATAATTCTTTTAAAATTTATTTAATAAAAATAATAATATCAATAATCAGGCACAAAAAAGGTTTGTTTTTTTTTAAAAAAAAGGAATAAAGAAAAATTAATCACTCTCTTATCTTTTGCATTATTATTTTTTGTGACTTTTTATCCATTGAATGGCTGAACGCCTCTATTCAATTTGTCTCATCTTCTTTTCTTCCAATGAAAAAATATATATAAAAAAAATCAATTTTAATAAATCAAAGGGATTCGTCTTGGGACGAATAATTTGTAAAACTCTGGTTCGAATGGGAAAATAAAATAATAATAATAATAATAAATTCTAATAGAATCTGAGAGTGAGGTTGTTTTTGGAAATTGGTCCCCAGTTGGGGGGGAGGGTGATTTTTTCAAATAAACGCCTCAAGCTTGAAAGGGTTTGTCTAATCTCTTGGGAGGTCCGTCAGCAACTGAAGAAGGTTGTTCCTGAGGGATAAAAGTCAATCCGATATCAGCAGCTTCTATGGAAATCCATCGAATTCAACCTGACCACTTTTTTTCAATGAAGGAGTGGGGATCATAAAGAGATGCGATGAGTCAGAAAAAGGGATGTTTTTTAACTCAATTTCTCCAGAGAAACAAGCAATTTTTATTATATTATTCGACTTTTCTTGCGATTTCTCGCCTGGCCATCAATCTCCACAATTGTCAATGATAACGACTGAATTGATTTCGATCAACACAAGATAAGGGATTTTTTGTATTGACTCTCATTTGATGGGAATATATAAGAAATGGTATCTTATTTTGCGCTGAACTGAGGATATTCAAAATGGTATTTTTATTCTTCTTCTCATATTTTTCTCATCAATTTTTTCGTAAATGAAGTTTGAAGATTACTTTTTCTCGGTCAATAAGTAATTTCTTTTAGAAATATTTATTCTATGTAAGGTGGTTGAATTTCAATGTTTTAAATTAAATTATATGGTATTGAATCATTAAAGGAGAAGAAAAAATATTAACTTGGCCTCTTAGAAATTTGTTTATTGAATTATTAGTTTAGTGGTAGACATATCAATATCTATTTCTATCAATAACTAATATAACAAAGAAGTAAAAATTAAAGTTAAAGGTCGATAAATAGATCACGTTAAGTTTGTATTTATATTATCCTATGAGCAACTATTGAGTATTATACATAATTAGTGAGATATATTTAATAATAAACACAAATCATTAGATTTAAAACAATTAATCCTCTCGATTTTTTTTTAATTTAGTTTTATCAATAATAATTATTCTTTTTTTTTATATTATTGTACTAACGCTGTTCACACCTCCTCTTCTAGCCCAATTCATTTACCCATTCATGATGCATGCATCATTTTTCGTTTTTCTACCATCTCGCTGGAGATAGTATTGCGATCACGAAAATTTTCCATGTTGAGATTTTGATGTTTTTATACGTTTTGAAGGTTCCTGAATCATTTTCACTAAGGTTTTCACTAAATGTGTGTGTGTGTGGAACCATGATTACGCAAAAACTGTTTGAGCTAGAATGATGAAATTTGGTATATGGGCATTATTCAAAATTCGTAGTTTTCTATCAACTTTTGAGAAATGTAGCTCAACCGGAAGTGGGTCATTACTTACCACGATTTGATTTTTTTTCCTCTAAACTGACCGTAAAAATAAAGATATATGTTTGATAGTTTTTCACTTGATTAAAAATTGTATAAAACTGCTATATATAGAATTCCAGCTTGATTGAATCGCCGAAAGTTCCGGAATTATTTTTTTAACACTACAAATCTCACGCGCCAACATGTGATGTGGTGCAATCAACAAAGAGCCAAACATGTGCTTGCTGCTTTAATAAATATTAATTATTAATTTTAATTTATAATTCAATTAATTTAATTTAAATTAATATATGTTATTTAATCCAATTCAAATTTGCGAGATAGTCGAGTGGAGACACTCCAGATTTTTTAAATTTATTATAGAGGAGAGAGAGAGAGAGGTTCAAATTATACTCGAATAGTCTATATATTATTAATATATAAGTATATTTTTTTTATAAATTTATCAATATAAATTTACTTTTAATTTAAATATTCTCAAATAATTTTAAAAGAAGCTTTTGAATGAACAACACGGAGCATTATATAAATAATAAAAAATTAATTTCTGCGGTTATTGTAAAGATATTGATATAATTTATAGCCTATAGATAGAATAAAATAGAAGTAAATAAGAATATTGTGATGTCATTTCATAGAAATCGGTTCAGCCAATTTTGAGTCTATAACGTCACAATGAAGGACATGGAAAATTCTAAAGTCATTTTTGGATACCAGAGGTCATGAAACGCGAAGATATCCAAAAAACTTTAAATTCTGAGCAATGTGCAGACAAAAACCATTTTTATATAAGTTATATAGATATAATATAGATATAATAAAACCAATTTTAATAAAAATTGCGTATCTTATATAATTTAGTTAAATACTTCTTTGTAAAATCTATGCGTCGAAAATAGATGATCTTACTTGTGTATAGTGGTAATAACATGAAGATTTACATGGTCCAAATGAATGAATAGTGAAAGGTTGATTATGTGATAACCAAACAAGTGAAAACAAGTGAGTAGATTAAGAATGCAATGGTAAATTAATATAAAATTAGATATAAATTATTAATTAAATAATTAAGAGAGATTAAGAATTGAATGGAGAGGGTTCAGAATAGGAATGTTGATGGTGCAGCCAAGAACTTTCGGGAACTGAAGAGATTAAAATTAATATATTATATTAATATTATAAAAATATTTATTTTTTTATTTGTTATTCATTATATTTTTTTCAAAATTAATATAAATACATAATTATAAATTTAAATTAAAAATAAACTAAAAACGTGTAATTTTCAATTTCGCACCCATAAAGAATATTTATAAGAGCCGTCTCTGAATCTATAGGTTTAGTTTTAATCACCATTTCAAAGAGGCTGCTAATTCCCGACAAATGAAAATGATTCTCAAAGTTGTTCATTGGCCACCAGCGTGACAGACCTGATTAAAATCGGCCGGTATTTTGTTCAGAATCAATAGAATCAGAGGGTTGGTTCCTTTTATCAAAGGGAAAAGTAAGGAACGTAGGATACGAAACCCGGAGCCAATTAACTCACCGACTCGGTTGATGCTTTATTTCTGATTACATCCGGGGAATTTCTATTTGTTTTAAGGATCTTGAAGTTTCATCATATATTCGAATCTCACTGAATTGAATAGCCATCGTGTCATAATCAATATTGCATTTACTACACTAGTATTATTATTTTCTTTAGTATTAAAGTTATGATGATATTATTATTATTATTATTATTATTATTATCATCATTTATATATATGTATATAAATATATATTTATGTAATCTCACCAAATCTCCATTAATAACATAATAAGAATCCTTGGGTCCTATTCATAGAGTTAGTAAATTTCAAATAAATTAGATCCAGAATGACAATAAAGAAATTGGAGAAAAATCTATCTATCTCTGTGGCTCTACGGAACTCGAAAGTTCTTGGCCGAAGCATCCACATTTCTCCAAGTGTCCCTATTCTGAGCCACAACCCTCCAATCCCTCTCCACTCCCATCTCTCTCACGTCCCTTCCTACATTATCCACCCACCGCTTGGTCTTCCAAGCGGGCGTTTCCCACTCGGTCTCCCACCCCAATATATTTTTCGCCATTCTTTCCTCCCCCATTCTAGCCACATGTCCTGCCCACCGCAGCCTTCTCGATTTTATAATTCTGTCTATATCTGGCGATGCATAGAGGTCATGCAATTCCTCGTTAAGCAATCTTCGCCATTCCCCGGTGACCTCATCTTTCTTTGGCCCATAAATGCTTCGCAGAATCCTATTCTCAAATACTCTAGATCTATTCTCGTCACCTAAGGTCATAGACCATGCCTCACACCCATATAATTAAACCGGTAAAATAATTGTTTTATATATTTTAATTTTTATCCCCTATGATAATAATTTTGACGCGATTGTAACCTCGCTTTAAACACTTCTCGAATATTATTATCTTTCGTTATTACAGAACCTAAGTACAATTACATATTCCAGAACTAAATTAAATAAAATTGGTGATAATGCCTCTCCTTGTTTTAACCCATTCCGAATTTCGAAAGTTTCTGATAGTAGATTCCCGTATCTTACTCTTCCTTTACTACCTACAAGACAAATTTGAATCATACGTACGAGTTTTTTTGGAATTACCATTAAGATCAATATTTGAAAAAAGTTTTTCTTGGTCTATTGAGTCATATGCTTTTGTAAAGTCTACAAACAATAGGAGAAACATATGAAGATATTTACTACAATGAGAACTCAGCTGATAAGGGTTATTTTCTTAAAGTAACTTATATTTTAGAACTTAATAAAAATCAGTTATTTCGATAAATAAATAAAAATAATTCTTACTTTTTTAAACATTTCTCATAAAAAAATAAAATAAATATAAAATCGAATATTTTTTTTAAGGTTTAAAAATTAAATTTAATTGGTTTAGATCATAGGTTGCCAAACTTTTTTTTAGTGGCCCCTTGCCAGGTTTTTCGGTTTTGGGTAGACCCTCAACATAACCTGAAATTGATTTTTTGTAAATTTCTAACTGTAGTGAAGTTTTGTGTTAAAAACTTAAAGAAAAAACAAATGTTAAGTTTTATACATTTATTAATTGAATTTAAATTAAAACTACTCAAAATAAAATTTTGTATCTGTTATATAAAATATAAGTAACATATAAAATAAACATAAAATAAACTAAGCAATAAGTAGGTAATTTTTGTAAAAAAAAAATTTACTTTTTTTAGAGCCTTAGTTTAAGAGTCAAATCGGAAAAATTTTACCTTTTTTAGAGCCATATTGAATTGAATTATAAGAGATAGTATAATGTAAGTAAATAGGCTTGAGAACCACTATCGTAGACCCCCATTTTTCATTTGATGAACCCCCAAATTTTTTATTCGCTGACGTAGACCTTTTGCTGGTGCCATAGATCTCTCGGGTCGATATAGACCACTTTGGGAATCACTGGTTTAGATGTTAGATCGTTCACCGACAGGCAAGTAAGCCTTAAATCTTTTTGATTTTTTTTTTATATTATAATATTTATCAATATTTTCAAATATTGCATTTGATTAATTTGAAATAATAACCGGACGATACGTTTAAATGTATACTTTAAAAATCAGATTTGTAAATATTAGATCAATAGAAATTCATCATTTTCAATGACTGATGGACATGGATCTAAAAATAAATAATCTAAAAAATTTTCTATAAATCTATTTAGTTTAAACAATATTTATTTAATATTTATGTTATAATAATTTGTATTTTAAAATTTCATTGCTAAATAAATATATTTTTTATTAAAAAAATAATCCAATGGATAATTTCCCCCTGATTGTTTTTCAACTTACTCTCGTTTACTCTCCCATTCTTTTCCTGTCACTCATATTTCACTTAAAAGTGAAAATAGATTTCATAATGATTATTTGAAAATTTACTACGCCATTTATTCCCTTTCCTGCTGAACCCTTTTTTTTAATTTCATCCTATAATAAATGGAAATCATTTAAATGATAATCGAGCTTACATTTATTTTTAAGCAATTAAACATGAACCACTTTAAAAGATTTAAAATAATTCGAATAAAAATATACAAGACTCATTTTTTTTTTTAAAGTCAATTAATTTAGAAAGTTGTCTGTTGTATTTTGGGAATATCATCTGACGTCATTCGCCATCATTGATATCAAATTGACATTGAACCTTTCCATTCAATTAGTTTTTAATCAGTTACTTTTTCTTTTGAATGTATTTATACATTTCTTTGATGTATTCTTTAATATTTTTGTTTATTTTAAACTAGTAAATTTTCTAGTATTTCATTGAAACACCTGAGGATATTATATTTCTTGTTTGTAATTAATCCTATAAAAAACATACTTGTATATTTAGTACAAACATCCCGAGTTATATTTTAAAAAAAATTTGATATTTCTCTATTACTATCTCGCCAGAGATAGTATTGCTATCACGAAAATTTTCGATGTCGAGATTTTGATGTTTTTATACGTAGGTTGAGAAAAATGTATATAATATATATGTAGACAAGATTACGAAAAACGGTTTAAGCTAGAATAATGAAATATGGTACACGGATATTATTCAAAATTCGGAGTTTTCTATCAACTTTTGAGGGTCATTATCTTCCACGTTTTCATTTTTTTTCCTCTAAAGTGACCTTAAAAATAAAGATATATGTTTGATAGTTTTCCACATAAATAAAAATTGTATAAAACTGCTATATATAGAATTTCAGCTTGATTGAGTCGCTGAAAGTACCGGAATTAATTTTTTTAATTTTTTTAACACGTTGACTGCCAATCACGCGGCAGCACGTGACGTGGTGTCATCAACAAAGAGCCAAACACGTGAGTTAATTTTTAAAATTTTTGAAATTGAACATAAAAAAGTAAAAGTTATAAAATTAAATTTAATATATGTTAATTAATTTATTTGAATAACACAATATATATACTATTCTCTTATAATTTAAAAACCTGACTTTAATCTTTCCCGAGACATATATATTTATGACCCTCTTGATGAGACCTTTTGAACAAGGTATTACTCATCCTGATCGGTGAGCACCAACCATTATCTCCTGTTAGCTTCAAATTATCAAGACTATAGTTGTCCAAGCTTTACGTGGATTTAATTACAATAGTATTTTATAATCTTTAAATCTATGATATAAATATTTTAAAAATAGTGATTTTTTCTGAAAGAAATGAAATTATTTTTATCTCCTTTAAATTTAAAAATAAATTTATCAAATAAAAATAATTAAACTTAAAAATAACTGTTCTTTATTTACATAATTATTTTTTTCAGAAAGTTTGGCTGAAGAACGGAGTCACTTTTTTCCCTAAAAACAATATCAACCGTTTTTTTTTTTTTTTTTTGGGGGGGGGGGGTTATGAACTGTCTACAAAATTTGGAATCAATCCTACATCTAGTGTGGACGTTAAGCCGTTTATACATAAATCACACAGAATACTAATACTAATAATAATAATAATAATTTTGTTTATCAAATTATTCTGTATTTATTCCTGATATTCGAATTTGGTGCATATTTTGTGTGAAAAACAAATTCCTTCTTCTTAGGGTAGATTTTTTAAAGTATCTATTTTAATATATATATATTCTCAAAAAAATATATAATTTTTATGAATACAATGCTACTATTTTCATTTTAATATTTTGTGAACACCCAATCTCGTTCTCCTACCAACTTGAAATTAATTAAATACTTTATTATTTTTTTTTTTTGTCTTTTTGTAAAGTTTTAATTATATCTTTGATTGTCCCCATTTCGTAAATTTATAATTTTAAGTGTTTTTTATGTATACGTTATTAATTTTGTTCGAGGTCAATTGCATACTAAAGATAATTTTTTTTTTTATTTTTTGGTGTATATCAAATAAGATGGAGAGGGATTAATTTCAATTTCAAACGCGTTTCGACTCTCTTTTCAAGCCTTTATTGCTTTTATTTCGCTTTTATTTATTTTATTCATCCATTTGATTATCTCTCTTATCACCTCGTCTCTTTTCTACCAACCCCCACCCCTCTACCCCTATCCTCATACCACTTAATTCTTCCCCCAGGTAAAGTATTTGTAAATTTTAGAAAAATTCACACACGTAATTGTTTATTTATTTAATTAATTAATTATTTCTTTTTATTTATATTTATATTTTCTTTATGATTTTAATAAGGAAAAATATTAAAAAAATTGTTAGGACGAAAGCACGTAAATTCATATTATTAACATTTATATTGCGTTTATTAAGTCCATTATATTAGAATATTGAAAAAAGCAATGAAATAAAATGAAAGAAGAGGGGATGGGAGGATGAAGAAAAGAAAATGAATGAGAAAAAAATAAGAGAAGAAAAAAAATGTTATATTTTTTTTAAGGTGAAATTTTTTATTAAACTCAGTGTGTTTTTTTTTTACTGTAATTAAATTATTATATCTATATATGTATATTTAAAAATAAAATACATAAATATCTTTTCCTATATATATTTTTAATTAATAATTTTCGATATCCTATATTTCATTTTATATATATATTTAAAAAGTGAGTAATTAAAATACATCGCAATCCACATAATGAGATTGGGCATGGTGAAGGGAGGTGGGATAAAATTGTTTTATTCTATATATTTCATTGTATTACTCTTGCAGTAAGCTTTATTTCGAGTACAAAATGAAAAGTTTGATCCTTTTTTTACATTTTTGTATAAAAAGAGGAGGAATCCCCAAATCCAAATTCCCTTAATTAAAGATATTTTTCATTAAATTTGAAATTTAATAATAATTATTACATAAATAAAAAAACATATCAAGTATAAATCAAATCTTAAAAAAAAATCTCTGGCCTTTGAACATCCTATACAGCTCTTATCAACCCAAGTAGAGCTGTTATATGATCAGTACAACAGATTCCCTTAGCTTTGATCATGATTTTCTTTATCAGAGGACACAACTTATTTCAAGTACCTTCCCAATTTTCATTATGTAAGCTTGGTGAACCTCGTATCAGGTCTAGAAAGAGAAAATTCACCTTGCCAGGCCCTGGGATCTAAACCGGGATCATGGAGTTGAAAGACAAGTGCTTTGCCATACGAACTGCATGTCGACTTTGAGATGAAATATTGACAATGTTAATTAAGAATTTACACAGCTTTAATAATAACTAATAACTAACTAATAAATAGCTAACTAATAGAAATTAAACTAAAATAAATAAGATAACCTGTGGCCAGGTCCGAACCGACCGACGGTTTGAAATAAATTAATTTCCAGCTACAGAAACAATTTCAAATAATTTTAATATATCTATTTATGTATTAAAAAACAGATAGGCATATAACCTAAATATTTTTAATTTTATTTTATTTATAATATATATGTAAGATCAAGCTGTGACGTCATGAATGGCTGGATGACGTCATATAATTTTAAATTAAGAAAAAACTAATAAAGATGATTTTTCTCAAGGATAAAACCAATACAAAGTGCATGATTCGTGGTGATATGTAAAAAATCTCTTCATATGAAATTTGGTGTGAAAACAATACCTCCCTTACTATCGTTGGTCGGTAAAAATTACTTTTAGGCCAATGTTAATATAATTATATAAAGATACTCATTAATAGTTTTAATGAAATGTTCTGAATATTTTAAGAAATAGTATAATATTCTTCATAATTCAAAGCAAAGATAAAATATTAAAAAGAATACAACATATCATGTTTAATAAAGGGATAAAAAAAAATTCTCGTATATTTATTTTTAATGCGTCGTTATTATTATAAGGGTGCGTGTTTCTTGGTTCTAATTTTCATAAACACCACGCCCGTCAACGATCGTTAGTATATGATAACAAATTAATAATTTAAATACACATTAATGGTTAAATAAACATTATTTATACCTACATATGATATGAATGTTTATTAAATTACAAATAGAAATAATATGCTGATTTTTGTCCTAGTTCTAAAAACTATTTATTTATAACGGAATTTTGTAAATAAAACCACATATTGATATATTATTTGTTATTGTAAATTTATTCAAAAAATACAAAAATATACACAACGTTTCGATTGCTACTTCTGCAATCGTTATCAAGTGACTGCTCTGTTCGAGTGTCCAGTGAAAAGTGACAAATGATACTTTATATAAGACCTAGGTCACCAACCAGATGGCGCTCTGAATTGCTTACAAATTCAAAATTACAGGAGAAAAAATAATTATTCTTAAACAATTAATTCAAAGATTATAAACTAAACGTGAACAACAATTATTTTATGAATAAATTGAGTTCTTTAATTTTACATTATTTATTATATTAATATTAAACTTAAGCAAAAGATTTTTGGCGGGAAGCAAGCCAGTTGTATTTGGAGGGAATTCAAACCGGTGTTGCCAAAAGATGATTCTCAGCAAATGGCAAGTGTTGAAATATAATTATCTAAACAATAAAGTTTCAAAGTCCTAAAAATAATAATAAAAATGATGATTAATAAATAATTTTAATGATTTTCAATTCACAAGATCCCAAATTTGATATATTAAGAAGCCTTTGTCTTTGTTCATATTATTCTTATTTTTCATCAATTCTAGGCTCTCTTTAATCTTTCTTTTCCAATAATTATGTTCAATTTGTAGAATTTTTGTAGATTCAAACTCCACCACATGACCAGTAGTCAACACATGCTCAGCTGTATTAAGTATCATTCGTCACTCGTCACTAGACACTCGAACAGTGCAGTCGCTTGATAACGATTGCAGAAGTAGCAATCGAAACGTTGTGTATATTTTTGTATTTTTTGTATTTTTTGAATAAATTTACAATAACAAATAATATATCAATATTTGGTTTTATTTACAAAATTCCGTTATAAATAAAAACAACCACCAAAGCTTTAATAATTTACTATTTATTTGGTTTTTCCAATTAAAGGAAATATTATATTTATGTGATAATCGGTGTTGGTGTCTGTCTGTCTGTTTATTTGTCCCATGTGACTTCAGTCGCGTGCCACGACCATTCACCAGATTCTTTAAGTCGATGTTTAAGACATCTTAAATCTTTCTTGGTATACTACATATCGTTTTATAAATTGGTTTCCCCATTTCCTCGAACTATTTTTTTTTATTCCATTCCAGCCATACATAAATTTCTTTGTTATATAATTCTAATGATGTTTAGTGATGCGAAAGATCATGCAATTCTTTGTTATTCATTCTCTGCCATTTTCAAATGCTTTCGTTTATCTTAGGCCCATAAAGTCAAACGATATGAATATAAAAGCAATTTAAATCTTTTGTGAAATTCAGAAACTTATTGATAAAAGACAGATAGAGATAGACACGTTAAGAGGAGGATTTCTCTATACCGCTGAATTCAACTAGGAAAGAGAATTATTCTAGTGTCTTTTATAGAATTTTTATTTAAAAAAACTCTAAATATCAAAGTACTATTCTTGATTATTAATTATAATTAATTATATTAAAAATAAAAAATAAATTGAAAAGAAATCAGAGTTAATTGAACTTTAGGGGAGAATAACATGGCTTTATGCCCACATTATATGTTTATGAAGAATTTTAATGAATAGAATATAAAGCAAAAGATTAAATAATATTAACATTTTTGAATCCCTACAGAATTTATATCAAACGAAGCAAGAGTGTTTTCGATTTTAATTTGATTATTTCATTTGAACTCTTATGAAATAAACTCATTAAGAATATTAAATATATATAACTACATACATCTGTTCTTCTCTTTTTGTAATGTAAATTATAATACTAACCGTGAAATTGTGTTTAGGCAATGATTCACTGGTTGAAACAACGAATGACCGAAGCTTACCTGAAACAAGAGAAAAAAAAGTAATGGTTACAAAGTGCGTCTGAACGTGGACATTAGAAAATGGTGAGAGGAGGGTTTGTTGGGTAGATTCCATTTGGAAAGAAATTATATCTCCATTTACGATCGATCATAGAACGTATTTGTTTTTTGTTTTTGTTTTTTGTCGTCTGTTTTGTCTTCAAATACAAAATGGAAAGAAAGAAAAAATCATCTGAAAATACGTTACGTGAAAAAATATAAGATATAGATTTCAAATTGGAAGTTTAAGAAAATATAATTTAAATATAATATTAAATTTATATATAAAGTTTAAATCATTTGATTGTAATTGTAATTATTATAAATGTTAAAATTTATAAATTTAATAATAATAATAATATTATCCGTAAAAATCTTTAAAACATAATTTTAAAAATTATCAATAAAAGAAATGTAAAATTAATAAAGAAAGATTTTTTTATAATTTTAAAAATTAATAAAACAAATTTGTTTGAATATCTAATATGTGATTTTATATGAAATTAAAATTAACATCATTACTAAATTTAAATAGTGAACAATTATCGATTAAAGTGATTAATCCATTTATAATTTTGATAAGTTTAAAAATAAAATATTGAAACTTGAAAATTGGAATTTTAAAAATTAAATACATATTTTAACTATATTCAATTAAATAGTTATTCACTTTTAAAAAGATATATATATATAATTCATTTAGTTAGCTTAATAATTATTCACGAGAAGAGATCGTACATTTTACCGGATTCTAAAGAATACGTGAGGAAACGAGTTAAAATATACATTGCTGTCTCTTTTTAGACACATTATCTGACAACTGGGCGGATTTCAACAGATAATTCAATAATAAGTCATAAAATAGAGAAACAATTTCTCATTATAAGATTTTTTGTGTTTAGTATAAACCCCCCCGATACAAATACCAAAATATACAATTACACACCCGTATATATAGTTTTATAAAAATAAACTCTAACTCAAATAATAGTTTCAAATTCAAATTTAAAAATAAAATAAATTTATAATTACAATTCAAACTAGTTCTACAAGAAAATAGCATTCATCAAAAAAAAAAAAAAAAATCAAATTTGTCATATTTAATTAAATCGATTGTGAGGTGTCATTTTGAAAGATCGTATTTGCGGAGGTAATTAATTTTGACAAATGCACTCATAGTTAGAGAGAATTCTGAGCTATTTTCAATATTATTATAAATTATTAATCTAAATTTCCATTAACCAATCAGTGGCGAATGAGAGAATTTTTTTAAAATGACAAATCACAGTTTCAAAGCCAAAATATTGGTAGGATCGACTGAGATTGAAAGTTTGAAAATAAAAGAAAAGAAAACGTTAATTAAGAATCTTAGGATAAAAATAGTTGTTTTGTGTGGAGGGCAAATGGTAATTATAGGAAAATAGCATTTGCCTAGGCAAAAGTCATTTGGCTAACTGTTTGTTGGGCAAATAGTTTTAATTATTATTTAATTTCAATTTGACTAGGAAAATAGCAGGGAAAATGTCGGACATTTATCGGGTCGATGACAAATGAACAAGACACACATACAGTGTCTTCTTTGCATTCCGTTCTTAGTAAAAGTAGCAAACTTGGAAAAAACTGGAAGGGAAGAAACAGAAAACAATATTCAAATATTATTTATTTTCAAAAAATCTTTTGATCAATTAAAACAATTTAATAAGGAAATGGATATTTTCAAAAAATGATATAAACAAAATAATTGGAAAAAAATTTTACTTATACTCGAATTATTTGGTAACAATTTTTTATTTTCGAATTCTTTGACTATATTGATAAATATATTTTGTTTATAATAAACTATCCTTAAAATTAATTGACTTCAACAGGAATCTTAATTACTTACGTTAGCACAACATATGCTTTCATTGAGCCATTTCACCAACATATTTATTTAAAAACAACGAACAAAATATACTTGTTTATTCAGATTACAAGTGAAAACATTTGCCCAACAAAGATTTAGCCAAATGACTTTAGTCTAGGCAAATTCTATTTTCCTAAAATTCCCATCTGCCTACGACATAAGAATTAAATTATCGAATTATTTAATTTATATTGTCTAATATCTTAATTAAAAAAAAATATAAGACTTAATATTGAAAAATTTGATTTCAATTTGTAAACATTTATAGTTGCTTTAGTTAAATATCAAAATTATATATTGAAAAAAGAAATGTAATGAAACGTAATATTTAAATGGGAGCAAATAGAAGTTTCAGGTAAAATAATAAATGAGTAAGTTTATTAAAAATCAATGTTTATATAAACAAATATATACTGTTTATAAATAGGATCACATATCCATTCAAAATAATTGAAGGGAAATAATAATAATAATTTCTCTGTGAAACATTGATTTAATAATAATAATCATTAATAATAATAATAATAATAAAGATCATTTATAGTTTGTCGTTAGACTAACAATAACATAAATTCATACCAATTTGTCTTTTCTTTTTTTTATTTTATTTGTAATATTAGAAAAGTAAAGTATATATAATAATTATGTTTTATAAATAAGTTTTAAGTAAGGTGAAAATTTTGAATAGAAATTCAAATTAAATTATATTATTTATGAATTCAAGTGAAGTTGAAATGGTAAAGAAAAATAAAATTAAAATCATGATCGAATCAACTTATTTTTTTTCTTTCTGTTTTCTATTGAAATATTCAAAGAGGAAGTTAAGTTGATTTGAAATGTTTAGCTCGTTTTAGTAAACAGTTCGATAAATAATAAATAATTTAATGAGTATTTTATTGATATATTATCAGTATTTTTATTATTAATTTTTTTAATAAGAAAATATTGAAAAGTATAATTAATCTTTTATTATTATTATTATTATTTATTTTATAAAAATTGTATATTAAAAAGCAAAAAACAAATTAAATAATAAAATTAAAGTTTTCAATAATAAGTTGACCTGTGTCCAGGTCCGAACTGAGCGACGGTTTGAAATAAATTAATTTTCAGCTACAGAAACAATTTCAAATAATTTTAATATATCTATTAATGTAATAAAAACAGATATGGATAGAACATAAATATTTTTAATTTTATTTTAATTATAATATATAGCTGGAGTAGCCGGCGTTGCCCGTGATCATAATAAGGAGGCTGTGACGCCATGAAGGGCTGGGTGACGTCATATAATTTTAAATTAAGAAAAACATAATGAAGATGATTTTTCCCGAGGATAAAACCAATACATTCGTGGTGATATGTAAAAAATCTCCTTATGTGAAATTTGGTGCGAAAATAACCCTTCCCTTCCTATCGTCGATCGCTAATACTACCACTTCCGGTTCACGGATTTGCACCAAAAGTTGATCAATTCATCCCACTGATGCATTAAGTAAATATACCAAATTTCATCAAAATCCGTTGAGCCGTTCAGGCTGTACACATCTATACGGACGGACGGACAGACATCATGCTAAAAATACTTTTTTCTGTTAAGAAAATGCATGATTCGTGGAGATATGTAAAAATCTCCACATGTGAAATTTGGTGTGAAAACGATACCTCCCTTACTATCGTCGGTCGGTAAAAATGGAACGACTCCTTAGCCTTCATTTTTGTACAGGCTTTTAAAATAGTATAAGATGATGATATCAGTATATGTATAAGAACCTCCCAACTCCACTATAATATAACAAAATTTATAATACTTAATTTTCTTTTAAAACAATTTTTTTTTAACCTTTCAATCTCTATCCCATTTTTCACAAAAGACTATATCTCTAAAATTTTTAAGAGATAGATTAATTAAATTAATGTTTAATCAAAAATAGGTTATAAAGAGGTAATAGAATAAGTCAGTGAAAATAATATTTTTATATAAGTATATTAAATTAAAATTATATATATATTATTATATTTTTTATATTATATAAAAGTAATACTAAATATTTTATATATTTTGCTATAATTTTAAAGATATTTTGTTATTCAATTCTAAGTTAACCCTTTTTAGAAGGTCTTTCTTTAGAGAAATACTTTATATATATATATATATATCTTTTAGTTCAAATAAAAACCAATGCTCTTTTTTTATCACTTTGAAGTTGATTCTGATTGATATAATATATATATATATATATATATATATAATACAATACAATAAAAGAATATATTTATTGTTGAAAAGTAAAGACGATCAAGCAATATTTTCTATCTAATAGCTGATTTATTTATTATTGAAAAGAATAAATCGATTGGCATTGAGAGAGAATGGAGAAAGAAGAGGTTGAGAGAGGAAATTGCGAATACCGAGCCGGAAGAATCTTGCTTTATGAAAGGAATAAAATGACGAGAAAGAAAGGAGAAATGGTCCTTATCGGATGGGCTGGTCTTAGAGAATTGACAGAGAGTAGATCTTGGAAACTATCTTTGATAATATGGAATCAGTCAAAAACTTAGCAAGAATTTACAAAGTAGGACTGATTCGGACAGGCAACTGAATGGAAAGTTCAGAATTGGCATAACAAGTTTAGAAACAAATTACAATACCCAAAACCTAATCTACTTTCAATTAAGAAAAAGTCCATTATGAATATGAAAGTTTTTTTTTTTTTTTTTTACAAATTTATCGAAATATTTTCATTTTTTGTTTTTTAATTTAAAGATTTTCTATTTTCTATTAAATTATAATTTATCAATTCATTTTTAAATTGAAATAGATTCTGGAATAAAACACCGAAACAGCATGTATAGTAATAAAAATTCAAATCTGATTAAGTTAGAAAAAAATATGAATGGGAAAAACATAAAATATTAGATCTAATTGTAAAAAGTTGATGACTGTAAAGGAGCTATTAACATATAATAGTAAATGATGATGATTAGTCTTACCAACTAATTTATTTAATTTCTCCCATGTGCACACCCCTAACAAGTTTAATTAAGTACTTTACATAATTAATAATATATTTTTTATTTGTCATTAGTTTACAATTAGTTTCAATATAAGACGAATTATTATATACTACAATATTATTTATAACGGAATTTTGTAAATAAAACCACATATTGATATTTGTTATTGTAAATTTATTCAAAAAATACAAAAATATACACAACGTTTCGATTGCTACATCTGAAGTGGACCCTCGACCAGTGCAGTCACTTGATAACGATTGCAGAAGTAGCAATCGAAACGTTGTGTATATTTTTGTATTATTTGAATAAATTTACAATAACAAATATCAATATGTGGTTTTATTTACAAAATTCCGTTATAAATAAAAACAACCACCAAAGCTTTAGTAATTTAATATCTACAATATTATTTTGTTCAACATATGAGTAGTATATATAATAGCTATTTATCAATTGTAAGAGAATACAAAAGGTTTAATAATAAGATCATAAATAATTATTTTAAAAATGCTATTGATTAATTTATTATTCATATTTTATTAATTAATTATAGATATTTCCATTTAACCTAAAAAATTATATATTTACAATATAAATACAAATTAAAATATGTATTTTCTTCAACGCCTGTGGATTTAAACAAACATGTGATATAAATTTGATAGAAATTAAGACCTTTCTAATCTTTTTAGTACGATTATAAATAAATTATTAATACTGATTAATATAGGCTCATTATTTCACAAAATAACTACCCTTTCAATTTAATTCATATTTTCATGGTTTATATGATGTTTACATGTATACATATTTATATTAGTCATATACCAATAATAATCCAATGAAATCGCCAAATAAATGTACATTAAATAGAATTTGATCTCATATCGTCGTCAAATTCAAATAATTTTCATTTTACCATCGAGATGAGCCTCTCTCTTGTCCTGTATCTGCCTCTTTCTCTATATTCACCCAATTTAATGTGCTATGACGAACCCTGAATCAGCGAACAAACATCCAATAATGAACATACAATGACCCACTGGAAACTTGTAACATTCGTACCCTGGTGTCGATATTTACCAGCGTTTATTCAACTCATCCAAATGAAACCAAGACCATCAAACTTAATTGGTTTAATTGTATTTTAAGCTAATACAATTAATCAATTAATATCATATTATATAGGCTAAATTAATCAATGCATTTTCCCAATTTATATTTAAATATAAACCCTCTTCCCTCTTTTTTTCCTTTATTTATTATTACCTAGATAAATAAATGAATAAAAATTGTAATTATTGTAATCTTATCTACTAAGTTATTCTTAGAAAAATAGCAACTTGATTATATAATTTAAAAATAAAATTATAAAATCAGATATTATATTATAATTATATATATCAGGAATACAATTTTAAAATTTATGAGTTTGTTAGAGAGAATAGTCGTCGGTGCTAATTTTAATAAATATATAATGCCATATTTTATAATAAATAATATAAATAAATAATAAACGGTCCATCTGTCACAGTTCTTATAAGAAATTTCATTGGAAATTTTATTTTTAAATTTGACCGATATATAAAAAATAATTTTTATATTTAATAAAAATTCCTCATCTAAGTAATTTTATTGTAGAAAAAGATGTAAATATTTAAATACAAATTTACTAATAAGTTTAGTGTTTATTTATTATATAAATTTGTTTATTCTTACTTTTTACTATCCCGCCAGAGATGGTATTGCGATCAAGAAAATTTTCGAGGTCGAGATTTTGATGTTTTTATACGTTTTGAAGGTTCCTCAATCATTTTCACTAAGGTTGAGAAAAATGTCTCTCTGTGTGTGTATGTGTGTGTGTATGTATGTAACCAAGATTACGCAAAAACGGTTGTTAACTTTTGAGAAATGTAGCTCAACCGGAAGAGGGTTATTACCTACAACGTTTTGATTTTTTTTCTTCTAAAGTGACCGTAAAAATAAAGATATATGTTTGATAATTTATCACATGATTAATAATTGTATAAAACTGCTATATATAGAATTTCAGCTTGATTGAATCGCTTAAAGTACCATAATTAATTTTTTAACTCTGCAAATCTCACGCGCCAACACGTGACGTGTTTCCATCAACAAAGAGCCAAACATGCGCTGGTTTAATAAATATTATTTATTATTTGTAATTTATAATTTAATTAATTTAATTTAATTTAAATTAATATATGTTATTTAATCCAATTAATATTTGCGAGATAGTCGAGCGGAGACACTCCATATTTTTTTTATTTTAGTTTTTCCTTCATTATTCAAAGAATATCAAATACAAATCATTTGTAATTCACCTTGTAAAACGTAATTGAAGTATATAAAGTATTTATTTAACTATACGAGTTTATGAATATGAAAAATAATATTATAATCATAATTAATAAATTATTATATTCATAGAGGAAGTTTATTAAACGAATAACTAAGATTAATTAATAATATATTTATAATTAAAAAGGAATTATTAGTGAATATATACAATATAATCGTTGTTAATTACCTGTTAGAACGTGCTCTCAGCAATTTTGGCGTCTTTTCCCAATCACTGAACAATCAATACTAAAATACTTTTATTTTATTTTATTTTAATATTTTAATATTCTTGTTCAAAGAATTGGCCGAGTCGTTTATCGCTTTTCAATGTAAAACATATAAACAATCGAATTATTATGACTGTGCCCGTTTGCCTCCTGCATTTATAAAATAAAGAGAATATCATTTATTTTTTTAATATATATTAATAATTAAATTGATGAAGAAAATAATTTAAAGAATGTTTTTCATTAGAAAAAGATAATCTATATAATTTATAAATGGATACATATTTTCTTTTCCAATTACATTAGAAACAATTTTTTATTTTATATTATGTTGTTATATATTATATACTAGCTGCTCAGAGCTCCTTCGTCGCTCTTCACATCTAGACGGGGGCTCCGCCCCCTGTACCCCCGAGTGGTACATAGTATTTGGTTGAAAGTAGTAAAAGGTTTTCATCCATTTTGTTTCAAACAATGTATAACATAAAACATTCATTTCTTATTGTGTGATTATTTAAAATATATTTTAATTTATTTAGTAAATTAATTATATATATTATTATTGAATATGTTATATCTATCTACTCGAAAGTTCTTGGCAGCTACAACCACATTTCTCCAAGTGTCCCCGGTGACCTCATCTTTCTTTGGCCAATAAATGCTGGAAAGAATAATCTGAATCTACTCTCATCTCCCAGGGTCATAGACCATGCGTGGCTCAACGGTACTCGAAAGTTCTTGGCAGCTACAACCACATTTCTCCAAGTGTCCTTATCCTGAGCCTCTGTTCCATCTCTCGTACGTCATTCCCTGATGTACTCATCTTTCTTTGGCCCATAAATGCTGGGGAGAATCCTATTCTCTGAATCCACTCTCATCTCCAAAGATCATAGACCATGTCTAACACTCATATAATACAACAGACAAAATAATTGTTTTATATATTTTAATTTTCATTCCCTTTTATAATAATTTTGATGAGATAAGCCTCTTTACTGCATGATAACAGGCGTTTTCCGATTGCAACTTCGATTTCAATTCTTCTCAAATATTATTATCCTTCGTGATTACATTCAATTTTTCTACATATTCAAATTCTACATTTTGTATGTTAATACTGCTCCTGTTTGTTTCTAAATATATTTATTTATCATTATTAATTTCAAACCTCATCTCTTTTCCTACCTCGATTAATTTTTCCTCGCTATCTGTAATTGCAATTGCCGAATCTCCTATTATATTTAAGTCGTCTGGGTCACCTAATATTTTACAATTGATTTCCACATCTTACTCTTTCTTTACTACCTTCAAGATAAATTTTAAGATCAAAATTTGAAAAAGTTTATCCGGATCTATTGAGTCATGCGTAGGTTTTACTAAAGTCTACAAATAATTAGTGAACAGAGATATTGAATTCGCGGTTGTTTTAATATCTGTCATAATGAAAATATTTTAATTAATGTTGATCGATTTGGCATGAACCCGCAATGATATCGTCTAATATTTCCTCCGCCTATAGTTTATAAGTATTGTATATGTTATAATAGAGTATAATATTTCTTGATCATTTCATTTCGATATTTTAATTTCATTGTTTGATTTTTATTGAATATTTTTAATTATAATAAAATTAGAGAAAATGCAAAGTTAGAGACTTGAGACAATTTATAAAAATTAATTTATAAAAATTAACGGTATAAAAGTATTGATAAAACTAAAGATAAATTAACAATATATACATTCATTAATAGTATTAATTTAAATTAATGGATTTATTTGATTTTTTATTATTAAGTTCATTTATTAATTTTTTTAGATCATAGTTAATTCCCTCCCTTAAAATAAAAGAAGTACCTATTCAAATATGGAAAGAATAAAAACAAAATAATTTAAGTTAAATATGATTTAAATATTTTATTATATTAATTAAAATGAGAACTTTTAGAATAAATTATTTAATTGAAATGATATTTGAATATTAGAATTAAAAATAAAAAGTTAAATATTATAATAATTCTTTGATTGGGAATCCCTAGAGTTATATACATTGTGTAAAATGAGTCCGCCAGTCAGTGGGCCACGCCTGGCTCTTGAATGAACAACACGGAGAACTATATATAAACTTTAAATCTATCTCTCTCCCGCTCACACACACTCCCACCTCTCTCCTCATCCCATCCTCCTCTCATTTCTTAGTTATTTCAATTTCCACAAATTGTCTTATTTTTAAAATATTCACTAATTTACTTTCTATTTTTATTCTTTAATCCTTAAATAATATATTTTCTATTTTATGTTAAAATGTAAATAACTTACATTTTAACATATTAAACTATGACAGCAAAAAAGTAAACGAATTACATACATACATACAAACAGTCTCCTTTATATATATAGATATAGATTAGGATATTTTATAGCCTTTTAGTGTTTTTAATTATATATATTAAATTTAATTATTTATGAGTGATAAAAAGTCATGAGGGTCTCTTAATTTATAATTTAATTAATTTAATTTAATTTAAATTAATATATATTATTTAATCCAATTCAAATTTGCGAGATAGTCACTCCAGATTTTTATGTATTTATTATTATTTTAGAAAGAGGAAAAATAAAACATTCATTCACACATTCCTCAACCTATGATTTTCTAATTTTTAAGTTCAAATTTAATTTCTTACACGGTTTGATCCTGGTATGTATAATTGATCGATCTTTGTGATTTTCATCCTTTTTTTAAAGTAAAAAGTAGTACGTTCATATTAAATTATTAAGAAAGTCACTTTTTCGAAATTGATTAATATCAAGTAATTATTAGCTTATTAGTTAATAATAAATAAAATATGATTTTTAAAAATAATTTCTAAATATCAATTAATGATTAATTCTAAAACAAAATTATTAATAATGAAAACAGTTTCACACATCAATAGGTTTCAATTCCTTCCTACTCACTATGCCTTTAACTATAAATTATGTTTTAGATACTATTACAATATCGGTTTCATGATTATCAAATTTCATTACTAAAGGCAAAATTCGATTAATATATCGGATATCGTATTTTGATTCCTTTTAGAGTATAAAAATAAGGTTAAAGTTGAAATTGGAGAATCAACGAGAAGATAATGGTCCATAAAATTAGAAATTTTTTAATGATTAGTTGTTGGGAAATTAATTTATATTTTTTTTAAAAAAAAGAGAATAAATATAATTAATAATAATATTACTTAGTCTAAATTTAAATTTAATTACTTGCATGGTTCCATTGTGAGGACTGGGATGTTGCGCTCTTTCAACAGAAAAAGGAAGAAGGCTATTTTAGAGAACTCGGAGAATCGCACTTTTGTGAGGCCATATGGTAAATACTCAGAAACATGTATTTCTAAATCATTTTTAATTTTTTCTTTTTTTTTAAATTTTAATTTCCATTTTAGGAACTTTTCAAATGACTGTCTATCTATATACTCTATATCATAAAATATAATTTATATTTTCATATTATAAATTTTTCTAAATATAAATACACTACCCGCAAAAAAGAGGAGCAATTTAAAAATTTCAATTTCTCTTCCCTTCATTTCTTTATTTTATACTTTAAATCTTATTATATTAAAATTTATCTAAATACTGATAATTTGTAATATTTTAATAGAGAAAATAACAATTTGAAGCAATGAAAATCGATTATTTACTTATTTTCATAAATTCGTTGAACAATCGCAACGAAACTGCTCCAGATTTTGCTCAGACTGCGTACAGAGAGAAATGTTTCAATAAGTGCTGACAGTTAGAAGATTAGCTCAGGCAAATTTATATCCCAGAAAACCATAGACAGGACCATTGCTCTCTGTGGAACACAGAAGAGCACGCCTTGCCTTTTCCAGAAAATACAGTCACTGAACAAAAATTATCTGGAAAAACGTTTTGTTTTCAGATGAATCCAGGTTCAATTTATTATAGGACCATATTTTTAATATAAATAAGATTTAAAGTAGAAAATAAAGAAATGAAGGGGAAAAAAATTGAAATTTTTCAAGTGCATCACTTTTTGCGGGGCAGTGTATTTTTTTATAATTAAAATAATTTTTCTAAATAATTATATACTATAAATAATATTTTAAATCAAATTAAAAAAAAGGTTATATTTTCGAATATCTGATAATCATAATCAATTAGACAGGAAATCTTCTCTATATTACATTGCCATTCAACAATAAAATTTAATTTCTCAGAAATTTGAGTTATTGTTATTAATTAATATATTATTATTATTATTATTATATGATAATATATTGTAGTTTAGATTAATTTGTTATTGGAATGGGAAATTTGAAATGCGCCGGATTGGAAAGAGTTCATTTGAATATAAATGAACAAAGTTATTATTATGCTATTGTATAGTACGTTGTTAATATATTCTATCATAAGTGATCGAGATAAGTTATTAGAATTGAAATTCAATTTTCAAGAGAACAAAAATTGGAAGAGAAATCATTGTATTTGATTTTCTTCTTACGATATTAATAGGTAAACAACTAAATAGTAGATAATGTCCTTAAATACCAATAGATATATAAAGAAAGATTAATCACAGATAGCATACCTCAATTTTAAGTGAATCTGTATAGGTTTTAAGTTAAAATGATAAAATTGTAATAACAAATTATTATTTTTGGTTTGTACCATATACATACTAGTAAAATTCGATTAATAGTGTAATTACCGATACTAACTCACATTTGTTCATATTTAAAACCTCATCAAGTATGTATATATATAAATTCAAAGTTATTTTTATTAACTGTGTATATTTTTTAATTAAAATAAAACAAAACTGTTAAATTTCTATACAAATCATTTAAACAATTGACACACACAATTAGTTAGGTTTTTAGAGTACATATTTAATTAATTTAAAAAATAATATACAGGGTGGCGCAAAAAGATGGGAACTTTTGAAGAAAGAAAAAAACAAGAACAATTTTTTTAAAAATTTATTCAGGGTGCTCAATGTACACTACAACATTGGAAATTAAAGAAACATTCTACTTTTGAAGATAATATCGCGAAGATGATGTCTGTCTTGCTGGATGCATTTGAAAATTCTGCATTACCTGGTGCAAAATGTCGAGTGTGGTACTGCTGCGATCTCCTCTGTAATCCTTGTTTTGAGTGCTGGTAGGATTTTGGGACGTGTATTGTAGACTACACTCTTCAAGTAATCCCATTAATAAAAATCGCACACTGATAAGTCGGGGGTACGAGGTGACCAAACAATGTCACCGTTCCTGGAAATGACGTGGTTACCAAACAGGCGCCTGACCACTGAACCAGTATGCTCAAAATTGTTAACCCACGTTCGAATTGCACGTTCTTGTATTATCTTCAAAACTTGAATGTTTCTTTAATTTCCAATGTTGTAGTGTACATGGAGCACCCTGAATAAATTTAAAAAAAAAATTGTTCCTTGTTTTTTTCTTTCTTCAAAAGTTCCCATCTTTTTGATCCACCCTGTATATATAGGAAAACAAATGAAAAAACAAATAATATAAACAAACATCGAGAAAATAATGACAATTTTTAAGAGTTAATGATCTTACTATGGTATTAACTAAATAGTATAAAAGAAAATAATTTATAAAATCTTTTAATGAAAACAGGAATTCTGAGAAAAGGAAAGAAGATTGGAGTGGAGGGGAGTGTGGAGGAGGTGGTAACACAGAATTGTTTCGGAAATATAACAGTTTAACTAGTGTTAAACTTGTAAACGTAATTCAACGCTTTTGTTCCTTTGTCTCGTTATAATGAAGACAATTTGAATTGAGGAATAAAGCGGAATATGGATAGGAACAACGTGAGCTCATCATCAGCCAAGCCTAAAACTAAATCGCGCGTCAGTTTCATTTATATTATCTTGACATGAGGGAGTTGGAAACAATAAATGAAACAGAGAGATAAAAAAAGAGAATTTGATATTTTATATCATACTACTTCACTGTTAAAAGATGCACCACTGAAAAATATTATTATTTAGATCGAGAGTGTAAGTAAAAAAAAAATAATTTGAAATAAGATCCTTTTGTAGTTATTTTATATTTTATAATTTATTTATTTATAATTTTCTTAAACACACAATAGACCTAGAAAGTATAATGGTTTATTGTTTAATCTTCCCTTTATCCATAATAATTCTACTATATCAAATCTAAATCCTTGTCAGTTTTTACTTATCTATTTAGAGTAAATGAATTGTGTGTGACTTGTTTTTATTATATATTTCAAACTATATATAAAATATAGAAATAAATATATAGAAATGACAAAAATATTTTTTTTTTTGAAAACAGAGTCTAAAAGAAAGCATAAAGGTCCCATAAATTAAAATATAAAATATCAGACATTTGCACATTATTTAAATAAATATGTTTTTTATGAAACCCGGGTAAAAAAATTATTAAATAATAAAAAAAAGAACAAAATGATGAATAAACCATTCAAAACTTTAATTAATAATCATGGAAAAATGTCTACATTCATTCATTAATAAATTATATTTTCAATTCAAATATAAATTGTAAAAAAATATTTATTCGATAAAAATAACATCATAAATATTGAATTTGGATCAAAAAAGCAAAACTACATGATATTCTGAAAAGAAAAAAAAAAAAAACAATTCTTCATATTTATAAAAGTATTTTAATTATAAAAATTCATGATTTTAAAAAATGCCAAATTTTGAATATATCAATTATTTATCTGATGATTACTATCTACACGGACATCTTTTTGGTAATTTTGGAATATCTAGTTCGGTTTTCCACATATTCCCACATAATTATTTTTATAATGATGTACCATCAAATCTTTTAACAATTAATTTTCCGTTCACTGAACATTCTATAAAATATGATGCAGTGTGATAGTTTCTTTATTATTTTTACTTTGGGTTATATATATATATATATATATATATAGAATGAAATTGCACGATATAATGATTTAATAATAAAGCGATGATTATTTTACATAATTCTACACATTATCTATTTATTTATCAATAGGAACAAAAACTAATCTTTGTTAGATATCATATTATCATATATATTTTATCCATTTTATATAATATTTTACGAATATATTATAAAAACTTAAACAATCTCGATAAATGAATATACCTCTATATTAAAGACATTGGATTCAATAAAACCAAAATAAAATTTGTCATTAAAGTTTTAAAAAAGTTATAACATAAGTATAAGTATTTATATATAATAAAATATGAAAAAGATTAAAAAAAACATTAGTTTCAAAAAAATTTCAATTTTTAAATTTATCGATTATGATTAAAATGGATTATATTTCGAAATATATATGATAGTGTTTTTCAATTAATTTTGCCAATTAAAATTATACAATCGATTGATATGCAATTTTAATTTTTATATTTAATGAATATTTTATTGACACACTTTCTATCAATGTAATGAATGTTATTTTAATGAAATTTCTACAAAAAAACACAACGCAGACATAAAAGACAATAAAACAAAAACAAAAAAATTAAAAATAAAACCATATTTAATCGAAGGCTTCCCATTTAACTATATTGTTAATAAACAAAATATATATAGGTATATAAAGTTTATATTATTCTAATTTAATAAATGCACTCAATGGGTTAATAAAAAGGCAGTAATTAGAGTCATTATCGAATCAAATGAGGAAACAATGATATCACAATATATAAAGAGAAGATAATGATATATATATATATTCATACTGTTTATTTTAAAAATAAATTTATTTAAAATAATAAAATCTAGATGAAAAGTATTGTAATATATAAGCTTAAAGGTGCATTTTGGTATGCAATGGTGTGGGAAGATTATTTATTAAACACATGTGAGAGAATATAAAGATAATTCTAGAATTCTAGTTTTAAAAAACTCATAGAAATGCATCCCATCTGGTCCCCATTTGATATACCTCTTCGTTACCCAAAAGGGAGTAAGGGTGGACAATTTTGCCAAGTGGCATTGGAGGGGATGATGACCATCTACATTTTTAGACATTTTTGATCATTCTTGGATAGAGTGTAAGGGAGGTGTGACTTCAGACTAAGTGACAAAAACTACAAGGATCATTCCGTTGAGAAGAAGCTGTAGCCTGCCCAGCTAAAACGGAAAATACCATACCTTGAGGAAATAGCCAAGAATCATCACTTGAAGTCTCAGTGTTCCCCGAACTCATTATTGATTTGAATAACAGCTAAGTGGTCGACCCATAATTAAATAATTGCAATTACTTAATGAAACTCAATTCCATTCAATTTATAATCTTCCTATTTCTAACGGTACCATTCAATTTCTTCAATTTAATATTAATTTCATTGTTATCTATTGTAATAATATTAATTCTTCTATTTTTATTAAATACATAATTTTAGTTTGATTTTATATATGCATTTTTAATCTGAACCAATTCAATTTTATCATTTCTCTTATCAACCTTCGCGGATTCATCCAATATACGACAGTATATATTTTAAAATTGATAAATTAAACAAAGACTTCAGCATTTCTTGTATTATAGATAATAAAAATTTAATAATTATATTAAATATTAATAGAATTTTATTTTTTGTTTTGGGACCTATGCTCTTTTATTCCTATAAAAATACTAATACATTTTGTTTAAATTTATAGAATTTTTTAAATTGTTAAGATTTGTAACTTGATTTTTAATTTCTCTACTCAAGACTATACGATTTGATCTATACTCAAATGATTTTGAAATTCAATGAATTAATAAATTTAATTGTGTAAGGCATATGTGTGAACAATCCCATTTTCGAAAAGAACTGGTTGTCAGCAGACTGCAGGAATTGCTGAACTTGCTGTGGAACAAACAGTGGACATCTGAAGTTCAAACTAGTGTTGTTTATGGAGTCTATAAGCCTAAATTTTTAAAATGTATATATCCAAAATTTATCTAATCATCACTTGGGTATCCAGAGTCTCCCCACCACTACATTAGACATTTTCCAGCTTAATTCTGCCATAGATTTTTTAAATAGTATAATTTAAAGATTTTTATATTTTTTTTTTAAATTTTAATTTGATGATATATAATAGTAAATATAACATACGGATGTCTCTTAAGCCTGACAAAAATGAAAAAATGAAAACTTTACTAATGATGTGTCTATTACTTATACAATTAAAATACCAAATATATGAATATATAATATAATTAACAATAAAAAAAATACAAAAATTAAAATAATATAAATATACTTACACATGTTTTAAATGTATTACATCATAAATTTAAACAGGTTACTAGTATAAAAATAAAAATAATAAAATATATGTAATAAAACGGGGTGTTTCACTCCATTTGTTTGCAATAATGTCGTCAGTTAATCACTCCATCCAACGATTACTAGATAATTAGATTTTTTATTCAAAGTTACAAGGGTATTGATCCAGGTCAAGTGATGGACCGATGCTTTGCAACAACCATTACTCAAATTCTACAAACCATTTACTATGTCGACATAAAAAAAAATATTATAATATGAAGAAATTCGAATAGGAGGATGTAAAGAATATTTTCGACAGTCAGTCCATTCATTAATCTGAAAAATTGTAAATCGCCTGGAGAGTATAATAATATTCATAATTCATGCTTAAAAGTCACAATGATACAATGTTTATTTAATATTAGTAACTTGATGGGCGTTTTTAGGTTATAATTATGGAAGGGAATTTTATTTTATTAAACCATCATGAAAAGAATAATAGTGAAAGTAAGACAGCAAATTTTAATATATAATATTAATATTATTATTATTTAATTAGAATAATTATTATTCTCCTAATATCTCCCCTTCCTTCATCAACCGAAATATTATATTCTAAAGTTCAGTCTTATATTAAAAAGGTTCTTGAAAATATTTATTTGTTAAAAAATATTTACAAAATGTATTAAGATTTGTAGTTTTTATACCAAAATCAAAATGATTAAATTATAATAATATATTTAAAGTAAATAATTTTTACCAGCAGAAGAAAATATATGTAGGATGTAGGTATGATGACCTCATTTAATTCGAACAGAATAGTATTTTTTAAATTATTTAATAAAATGACGTTTAGTTAAAATAAGAAATGTTTTAATTAAATTTAAAATGTAAGTTTACAATATATTATTATTCTCAATAATAATATTAACATATTATTATAATGTTTTCAAATTTCATCTCTAATCATTATAATAATAAATGACATGACATGAAATAGACATAAAATTTAGTAAATAAGTACAAATTACTATTTTAGAAATGAAAGTAAACTAGGGATTAAATAATAATCTGTGATACTAATCCATAAAAAGAGATAAATTGAAAGATAACTAAGTAGTGGTATTTGATCTTAATTAATTTTGATTACCTACTTATACTTATAGTGTTTAATAAGTTTTTTGATTGATCTTTAAGAGTGTGTGTGTTTTAAATTGAATGATACTCTCTATAGTGTACTTATAAATATGTCATCTTGTTAACTTCATGACAAATATATTTATGATATGACATTAGTTTTCTGTAAGTATTAATTGAACGAAGTGTGAAGTACATTATTATTTTATAAGAGTTGAATATAAAGGATTAGATAATAAACTCCTTTGATGGTTTTATGAGTTATAATTCTAGTTGATATAAACTCATTTCGAAATTAACCCAAAGAGAAGAATTTAAAAGAATATGGGTGGCCAGATAGTGAAAAAGTAATGTGTCTATGTTCTATCTATTTCAAAGTGAATGTAAATACATACTTAGTGGTTGAACAATCTAGATGAATAAAGAATAAGTTGACCTGTGGCCAGATCTGAACCGACCGACGGTTTGAAGTAAATTAATTTCCAGCTACAGAAACAATTTCAAATAATTTTAATATATCTATTAATGTAATAAAAAACAGATATGGATAGAACATAAATATTTTTAATTTTATTTTATTTATAATATATATGTAAGACCAGGCTGTGACGTCATGAATGGCTGGATGACGTCATATAATTTTAAAATAAGAAAAAACTAATGAAGATGATTTTTCTCGAGGATAAAACCAATCCAAAGTGCATAATTCGTGGTGATATGTAAAAAATCTCCTCCTAACCCTTCCCTTCCTATCGTCGATCCGGATTTGCACCAAAAGTTGATCAATTCATCATACTGTAATTATACCAAATTTCTTCAAAATCCGTTGAGCCGTTCAACCTGTACACATCTATACGGACGGACAGACGGACAGACATCATGCTAAAAATACTTTTTTCTGTTAAGAAAATGCATGATTCGTGGAGATATGTAAAATCTCCACATTTGAAATTTGGTGTGAAAACAATACCTCCCTTACTATCGTCGGTCAGTAAACATTGGATGCTTTATAAATATATAAATATATATACTCGTATATCGTATATTCAATCGATGAAGATTCATGTAAGGGAAGCTTCAACATCTTAATTACTTAATATATATATATATATATATATCTTCATGAAATATATAAATAATTAATTAATTTTATATAATACTCTATGTTTAGGCATCGCTAAACATTTGTTTGGCAAATTTTAAATTTGCCCCCCACTTCTTTCATAATTTTTAATTTAAAAAATTATATTATATATATATTATTAATATATAATTATGTGGACAAAATATCAGAAGTCTGATTTAATTATTGTAATTTTTTAAAGGGGAGGCAAAATTAATTTTTTCCGAAGTTGGCATTACCGAATCTTACCTTTTGTTTTTGAAGTTTATTTAAACCCTAAACATCCATCTCCCACCCTCACTCACTCATTCAATTTTCTCTCATCACGCTACTCCCTATACAAGAGTGTGGCCTCCATTTTTTGGAGTATTGTGTAGTGTTGTTTTTTATATATATTTAATTTTAAATTAATTTTCTTTAAAATTAATTTATTCATTTCTGCAAATCCTATTGGTTTGCATTTTACAACGCGGATGAGAGTATTCGGTGAATTTTCACTTGCCATTTTTCTATGTTTTGATTCGGTTTGCGCCATGTGTAAGTTCTTTTTTCCTGTATTATTACAAGCAATTATTTGCCTTATCATGTTAATTTTTGTTACTTTCATTAATTAAATATATAATTTTTATCTTATATTAAAAGCCGAATTCGAGTGCATTTTCTATTTTTTACAATCCTTTTTTTTTTACTAACTTCTTTCTTTTGGATAAATTTTTAGTAGATTATTTATCGGCCAGGTACCTTACAATCTTCCTTTCCAAGAGTCCGATTAGCCTTATCCAATCCTCATACTTATTTTGCATATTTTCTATAAATATTGCTGGCGACACACACGGTCAACCCCTTTTTATTATATCATTTATTCCGTACCTTTCATTCATTTTTTGGCACTATTTTCCATACCATTTAATATACCTTTCTATTTTACTCTTTTTTACTAAAATCTTCCATTTGGAAGATTTTTCCCCCGTTTCGAATACATTTCCAATTTTCCCCCCGTGCCGTTTCAGATTGACGACACGTAACAGAACGAAGCCAATTTTCTTTTAAATTGTCGTTTCGTCTCCCGGCTCTAAATACACTAGAATTTATCCAATTAATTAATTTAATATTTCTTTCAATTAATTAATTAATTAATTAATTGAATATTTACCTTTTTTATTAAAATTTCTAAATTCATTAAAAAAAATAAAATATGGCTTTATCTTTATCTGAATTAGCTGAAAACAGGTTCAAAATGATTCAGATGAAACTTGAAAGTTATAAAACTGTGCAAACGGGACTAATTATGCATGATCATTTTAAACTGAAACTTTTTTATAAAACTGGCGCAAAGCTGAATCTAAATATAGATGATTTAGAATCATTTATAATTGATCATGAATTGGGGCAATTATTACCGAAAATTCACCAAGCCCGATCTCATTTGAGATCAATTATTCAGGAGGTATCAGGTGATACCTCCCCTACCATATTTCAATCATTTGAAATTTCTGATTTGGATGCGGAGCATTCCAAACGTTTGTTTAATCCGAACCTCTGCGGTGGTAATCCTAATCCGTCTTTATCTGCGAGTCAAGCTCCACGCCTGTATCAGCTAGTGTTTCATGCTGGCAATATGCATCCATCATATATGGAAGTGTCTCATGAAGAAGCTCCCTACAACGAGGCCACATCAGAAGACACAATATCAACAAAACCCTCTCCCGAGGAAGAAGAGGATATAAAAGATAAGTCAATTACATTATCTTGTGAAAATATTCAGTCCAATACTGAACCCAATAATTCTTTCCACTCGGTTTCCCCCGTGGAATCTATTAAAACTATTTCCCCCGTGGAATCTATTAAAACTATTTCCCCCGTGGAATCTATTAAAACTATTAATAAATACAATAATGGACTTAATTTTAAATATCGATTTAAAACCCCACATTTCAAATTGTATTTTCCGAGAATTTTAATTCGATTTTATTTCAGGTCGCATATCTCATCGTTGCATAAGGAGAGAAAACTATTCTCCCAATTTAAGAATTTACATGTGCTCGAGAGGGATGGACTGGTATTGTCTACAAATATCGACCTTTCGAAGGCTCCTGTGAAACCTTTTCTTTCAAAGGTTTATTTCAAATTAAAAGAAGGTAACGGTACCATTTTAGACTTTTCTTTTTCGAAACAATCAGAACCCCAGATGAATTTAATTGCATCTTGTTCAGCCTTCTTATATAATTTCAAACCATTTCTTTTTAAATATGAAATGGCTGCTAGAAAAATTGAGAAATTTTTTACTTCTCAGATAAAACGCATTTTTTCTGGCATATTAATTAATAAATTTCATATCCGCAGTACATTTAATTTCATGAATATTAAATTCATTTTCTTCTTATCGGCTTCTTTTAAATTTCAACCAAAATATAATATTTTGTTAAACTACAACCTATCTTGGCTAATTTCCCCTTCGCCTTCTCCTCATATAAATAATTTAATTAGGAAGGCGGCCAAACGATTAAAATATCATCTGAAAAGGGTTCCTGCTAAATTCAAACACAAAATTTTTATTTTTTTTCGAACCATTATTTTTCTGGCTATTTTGGAATTATTTTTGGAGAATACTTGTCCAACTTTCTCTTTGAACAAAAAAAAAAGGGAAAATTTTATTGTTTCTTTTAGCACGTGTTTGAGAGATATTTTTCTCTCTCAAGGCATTCGATGGGAAATGTTAACCCTGCTCATGTTTATGTTTTAGGATAATAAATTAATTTTAAGTTTCCATGTATGTAAACAATAAGATATTTAGTCGTATTTCTTTAAAAATGTAACAGATAGGATTGGTTGAAAATTATTATACAATATTTTTGTAATATCTTTAGACCATTAATTGTTTCAAATTAATTTATTCAAATTTTGATTATTAATATAACAATTAATTATATATATTAAAGTTTGGATTATCCAATAAAATTAATTTAGATATGTTTATTTTATATTTACTATAAGTTTTTAGAAATTAAAATTTATATTTTAAGCTATTAATTTTAATTCACTCCTTGGAATAATTATTACGAGTTTATACATTTTGTAATACTCAAAATTGTAATATGTGTTTTGATCAATTTTAAATTTTCTAAATTTCATAAAAGTAAAATGATATATGCAAAGCCTTTCCATATGAGCTTTTAATTAAATTAAATCAATTTTCTGAGCTTTTTGGAAATTCAAATAAATATTCAATGTTAAAACAATTGACTATTTCAAAAATTATTTTGTTTGGTTTGAATTAAGGTTTTTTACATTTTTAAATAATCAGAATAATTTCGATGCACTGATTGTAAGATGTTTCATATTAATGATTAAATTAAATTAAGTTTGTTGATTTTCAATAAATTTAAATAGGGATTTTAACAGATGTTATATTTAAAACTGTTTTAGGTGCTATAATCAATTTTAAATTGATATTTCTTTATTTATATAAATTCAAAATATATTGCAGACAAATTTTGTTGTATCAAACATTCAGTGTTAATTATGGTCTAGCATCTTAACCTTTATTTTACTATAACGGTGCTAATTGAAATTTCTATAGTTGATTAATAATCTCTTTTTGATAATGTTTGTTGAAACTTTCCATAGTATGAGCTATTAATTATATCTATATTTATATAACTTCCAAACATTGTATTGCAGATATATTTTGCAATACCAATAAATTGTATTAAGTATTTCTAATTATTTGGTAATATCAACCTTTATTTTGCTATAACAATTTTATATTATATTTTTGTAATTGGTTAAAAATAACTTTTAATAATTTTAATAAGAATTTCCATTGTGAATATAAGATTAAGTATAATGCTTTTGCATATGATTAATTCTGTCTCCTTTTAAAACTCTTGCTTTGTTAATGTTGTTTCTTAATAGAAACTAAGAATATATTAAGTAATAGTGTATTTTGTTCCCACAAAATTGTAATCATCGTTTGATTACCTTGTAATCAAACCGGGGGGAGTCTGTTTAGGCATCGCTAAACATTTGTTTGGCAAATTTTAAATTTGCCCCCCACTTCTTTCATAATTTTTAATTTAAAAAATTATATTATATATATATTATTAATATATAATTATGTGGACAAAATATCAGAAGTCTGATTTAATTATTGTAATTTTTTAAAGGGGAGGCAAAATTAATTTTTTCCGAAGTTGGCATTACCGAATCTTACCTTTTGTTTTTGAAGTTTATTTAAACCCTAAACATCCATCTCCTACCCTCACTCACTCATTCAATTTTCTCTCATCACGCTACTCCCTATACAAGAGTGTGGCCTCCATTTTTTGGAGTATTGTGTAGTGTTGTTTTTTATATATATTTAATTTTAAATTAATTTTCTTTAAAATTAATTTATTCATTTCTGCAAATCCTATTGGTTTGCATTTTACAACGCGGATGAGAGTATTCGGTGAATTTTCACTTGCCATTTTTCTATGTTTTGATTCGGTTTGCGCCATGTGTAAGTTCTTTTTTCCTGTATTATTACAAGCAATTATTTGCCTTATCATGTTAATTTTTGTTACTTTCATTAATTAAATATATAATTTTTATCTTATATTAAAAGCCGAATTCGAGTGCATTTTCTATTTTTTACAATCCTTTTTTTTACTAACTTCTTTCTTTTGGATAAATTTTTAGTAGATTATTTATCGGCCAGGTACCTTACAATCTTCCTTTCCAAGAGTCCGATTAGCCTTATCCAATCCTCATACTTATTTTGCATATTTTCTATAAATATTGCTGGCGACACACACGGTCAACCCCTTTTTATTATATCATTTATTCCGTACCTTTCATTCATTTTTTGGCACTATTTTCCATACCATTTAATATACCTTTCTATTTTACTCTTTTTTACTAAAATCTTCCATTTGGAAGATTTTTCCCCCGTTTCGAATACATTTCCAATTTTCCCCCCGTGCCGTTTCACTCTAATATATCGGTGATTCGAAATGTGAGGAAAATAGTCACAGACGTCCCCGCCTGCCAGCAGAAGAAATAGATCTATTAATAAATGGACGGAGATCACAAGTTGAGACAGCTGTCTAAAAGGACTGCATATAGAATGATATATAATGAGATCATTCATTACCAAGCAAACTCTTTGAAGGGGGCACAAAGTTTAAATCTCGACACACAAACGTCTTACTTAATAGACAAAAGGAATAAAAACAACGATTGGAACAAAAAAAAAAAAATTATTCTCTATCACTGTCCTTATAAAAAGAAGAAGTATTTCATTTGTGTCAACGATAAAAGATTATTTTAGTAGGTCGAATAAAAAAAATTTAGTGGGTAAAAAATGATCATATGAAATTTTATAACAGTATTATTATTTTTAACAAAAAAAAAATGGCTTCTATACATTTTAGAACAGCTAATCGTCCAACAAAATAAACAAATGAAGGAATAAAAATTGAATAAATTCTTGGTTAATACATATTAATAATAATAAAAATAAAAATATACTAGAATTTAATAATTTGTTTTTTTTAATTTCTCAAACTGTTAATGATCATTACATTTTCCATTAGTATTAAAAATAGAATATTCAGCTTCAAATTCATGATAGGCAGCAATTATATAGTCCAACCAATGGTTTTTGCTAGTTACCAAGGGAAATCAATGTAAGACAAATTTGCATTATCAATTAAAATTAATCCATCAGTCCATCTAGTTATTAAGTTCCAATATAATATAATGATGCAAGTATAGTTCAAAAATATATGCATTTTAAAGTAGAAGTAATATCAAAAGTCAATAATTAGCTAAAATCATACATAATAATTAATAAAATTTATAAAATCAATGATTAACACATATATAAAGATTTATAATATATATTATAAATGAGGAAGAGTTATTGTATATCTGTATTTTTTTAGAAACTTATTTAAAATTTCATGAATATATCAATTATTTAATCAATTTAGTTAAATATATTAATAAATAGTTTCTGAACAGAATATCAATTTTAAGGATAGAAATTAGAGAAATTCAAATTTTTAAATATTACGTATGGTAATAATATTATCTGAGAATATTTAAATAAAAATTGATAAAATATTGGTGAGTAATATGGTCCATGATATTAGGAGAAAAAAATAGAACCTGAAGAACATAAAGATACAAAAAAAAATCGACAAAATAGAACTGAATAAGGGAATTATATATATATATATATATATATATATACAGGATGGACCAAAAGTCCGGTAACATTTGAATGATTTGAATCGAGCGCTGCTTCGAATTGCGGGGGATGGGGGGAGCGGGGCGTTATTAAACGCGAGAGCGGCTAGTTGGAATTCAGTGCCATGGCGTCGTTCAGCGGAACACAACGCGCGTTTTGCGTACGCGCGTACTATCGCAACAACGATTCTGCGACTGAAGCGCGACAAAAATTTTGTACACAGTACAACATACGAAATAAAAATCAAGCTCCATCAACTCGTGCAATTAAAAATTGAGTAAAGAAGTTCGAGGAGACGGGTTCAACATTAAATCAACCACGATCCGGCCGACCTAGGACGTCGAGAGAGCCCGTAAACATAGAGCGCGTACGAGCATCTGTTAGAGAACAAACTGGCCAACAGCGATACATTGCCATGCTACAGAACTTTTTTGCTCCAGCATTACAGGACTACTATGGTTTTAATCAACGAACATGGTTTTAACAAGATGGGGCCACATGTCACACCTCCAACGACTCAATAGCAGCGGTTCGTGAAATTTTTGGGCAAAAAGTCAATATCCAAAAGAGGTGACATTAACTGGCGACTCCGCAGCCCGGATTTGTCACCAATGGACTTTTTCCTTTGGGGATACCTCAAAAGTAAAGTTTTTAATAACAACCCTCAGTCTATGGAAGAATTAAAAGAAAATATACGCGAGGAAATTCAGAACATTTCTCCAAACACTTATCGGGCGGTGATGGAAAATTTTCGCTTTAGGTTTCAGGGGTGCCAAACTAAACAAGGGGCACATTTGGACGACGTTATTTTTAAAAAATAAAACCCTGATTTTTTTGTAATAAACAAACATATTTTCTCTCATATCTCTTTTTGTATTTTTTATAACCATTTGAAATATTACCGGACTTTTGGTCCACCCTGTATATATACATAGAGAAAGAAAGAAATATTTGGAGGTTTAATAATTTAATTATTACATTAATATTTAGTAATTATTAAAGGACAAGAAGTTATAAGAGAAATAAATTTTTTTTTTCAAATATATATCTGATAAGAAATGTGTTAATCTATGCTAGCATAAAAATATTTTATAAGTATTATTTTTTTTATTTATCTTATTATTAACGAGTTAAAAGTCCACCCCTTTTGTTACGCTTTGCGTAAATATGTTTATAATTTGCGGTTTCAATCCTGTTTTTTTTTTTCTATTTTCATTCTGAAACCGTTTTATGTCGGTGATAATATTTATTTTCAGATAAAAGGTCGAGAGATCAAGTGGAGAAAGAGCGAAAGTATTTCATCATAATATACTGAGCGGCATCCATTATACATGAAAAAGATAAGCTGGGGAGGTTTATTTTAAAACCTCTTGAGCCAAGTTTCCCCGGCGGTGGTGGTTAATTTGGGCAAATGCCGACAGCTATTGAAAAGCTAAGCACACAATGTTGGCGACTTTGGGAGAATAGGCCACCTACCGGCTTGGGACAAATGAATCTTGGATTTTGTTATCGAAAACAGTACAAAAACAACCCCCTCTCCTCACACTTAACCAGTATTTGTGTTAATTAATGCTGTCAAGTAAATGAAGAATTTATTTTTATCAAATAAATAGAGATCATTCAAGAGAGGAGATATTTTGTTTATTATAATTCTATTCCAAGTATTTTTGATTTAATTCAAAATTAGAGTGAATTGAATTTTTATGAACTTGTTCATTTATTTTAAGATCAGTTCTTGAATATAAAGAATTTAATCAAAATAATATATAATTATAATTATTATTTATTAAAAAATAATAATTATTAGTTATATTCAAAATTCAAACAATGATTTCTTAATATTTTTTCTAGTAATGTATTTATAAATCTTTCATATATAATCAACAATTTTTAAAAGGACTTGAATGTTAATTGTCATAGCAACTACACTTTGTAGTTTTATGATTTTTTTTCAGAAAAAATAAATAAAAAATATAGCGATGATAGAAATTAAAATATGTATAAAGATTTGAGGGCTTCTAAAGAAACATTCCGGTCTTTTTTTACCGACCGACGATAGTAAGGGAGGTATTGTTTTCACACCAAATTTCACATGTGGAGATTTTTACATATCTCCAAGAATCATGCATTTTCTTAACAGAAAAAAGTATTTTAGCATGATGTCTGTCCGTTCGTTCGTCCGTATAGATGTGTGTCTGCTTGAACGGCTCAACGGATTTTGATGAAATTTGGTATATTTACTTTAATGCATCAGTGTGATGAATTGATCAACTTTTGGTGCAAATCCGGAAACCGGAAGTTGTAGTATTAGCGATCGACGATAGGAAGGGAAGGGTTAGGAGGAGATTTTTTTACATATCACCACGAATCATGCACTTTGTATTGGTTTTATCCTCGAGAAAAATCATCTTTATTTATGTTATGTCCATATCTGTTTTTTAATACATTAATAGATATATTAAAATTATTTGAAATTGTTTCAGTAGCTGGAAATTAATTTACTTCAAAACGTCGGTCGGTTCGGACCTGGCCACAGGTCAACTTATTTTTTTTATTTATAAATATCCTAAAAATTCATTTTTAACTTCAAATAAAAAATGTTCGTCTAATTTCGATATTGGTTATCAATATACAAATAATATACAAATTAATATGATTGGAGATAAAATTCGAATTCGAGATTGGAATGGAAACACACATTTATAGTCCCCTGAGTTCAAAAATATTCAATTTTCCAAATGAAACCACAAGTACTTTTATCGTGGTGAATTGTTATATGAATTATATAACCAAATAAAACAGAAAATAACGAACATTTGTACAAATAGGATGTGTAATTTCATCTTTTAAGGATATATATGAAAATATTATATTGTAAAAAACAAACAAATAAATGCTTTCGATTTTTCATTTCAAATCATTCAAATGGGACAAATGAATTGACAAACAGTTATTGGTTTAAAATATTCAGTCTCTCTAAGCTAGATTATTTTTTTTTTTGTTCTTAAAAACATAAATACACAAAAATATATTATAATAATAGTTTCTTATCATAACATATATTAAAAGATGATTATTAAAGTATTCAATAAGATATTTTTTTAATTTATTTCTTCCACTCCCCCTCCCCCCACTACTATAAATAATTTCTTTTGAATTTATTTCTCTTTCACAATTTGTAAGCGGCTTTTTTAATGAATTTTTAAACCAAGACAAATCATTTCAATGCCTCGAGCTGATTACATGACAAGATAGAGGAAGAAAAAAACACTACTGGGTCACTCTTAATTTTTTTTTTTTTTTTATTTTGATAATTCATTAAGATAAAATGGATAAATAGATACTTAAATTTTCATAAAATTTGTAAAACGGAGATTCGTGAAAATAAATTATTTAGAATTAGAAAAACGGGCTTGAGAAAATCGAGCGAGGGTTACAGCAGGTCTTTAAAAATAAACTACCGTCGCGTCTCCTGATTAAGTAGGCAACCCACGTAACTTGAAACGATAACCTACAAGGTACGAGTCACGGTGTTTGGAAAGAATTATTTTCCAAGAATATAAAAAATTCTAAATGTGTAGAATTCATTCCAGTTCCATTCAAATTTTGGGATCTTAATATTAAAAATTTGAAATGATAAATATTATTAGGCAAAGGACTGAAGACACGGAATCAGAGATTTAGAAATAAAATTTAAACAATCTTTTTTTTATGTTGTCTTGTAGCATCTCTGTATATAGTCTAAAATAAGTTGACGTGTGGCCAGGTACCAGTGGCGTACCTAGAACTTTTGCCGCCCGGGGCGATCTCCAGTTTGCCGCCCTTTTTATTATAAGTCAATCAAATAGTGGTATTTATAAATTAATGCACATAAATAAATTATTAAGTTATTTAATCAATATTAATTAATACACAGAGTAAATTTTTTTACACATATTTGTATGCACTCGTAAACATATTAATATAATATTTACTCTTCTAGCTTTCATACTAGAAAAATCGTGTATAATGCTCTCAAAATTTATATTTATATGTTTTCCGCCGGCCCTGCTTTTCAAAAGAAAAATCGATGATTTAAAAAAAATATTGGTATATCACTTCAAAGTAATCGTATAAACTTTTCAAAAGAAATGACATTTATAAACTGATATCAAAAAATTTTAGTTAGGAAAAATTGCCGAATAAAATCGTAAAGATACGTTTACGAATTCAACGAATTTTAATGAATACAATAAAATAAAATTATTATCCTGTTCTTGGAATTAGAATTCAAAATTTACACTAAAATGCATTTATATAATAAGGAATAATATTCGAAATCATATAGTTAATCATAATTTATATAAATCAAATAGTAAACTTATAATAATCATAATAATCATTTATTATTCAAGAAAGAAAAAAAATAAATATGAAATGAATAAGTTGCTTTTTACAACTATAACTAAATATAAAAAATGCCGCCCCAAGATAAGTGCCGCCCGGTGCGGACCGCACCCACCGCACCCCCCTAGGTACGCCTCTGCCAGGTACGAAACGACCGACGGTTTGAAGTAAATTAATTTCCAGCTACAGAAACAATTTCAAATAATTTTAATATATCTATTAATGTAATAAAAAACAGATATGGATATAACATAAATATTTTTAATTTAATTTTATTTATAATATATATGTAAGACCAGGCTGTGACGTCATGAATGGCTGGATGACGTCATATAATTTTATATTAAGAAAAAACTAATAAAGATGATTTTTCTCGAGGATAAAACCAATACAAAGTGCATGATGTAAAAAATCTCCTCATGTGAAATTTGGTGTGAAAATAACCCTTCCCTTCTTATCGTCGATCGCTAATACTACCACTTCCGGTTTCCGGATTTGCACCAAAAGTTGATCAATTCATCCTACTGATGCATTAAGTAAATATACCAAATTTCATCAAGCCGTTCATGCTGTACACATCTATACGGACGGACGGACAGACATCATGCTAAAAATACTTTTTTCTGTTAAGAAAATGCTTGATTCATGGAGATATGTAAAAATCTGCATATGTGAAATTTGGTATGAAAACAATACCTCCCTTACTATCGTCGGTCGGTAAAAATACCATAAGGAAAATGTTTCCAATACACTGGAAAGAAGATGAAGGAATTAGGTGAGAATATGATTGGATGGAGAGTGAGTCCGGAAGTGCTATAATTAGAATTAGCATCAGATCTAAAGTTTAAATATTTTATATCTCATTGTTATTATCATAGTAGAATACTAGATAATCTTACTCTATAATTTATGGATAAAGAAGTGCAATTAAATGCTTTTAAATAAGTAGAAATAAATTATTAGAATATAAAAATGTATATACTCGTACTTATATTAAACAATAAATGTATTATTTAACTGAAATTATAAAAATAAAAATTACGAGGATTTGAAATATTTCAATTCATAAATATCTCTATATAAATATATATCTATATATGTAATTTATATAATATCATTCAATTCACTATATTAAGTATAAAATACATGAGATATATCAATTCGGTCACCAAAATGTTAAACTCAAAATATAACAAATAAACTTATAAGTATTTTTAGGTTTATATGAATTAATAAATTCATCACTTAATTACTTCATAAATAGCCGAGTCTCTAAAACTTTCTTCAGCTTTCATATAGGGGATCACCCCTACTTCATTAAACTGATAAATTTGACATTTCATGTCAAACAATCCCGATGTATACATTTCATTTAAAGAAAATATTATTTTAGTGATGATTGGATGTGATTGAAACGTGCTTCATTTCCCGTTAAAATTTAGGGGAGGTTGATAATATTTCCGTTTTTATTCTTAAGGGATTTAACTCAAGAACGATTTATGAGGAAAAATATATTAACAGATAGCATATACTTTAGCAGACTAACAATTTTCCTTGGTTGCGTTTTCGTTTTTTTGATTTCTCTCTCTCTCTCTCACTCCTTTTATATTATATATTTGTAAAGTTTAGCATTTTATCAATAAGTTGTTTTTTTTTTAAATAAAAAATAAATTATATCAAATATATATATATATATATAAATTTATTAAGCTGAAGTAAAGTTAATTGTATTATTATTATTTTTTATAGACAACCCTTAAAAGTAGCTCGTAATTAATGTTTTTTAAAAAGTTTTGATTAAATATTTTTTTATAGCCAATTGATAAAAAAAAATACATATAGCAGATTGGAGGAGGGGAGATAAAATCTGTATTTTTTCTCTTTGCGGTTCTTAAGCAAACAATTCTTCAATTGACGTTTGAAAAATAAATAAACTTAAGAAATAAAATAAATACAAAACTTCTTGTTAGATGAGCAAAAAGAAAAGAACATAAATGGTTCATAGTTTCGTGACTAATTTATGGATTTTATTTGCAATTAAGCAATACAAACAATATAGACAAAAATAATAAATAATACATTTTTTCAGTTGAAGTAATGTAAAATATTATATTTTTAAAAAAAAAACCTCTTTAAATAAATTAGCTCGTTTTTAATATATTTAAAAAACAATTGTTTAAATTTTCTAATCCTATATAGCAAATTGATAATAATTAAAAATGTTCAAAAAAGATGAATGGAAGGGAAGTATGTATATATATATTGTTTATATAAAACTATGTGTTTGTAATTATTTAAATTATTCTTTGATAATTGATAATATAAAACAATTGTAGGGAGCTTAACCGCGAGGTTATAGTGACCGATCCGCCGACTCGAGTTCGAGGGTTCATACCTCGCCGAGTGCATCGATATATAAATATATAAATTGTAGATTTGAAATAATTATATTCCTAGTGTACATATTTTTCTTTTGTAAATATAATTTCGATATAAGCAAAACATTGTTTCACTTTCTTACCCTTCTCCTATTAATTTATTATTAATAATCTTTCCTCTCCATTTCATCATTCCTTTTGCTAATTTAAAGAATTAATTGGCACTTAACAGACTTTCTTTCTATTTTCCCTTTCCTTCTTCTTCTTCTTAAAAGATCCGACTAACCAACATTCCCCCCCCTTAAATTGGTGCACCCATCGGTGAACGCATTAGCGACATCTCGTCTGTTTACACGTGGAGAATATTGATATTAGGTTAAAGATTTGAATAGAGGAAAATTGAAAATTTAATTTCTCTAAAATTTTTTTTTTTTAATTTGAAAATCTTGGTATATCTCGAAAGAAGGATGTATAATATATTTTCACTGATTTCCAAGAAAGCCTATTCCCCTCCCCTACGTGTAAGTTAATGTTATTCCAAGAATAATGTGATCAAAACTCCTTTACAAAAATTTCAAATACATATAAATTTGGAAGAAATTATTTCTGCCTTTCTTTAAAGAGAATTAAGATGTTAATAAAAATGGTATACTTATATATCATTACACATATGTAAATTATAATGTGTAATATTAACATTAAATCATCTCATTCCTTTCAAATAATGCTATTCAACCAATATTATTATCAACTAAAACGAATTCAAAATTTTATACTGCTAAGCTGATAATCCCCACAGATTTTATTGAAAATTAATTGATTGATTTTGTTGCCTACTATTTTATCATACTAGAATGAATATGACTAACAATACAACTAATCCTAGTTTTATTAGACATCAACTTTAAATATAATCCCCATTATTATCGACGAATGTCAACTAATCAGAACTAAAAATAATATGTTAACACTCGAGAATTTCTTAATTGATAAACAAAATATCACTTCACTCTAGAAAAAGCATTTAAAATCAAAATATTTTTATTAATAATAACAATTAAATACAAAAATGCATTATATATTTATTAGATTGATAACTAAGATTGAATCTTTCCTATTGGCATTCGCTTTTGTATAATTTATTCATAAAAATTTCAATATATTATGTAGAATTGTTACCTCTTTAGTATTCATTTATTCTCGATGTCACAAACTTCATTTAATGACTCACCTATAATAAAAAAAAAAGAAATTAATTAATGATTATTTATGATATTATTAATTGACTATTTTTATAAATATTATAAATATATATAAAGAGTTTAATAATTAAATATTTAAAATTACATTTTTATCCAAAACCTGTTTCATTCAAAAAGTCACGAACTTATTGACCTGCTCTCGTAGTTTTGTTATTTTGAAAGCTTAAAGTAATAACGAATTGATTAAATTAGCAAACAATTTCTAATCTAAGAGAATATTTTATCAAATTAATAAAAATTCAGGACAGTGTTTTTCAAAGTATGAACATGTTATATCTGAAGAATTTGAAAAAAAAAAGTTTAGTCCCCCCTTATTTTTATTATTTATTATCTCTTTAAATAAACAGTGTTTACTAATTTACACTAGCACTTTTAATAATTTTGGAATTAAAATTTATAACAAGAAATGTGTCTTTTCATTATATTTAATAAAACTTTTTTTATCCCCACCTCGTTTAATAATTCAATCTAATATTAATTAATATCACTATTAATAAACTTTAAAATACTATTTATTATAAATATATATACATATATAAAATATTAATTATAAATATAATATAAAATTTGCTCAATGATATTATAGGATGTGATTTATTCTAAAGTTTTTGAAAAGTTAATTAATGACAAAATTAGAAGGAAAAACTCTGCAATGTTAGAGTAAATAAACAATATTTATAGATATGTAAAGAAATAACAAAAATAATAAATTCCAAGTGATTATGACAACAGCAGTTATTCAAATTAGAAAGAAGTATTAGAAGATTTTAATAGGTAGTAGGTAGAAAAACCTGTAGGAAGATAGATTGAGAGCCAATACAAAAGTGATTACAAATATAATTTCCAAGTTTTTACATTTAAATCGAAATTTCTTAATAATTTTAATGTTATTTTCATTATTAATTTATCATCATTAAATATAATATATTCAGATGTAATAATATTTATTAAACTGAATAAAAGTATTATTAACTAGAATAGTCTACCCCTGCTCTTTTGATTAGGCAACCAACATACACTTACTGTATTGCGATTTCATGTTAAAAGGTGCATAGACGCAAAATAAAACAAAATAAGTTATTTCTTTTTAAAATAAAATGTATATATATATATATATATATCAATTTCAGAGATAGATAGATATCAACTTCTATTCAGAAACAAATTCATACTATAATCCAATTATAATTCAATCAATAATTAACATAAATATTTCATTATTTTCTTATATGACAACAACCGTTGAAATTATTCTACCGATCACAATTAAAATACACTCCTCTTGATTTTAATCCTCTTCTATCATAAATATTTAAAATCACCCAAATGGGTGGATAATTAATAATTTTCAATGAATTTATTCGCCTACGTCAGGGAGTTTTCTGTTTTAAAATATAATTTGTTTGTTTGTTTTTTTGTGCAATGCAAATTACGATTATTTTCAAGTCTGCCTCAAATTATTAATCCACATTTATTGTAATGTTTTTTTATTTCTTTGAAATATGAACTATTTGGACGTATTGCAACAAGAGTCATAAAGATATATTCTTTATTATATTAGGTATAGTAAATATAATATATTCGTTCTAAATGACGTTGAATTGTTTACTAATTTTTGAAGATGTTATTTGTCGACCAGAGATTATTATCAATCTTATGAAAGAATTTCTATTATTACTGTAAGATAATAAATAAACATTAAAAAATAAAAATAGGAAAAACGATTACATTTATTAATATTTATTATGTGATTATAAATGTTGCAATTTTTCAAATAATAATAGACATAGTTAACTAGAATGTTATATATATATATATATATATACTACCAAAATAAAGATAAAAAAAAATGAAAAAAATGGGTTTAATTTTTTAATAATCAATTTACGAATTATAAAACACATATGAAAATAAACAACTTCATTAAAACAATATATGAGTACTATAATAAAGGTGGTATTTGTATTATTTGTATTATAAATGAAATCATTAATAAGTTATTTATATTTCAAAATAAAAATTAAGAATAGTGGAGTGATCATAAATGTTTTAATATATATTTTATTTTTGTTGTTTAAAAACAAAACTTTTAATTAATAAAATTAAATTAAAAATATAACATGAAATATTAGAAAACTGGAATTGGAATAATATATCAGTTTTTTATTACATTTATAAACAACTCCAATAAAAAAATATTTATATATATATATAATATATATTAATAACTATAGTTTCAATTTTCATATATAGTATTTAATATTTAAATGATAAATAAAACATTTAAATATTATAATTAATGTTACAATCCCATATATATTTCCAATTATATCTTTACAAAATAAAATGAGAACTAAAATAAATAAAATAAAAATAGATTAATTAGAGGAGACTTCTCTCCGCCATCGTAGAAATCAATTTTTCAAAAACTCAAATCACTTAAGTGTGTGTGATATGACGGAAAAATATAAATGAAATTAGACCGTATACTGTGATGACTCTCCTATCCATGAAAAAATTGATTAGTGATTCTACAATTAATAGAATAAAAAAAAAATTAATAATATGAATGAAACTCCTTTAGGAATAACTATAACAATTAAAATAGTTATCAATAATAGTTTATATTTAAGTAATCTTGTTAAAGAATTTATACATAAATGTACTTATAATTCATTTTTCTTATCATCTTAACAAGTTATAAGTTTATTCCCTGTTAATACACTACTAAACTACTAATAAACTACTAAATGGTAAAGTTTAGACCTTCTATCTCCCTTATCTTCTCCCAATTCACCCTAACAATTCTCATATTGGTATAAACTTTTTTAATATTCCTATGCAAGCAACAAAAATGCCACCACAAAATATTTAACTATTCAAGAAAATGATTTATTTTGCAATATTAATATTTAAAATTTTCTCATTTTCAAGTATTTCCAAAACTTAATTATTTGGTAGTTTTTAAGCTCTCTTTCAACTTCCCATTCATTACCACTCAATCAACCGTGAAAATAAGACGAGGGATATTTGTAGTTAAATTCATCCTTCAATGCGGAGGAAAAGGAGGAGTAGATGAAAGGGATTTCTTGTTGATTTATTGGTGGTAGTGGGTGAACGTATGTGGATTCGCATTGAATTGACGAAAGATCTATTTGTTTATTTGGTGAGGTCAAATAGCTGGTTCACCTTACATCTGGCCATGAGGTCCGTGATGTCCATTTTGTTAGACAGCCGTTATTAATGTTTCTTGTTTGTTAATAGTTTAACTTGGTTTGTTGAATGTTGATCTGTTTGTTGTTTTCCCCTAATCCGCCCACGTCTCTCATTGAAACATGAAACTTGCTACCTTCCTCTCTCGCGTTCCACTTGGTTAATGGTAGAGCAACAATATAACAATATACAACCAAGACTGAAGCCAAAAATAAAAATTGCTTTTCATATTGATTCTTAGCCATATAAAAGAAGCAATATATGTTCACTTAAGTTTAGTATTTTTTATTTTCTTTCTTGTAAATTCGTTTGATGGTGGATAAAGGAGAAGTCACCGGAAATAGGATATACGTTCGGTTCAAAGACTAATGAGAAAAGAGGAAGCGATAGATCACTTGAACAGCGCACGAGATAAGAAGAATCCAATCGTCAAAATAGATTCTATTAGACTTTATTTAGGGTTTTCCCTCTCCCTCACACTCCCTCTCTTATTTCTTAATCCTTTGAAAATTGTTCAACTTTCAAAGCCGGACAATAAAAATAATAAGAAACAAAATAATAAGGAGAGTACACAAAACCTACAATACAAAGTTTATTTAATATCCAATTTCATTTCATTTCTTTCTTCTTAAGAAAAAATAAATTGAACATGACATTTAAATCAGCAGATTGGGAAACTATTTCATGAAGCTTTATAAATACATCATTCAAAGTCTAGGGTCCTTTTCTTGAAAATAATTTAGAACTTTAATTAATAAAGCTAATAAATAATTATTTATTCAGTATTTTAAACACATTTTATGGAGAACTTATGAATTAGAATTGTCGTTAACTATAAATATTTTAAAATTTATAGGCCCTAAATTTAAATTTGAAAAGTTATATTTAAATTCTTTAAATAACTAAATTCGGATTTAAATACGAGTATTCATAAACATAGCTGAAATTATGAAATTGAGGAGGTTTCAATGGAAAAGGCAAACAATTGGAAGAATGAAGTTTGGTGAGAAGTTTGTCTACGGGAAAATTAATTAAAGTACGACTGGTGGGTAAATATAGAAAATTATTGGGAGATGTATTAATCAGATGTTCGGAATTAAGGAAAAATAGAATTTCTTTGGAGTTGCCATATAATAAAAACGGTTTGTATATATATATATATATATATATATATATATATTGGATTGAGGAAATCCATTATTTTTGCGCGAAATTCAAGACTTTATTTAACATGCTTTGGATTACGATTTAGGTCAAATATGCACTGTTTTGTTGGATAATTTGTTGCCATTTTAAAGGTAACTTCATAATGTCTCTCTCAAATAAGTTTTTGATCTTATTGGCGAAAAACTCTAAAAATCGATTTTCACAATATATATTCTCTTGATTCCAATTTCTTAAGTTTTGGATTGCGAAAAAAGTGGTAATCGCTTGGAGCTAGATCCGGACTATATGGTAGATTCATTAAAATTTCACATCCAAACTCTAAATGTTTCTGTGTGTGGCGTTGTCCTGATAGAACACAACACCTCTTCCGGAGGCCAATTCTGATCGTTTCTGCTCAATCACTAGCTTTAAACGGTCCAATTGTTGACAGTAGGGATCTGTATTTAATGTTTGGCCATACGGAAGCAACTCATAACAAATGATTCCTTTCCAGTCCAACCAAATACACAGTAGAACCTTTCTGACCGTTAGTCCTCGTTTGGCCACCGTTTGAGGTGCTTCACCGCTCTTTGACCATAATTGTTTTTGCACAATATTGTCGTATGTAAGGCATTTTTCATCTCCAGTCCCTATCCGTTTAAGAAATGGATCGATTACATTCCTTTAGCAAAGACTTCGCAGATAGAAATTCGATCCAACAAGTTTTTTTGGTGTTAATTGGTGGGGCACCCAAACAACACACCAAGCTTTTATTTGAATCTAACTTTACGCCAATAGTTTAAAAGTGTTTTATAGTCGATCTTTTTTAACATGATTATTTCTGTGATTTAGTTGACATTTTAGACGACGGGCCTGCCTATGCGAGGTGCATCTTTAACATCAAAAATGCCTGAACAGAATCGACGAAGCAAAAATAGCACGTAATTAGCTATTACAGTATCCCTAACCATAAAGAGCATTCACAATTTCAGCCACCTGGCTTGCATTTTCGACTTTATGAAAGAAAACTAAAATATACTGAACTTTCTCTTTGTTGACTTCCCTTTTTAACACCATGTAACTCACAACTGAATGAACGAATCAAAAAAAAAAAATATTTTTTAGTGTGGATTGTCACCTTAACAATGAGCATAAATTTGAAATTGTTTGATCAATACTCTACAATTTATCGTTCACTACAACCATCTACCAATAAAATAATGGATTTCTTTTTCCCCAAACTATATTATGTTATGTTTTTAGAAAATAATCATTAATATGATTTTATCTGCTTAATAGTTTTGAGTTTATTAATATACAATTAATTGTGGTAAATGGATGATGGTTGAAATAACGATTAAAATACATAGACATATTACTATTTGTCATTTGTTCATTGTTGGCGTTGTATGCTTTAAAATTAATACATTTTAATTCTCTTAGAGGTTAATGGAAATGAATGAAATATTTAAGATAATATTTTAGTTAGAAATGCATTAAGCCAGACTTGTTCATCAATTATATCAATTATATATACTTGTTTAGAAATAAATCCATCTATGTATGTCATTTATTATATATAGGTATTCAAATTCAAATTTTATATATTTTATGTCTATATATATAGAAAAGAAAATAAACTTACATAGATTTGAATAATTGATATAAGGTTAATGGAGTGAATAATTATTTTTTATTGAAAGAACAAATGTAGCAAATTGAAAGAAGGGGAACAGGGATATTTGAAAGAAAAATTGTTTATCGATCACTCCAATTGGTAATGTAATTAATAAAACGAGTTTTAAACAATTCGATAGCGTAAAAGTGAAAAAAAAACAACAAGAAGGGAGAAAAAGAAAAATAATTGAGAGAGGACGTGTTGCTTGAACTTTAGGGAAAGAGAAGTGAATGAACCGTAGAATATATATAGGTCTTTTTTATTTTTTGATAGAGAGAAAGAAAAATATCAAACGAATGCACCATGAGATGTTCTGATTTACGTTCCGGGACGATTCTATCTGCTATCAACGAATCATGAACATCATGAACAGAAGGACATCGACAGACTACAAACGAAGGTAATTCTCTTAAAAAAAAACAACGGGAACAACAATCATCGGATTCATTCTAGCAAATTGTCTTTTTCAACAGAAATCGATGAATGTAATAGTCTTTTTTTTATTGAGATTGAGATAAGCGGCTTCTACATCGGGGAATTCTAACAAAATAAAAAAACTACAACAAATAAGAAGGAAAATAAAACTTTTAAATAATAGAAAATAATTAGTATTTATTTATAGATTTTTCAGGGTTGGGTTGGGTTAGGAGTTTCACTTAAGTAAAAATTCACCAAACCAATCAACTCAAAAATCCCACTGATGTGATTCTTAGTCACACAGACTATGACTCAGAATCTTAAAAATTCCCTCTTAAAAAACTCTCTTGAAAATGGACGCCAAAAGGTCGAAACTCAAAACTCACAATTATACCCGGAAATATCTATATATATATAGATATCTGTCATTGAGAGTGCTCTAGGGAAAAGTCTCTGATTCTCCGTCACTCAGTTCTTTAAAAATGTATGATTTAATATTGTTTTGAGCATATTGCGGATCTGTTCAGGGATATTAATAGATAGAATTGATTATTATAAATATCATTATACTTTTCTCATAATTATTATTTCTATTTATACATTGCAATTCACTTTAACTCAGAAACAATGTTTTGGAATAAAACCCTTGATAAGAATTTACGGCCTGCTTCAGGTCAGAAAACTAGACATGTTCCACAAAGGATACAAAATTATTATTACTCATTCTTAAATTTCTATAGAAAATTATTAAAATAAAATAAAATAATTTTTATTTAAATTTCTAATAATTAAATATTTAAATAAGTTAATATTATGAGATTATTTTTATTAAATACTAGCTGCTCCGAGCACCTTCGGCACTCTTCACACCTAGACGGAGGCTCCGCCCCCTGTACCCCCGAGTGTTACATAGTATTTGGTTGTACTGTTAATAAGGAATACTACAAGAAGGTTATGCAACGTTTGCGTGAAGTAATACGGCTCAAACGATCGGAATTGTGGAAAAACAAATCATGGGTGTAATCATGCCTCAACCACCGTATTCACCAGATTTGACTCACTGCGACTTTTTCCTATTCCCAAAACTGAAGAGACCAATGAAATGAAAGCGTTTTGCCACAATTGATGAGTCGGAATCGATTAACGAGCTGATACCCATACCGAAAAGCGCATTTCAGAAGTGTTTCGAAGATTGGAAGAAGCTCTGGCATAAGTGTATCATTATATCTGAGAGGAATTACTTTGAAGGAGACAAAATGGATATTAATGAATAAATAAATACTTATCGAAATAATTCAAAATTCACCTTTTCTTTTGAACAAACCTCTAAATTGTGTAGTCCATGTTAAATATAAAAATTTCTTAAAATACTTTATATGTAAAGAACATGTTAAATTATTTGAAAATTAAAATCAAATCGGTTTAAATATAATAATATGAAACAATGGGATTTAAGAATATAAATATTTAATATATTAACAAATATATTTTATCAATAAAAAACAAATAATACAAGGATAATGTCAAATAAATCAAGTGGGTATATGAGCAAGTTAATTTTTAATTTATTATTAGAATTTAATTATTATATGCCTTTAACTGTTCATTACAAATGGTATTCTTGGTGACCTTTTATTAATTAAGGACCCTTTTATTGTGGTTAAGTAAATTCCTGCTGAATCTTCAGCAAGTTAACAAGTTCTCAAGTTCATGGAATGAGCTCTGATGAAATGGTCATTTCCACCATCACAGGCGAAGTTTATTACTCAGGTATTAGTTAGCAATAGATCCACAGGATTCCTTTAATTAACTCCCTCGCCTGATCACCAACCATGTAACCATTCCACGAATTAATACTCTCCAAATTTTGGTTAAAGTTGGAGGTATATAAAAAAAAATATTTGTTAACGATGGACAGTATATTTAGGGATATACTCTGATTAATTAACAAGAAATTACTCAGAATTTCATTAAATATATATATTAAAAAGTTGAAAAGTTAGATTAGGAAAATTCAAACTAAATTATCATAAGAGATATAACTCGTTAACAAAATAATTTCAATATCAGGTATGTTATAATTTATTTTTTTTTTAATAATAAGAAGAAAAAGAATTTATAAGTAATTTTGAAAAAAACATTGGATAGTATACAAAATATATAAATATTATATAATTATGATCTATTTCAGCTTTACTGAACTCAAAATATTAACATTCTTATTCCTCCTTATGTTCTAATCATGAGCCATAATCTAAGCAATTCTTATTAACTTCCATTTCAACTCTGATCACTTGTTGATTTCTATTTTTTCATAAATAAAGTTGTAAATTAAATAAATACAATCTTAACATTCTTAATTTTATAAATCAACTATATTTGGGAATCCATAAAGGTTCAATAATATCACCTATGGCTAAAAATAAATGACTTACATATAATAGAAGATTCGGCAATTGCAATTATAGATAGCGTAGAAAAATTAATCGAAGTAGGAAAAGAGGTGGAACTGGAAATTAATAATGCTAAAACAAAGTATTTAGTTACAGAGGAATAATATTAACACACAAGATATAGAATTTGAAAATGTAGAAAAATTTAAATACTTAGGTTCTGCAATAAAGAAATATAATAATATTCGAGAAGAGTTTAAAGCGAAGTTACAATCGGGAAACGCCTGTTATCATGCAGTAAAGGGACTTATCGCTTCAAAATTATTATCAAAGGGGATAAAAATTAAAATATATAAAACAATTATTTTACCGGTTGTATTATATGTTAGGGTATTATAACTATATGATCTTAGGTAACGAGAAAATTTGAGAATAGGATTCTGCGAAGCATTTATGAGCAAAAAAGATGAGGTCATCGGGGGATGGTGGAGACTGCATAACAAAGAATTACATGACTTCTATCCATCTCCAGATATAGTTAGGGTTATAAAATCAAGAAGTCTGGGATTCTGGGAAGGACAGGGCACGTGGCTAGAATGGGAGAGGAAAGAATGGCAAAAATATATTGGTAGGGAGACCGAGTGGGAAACGTCCGCTTGGAACTTGGAAGCCCAAGGACCCAGGGACTGGAGGGTTGTGGCTCAGAAAAGGAATACTTGGAGGGAACTCAAGAACCTTCGAGTTCCGTATAGCCTCAGAGATAGAATAAAATGACTAAAAATAAATATAAGAATTTCAATGAGGATGTGGTTTAGAATTTTTTTTAAGAATCTATTGTTTATATAAACTCTTTAATTCTAGAAATGGTAGATAGAGGTAAAATATATATAACAATCTTATATATCAAAAGTTTTAATTATTATATTTCAACAATTCGCATACCTTATATTTATTTAATTTATTTTTTTTTGTGATTGTACATGTCAGAAACTTTTCAACATTTTTAATTTATAATTCTTATCCTTTTTATTGTATATAACTACCTTTACAATCGATAATTCCTCTTATTTAAAAAAAAAAAACTATATTATAGTACTTTGGGATCTAGATCTGTTTGTATGTGTTACGTGAGGTCAATATAGTAGGATAATATACAAACTATATATGAGTTGTTCACGCACCACCTCTCACTAGTCATATCAATCCATATCTCCTCCAGAGTTGTACTCATAAATTGTAGAAAGCATTAAATAAAAGTTGGACTCGAGCACTTACTCCGAATTCAATTGCAACACGAAAGGTTGCTTTTCGCCGAACTCCTCAGTCACGAAAAGTTTCTGTGTCCATGCCCTTATCAAATCCCATCCACCCACCCACTTTTAATCTAACACTATCCCTACCATATATGATTACAATTCTAGTCTATTTGTATTTTCAACCGTAATATATCCCTTCCACCGACACGTTTCAATTGTGCCATTGCTGAAATCAGATTAGCGTTGTTGATCAACTAAATTTTGCATTGAATTCCCAGTTGCATTGCAATTGGTCCAGCTCCATTGGCGTTATGATAAGCTTCCTTTGAACACAAATCAAATGACCAGTTTTATTATTTTTGATTATCTTTCTCCTTGGAGGGTTGGTTTACGATAAACTTTCCACGCAAAAGAATAATCGATTTCCAACTAAGTGGTTTTTTATTTTGTTATTTTCTCCCCCCTATATATATATATATATATATAAATATAATCCTGTTGAATAAATATATGTTGAGAAATAGAGATGTGAATACAAACTGCTTTAGGGCGACGACCCCTTTTCAATTTCCGCTATTCCCTATAGTTATTCGGTCCGATAGGGGATATGCATGAAACAAATAGCCAGGACATAATACAAATCTTATAACCAAAATATATTATTAATATTCTAAATTCCTATTAAATTAAAATTCTATTTTATTGTTTTAAAGTAAAACACTAAATTAAATAAATAAATAAATGTATGTATTTAATATGAATTTAAATTAAATTAACTCAGTGTTATTTCATTATTGATTCATTTGTTTATGATTAATGTAAGATAAATATACCAATTGATAGAAATAATTTAACGTTAACAAATTTTAATTATTTTTTTTTTAATATTAATTTTAATTGCAGTTGAACAAAAGAAAAGAAAAGAAAAAGTTTTATTATCCTCATGAAAATTCATTGTAGTATCTAGTTAACATTTTGTTATCTAATAAAAAAAAGTAAATAAATAAATTTTAAAGGGATAATGCAAGAAATGAATGAAATGGAGCAGTTCTCCCCTGAGCAGGAAAATTATTTTATAAATATTAATAACTTTATATGATTTATTTCTTAATTCTTAAAATAAAATATTATATTTATGCTACATTAGCTGTCCAGGCCCCTTTCGGCGCTTTTCGCACATAGATAGGGAGCTGTCTCTTGAACACCCAGAATGATGTATAGTATTTTGTTCTAAGTCTGTATAGAATAGGTTTTCATTTATTTTATTTCATTCACTATATTAAAACATATATTTTCTAATTTAATTTAATCAATATAATGTTACCATTAAAATTTTCTAATAAAAATTGCTTAGAAATTAAGATTTGATAACGCGACGGTAGCAAAAGTAGCTACGTGTTTTGGGCGCATGTATCCACTTTGATCCCATTCAGTGCAGCCTAATGGAAATGCATCGTCTTTTGTTTATTTTATATTTTTATATATAAAGGGTGATTCTTTTAGAGGTATAGAACTTTAAATTGGAATAAAAAAACAACGATGGATTATTCGATTGAGATTAATTTTATTTATACGAAAGATAATCTTGTGGCATTACATTTTAGATATGATTTCTGGCATATGCCCGCCACGACTGGCTCGGATGTAGTCTAATCTGGACGTCCAATTTTCGAAAACTTTTTACAACATTTGTGGCAATAACACGGCGAATGTTGTCTTCCAAATGGTCAAGCGTTTGTGGCTTATCCGCATAGACCAATGACTTTACATAGCCCCACAGAAAGTAGTCTAGCGGTGTTAAATCACAAGATCTTGGAGGCCAATTCACAGGTCCAAAACGTGAAATTAGCCGGTCACCAAACGTGTCTTTCAATAAATCGATTGTGGCACGAGCTGTGTGACATGTTGCGCCGTCTTGTTGGAACCACAGCTCCTGGACATCATGGTTGTTCAATTCAGGAATGAAAAAGTTAGTAATCATACCGATATATGAACTCATTCGGGTCTTCCTCAATGCTACGCTCCACAGTAGCAATAGCTTCTTCTGTACGCACCGTACGGCGTCTCGGGGATGCGAGTTATCAATAAGAGTAAACGTGGTGCGAAAACGATCCATGGTTAATCGAATTAACTGCTCTGATGGACGATTTTGTCGACGATAAAATAGACGTAGTGCACGAGACCTATTCCGCATAGAACGATTATTTTCGAAATAAAATTGCACTATTTGCAAGAGTTGTTCAGGAGTGAGTCTATTCATGATGAATTGCCAAACCAAACTGAGAACAAATCACTTGACAGCTGTTAAATCGGTCGTCAACGTGAACAGTAATGCCAACTTAAAGTTTTCTATACCTCAAATAAAAACACCCTTTATATATATTCTTTTTTATATTATTTATGTATTAAACAAATTCAAACTCAGTTTTCTAATTTTCAATTGGACTATTTTAATATTTCATTTTTTAAGTAGAATTTTATTGCCTTACTCATTTTAAAAATCATTGTAAAAATTATTTCTTTTTCAAATGTTTTTCAAAAAGATGGCAAACATTCTTAATAATTTTTTATTGAAGAATATGGATAAAGAAAGAGACGATAAATAGGTATTTGCTATCTCGTGTTTAATATGTATTTTGTATGATTATTAAATATTTTTCTATCTTTATTGGTAAAGGATAAAGAAACTGAAATTAAATTAAATATTTGTGTTTAGTTAATGGTGGGACTGTATTCTCCTTTAATTACTCGGTTTTTGATAAAAAGAAATACAACTCATATTGCTATAAACTATTAATAATTCTGCTACTCTCGCTAAATTAAATTATCATATAAATTCAATGATTTATATGAATATCAAAAGAAACAACTTGTTTTTCATTTTTAGATATTGCATATCAAATAATTGAATAATATATATACTGTTTATTTCATTTTTTTAAATTTCGATTTACTTTGTGATTTAATATGAAATATTCAAACATCCAGCGAATACAACCGATATTAAAATTTATTAAAAGTAAATATTATCTAATAACGACTTCATTTTATTATCTATTAATATATTATTATTAAATTATTAATTACAATAACAAAAGAGAACAAATTTATTAACGCCATTATTTTTTTATCTAAAAAAAAAAAAAAAAATATTAACCAAAATAAATAATAACGAAAATTAATAATGGATTTATTATAAATTTATTGATATTTCTGCATTTATTTGATTAAATATTTAATATTTAAAATGAGGAATTATTGATTGTATAATACGAACGAATATTGATTAGGTTATGAGTTCACTTTGTAATTATTAAAATGTTTATAATTATATTTATATTTATATGAATTTTATTCGTATCATGATGATCTACAAGTAAATTAAATAGCTTTTATAATATTCCAACCTAGAAATATATACCTATGTATTAATCAATTCTCTATTTAATTATTTTTAGAATTTACTATTTATTTGAAAAATATACGTATTAGTATATAATTGAATATATAAAACAAAAAAGTTTCTTTTTGATTCTTTTGTTTTTCTACAATTCTTAACATCTATCCCATTTTCTTGTACAATCTTCAACAGTCATAAAAAGTGAAATATTTATTCTAGTTTATAGTACAGAAATAGTATTTTTTAACAATCGAAATAGTAAATCATCGATGAAATTAGTTTTTCTTTTCATGATATAAATTATATGTTTAAAAAAATCAAATCTAAGAATTTATTTTATTACTAGATTGAAGGAACTTTATTTCTAAAACATCGAAAATATAATACTATTTAATAAGTATTGATATTTTTATTTTTTTGAACACATTTACTATCAAGCGATATTAAAGAAATTTAAGTAAGAGTAGAAAAAAATTTGATTATTTATATTTTGTAATGTAGTTTTGAAAATTCAATTAAAAATATGAATAATAAATTAATTTACTTTTTATTGTTTATTTAAAATGAAAAAAATAAATAATAAAAGTTAACAGATAATAATATACTTATATATAAATGTATATATGGCATCTATAGCAGACAGGATTGGAAAACTTTTACTATAAAAATTATTTTAAATTTACATCCATAATGAATGATATTTCTTAAAATTTAATCTTTTCAAAATCTATTGGCTTAAATAAGTTGACTGGACTAACTAAATTAAAAATTTACCGGTGAAAGAATTTTATATTGAATTTCAATTGATTTGTTGAGAATTTTTAGCAAAGTATTTGTTTTCACTTTGATGAATTTAAACATTTTTTGCATATCTTCACATTTCATTACCTGGAGAATCCAAATGACTTTAGGATTTTTCACATGTGTCTGCCTGTCCGTTGTAGACTCAAAATTGGCTGAGTCGATTAGTGATTAAATCAAAACATTCTTACATACCGCTATTTGAATAGAGACTTTAAATTATATAAATATCGAATCATGAATGAATTTAAAATTAAATGTCTAGGTTAGAAGAGCGCCAAAAGTAAAGTTACTAACTAATATAATAATAATGTTTTATAATTGATATACTATTAATTTAAAATTGATTTATTTTGTAATAAAATATTGAAAATTTAATTTTTGATTTATTTTGTAATAAAATATTGAAAATTTAATTTTTGATTTATTTAATCTGAAACAAAGACGTTGAACTACTAGAAATGTTAACTTTAAGTTCTCCAAATGTCCGCCTCTGATATATTTAGTGTAAAAAGTTGAATTTTTAAAAAATTAAAAAATTAATTTAAGTTACTTGCAATAATAAAATTTTCATTGCTTTTTTGAGGATAATGTATGAACCTCAAATAAAAACCATCAATTTCATAAATGCAAATTTGATTCTAAAAACTAAACTTTAAAAAATTAGGCTTATGTTGTTGGCTATAGGTGCCATACTTTATATATATATATATATTATACATAATCTATCTATATCTAACTATTCTTATCATACTATCAAAAATCGTATATCATATAGGAAATAAGTTAAGCTATGGCCAGGCCCGAACAGACCGAAGGGTAAATGAATTTCCAGCTACAGAAACAATTTCAAATAATTTTAATATATCTTTTAATGGAATAAAAAACAGATATGCATATAACATAAATATTTTTAATTTTATTTTATTTATAATATATATGTAAGACCAGGCAGTGACGTCATGAATGGCTGGATGACGTCATATAATTTTAAATTAAGAAAAAACTAATAAAGATGATTTTTCTCGAGGATAAAACCAATACAAAGTAAAAAATCTCCTCATGTGAAATTTGGTGTGAAAATAACCCTTCCCTTCCTATCGTCGATCGCTAATACTACCACTTCCGATTTCCGGATTTACACCAAAAGTTGATCAATTCATACACATCTATACGGACGGACGGACGGACGGACGGACATCATGCTAAAAATACTTTTTTCTGTTAAGAAAATGCTTGATTCGTGGAAATATCTAAAAATCTCCACATGTGATATTTGGTGTGAAAACTATCGTCAGTCGGTAAAAATAAAAATTTATAAACCTGAATAATTTTTTGGGAGAATTTTTAAATTTGTATGGTGTCTGAACCACAAGGGTTCGGATGAACTTTTAATTAGTAAATTTTTATGAAATGTTTTATACCAAAAGATAATTTGTGGGTTGTTTATACAAGGAATTGATAGATATTTTCTATTTACAAAAAATATGATCAAAAAGAGAAGAATGAGAGATATTCTTAATAATCGATCGAATTATTAATATTTCCCGAAAGACCCACACTATTCTTAAAACATTATTCTCACTTAAATAGGAATATTGTTTAAATGGTATATCATAATGCTATAGAAATCTTCTACATGTGTTCCATATCATTTAAATAATGCAGTGGGTTTGTTCAATTCTGATAGAATATACTTAAATTTAAATTTTATCGTCAATTTAATTATGACCCAATAAGTATTGGATTATCTTAACAAAGAACATATTTTCATTTTGAATATTTAGAGAAGTTGTGTTATTTAGAAATTATATTAGAATTATTTTTTTTTATATTTCGACATTTTGTTTTATCTACTAATGTAAAGTTAAAGTTATGCCAAAAAATAGAATAAATAGGGCAAAAATTTAGAAATTATTAATGTAATTTAAAGAATAAGATTTATTTGATTAAAATTATAATAATTATTATTTAAAGGAAAATATTAGTAAAAATATATGAATTAATAAACATGAGGAAGAGAAGGGAAAGATCAAATTTTATTAACCAGTCTAAAAAGAGCACAATATATATATTAAATCCCTCCTACTTTTATTTTATTATAAGAATATAAAAATAAATAAGCGAGATCATAGTTGGAACCCTTACATTCAAATGCATTACATTGAAATAATAAATCTTTGCATAAAAATAGAATGAATAAGAATGTTGAAGATGTCAAGAATTATTGAACCATTTTATTCATATTCTCGAGATTCTAAAATTCTTATTGTTACTATTTTCTTTTAACTTTATTTTTAAATATTAGGTGATTAAAATGTTTGCATACAGCTCATCTCAAAATACACATGGATATATTTATATATTGTTGCGATATAAATTAAAAAGATGTTCCATAGTCAAATAGATCACAACGAACTAAATTGAAGATTTAAATCTTATAAAAATAATTTATAATTAGCCAAAATGGAAAATATATAATATGTAATTATTATTATTATTATTATTTTGTTTTAATATTTTCAAGGTGTGGAATAATAAATCATTTTTAAATATATTATATGATGACGTTTCGATATTCAAATTGTGCTCGTCTTCAGTTAAAGTCTAATAATTAATTTTGAGTTGATAATTTTAAAACGAATGATAAAATTAATATCTAATTACAACAATACCAATAATTCAATCTCAGTTATTTCTAAAATTGAAACAGAAATAAAAAATATCAAATTGAAATACTGACATACAAAAGAAAATATACAAATGTCTGAATAGTTTTAATTTCCTAAATTATAATTATTAAAAAATTGGTTTGGTGGTGTAAAGAAAGATGATGATTTAATTATGAAATTCTGAAATTAATTTTTTAACACACACTACTTATTTTCTGGGGGAGAGCCCCGGACTAACCCGTGCCCCCCAACATAATAGATCACGCTACGCCACACTGCTTATAACTAATATTTAAATTTCTTAATTTAATGAATATTTTAAAATATATATATATATATATACAATTATTTTAATAAAAAATTATATTATATTATTCATTGTTTTATGTATATATGGTGTACGTATGATTTATATTTTATACTGTATTTAGGTATATTATAAAAATAATATAGGTCTAAGTACCAACATGCCATTGATTAATTCTAAATCTATTTCTAATCATTTATTACAATAAAATTATATGACTATAAAATAATATGGTTAACTTATTTGATATTAATATAAATTCAAATTATAACAAGTGATAATTGAATTGAATTAGATAATTTAATAGCAATTTTATTTTGATTTTACAAATTATTATTTATTTAAATTAGTAAAATTATTCAAATACCTTTATCTCATTAATAAAATAAATTTAATATTTATATATATCAAATCATTATCTATCTAGATAAATAATTATACTATAAAATAAACCCGTCTTGACAGGTGTTTTATATTTTATGTAGGAAATTTTACTTAGTTAATAAAATATATATATATATATATATATATATATATTCTGTTATATTATTTTCAAATAATAATAAAAAAATATAAATTTAAAAAAAAATTTATAAAATAACACTTTTTTCATGGACTAAAAAGAAAAAAATAATTTTTCTATAAACCTGACAAAGTTATGGATGAATTGCTTCTTATTCAACGAAAAACGTTGTGCGCATTTAGTTTTATTTATTTTTATGAAACATCAAGTCAAATCTTTGTACTCATAAAAATTTTATTAAACAGATAATGACAATTTTTTTATTATGCAATAAAATTGATAGATTAAGAGCTAAGAAATTAATATTTTATTATTTTTCACTGTAATATACTTATATCAAAGTATGTAACAAATTTTAAAAGAATTATTACTTTCTTAAATTTACATATTATCAATCAAATCCAAAACAGTTTATTGCATTAGAAGAAATAGTATTACTTGTTAATGAAGTGTTTTAGTGTAGTATGTAAGTATATAGATAAATTATAGCGCTATAAAGAAATTTAATTGAATAGAAATATTATATAATAGAAAGCAAATGAAATCTAAAAGCTAAAAATAATTTTTTTATATTTATATCATTTTATTCTTTTTAGTGCAATTTTAATTTGATAAAAATTTATTTAATATATATCTCAAAGTTGCCATCACCTTGTCAATATTTATCTGTCAAATGGCGAGAATGAAAATTCTAATACTAAAAGCAATCAATCGCTAATTACATTATTATTAATTATAATTCAATTATATTTTTTCCATACCTTCTAGGGGTCCATTGAAAGATCTATTAAAATTTTTAAAAGTCTATTTCAATTTAAATTTGATGAAAAATCGATTTCAATTTGTCATAAGAGCGAACAGACAGATAGACAGACATACATGAATCGAAGTTGATAAAAACGTTATAATTATAATAAAATATACTAGAAAATTACCTCATATTGAATGATGTTTTAGGTTCTATTTAATGAAGCAAATTTTACTTAAAAAAATTTAAAATTCTTACCTAATTATAAAATTACATTTTTTTCAAATTTAATTAAACACAATTAAGTAATTAATTAAACAATTAAGTACACCTATCCCCCGATTTACACGGTACTTGTTTTACACGTTTTCGCTTTTACACGGTTTTCCAAATAAATTTTTTTTATGTTTTTACCGCACTCTACTAAATGCTATTCTGTTTGAACACGTGCGCTGTGTACACATCTCACAGGGAATCCCGAGCTTATGTGCTGACTTGCTGCAATATATTACGGAAAAAACAGTGTTTCCGTAATATATTACATATTTTAACCTGTCAATGCATTTTATTTTTATTTCTGTGTACACCTAAAAATATTGAAAAAAAATCACAACTGTTAAATAGCAAAATTATGCATTTTCTGCAAGCTTTTCGATTTACACGGTTTTGACTTGAAAATGTTTAATTTTCGATTTACACGTTTTTCTCAGGAACGTATCTACCGTGTAAATCGGGGGATAGGTGTATATAAATATGATTGAAGTGAAATTAATTTAAAAAAATCTTCTTTTAATATCATTAAAAAGAATTTTAAATGTTTTTATTTTAAAGTACTCTAATCAATATTAATATTAAATTTTCAAAACGCGTATTTGATTGATTGATTAATTTCATTAAAGAATATACAAGTTGTATATATATATATATCGTTAAATTAATTCGTTATATCATTGTTTATATCTTGATTTAATCACTCGATGTGAATAAATCCGTTATTCCCAATGGACCATGGATAAGCATCCTCTCTATTGTTGATGACTGATTCCGCATTGAAATCAAATACAGCGATACAAATCAGGAAGCATATAAAATAAAATTCGAAATCAGGCCATTGAATTTCGCTCCAAGTGGAGGGGGGGGGGGGGTTAGACGAGGAATCCAGGGTGTGTTGTTTATTTTTATTTTCTTTTTTATTTATATTTAACGTCGAATCTTGGAAAGTAATTTATAGATACGTGTAGAAACAATTTGCAAATGCTCTATTTATTTCCCTTGGAAAGAAACACATCGAAGTTTTAATTTCTTTTTTTTTATTGATTTATTAATCGTTTGTTATGTATACACTTTTAGATTAATTGCATAAGAGTAAATAGAGAATATTTTATGAGTGAGTTAAATAAGTTAAGAGGAATCTAAAAGTAATGATTTTAAATTTGATGAAATCGAAAGATTACTAAACTCTATAATCTCGGTATCGTAGTTCAACTCATATTTTTAAAAACTTCATTTTAGGCAGATTTGGAAATTATTTATTTTACATTTATCTTTTTATAAATTTTGTATTTGATGAATATTGATATCTTCTTCCTTTATTTGTTTTTATTTTAAAATCATTATACCTATTCAATTTACATGTTCAGACGACAAAAGAAAGAAAATAAATTATAATAATAACAATAAAATAAACAATATTTGATTTATGAGAAAAAAAATGGCTGTGATGTTGAGCTCGTTCGGCGTATCCAAATGGGAAGAACATCGATGGAAAAACTGAAAAAAATATGGCAAACCAACAACTTAACCATTGAAACAAACAAAAAAACTAATTGTCACCACAATGATCTTTCCTATTGTGCTTTACGGGTCATAGACCCGGACCCTGAAGCAGAACATCCGAAGGAAGATCGACGCTTTTGAACTCTGGTGTTGGAGGAGGATGATGCGTATACCCTGGACACAATGCATAGGACCAATAACCCTATACTCAGAGAGGTCCGCGCGAAACAGCGCCTCTTGGAAGGGTGGTTAGTTATTTTGGTCACCTCACTCGCTCCAGACCGTGATTCAGGGAAGAGTGGAAGGAACACGGAGACAGGGCAGAACACCGGCCAGATGGACGGACCAGGTTCGGGTTGGTTTGGGTAATGACCTTCAGACGGCGGCAGCGAATGCTCGGCATCGATCCCGATGGCGAGTCTTAACTCGCGAAATTCGAGCGGTGGGGACAGGGAAGTATTAGGGCCACGACACTTCCGTCAGGAAGTTATCGACTAGGAAGAAGAAGAGAAAAAATGGGATTGAATCAACACATGTTTTCACAAAATAAAAAATCGGGAGTGTCTTCCCCTAGACTTTCCTGCATATAAATAGGTATAAAGAGTTGTGTTGATCAAATAATAAAATAATAATATAGAAATACAATACCTCAAAGAATAAATTAAATTACAAGTTATTTCTAATCATTATCTTGAGAACGATAAAACATAAATAATTAACAACAATAAAAATAAACAAACTAATTAATTTAAATTATAAAGTAAAATGGTTTAACACTATTATATATATTTATAATTTACATCTAACGCTACTTGTATAGATAAAATGTCACTTCCGGTAGTCAGATCATGATGAAATTTGGTATCTGAATTTTTTTCATATTTTTAAATCTATATACAAAATAGGAAGCAAATATCTCAAAGCAAACTGGTACTTTACTTGAAAGGTAAACGCAACCAGTGTAGGTAAAGTACCACTTCCGGTTAACCGATTTTGACGAAATTTTGATAGAAATCTACAAACTGTGAATAATATCGGTGTACCAAATTTCGAAATCCTAGCTTGATTAGTTTCTGAGTAAATTCGCTCACTGACAAACATTACATACATCCATATATCCATACATACACACACACAGACATAATTCGAAAAATGGTATTTCCCGACTCAGGGAGGTCTAAAACGTCAAGATCTATCGAAATCTCGAAGTAGAAATTTTTGACGATTCCAATACTTCCCTTATACGAAGTATGCGGGAAAGTAATCAATTGACGGATATTAAGTACAAGCATAACCCATGTATAAAAGAGCGCCTGAACATTATGCATCCCGATTTACTTTTTTATTGATAATCTAGTTACATAATCAATATTATATACTCTTAATATTCATCTCTTATGTAAAATTCTTCTTTTCATACTTCGTTATAATATATTTACTTATTAATAAATAACTCTAGCACTCTATAAGTTTATTAAATTTATTATGTTTAATACTTTTTAATAATTAATAGAAAGTAATATTTCCATCATTTATTTACAATTCAATTTGAATAATTATTTCTTCTTTATGTATTTGATAATTAACACATGTATTTTATATTAATGTCGTTGTAGTATATTTATTTAATATTTAATATTTACACGGTAAAGTCGGAGTAATATGTCAAATATGTTTGAAATTTTCAAATAAATAGCATTAATAAAGAAATTGATCATCTAATAACATTATTATCTATTCATAACTAGATGTAATCAATTATAAAAAGAACCACTTATTGACAGCTTGATGATTACCTCTATTTATAGTGGGTTTAGAAGAGCATTTGGAGAAAGAAATATTTTAATTTTAACAAACAATATATAATAAATAAATTAATAAATTGTTCATATTAATTGTATTATTTTTTAAATAATATTTATCAAACAAAAATAAATAAATAAATAAAAAAAAACAGAAATAAATAACAATTCTATGGATAACATGTAGAGCGCTCTCTCATTCTCTCTGTGTTTCACCCTTTACACCAATCCTCCTCCCTCTCTTCTCTTTACAGATATCGTTCACCTCTTTCATCGGGAGGTGTTCACTTATTCACACACCATCGGCCGTCCCCGACGGTGTGCAACTGAATTTTAGATGAAAGACCTGTCATTAAATCACTCAAATCACTCATTGAATATTTGACAGATCCTTGATTGGTTAGAAAAAAAAGAGGAAAAAATAAAAATAAAAATATAAAAAATACTGTCTCTTATATAAAAAAAAAATTTAATCAATTTCTGCTTAAAACGAAATTGAATTTTATTTTTATATTTTCAAAGTAGACCATATATATATTTATTTATAAAGATATGTAAATAATAATCTAAAATTTTGAAAAGGATAATCTAAAAATAATTTAATCTAAATATGATATTCGTTAATCAAAACAAATAGTGAATCGCTTAAGAGTGAAATGGATTTAATAAATAATTTGTATTTTATCAGCGCTGCAAATTGTAATTATGATTATAAAAACATTAGTATGAGTTTTATTTATATTGCTTTATGTCTTAAAATCCCAATAATAAATTTCTATCATTTTTAAACAATTTGTATATTTGTGAATACCCGACGGGCGATTTAATCTGTACTGTTTGTTCGTTATTTTTTTCTATAAACCACATTAATTAATTTTATTATTTTAGATAAAAAAAAATCCAATAAATTATTTTTATTTTATTTGTTTTTTTAAAAATAGGTATTTTAAATGTTAGTAATTTAAAATAAAATTGTTAGTTAGTTGATCCTCATTTGACAAAGATTTAATATAGAAACATAGAAAAAAATGAAATATACAAATAGATCAATTTATAAAAAAAAAAAAAAAATAGAAAAATAATCTAGAGTAATTAACTTTATACATACATTAAAATAAGCAGTGGATTATCTTCTAATAGTAGATACAATTTATTATAAGAATTCTTACCTGAAAAAGATAATAGAAATTAATAGTAAATGTAAACGAAACAAATATTTCAATAATATATATATTTATAATAAATAATAATAATTATCTGATTTCAAATTCAAATGAATTCCATATTATCTGAAATCACATGTATATTATATACATGTAAATTTTTAAATAAAGACATTTAATTTTTTTAACATAGGAAATTTCAGATTTACATATTACTTATTTTTCACGAAAAGTATTGGATAAAGGTCCCGGATGTGAGGAAATCAGTACAACATTACTAATAAAATATCTAAATAAATTATAACTTAAATGTAAAGTTAAAAAAATATTATTTACAAATATTAAATATTAAAATAATTAATATAAATTCTTCAATGAATGCAGAAAAAATAAATAGATTCAAAGTTGAAGTATATCCCAAAGTCATTTACCATAAGGGCTTTTACTATCATTTATGTTTAATTTGTGGTTTAAACCCTCAACAAGTTCAATTTTTCAATTAATATTTGTTGTAAATGCAAATTTTTTAAGGTTTTCTAGGTTTAATTTTTATACTATTTTGTGAAAGTGAATGTTATTTGTCCATTCTATGATAAATGATCAAATTTAACAAAAAAAAACTTTCACTAAATTACCGAAAAAAGAAGTTATCTAAATTTTCGACTAGCGGGCCGACCTCAATTTTTGTCTTTCAACATGTTTTTGATTAATTGATTTTTACAATAAATAAATCTTATCATTTTTTCTTCTGAGTTTAATTAAAAAAAAAAACTAACCACAAATGTTTTCTTATTTTTCCATCTATTTTTTTTTTAAACTAAATATATTCCGAATGGATATATTCTCCGGTTGTTTTCATTCCTCCCCACCCTTTCATCCCCTCTCTCACTTACTTTCCTATTTTTGAAACTTTTTGAAGCTCCCACTCTACGTCCTCTTGAAGATAAAGTATTGCGTTTCCCTTCTTATCAACATCCACAAGTGTTTTTGTGTTTACTGTCATATTATTTTTATTTTATCAAAAGATGTTTATCCACAAAAAAACGACAAATAGGTTGCGATGAAATTGTTTTATAAGTTAAAATAGAAAATGATTAAATTGTGTATGTATTTTGTAATATTTTTTAAATTTATATTGATATACATATCTTAATGTTCTTTAAATTCTTTAATATATATGGAAAGTGATTTTCGGGTTATATTCACAGTGTTTTAGTAAGAGCCATTTTCAAGGGAATTTATTTTAAGACGAAAATTTTTGGTTTTATTACCTTCTAAAAGCAACTTCTCTAGAAAGACTATTTTTTTGTCTGTTATCGAATAAGTGTGTTCCATTAATAATAATAATTTGTATGTCTCATTTATTAGGAAAAAGTGCATTATCGCATGCAGTAAAGTTAGGAAATCAAAAAAGTAAGGGCCCCGCAAAGTTGTCTTTCAAAAAAATTAGTGAAATCAAAGCTTGGCGGCCGCCAAGTTACTCACCTTACAATATTAATTGTTTTTAAAACGTTCAATTCCTGGAAAGTGAATTTAATTGCATTTCCAATAAAACTTTTTCAAATAGTGGTAGTACCTCCCACATTACCACAGAGTATTTGCAAAAGTTTTATTGGAATTCCAATTAAATACACTATTCAGGAAATGAACGTTTTAAAAACAATTAATATTGTAAGGTGAGTAACTTGGCGGCCAAGCTTTTATTTCACTAATTTTTTTGAAAGACAACTTTGCGGGACCCTAACTTTTTAGGGCTCTCAACTTGGCGGGGAACCTCTACCACGAAGTGGTTTTTTGTCAGATACATTATTACCCACGCTGAGTCAATTTTAAATACGATTTTTGTATCTATCTATTATTCCAGGTCACCACTCTTTATATTATAACATCAATATCAAATCGAATTTTGAAACTACATTTTGAAATTTGAATAAATAAAAAGATATGAAATTAGATATCCCTCTACTTTATTATTATGTATTGAAGAAATATAACCTTTTGCTTTGTATAGAATGAATATTGTTAAATATATCCCAAATGAAAACTGGTATAAGGGACCATTCCGCTTGACTATCTTTATTATTATATCGAATTTTCATTTAAACCATTCACCCTTTAACCCCACTCTATTCAAAACCTTCACAGCTGATATATTATTAACGCTATTTATTGCAAATCTCCATAGCCGGTTGTTATCTCTTATCTCCATTGGAAAATATTTTTGATTTACTCGCAACGATTCCAATCATTGATCTATATGAAATTTAAAAACATGATTGTATCACGTGATTTTTCATTTTAAAAATTTTCCACTTTTATTATATAGAAATGTCTTAATTGAACTGATAAATATTTTTTTAAATTCAAAATCTTAAATTTTAATTATTTTATTTAACTAACAATTTTATTTAATTTGTATTTATAGGTGAATGGATATATATATATATATATATATATATACTTTAATATTTATTTGTATTAATAAAATGTGAATTTGAATAATTAACACGTTGAAAAATCGTATTTCATATGTATGGACCGGCATTTTTTTTATCATTATCTACATATATTATTTTTTAAATATTTTTTTTTTCCGTGTACAATAATTTGAGGTAGACATTATTGAACCCCTAGATTTATTTAAATAAAAGTGTCCACGGGAGGTACAGCGTGCCCACCGGTGGGCATGCGGTCTTTAACGTTTTAATTCAAAAGTATGATTTATTTTTTATTAATTTATTTTAATTTAATGAATATAATATTTATTGAATAATATAAGACGCCATTGGGTGAGAGGCTAGCCTCGCTGTCTCACATTCACATGGTCCCGGGTTCAAGTCCCGGGTTCAAGTCCCGGGCCTGGCAAGGGAATTTCCCTAGCTGGGGTATAAGGGACGGAGTCAACCCAGCCTCCGGGATCAACATTGGGGAATAGCTAAAAAAGTAGCGCCTCCGATCAAGAAAATCAAGGTAAAGGTTGATAGGACTCGTTCTACTGATCATAGGACACCTCATTGATATAACCGACTTGATAGGCGTTGTCCTTGCGTAGGTCCTACAAAAGTCAGAGGTTTTTTTTTATTGAATAATATGATTCTTGAAATTTTAAGGGCAATCTAAAATAAATTTGAAAAGATTTCTTTTAATTATTGATTTCTTATATAAAATGATTCACAATAAATTAGAATAATAGTGGTTAACAAAATGGCGTTTTTGAACTCGAAAGTTCTTGATTGTCACATTCATATTCCTTAATAGTATTTATTTATATGTTATCAAAATTCCTGTCTTCATAAAATAAATCTTTGAAAAATGAAATAATAACAAAAAAATAGAATTTTTTTTAATGATAATTGAATCAATAACAACTCAATAATCGGAACATGAAAAAAGATTTAAAACGTCAAATCATAATTTCTGTGGTGGTAACAAGTGAATTTAATTATTAATTATTATTTTTTTAATATACGGATATAAAGGTAAATGGAAACGTGAATATAATGGACCTTTAATTAGTATAATTGAAAACAAAAACGTATATATTGAATAACTATATCGTTAATTAAAGTCTAGAACAAGTAACAACGTAAATATATACATATTGATATAGTATATGGAATTAACAGAATGAATGCTCTTGTGAAGAAAATATATTTAAATTGCAATCAAAACGCCCTTTAGATGTTTATTAATTTTTAGTAATTTTTAGTAATTATCATTATATTTTTTTTTTAAGAAAATATTTAAATGTACCTATATTCTTAACACAAAACCATGTTTATTTTAAACTAGTAAATAAACATAATTAAGTAATGAATGGGACAATTAAAAATATTATAAGAATAATTATATGGTAATATATCTATTGAAAACACATAGTATGACAATGTTAACAAAATATATATTTTTTTTCTAATTGGTGGTACGATTTAAAGAGTAATATGAAATTTTCTAAATAAAAAAATTTTGAATTTGTTATTATTATTTATTTATTTATTTTATATTTATTTGTAATTACCTATGTCAGTGATATATACTTACATATTTTATTTTATATATATACCTAAAAATATATCACCTTTAAAAAAATGCAATATTTACAAAGGTTTAAGTTTGAAAAAATTAATTTTGTTTATATAATTATGTTCGCTAAAAATTATTCTCAATCAAAATAATTTTTTAATTGTTTTTTTCTCAAAAGTATCAATATTTAAAAAAAAAAAAAACAAAAAAAAATTATAAATAATAATAAAAAATAGTATTTTTATTTTACACAATATTAAAAATAAAAATTTTGTTTGATTACAATCACACTTGGATGAAAAACATGAAATGACAAAAATTTAATTAATTTAATTATTAAATATATTAGAGGAACGTGTGGCGCAAAGTAATTTACAAGAAATTGAATGATCCAAAGAAAGACAGACATTCAGTTGAGGAAGTTATTTTGGGCGGAAAAAGTTTATATACGGTGGAAAACAATTCGGAAACAAGTGGGTAGACCAAAAACAAGGTGGGCAGACAATATAAAGGGAGAGTTATATGAATTGGGAGTGGTTAGAAATTGGATGAAGATACAAGAAAAAATCTGGAGTGTCTCCACTCGACTATCTCGCAATTTGAATTGATTAAATAACATAATATATTATATTTAAATTAAATTTAATTAATTATAAATTACAAATAATAAATAATATTTATTAAACCAGCGCATGTTTGGCTCTTTGTTGATGGAAACACGTCACGTGTTGGCGCGTGAGATTTGCAGAGTTAAAAAATTAATTATGGTACTTACAAGGATTCAATCAAGCTGAAATTCTATATATAACAGTTTTATACAATTTTTAATCATGTGATAAACTATCAAACATATATCTTTATTTTTACGGTCAGTTTAGAGGAAAAAAAATCAAAACGTTGTAGGTAATGACCCTCTTCCGGTTGAGCTATATTTCTCAAAAGTTGGTAGAAAACTACGAATTTTGAATATTGCCCATGTACCAAATTTCATCATTCTAGCTCAAATCGTTTTTGCGTAATCTTGGTTACATACATACACACATGCACACACACACACACAGAGACATTTTTCTCAACCTTAGTGAAAATGATTCAGGAACCTTCAAAACGTATTAAAACATCAAAATCTCTGGCGAGATAGTAAATATCATTAAAGAAAACATTTGTTTTTAGGTTTAGATATTTAATATACATACTTTTTAGGAAGTTGTTATGAATATCTATTAATTAATGTAAAAATGTGAAATTAATTTTTTAAAGATTTAAATTAGTTTTTAATTTTGTAACTTGGAACTTTAATTGTCTAACTTACAGCACACAGTCATTTTTCTCAACCTTAGTGAAAATGATTCAGGAACCTTTAAAACGTAAAAAAACATTAAAATCTCAACATCGAAAATTTTCGTGATCGCAATACTATCTCTGGCGAGATAGTAAAAACGACGATTATAAGAATATAATTGATGCACCCACTTTCGAGTATAATAATAGTACAATATAATGAATTTTTTCTTATCTGTGAAAGATGTTCGAGTAAAATATTTGTTTATTGACAGTTTGTTTCCTTTAGATAAAGTTATTTATAGCTACAAGACTAAAATCTATAGGACCTACGAAATTATTGAAGGGTGGTTAGTAGGAACATGGTTGAAGGTGGCTGCTAAATATTGAACCAGTTTCCTAGCGACATATCGAAGAATCTTAACCATCTCCTCTCTGGTTAATTAGATTGGAAGTAACGTCAAAGCGTAAAGACGACCTCACGCAACCGGGAGCTTTAAATGGCGGTAATTAATTATGCACTAAGTGTATTTATAGACGCTAATCACAGCCAGTCGTCTCTCTCTATCATCTAGAATTTATAAATTATTATCACTATATATATATATATATATATAGAGAGAGAGAGAGAGAGAGAGGAAGAGAGAGAGATTTTTGCATATGGTCTGCGTCACTAACGTCGGGTGAAACTAATGGCTTTCCGCACGGGAAAGATTCTTTCAGTTGATTGGATTTTATAAAATCCCACCATCCTTAAGAATGATTATCGAATTTTTTTCTGTTCATTTTTCTATATTTTTTTTTTTTAATTAAAATTTATCTACTCACTCGAGCTAACATTCGTTTCTTGTTTCAGATTAAAAATGAAAATGAAACGAATCGAAATTAAAACGAATAAATAAATAAAAAAGTATTATATATTATTAAATACTATTCTAATTTTTATGATTTATTTTATTTATTTATTTATTTATTCTTGTTAAATTGAAAAGATAAATGAAATAGGATACAAATTGTATTTGATATTTTAATTCAAAAAATAAATCTTTTATATTAAGCATTCACTGATCAATGAAAAAGTATGGGTTTATGAATCAATTATTTAAACAATTTCTTTAAACAAATTATAAATTGTCACACATTTCACTATAATTTTTAAATAAACCAATGATCAACAAGTATTATGAAATAAATATGAAAATGAAGAAGGTATCGTTATATAATAATCATGATTGTTGGGGATAGATCAGAGGTGGCCATCCCCCAAATGATCTTGCGGGCCACTTTGGAAATGCATCATAACTTCACGGGCCACATATAAAATTATATACATATCCATATTAGATTTAGACCCATTATAGATATGGTTTGGTGTGACAAATTGAAAAATAATGAATTTTTATTAGGTTTACTATTATTTTTACATATAAACCTATATAATATAATAATAATGATACTGAATGCACATTGTAAAAAATATATAATACTAAAAATAAATAAGCTGGAGTGTCTCCACTCGACTATCTCGCAATTTGAATTGGATTAAATAACATAATATATTATATTTAAATTAAATTTAATTAATTATAAATTATAAATAATAAATATTAAACCAGCGCATGTTTGGCTTTTTATTGATGGCACCATGGCACGTGTTGGCGCGTGAAATTTGCAGTGCTAAAAAATTAATTCTGGTACTTTCAGCGATTCAATCAAACTGAAATTCTATATATAGCAGTTTTATACAATTATTAATCATGTGAAAAATTATCAAACATATATCTTTATTTTTACGGTCACTTTAGAGGAAAAAAAATCAAATCGTTGTAGGTAATGACCCTCTTCCGGTTGAGCTACATTTCTCAAAAGTTGATAAAAAACTATGAATTTTGAATAATGTCCATGTACCAAATTTCATCATTCTAGCTCAAACCGTTTTTGCGCAATCTTGTCTACATACATACACACACACATACATACACACACACATACACACACACACACACACACACAGGTCCCGCAGGAAGACTTCAAGGCCGCTGGACGTTAGGGAGGTGTTTTTTAGTGGGTAGGAATCCCACACTACTGCTGAATACGGGCTCACAGTGTCTTTAAGAAGATTTTTCACCTACCCTCCGAAAAAAAAAAAAAAAAAAAAAAACACACACACACAGACATTTTTCTCAACCTTAGTGAAAATGATTCAGGAACCTTCAAAACGTATAAAAACATCAAAATCTCAACATAGTAAAAAAGAAACAACAAAATAAAAAAAATGAAATCATATTTATTTCACTAGTGCGATATTTGTTTCATGAGGGCGCAAAAAATAAAAGTGTGATGTATCTCGCGGCCCAAAAAATGTTTACGGCGGGCGACTTGCGGCCCGCGGGCCGCGGGTTGGCCACCCCTGGGATAGATGGAGAAAAATGAGTCAGAAAAAAATTGTTGAGTCAAAGAAATATTGATTTATTGATTTAAGATTTATTAGTTTCTAACGATGATGATGATGATAGCATTTAAATATTAACATTACAATATATAAAAAAGAAATTAATTAATGGATATTGAATATAATTTAACTAATCATAACTATAAATAATTAATATTTATTTATATAAGGATTAAGTTAAAAGAATACATGTAGAACTATTATTTAATTAAAATAATAAAAAATTAAAGATACTTAATTATATTAAATTAATTTTTAATTACCTAGCAAAGCAGACCCATCCGGTTTAGCGTGTTGTCATATTCACATTTTAAGTTAAACTAAGTAAAATGTTTTTATTTTTATTTTCTTTTTCCATGAATTGGCCGAGTGGCTTATCTCTACTCGATGGTAAAAAAAGAAAAATGAATTGTACTAGGAATTTTATTTTCTTAATAAGTATAAATATTATTTTGGTTTCCTACGCCTCTTAGTATATTGCTACTATTTTTATTAATTATCAGATAAATCGATTAAAATTATTTATTTAATTATAATATGTTAAAAGTCTATTTTATTTATTTTCAAATGAAACTCCAATTATTTTTTTTTTATTTATGAAATTACTTCCCAAGCAGACATTAAAAAAATCCCAGGTATTTTTATTACAATATAATATATATAGGTATATATATATATATATTAAGGAAAAAAAAAAAAGATTTTTTAATATCAGTTCTCAGACAAAAACAAATTGTCAAAAGAGTATGTAATATGAAAAATTCTAAAAGTTATTAATATTATTGATTAATTTAATATTTTTTTTTAAATACCGCTTATTGTACCAGATACTGGTTTAATTAAAAAGGAAACTCAAAAAGAATATAATTATTAAGCTTGTCGGAATATATAAGAAAATATATGTTTAAAATATTAAATTTCAAATTTTAACTTTTCAAAATATGATAATAAGCTTTATATATATTGTGTTAAAGAATAATTTAAATAATTAATATTTTTGGTAAAATTAAAAATAAAGTAATAAAAAATAGATTAAAAAATTTAATAAAACTTAAATTTTTAAAACCTATTAAAAACACAATTAGTATTGAATTATAGAAAAAGCTTTAAATTTGTGAAATATTTTCGAAGAGCAATTAAATTAAATTATATTTAAAAAAAAAAAATCATTTAAAAATTAATGTACATATATTGAATTGAATATATATTCCAAGTTCATTTTTAAACCAAAATTGATTATATAATTATTTTTGAAATTACAATAAAAAATAATACTAAACTACATGAGATAATTTCTGGTCTTGCTTAAATATTGCCGAATATATAGATCAACAATTTTAAAACAAGTTATAATGAGGATTATGAATACCGAAAGTTAATTCTTACGACATATCCGTCGATATACTGTTAACAAGTTAACACCTTAAGTGTTCTTTCTCGATAAACACAAATCTTATGTCAGATATAAGAACACAATCTACCGTTAATGGCTTTATAATTTTAATAAATTAATTAAGTTTACTTTGTTATAAAAAATACTTATTTATTAATATTTTGTAATTATTTATTAATACATATTGTATTAATTTAGATTATTTATTTAATATTGTATCTTATCACGACATGATTACTTGTTATTTAATTTTTCCAAATACTCATATAATTATTGAATTGAGATTGTAATCCTTTATTTAAAATATTGTCTATTAATCTTAAAATATTTTTATTAATTAATTTAATTAATTATAAATTATTAAAATTAATATACAACAAACAAAAAAAATGTGTAAATAGTGAAGAGTATGTTTTAGAGTTTTTATATCGACACTCTTTCAAGGTTTGGTTTTTGCAATATTGAAATTTCAGAACATTTTTTCAATTTTTTGGAATATTATGGATATTTTTAAAATAAACATATATAAGTCCACCCCTTTACAGTGGATTTGATAACATTTAAAATATGAATACAATATAGCCAATTTTTATTAGATATTTTATAATAATATTATATATAGAGGCCTGAAAATCGACGCTAAGTGAAGATGAGAAATAAACATCAATTTCAACGTTTAGGATCAGAACCTTCTTCAGGATTTGGTAATTTCCAGGACACACATTTATTATATTTTATAGCGAGATATTATTAAAGGAGTATAAACTAAAATATAATATTTTGTTTTATGGAATTTAATTTGCAAATTAGCATGAAAGAATATAAAGAAACATTTTAATTTTATAGAGTTGCGTGATTATTCAAATAAGTATTTTTTTTGTTCTATTTAATAATATTATTATATTTAACTTTAAGTTTATTATCTATAAAAACGAGAGGTCAGAGCACCGTTGGGGGTAGCTGATAGTTTAGGATGATGTGATATATATTCTAAAACAAATTCATAAGCCTGAATGACTGAGTTCAATTTTGCAAGACAATAGATATTTTGAGAGTAAATTTATTTTAGCGGAAAATGTATTCAATATTTTCTAGTCTAAACATCGAACAAACATATCAGACCTATCCAGCCAGCCATATTCATTTCATCCCCTCATTTTAACTTTCTCCCACTCTCAATATCATTGAAAGATGGGATTCATTCAGCCGGAACAAGTTTCATTCAATCCAAACTGGACTAGAAATCCAAAGGCGAGATTAATAATAAAATGGTAGCAAAATAAGCTTTTATATAATTTAGACGTATTTAAAAATAATTATATCTATATATTGTGTAATAATAACATGAACATGAACATCAAAATATTTTATATTATATTTTCCACTCGGTCTCCCTACCAATATATTTTTCGCCATTCTATCTTCTCCCATTCTAGCCACGTGTCCTGCCCACCGCAGCCTTCTCGATTTTATAATTCGAACTATATCTGAAGATGCATAGAGATCAAGCAATTCCTCGTTAAGCAATCTCCGACATTCCCTCATATTTTTTGGCCCATAAATGCTTCGCAGAATCCTATTCTCAAATACTCTAAATCTACTCTCGTCACCTAAGGTCATAGACCATACTTCACACCCATATAATACAACCGGTATTTATTTTCCTAATAATATTTACAATTCTCCTATTCGGGATTCAATAAATGATTAAGTTTATAAAATTTTTCTATATAGGTATATACATATTTACAATAACTTTTAGAGTACTCGACTCATCTATTTGCCTGAGACCAAATAAGATGGGAAGATGAAAGGAGGATGAATGACATGTCTCTCTTATAGTTAAATTTGGGAAGGGATAAGAACATGTAGGTAAAAATTTAGATCTATTTGTTGTTTACCTAATTATATTATAAATTAATGTTCAAAACATGTTTAACATGAATGTTATTACTATCTCGCCAGAGATAGTATTGCGATCACGAAAATTTTCGATGTTGAGATTTTGATGTTTTTATACGTATTGAAGGTTCCTGAATCATTTTCACTAAGGTTGAGAAAAATATCTGTGTGTGTGTATGTATGTAACCAAGATTACGCAAAAACGGTTTGAGCTAGAATGATGAAATTTGGTACATGGGCATTATTCAAAATTCATAGTTTTCTATCAACTGGGTGTGGTGGCGATTCTTTGGAATGCCAAATGTTAACCAGTGGATCAGGCTGTTGATAAAAATGATTATGAATGATTTTGAAGTGCATCTAAACTTGGCATTGGGATGGATTTGAACCCTTTTTTAGGCAAACAAATAGCCGATAGGAACTTGGCCCCCTTTTTAACAGGTATGTTTTTGATTAGATTATATATATCATGAATACAATTTTAAAATTTATGAGTTTGTTAGAGAGAATAGTCGTCGGTGCGAATTTTAATAAATATATAATGCCATATTTTATAATGAATAATATAAATAAATAATAAACAGTCCATCTGTCACAGTTCTTATAAGAAATTTCATTAGAAATTTTATTTTTAAATTTGACCAATATATAAAAAATAATTTTTATATTTAATAAAAAATACCTCATCTAAGTAATTTTATTGTAGAAAAAGATGTAAATATTTAAATACAAATTTACTAATAAGTTTAGTGTTTATTTATTATATAAATTTGTTTATTCTGGCGAGATAGTAAAAAATCTCGCCAGAGATAGTATTGCGATCAAGAAAATTTTCGAGGTCGAGATTTTGATGTTTTTATACGTTTTGAAGGTTCCTGAATCATTTTCACTAAGGTTGAGAAAAATGTCTCTCTGTGTGTGTATGTGTGTGTGTATGTATGTAACCAAGATTACGCAAAAACGGTTGTTAACTTTTGAGAAATGTAGCTCAACCGGAAGAGGGTTATTACCTACAACGTTTTGATTTTTTTTCTTCTAAAGTGACCGTAAAAATAAAGATATATGTTTGATAATTTATCACATAATTAATAATTGTATAAAACTGCTATATATAGAATTTCAGCTTGATTGAATCCTTGTAAGTACCATAATTAATTTTTTAACTCTGCAAATCTCACGCGCCAACACGTGACGTGTTTCCATCAACAAAGAGCCAAACATGCGCTGGTTTAATAAATATTATTTATTATTTGTAATTTATAATTTAATTAATTTAATTTAATTTAAATTAATATATGTTATTTAATCCAATTAATATTTGCGAGATAGTCGAGTGGAGACACTCCATATTATTTTTATTTTAGTTTTTCCTTCATTATTCAAAGAATATCAAATACAAATCATTTGTAATTCACCTTGTAAAACGTAATTGAAGTATATAAAGTATTTATATATCTATACGAGTTTATGAATATGAAAAATAATATTATAATCATAATTAATAAATTATTATATTCATAGAGGAAGTTTATTAAACGAATAACTAAGATTAATTAATAATATATTTATAATTAAAAAGGAATTATTAGTGAATATATACAATATAATCGTTGTTAATTACCTGTTAGAATGTTCACTCAGCAATTTTGGCGTCTTTTCCCAATCACTGAACAATCAATACTGAAATACTTTTATTTTATTTTATTTTATTTTAATATTTTAATATTCTTTTTCAAAGAATTGGCCGAGTCGCTTATCGCTTTTCAATGTAAACATATAAACAATCGAATTATTCTGGCTGTGCCCGTTTGCCTCCTGCATTTATAAAATAAAGAATATCATTTATTTTTTTAATATATATTATATTAATAATTAAATTGATGAAGAAAATAATTTAAAGAATGTTTTTCATTAGAAAAAGATAATCTATATAATTTATAAATGGATACATATTTTCTTTTCCAATTACATTAGAAACAATTTTTTATTTTATATTATGTTGTTATATATTATATATTAGGATATTTTATAGCCTTTTAGTTTTTAATTATATATATTAAATTTAATTATTTATAAGTGATAAAGTCACGAGGGTCTCTTAATTTATAATTTAATTAATTTAATTTAATTTAAATTAATATATGTTATTTAATCCAATTCAAATTGCGAGATAGTCGAGTGGAGACAATCCAGTTTTTTTTTATTTGAATGATCACTTATATACATATATACCTAATATACTCATTAAATATTTTTTAGTATTTATTTGAGATCTTACTGTTGTGTTTATTTTAAAGAATTATGAAATCTGTTTGTTGTTTTTTAATTTTGGCTAGTAAATAGATATAATTATAAGCAGGGCAGGATTAATAGAAAAAAGGTTAAAGATTTGTAAATTATTAATCAAATTCATAGGCAAATATATATTTTTTAGATAATAACTGAAATTATTAAAATATTATTGTAATTTTGTTAGGTCTTGAATACCATAATTTCTTTTTCTTTATTTATATAAAATGTTTCTAACTTAATTAGAAAAATTAATATTTATTATTGTATAAAATAAGATGCACTTTATATTTTTATATTAACAATTTAATTTAATTTAATTTTCAATTTTTACATTATAAATTAACTTTTACTAGAATTATTATTTTAAGTGTTAAATTTCTTGTAGGGAAATGAGAGGATCGGGCAGGGAGAGACTAGAGCCTCAAAATGGGTTAATCTAAATAATTCTATCATAATTGTTATGATTCATTATCCAGATCTAAGTCTATTTAAGAAGTTTTACTTAATACTTACTCTAATTTTTTTTTTTAATTAACAGTTTTGAAATTGTTCAGATTTGAACCTAGGTCTTAGCAGTTCCATAATTATAAAGTAGCTTATTCTTTTTTTGCCAAATTAAAAACAAGATAAGATAAGATTTTCTTGATAATCACAATATCTCTTTGAATAAAAAAAAATCACTGAATAAATTTTATTTTCTCAATTATAAATATCGAGACTCCAATGTTTCTAAACTTATTTAATGATAAATTTAAGATAATGATGAAATAAATTAAAAATTAATTTGTGCTGAGCAGGTAAATTAATAATTGCCCAGTAATAAATAATAAATATCCCATGTAAAAATAATCTATAAAAACAAATACTAATAAAATATATAAATAATATAAAATAAAAGAGTAAGCTTCAAAAAATGAATTTCCGGTTGGTTAAGTTATAAAGAGAAACACTTTCGTTCGGTGATATAAGAATTTATTTTGTGAGAAGAAGAGAGTGAAGAAGGACAAGAAGGGAGAGAGAGAGAGAGAAAAGACAGCACCAGAGAGTAGATTACGTGAATGAAGAGATTGAAAAGCCAGTAAATGATCGTAAGGTGGGAAAAGGATGGAAGAGAGGGGAGGGGGAATGAGGGCGTTGACGTAATAGCTGTCTCAGGCTGAAAAGGTAAGTTGGTGGTCGTCTATTTTGCTCTTTTCTGGGTTAGAGAAGGTGAAATGCATGTCAAGTGTAGCGGTAACTTTCTCCCCGGTGGGTAACACGTGTCTCTCTGGAATCCTCTCGACGAGGTTCTTATCCACTTCCAGCTGACAAGGAATATAGAAAAAGTTGACCTACGAATTTGACCCTCAAATTCACTTTCTTTAATAAAAAAAGTGAAAGAAAATATCAACAAATTAAATCATTCTAAAACAAAACTTAAAACTATACATTATAGGGTATAGGGTAGTCGAAAAAGTATTTTCGTATTTCTAATCAAACTTCAAGTAATTATTTTTTATATTGATAATTACAGCCTTTTTATATGGTTCTAAACCGTTTGATGATGAATGTTTAGTTCCTTGGCAATGTCATGGCTGCTTAGGTGACGGTCCTTGTCAATCTTTTCCATAATTTCATCGACTTTTTCAACGATAGGTCGACCATCTTTCACATCGAAATTTCCAGAACGAAATCGAGCGAACCATTGTTGTGCTACACGAACTGATATAGTATCGTCTCCCTAAACTTCACAAATTTCATTGGCGGCTTGCGTGGCATTCTTCCCTTTTTTATACAAAAATTTCAAAATATAGCGAATTTCTTCATTATTTTCACTTATTTTTGAAAAGCTGTAACTTTTGTTCAGCTTCACCAAATTTAATTTTCTTTAAGGTTAAATGAAGCTTGAAATTTTCCCTTTCCAACACTATATGGTATGACACAATGTGATTGGTAGCACTGGAGATATACGATTCCAACGACATCTATGGACAAAATACGAAAAGACTTTTTTGACCACCCATTTTGTATATCATTTTGATAATTTAATAATCTAACAAATAAACCAATTGGATCGAGCATACATATTATTCAATATCATAACAATGAATATAAAACTCTAAATATCTAATTAATCAAAGCTTTTATTTTTGAAGCTTCGAGCCTTAACAGTTTGTCAGTTACATTTTTTTAAATTTTTTTCTTAATCTTATATTTTATTCAATATGATTTAATATTCAATTATAAATTAAAAGAACTTCACGAGGGTCCAGTGGCGTACCTAGGGGGGGGGCGGTCCACACCGGGCGGCACTTATTTTGGGGCGGCATTTTTTATATTTAGTTATAGTTGTAAAAAGCAACTTATTCATTTCATATTTATTTTTTTTCTTTCTTGAATAATAAATGATTATTATAAGATTACTATTTGATTTATATAAATTATGATTAACTATATGATTTCGAATATTATTCCTTGGTGTATATAAATGCATTTTAGTGTAAATTTTGAATTCTAATTCCAAGAACAGGTTAAATTTTATTTTATTGTATTCATTAAAATTCGTTGAATTCGTAAACACATCTTTACGATTTTGTTCGGCAATTTTTCCTAACTAAAATTTTTTGATATCAGTTTATAAATGTCATTTCTTTTGAAAAGTTTATATGATTACTTTGAAGTGATATATATATATTTATATTTTTTTAAATCATCGATTTTTCTTTTGAAAAGCAGGGCCGGCGGAAAAAATATAAATATAAATTTTGAGAGCATTAAACACGATTTTTCTAGTATGAAAGCTAGAAGAGTAAATATTATACAAATATGTTTTCGAGTGCATACAAATATGTGTAAAAAAATTTACTCTGTGTATTAATTAATATTGATTAAATAACTTAATAATTTATTTATGTGTATTAATTTATAATAACCACTATTTGATTGAGGGCGGCAAACTGGAGAACGCCCCGGGCGGCAAAAGTTCTAGGTACGCCACTGCGAGGGTCAATCTCTCGACTTCGTATTCGTCAGATTAGGACTATCACCATAATCAACCGTCTGATTTCTAATTTTAATTTAAAAAATAATAAGATTTAATAAAAAAATACTATCTAGGGTCTAAATTCCTTAAGAGAAATATTTTTTAACCTAAAGATTAATACAAAGAGCCTTTCAGATTGCAGATTATACTTTTTAATAAGAAATCATTGCATAATCCTTCTAGTAATCATATGTTAATTATTCATCTAATAAATAGTTTAATTATTTGTTTAATACAAATTATTTATTTATTTTTTTATTTAATTCCTAATGGTGGCTAATGGCTAATGGCATTGAAAGTGGCTAAAATCAATTAATTAATAAATGAACTGATTTTTCATTTAAACTAACAAAGAATCTTTTAAATATTTAGAAAAAAATTTGTAAAATAAATTTTGAAGAATTTCAATTTTGACAAAAAAATTTTTTTTTAAGTGAATTGGAGGATATTTTCGTCACTTGCTTGATGAAAAATAGTAAAGAAAAAATAAGATAAAAAAAAAAAATTAATAAGCAAATAAAACCAGGTGTTAATTATTTTACATAGAGTAAGTCAATAATGTGCTATTTTTGAAATACGTATTGCGGATTAATAAATTGTATTATTATCTCATCCGATGAGTTTATCATCACAATTAATATAAAATATAGAGATAATTGATGTGATTTGAAAATTATTATCCTAACTTCAATGATAAAGTAATATTATTTAATTTATACCATTAAAAAAATGAGAATCTAGTCAGTGTCTATTTTAAACTATAATCATTGCAAAATAGAATGGAAAAATGGTATAATTTAAAAAGTAATTGCTCATTAATTATTACTTATAAATTACTTCTATTATTCTCAGACACACATATTGAATTATATTATTTCATAAGAAATTCTAAAGAAGTTTTTATCTTCATAATAATAATGTTTTTACTATATTTATTTATTTATAAAATATATCTCGTACCTCAGTTTAATAAATAATAAAATAAAGAGAGTGGATGCTGTCAACAACGTCAAAGAACGTCATTTCATAATGAGAAGATAATATAATATATTAAAATAAACAGTAGAATAAAATATATATTATAAACAATTATAATATATTATTACTTTCATTTTTTAAATTTACAATTTTAATTCTTTTATTACTAGATTTAAAATTGTTTATTTTTTTATATTATTATTATTTTTCCTGTGATTCCATTGCTTTGTGTGAAAGAAAAAGAGATGAGGTAGGAATACTCAGATAATAATTCTTTTTGTTGTGGATACGTTCAAATATATAAGGGAATGATAGCTGAACTTTGGAAGGTGAGTTTGGATAGGAATGAATCTGTAACAAAGACTATAAACAAACTCACAACACAGACACACGACACGATTTTCCTCAATCCAACACAATTACAATGTCTTTTATTATATTATAAATTATCAAATTACAAAATCAATTATAATTTAATACAATTTATAATAATTTTTAATTGGTTGCATCTCTATAGAAGATCTAATTACTAATTATTAAATTAAAATAAAATATTAATGAATTACAAAAATAAAGAATACCAATAAGAGAGAAAGAGATAGAGGACAAACAAAAACTATCTTAAACAAAAAACAAAATGACCCACAAATAGCACATAAAAAGAAATATCATTTCAATATAATATATATAGATTTCTATAGAGAAAATAAAAAGTAGTGGAATTTGAATTCACATCATTCAAAGTGAAAAAACAACATATTTATTTATCTTTTAATGTCATTTACTTTCCAATTGAAGTACTTATAAGAACTTCCCATTCCTTAAAGGTCTTCTCACTCAATCATCATCAACTCCGTAAAGTAATTGTGAAATAAAAATGTTTTAAATTTCACTTTTCTTTTTAATTCACTTTTTTAGAATTACTGTATTTAATAAAAATATGACAAATAATAACTTAAACACTAATTGATAATATTTATTTGAGTTCTAACTCAGCTTAATTCAGCTTTTTTTAATGACCTCATCAAGTCTACAAAAAATTAGAAAAATAATTTAATCGTTAGTATGAAGTTTCAATGCGTATAAAATCTAAATGATTATTAAATTTAAATCAATAATTTACATAATATAGAAGAGCAAGGATAAAGTTTAGATAAGGTGAAAAAAAAAACTGATGAGTTAAATATGAAATGAAAAATTATTTTCAAGTTTATCTTGAAAAGCTGAACACAATAGAAATAAGAGTTATTAAATATTTTGATGTCCTTTAATGATATATAATAATATAAGCGACCTCGCAGCATAATATAATATATATAAATTAACAATTTCCACGGTTTGGGTTCTGATTCAGTAATCGTTTTCACAGATGAGACCACATCTATGGCCGAAACAAAGGCATAAAACTTGAAAATTTAATTTATTAGTTTTTCTATGAGATGCTTTCAATTTATAAAGTAATTAAAGAATTTAATTATTTTATTTCAACTGAATGTTTGTTCAGGGGAATGGTTCGATGTAAATGAGGAAGGTCACAACATGTTTGTAATAGAGTCGTGACAGGTTCTTTTTTGAAGGATAAATTTGGGTCGTAATAATTTAATTAACTCCCAGAAGGCTATAATATTTAATAACAAAGACAATTTCTGCATAAAAATGTTACAGTCTTAGTTTTATTTATAATTTTATCAGGATAATTAAAATAAATTTTAAGAAGTTATTAATTTAAAATTTTATGAATGAAGATGTTCGTTTTCTTGTTTCCATACGGTTCCACGGATTGCAACCAAAGTTAATAAATAGATGAATGAAGCATGTAGTGATACTCTATTTTTGCAATGTTAGTTCATTACCGAACTAATTGAGTATATTGTTTTATTTTATTGTCAGGGTAACGTAATTGTTGGTTTATTAAATTAGGTTACAAAATAAATAATAAAACATAAAAAGTAAAATGAAGCTTTAATATACACATTTTTAACAAAATAGTATATATTTATCACAGAGGAAGAGAGAGGGTAGAATCGCCTGTTTAAGTCCTGGCAGCTAGTATTATTAAAGGGTGTTTTTTTTTGGAGGAATAGAGAACTTTAAGTTGGCATTACTGTTCAAGTTGACGACCGATTTAACAGCTGCCAATTGATTTATTCTCAGTTTGGTTTGGCAATTCATCATGAATAGACTCACGCCCGAACAACGCTTGCAAATAGTGCAATTTTATTTCGAAAATAATGGTTCTGTGCGGAACACGTATCGTGCACTACGTCCATTTTATCGTCGACAAAATCGCCCATCAGAGCAGATAGTTCGATTAACCATTGAAAAAATTGAAGGGCTATGATCCACCAAAAAACGCTTCTTGATCAATCACAAAGCGGTTGGCGATCTACCGAAAGACGCTCCGGATTCGACCGGTCGATCGCGATCGACGTGTTGGCCGTACCTGGAATAGAGCCATGATTACTAACTTTTTCATTCCTGAATTGAACAACCATGATGTCCAGGAGCTGTGGTTCCAACAAGACGGCCCAACATGTCACACAGCTCGTGCCACAATCGATTTATTGAAAGACACGTTTGGTGACCGCCTAATTTCACGTTTTGGACCTGTGAATTGGCCTCCAAGATTTTGTGATTTAACACCGCTAGACTACTTTCTGTGGGGCTATGTAAAGTCATTGGTCTCTGCGGATAAGCCACAAACGCTTGACCATTTGGAAGACAACATTCGCCCTGTTATTGCCGATATACCACCACAAATGTTGGAAAAAGTTATCGAAAATTGGACGTCCAGATTAGACTACATCCGAGCCAGCCGTGGCGGTCCTATGCCAGAAATCATATATAAAATGTAATACCACAAGATTATCTTTCGTATAAATAAAATTCATGTCAATCGAATAATCCATCGTTGTTTTATTCCAATTTAAAGTTCTATACCTCTAAAAGAAATACCCTTTATATATTTAATATAAATCTTAAGAATGTAGATTTGTTTTTAATAAAGATCATGGGGGTTTTAGATATTTAGTTTGCTAATACTTTATTCATGTTGTATTCAAGTTGCAAGAAGAGTGATTGCTTAGAGGTTTTAAAGATGAAAAATAAGAATATTTTAATCATGATTTGAAGAGAGGTCAATGAAACATGCACCTGATGCTGTGAACATAGATTAAAAAAAAATATTGGTTAGTCACGTTCCTCTGGATTTATTTTATAATAATATACCCTTTTAATAAGTAAACGAATTTTGTTTTTAATTTATTTGTTCAAATTGATTAAAAATAAATCTTAAATATATCGTTAATACCTTTAAAATATTTTTTTAAATAGTGATTACAAACCTCGTTGATATAAATATATATATACTAGCTGCTCAGAGCGCCTTCGGCGCTCTTCACACCTAGACGGGGGCTCCGCCCCCTGTACCCCCGAGTGGTACATAGTATTTGGTGGTTGAAAGTAGTAAAAGGTTTTCATCCATTTTGTTTCAATCAGTATATTACATAAAACATTCATTTCTTTTTGTGTTCTTATTTAAAAAATATATTTTAATTTAATCACTATATTAATTATATATATTATTATTGTATATGTTATATCTATCTACCTATGTGGCTCAAAGATACTCGAAAGTTCTTAGCCGCAACAACCACATTTCTCCAAGTGTCCCTATCCTGAGCCCTTGTTCCATCTCTCTTACGTCCCTTCCTACGCGTCATTGGTTTTCCAAGCGGACGTTTTCCAATTGGTCTTCCCACCAATATCTTTTTCCTCTCCCATTCTAGCCACGTGCCCTGCCTATCGCAGTTTTTTCCCTTTTATAACCCTAACTATTTCTGAAGATGCAGAGAGGCCATGCAATTTCTTGTTATGCAGTCTCCCCCATACCCGGTGACCTCATCTTTCTTTGGCCAATAAATGCAGGGAAGAATCCTATTCACAAATACTCTGAATCTACTCCCATCTCCAAGGGTCATAGACCATGCCTCCCACCCATATAATGCAACAGGCAAAATAATCTTTTTATATATTCCCTTTGATAATAATTTTGAAGAGATAAGCCTCTTTATTGCAGATAACAGGCGTTTCCCGATTGCAACCCCGATTTAAATTCTTCTCAAATATTATTATCCTTCGTGATTACATTCAATTTTTCTACATATTCAAATTCTACATTTTGTATCTTAAGATTTTGTATGTTAATACTCTTCCTCTTTGTTACTAAATATTTTTTCTTATCCCTATTAATTTCAAACCTCCATTAAATTTTCCTCGCTATCTGTAATCGCAATTGCCGAATCTCCTATTATATTTAAGTCGTCTGGGTAACCTAATATTTTACAATTGATTTCCGCATCTTATTCTTTCTTTACTACCTTCAAGACAAATTTGAAGATTGAAAATTTGAAAAAGTTTATCCGGATCTATTGAGTCATGCGTATGTTTTACTAAAGTCTACTAATAATTAGTGAACAGAAATATTGAATTCGCGGTTTTTTTCCTAATATCTGTCATAATGAAAATATCTTAATTAATGTTGGTCAATTTGGCCTGAACCCGCAATGATATCTCCTAATATTTCCTCCGCCTATAGTTTATAAGTATTGTATATGTTATAATAGAGTATAATATTTCTTGATCATTACATTTTGGTATTTTATTTTCATTGCTAGATTATTATTGAATATTTTTAATTATAATGAAACTTGAGAAAATGCAAAAATAGAGACTTGAGACAATTTATAAAAATTAACGGTATAAAACTATAGATAAATGACCAATATATACATTCATTAATAGTATTAATTTAAATTAATTGATTTATTTGTTTTTTTTATTATTAAGTTCATTTATTAATTTTTTTAGATCATAGTTATTTTCCTTAAAAGAAACTTAAATTCTGTGGTGCTAGGGGATTTGAAAATTATTCGTCGCAATATGAAGATTTCGCTTACAGTTTCTACATGACCTCCATCCAACAGTTATTTTCTGTTAAGTTTTTTGCTTCTCTTAATCATGTGATCTATATATTTAATTTTTTTTGATTCATTATAATAAAATTTAAACAAATAAAAATTTTTACTTTGTTAATTTATATAAATTTCAATATAAACTGATTGTGAGTGATACGCTTAGCCAATACTCTGAATATTTTGTGTACAAAAATATTGAATGTTCTTAGCGAGATTTGATATAATGTTGTACGATTTGTCCTAAATCTGAATTAGAAGAAAATTATAAATTGCATTAAAATGAGACCTTTTAGAATAAATTATTTAATTGAAATGATATTTAAATATAAGAATTTAAAAAAATATTATATTCTTTGTTTGGCAATTGTTATTTAATTATGTGCAACATGATTCGACTTGCACAGAGCATCGTTATTTTTTATTAATATCACATAATAAAAATGAATCTTTTAAACATAATAAATAAAAAAGACATTTTAATAAATTTAAAAAATATACCCAATTTAAAAATGTCAAAAATTTAAAACAACTTTATATCATCATATTTTAATTTTTATATAATATATATATATATATATATATAGTTAATTAATAATAGAGTAATTAAATTAAAATAAAAAACAAAGATAATATAATTCAGTCATTTTAATTCAGGTTAAATAATATTTTTTTTTATTATTCAATGATAAAATTTATATATTATTATATATATATTATAGAAAAGAAGAAATATTCAATTAAATAAAAAATAATTTAAGATAAAAATATGATCTAATAAATATTTTAATTAAATTGAGAACTTTTAGAATAAATTATTTAATTGAATTGATATTTGTATATTAGAATTTAAAATAAAAAGGGAAATATTATAATAATTCTTCGATTGGGAATCTCTATGATAATTCATTGTTTGAAATGATTCCGCTAGGCCGACAGTGAGCCGCGAGCTGCTCTTGAATGAACAACACGGAGAATTATATAAACTTTAAAAAATTAATTTCTGCGGTTATTGATAAGATATTAATAAAATTTATAGCCTATGTTACTCTAGAGGTATATAAGAATATTGTGATGTAATTTCAAAGAAATCGGTTCAGCCAATTCTGAGTCTATAAAATAGTAATTTTCCGGACAGACAGACAGACAGACAGACAGACAGACAGACAGACAGACAGACAGACAGACAGACAGACAGACAGACAGACAGACAGACAGACGTGAAAAATTCTAAAGTCACTTTTGGATTCTAGAGGTCATGAAACGCGAAGATATGCAAAAAATTTTAAATTCTGAGCAATGTGCAGACAAAAACCTTTTTTTATATATATAGATATACTTATATGTATATGTATTTTAATAAAAAAAAATTCAAATTAAATGAAAATATTAAGTAAGTATATATTGTTTTACATTTTTATAATAATGGTATATTTTTAATAATGGTATATATATTATAGTATTATAATTTTTACTTTATAAATTTAGTATTTTATTTTCCTGAAGATTTAACCGATAGGATCAAAGGTGTGACGACCTTAGATGGATGGATAGTCTTTTTCCATTCCTTTCGATTAAACGCTGTTGAAATGGATTCTCTACCTGTGCATATCTGGCCAATCCACCGCAAGGCCTTTCTGCTGCGTGAATAACTTTCCTGAGCTTTTCTCCTTTTAAGATGCTCTTTTCTACACCCAAAACAGCTATAAAATTAACAGGCGAATGCGTTAAAAGTAGATATTAATAAATATTTATTTTCATGTGACCGTATTTTATGGCTGTACAGCGGTTTAAAGAAATCAGAGGTAAAGATTTTATATAAATAATTATTTTTTATTTAATTTTTAAATTAAATAATTGCTTAATTAATTTGTGATAAAATTCAATTAATAATGAGAGATATTTAACAAAGAGGAATAATTAATTAATAGGAGTATAATAATAATAACAGTATATGAAATTTTTTTCATTTTCTTAGTTAATTAATTAGTAAATATATTAAGTAAAATTATTAGAAAAATATAGGTAATATTATGCTAATGAGTGAATGAAATTAATAGCTTTAGGCCTATAAAATTGATCAAAATAGAGCTTATATCTTAATGTAAAAAAAATACATGGAAAAAATAACTGGAATTAATAAAATAATTGTAATATATATTTAATTGAATTATTTAAATTTTGGGATATAAATTGGTTTCTATTCAGTATTTATCAATAAAAAAATTATACATTAATAATTATTCATAAATAGAATTTTTAAGCGAGAATAAAATATATAATATCTATTCAATTTCTAACTATTACGTTAATATATTTTACCATAAAGAATTTTTAAATACTTTATTAATTTATGTAAATCAAAATTTAAATTTAAAATTATAAAAACAATTTTTAATCATACACTCGGTGAAGTTGCAAATTTATTGATATATTTTCTTTAGTACACCATAATAAGCAGCTTCTTCTCAATTATTACAAAATAATAGATGTCAATTGAATCTTGCATAATTTTTTTATTATTTCATTAAGAAAAAGGATTGTATCACAAAAATGTTATTAAAAGGTCTAAAAATTGAATTTTACTTCATTCCGTACCCCTTTTGCAATATGGCTCAAAAAAGTTTATGGATGAATTGCTTCATATTCAACTAAAAACATTGGGCGCTTTTAGTTTTTATTTGATTTCTATGCAATTAACTTCCTTTATAGAGCTATAATTCATATATATATACACATATATACCACGCTAAAACACTTCATTATCAAGTAACACTATTTCTTCTAATATAATCAACCAATTTGGATTTGATTCATAATATGTAAATTTAATAAAAAATTTTTTAAATTTTGATACATACTTTGATATAAGTATATTACAGTTAAAAATAATAAAAGATTAATTTCTTAGCTCTTAACCTGCATCAGTATGCATCAGTATCATGAATTCATCAACTTTTGGAGTATATTCGGAAACCGGAAGTGGTAGTATTAGCGATCGACGATAGGAAGGGAAGGATTATTTTCACATCAAATTTCACATGAGGAGATTTTTTATATATCTCCACGAATCATGCACTTTGTATTGGTTTTATCCTCGGGAAAAATCATCATCATTAGTTTTTCTTAATTTTAAATTATATGACGTCTCCCAGCCCTTCATGACGTCAGCAAGCTCCTACTTATATATTATAAATAAAATAAAATAAAAAATATTCGTGTTACATCCATATCTGTTTTTTATTGCATTAATAGATACATTTAAATTATTTGAAATTATTTCTGTAGCTCGAAATTAATTTATTTCAAACCGTCGGTCGGTTCTGCGCCTGGCCACTTATTAATGTTTTAGATACTTGGAAAATATATATTTTTTGTACAAGAGTAGAGGGTTTAAAAAAATGAATGGAAATGTACCTATGGGGACAATTGAGCTTGTTTGTTAACATCTAGACAAATTCCGAGAGTGTTTATGCGAATGCAGCAGGTGTTTAACACGCGCTCGTCCCTCTTCTAATCCCTGCGCGATTACAAACAAACATTACCATAGAAATGCCTGCGGCACTATCATTGAATCGATGCAGCCGAATAATAAGCTTTAAGTTTTCCCGAAACGATAACCCAAAAATGAACCATAATGAAATTCTTGCGAAAGGAAACTTAATATTCAATTCAATTGAGATAGGTAATAGAAAGTTACTTGAACGAACCTCTTTTTTTTCTTACTAATTAATAACAAAATTATTTATTTATTACAATATATAAATTTTATACTATTTTCAATCATCTTTTATTCTATTCTCTATTGTTATTTAGATTTCTTATATGATAAATAATAAGGGCAGTATCTTGTATCTTCTACAATACAAAAGGCTACGAAATTTTCGTAAAATTAGTGAATTTCGGTAAACTTGTGAAACTTTAAAAGACATAATTATATAATTATCTAAATTAATAATTAATAAATATGAATATTCAGTATTTAGAATTTTAATACTCCTAGATCAGTAATTCTTAACCTTTGTTTTACCGCGGCATACTTTTAACGGTTTAAAAATTTGGCGGCACACAAAGAAAAAAGTGGTTCCAAATACGATTTACTTTTTTTTTTTTTTTTTAGATCCAAATTGACAAAATTTAGAAAAAAAAGTCGGAAATGTTTAAGAACCTAGTTCCAGAAACTTTTTACCTTTTTTTTTAAGAACCAAATTGGAAAAATTTAAAAAAAAAAATGTTTAAGAGCCTCATAATCTCACTAAAGTGCCGCGGCACAGTGGTTGAGAATCAATGTACACAGATAAATCTAAATCAAAATTAGAGAGAAATCAATTTTCATATTTTTACTTAAGCAAATCAATAAAAGAATAAATAAATTATTTAATTGAAAACTTAAATTAAATGAATATTCAATTTTCTATTTGGAGGTCAATTTTAAAATATTCTTTATTATATTACATTATTTTTACAAATGAAAGTTTCATAAATTATCTAATTATTTGTAAGTTAATGGATAGTAATTCAAGTACCTAGGTTCTGAACTCTATATACATATATTGAACTAATGTATATTGAAAGGATGCAAGGGAATCTTTCATTAATGATTAACCGTTAAAAGCAATTCATTATAACTTTTGAGGAGAAATTGGGTTGAGTAATTTTTTTTTTGCTTGAAGGAAATTTAATTTAAAAACTCACATTTCAAATTGATTGTAATTAATATAAATATATATACGCGTTTGATGAATCCTTAAATCATATCAATATATAAAAATATTATTTATCTTATAAATAATAATAATAATAAATATTTATTTGTTTTTATCAATTCGGCATACAAATTATACAATTCTATCATTCTGTACAGTTCAATAAAAGTAATTAAATACATATAAATAAAATAAAATAAATAAACACAAATTAAGTTTTTTGACATAAAGACCAAGATATTCCACCCTTCATCTCACTCATTAATTATGAAACTCCTTATTCTTAGAATTGTTACTATATAATGATATTATTTATCTTATACCTCTATATATGTATGTATATATATTGGATTTCTAAAATAAATATTGAAATTGATTAAAAAATTTCTCAACATCTTATAATATAGAAAAATATATTAATATAAAATTAAGGGTCTTTTTAGAAATAAAATTGAAATGTTTCAAATACCGTTAAGAAAAAAAAAATTAATCTTAGATGATTCATTAGATAATATCTTGAGAATTTGTAATGGTTTTTAATTCTATTTTTAAATTAGAGAAGAATATTTTTGGAATTTATTATTATTATTATTATATTATATATAGAGTTGGTATGGATTAATTAAAAATATCTTTAAAAAAATTATATTAAACATGAATATCTAGTGAATTAATACTTTTCATAATACTGGTTTAGGGAGGTTTTCGTTACTGAGCGAGAACAACCAACGATTCTTTATTTAAAAGATGAAATTAGACCGTCCAGACATTCCACCTCGAACACTCGATTGAATATAAATGCTTTCATTGATAGACGAAATAGAAGTTGAATATTTTTTTTTTTTTTTCACTGAAACCATCCAGCAGATGGAAAGGAAATAAAAATATATCAAGATATCAACTGGCAGATGAATATAACCAGGTAATCAGTATCGAAAAGATTCGCTTTCTAAATACATGCCACGATATTCGTTGCGAATAAACATTTCAACATTATTTTTCAATGATTTTAATGAACCTAACAAATTAGTTGATTATGTAAATGACGATATATTAATCTATATATAGATTGATTGTAGATAAGATAAATTTCTATTGCGTTCAGGTTCTGTGAAAATGGACAAGATTTTGATTATGTCTGAACTATATTGGATTTATAGTATTTTAGGTCATATAGGCAGAACTGTCTTTTTGAAGATCTCACATTCAGGACACGTACATAGAATAATTGGACGATATCAAATGGTGGGGCCTTTTGGAGAACTTGGACACTTTGTTTTATGAATCCAATGAAAAGAAATAAAATCCACCAGTCTTTATTCGATTTTTAGGACACTCAAGTTAAGTAACTGAGCGAAGAAGAAACCCTCTTTACGATGTATACTACAATATTATAATATTTTATTTTCAAAAGATTATTATTATTATTATTATTATAAATTAATGATGCAAACTATATAGATTTATGTGCAAAAACTTTCATTTGTTAGATTAACAAGTTATGAAAAGAATAAAAGTAATTATGTAGGTATATACATTATATACCTATATATATATATATATTATTTTAATTTTAATAATATAATTATAAATAAAAGTGTAAAACTATTTGATTTAATTGGAATCGAAATTCTCAAAATTCTGAAATTTGAAAATTAACCTACTTTGTAAACACTCTCAGAAATTTTGGCTTCACCCACTACATAAATAAGGGCTCTATAATTTACTGAGTTACTGAATTAGTAATTTCATTCCCCACAAAATACAAATATTTTAAAAAAATATAATTTTTTAATCAAATAGATCTCGTAATTTTTTAACAAAATTTTTTTGTTTGTTTTTGAGGAAACGATAGTTTAAGTTTTATTAAAAAGAGCATTATGTAATCATTCTGATAATATAACTAAACATAAAAATAATTATTCAATCTATAGGCATTGGCGTCAACCTAATATCACTTTTATTCGAGTCATCCATCATAAAAAATTTTACTTATAAAAAAAGTCAGATAGTTGTAAAGGAAAAAATAAATAATAAATAATATAATAAAAATAAATAAATAATAAAAAATATTATAACCAAATGGAGCTGTCAACTGTAGAAGGATTGCAAGGCCAAAAGAAAATAAATAGATAAATAAATAATAAAAAAAAATAACATAGATATAAACATAGTTTGAAAGATTAACAATAATTGAAAATTGTGTACAACAATTATTTTCTAAGATAGTATAAATCTTTTGTGTGTACATTTGTACATATTTAAAACTGAAATTAATTAGTCTTCACAAAAGATATAATCCACAAAAAATAGATACATAATTAATTCATCAAAGGTTTAAGAAGGATAACATTCCCAGGTTTATTATAAATAATTAAATGTAAAGGAGATTCTCATTTAATTTTTAAGTATCCAAAGCAGGTTTTCCAAAACGTTTATTATGTTTATAATAAATATATATATAATAAATTTATATAAGCAAATTTACTTAATAATTTTTAAAGGTGATTCAATCAGTATTTAATATTTTATAAAAATTCTCTTCATTAGACAATAGGATGGAGTTTATGAGAAAAGTTCAAATTAGAGAATTTCTTCTCCCACTCCCTTTTTCCTCATTTACAGAAACTTAAAAAGAATTTCTAATCCAGCCAGCCCAGCCCATTTAAATTTTATACCTCTAAAATATTTTGATATTTCATAATAATATTTTGGAATTTCTATCATGCTATTTCTGTTATTTTTTATTATAATAAAATTTCTGAATTACAAACGGAATAAATTAAATAGACATTGATTTCCACTCTGAAATTTAATTTTTTTCTAAACTATTTAATTAATGGTATTTTAAATAATCTTTTCCAACCGAAGAATTTTTTTTTCAAATAGATAAAAGTTCCATCTATGTAACTCTGTGATGGTACAAAACTTTTATATACATACTATATTTAAAAAAGTAATTTAAAAAATTTGCGAAAATGGAAGAGAAAATAAAAAATAAAATTTTAAATGTCAACATTTTCAACATAGAATAAATTAAATTTTTAAAATCTTTAAATATTAGAAATTAAAATAAAAATTATTTTAGTAATTATATTTTAAGAATTCTTGGTGGGAATTTCTGGAATTAATATTTTTTTATTTCAAGCACGGACAGGTTCTTCGAAATACTTAATTTTGGTTTATTGTTTGTTTCGCATAAACAAATTGATGCGCAACTTATAAACTAAGTACATATACTGATTAACTATAAAATAAGAATACAATAATCAAGAATAAAAATATTCGAGAAGAGATTAAAGCGAGGTTGTAATCGGGAAACGCCTGTTATCATGCAATAAAGGGGCTTATCAATTATTATCAAAGGGGATAAAAATTAAAATATATAAAACAATTATTTTGCCTGGTGTATTATATGAGTGTGAGGCAGGGTCATGTTCCTGGGTGACGAAAGTAGCTTTTGAGTATTTGAGAATAGGATTCTTCCCTGCATTTAATGGCCAGAGAAAGATGAGGTCACCGGGGAATGGAGGAGACTGCATAACAAGAAATTGCATGGCAGAATTTATAGCCCAAAGAAAGATGAGGTCAAGGGGAATGGCGGAGACTGCATAACGAGGAATTGCATGATCTCTGTGCATCTCCAGAAATAGTAAAGGTTATAAAATCGATCAAATAGTGACCAATTGGGAAATTTTCGCTTGGAAGACCAAAGACAATGTAGAAAGGGTCGTTAGAGAAATAGGAGAAAGTGGATACTTGATAGTTGTGGCTCAGGATAGGGACGCTTGGAGAAATGTGGTTGCTGCGTCCAATAACTTTCAAGTTGCGTAGAACCACAGAGATAGACAGAATAGAATAATAATAATTCGTTCAGTCAAATTAATATTAATATTATTAATATTCCAAGAGAAACACACAATATTCTTAAAACAATATACACATTTCATAAAATATTTACATAAATGGTTCTGCAATTGAAAATTGAAAAAATTTTGTAATAAATAATAATAAATTTAACTAGGGACATGGTCATCATCAGTTAACTATAAATACTCTCTCGAACTGATCTGTTATTGATGCTATGTAAAAAATAAATAATATTAAACAAAAAAGTTTTTCCCTAAAATATATTACAATATTATAATTGGGAAATGTAAATTAGTAATAGTGAAGTAAAATCGTATAATTATTTAATATGTCCTAGAAAAGATTAATGAAAAATACATTTGGCGACATAAAATGACTGTTAATTTCTCTTTATCATAGTCTAATCGCATTTGGTCTCTAAAGGCTCTATTATATATACTGTATATAGGAGTAGAGCCCCATGCGTCGTAATGAAACCTGATAATGGAATTTCCGGAAATGGAAAAGGCACCTTGATTACATAGGTCATCTCTAAAGTAAACCTATATATATCTTTGGGGCTAAGAATAGATTTCGAATATAAATTGAAAAGTTAATTCGATTTCCAATTGAACAGCAACTATTGGGAAAAGATGAATGGGTTTCGCTTTCACTCGTACGTACTACATTTAGGCTAATCGACGTTGGTTAATATTTCAAGACAATATAACACTTAAAGTTCATGTTAATGATACATAATCGTCCAGTGCCATAGATCTTGTTTGTTTCAACGTTGGTTTAAAAGGAAATTCATTATGTATTGTCATCCGGTTTTATACAAACAATTTTAAAAGTGAAAACCAGTGAAAATGGTAACATGTAACGAACTGAGATACTAAGGAAAGAAGCGATACTTATGATAATTAATTCACTAAGGCAGAACTAAATTTACAATTCATAAACAAAGTGTATTGTTTATATTAAATTCAACTAATCTTAACGCATTTCAAGTTGAATTTAATAAGGGAAATGAAATTACCACGTAGGTAAATTCATTAACACAGGTCAGTGAAGTTCAGAATTAATAAAATTAATTTTTTTTTTTTATTTTTGTAGTAATAAATAAACTTTTTTTTTATTGGACTAGGAGTTTGTGGGAACCAAGCAAGAGAACAGAAGGTTTAAAAATATAACTAACTTCTTGAAGTTGACGTTTTTGGTTTTGTTTTTGTTTTAATTAAAAAACTATAATAATTATTTACAATAAAATGATATCTTCATCCACAGTTTTTAATTCCATTATTTCCAAATTAATAAGTAACAGAAAAATTTCAATAATTGATTATCAATTTTCTAAATTTTTGTTTAATGATCTTAATAAATAATGATTGGTGAGAATATTTTTATTAATAGCACCGAATCTATTCTCGTCTAATAAAGTCATGGACCAAGCCTCACATCATATTCTAAAATATAGATAAAATAATAATTTCATAAAATTTAACTTTTATTATATACACTTTATATTATAATAACTCTAATATTTCTTGTCAATAGCTTTAGGATTGATGTAATTTATAAGAAACATTATTTTAAGAAATAGAATTTCCTAATTGAGTGTTTCATGGTAAATTATTTAACGAAAAGCGGGAAATGTGAATATTATTCTGAAACTTTACAACTTTATCAATAACAAAATCAAAACATCGCTAGGTGTTCTATAGAAGATTTGTATAGACAATAAATGAATATAGAAAATAGCGTAAATTTTCCAAGGAAATTGAAATTCTTCGAAAGGAAGAAAAGATTCTTCGTATGATTATAATATAGAAATTTTGTTCATGTTCATGGCAAGTTAAGAGTTTGCAAAAAGTTGATCTTAAACTTTCTTTATCAAACTACTACTTGTAACTTGGGCCAAACAATCCGAATGAACGCCTCCGGGGAAAAGTTTTCAAATGATAAGGAAACATGAATATTGATTAATTTGATACCAGAACAGTTTGTAAATGATTGTGTTTATAATTTTCTGACGTAGAATAATCAAATGACGCAAACAATGCCGAATAAAAGTGAATATGTTTTGAAGGAGAGGACCAAGTTATGTGTCAAGTATACCATAAGTAAAAATCACCGATATTCGAAAATCATTAGAGAATATAAATAAAGAAAATATTATTTAATCGATTACAAATTCACAATAATTTAAACAACATATTAGCTGATTGAATTAAATATAAATAAATTTAATATTCAATAATGTTTGGTTATCAATTAAAAAATGAATACTACATGTTAAATTAAATAATAAAAAAGAAATAAAAAATCATTATTACCACTGATTAAACTATACCTATTAATGAAAAATATGAAATGTTTAGTAATATGATTCAAATTGTATTTAATTTTCAAATCAAATGCATTTTAAAAGAAAATTACTTTTTCTATATATACAGTTCAGTTCATTATTTTTATAATGCTAATATCTTTCTAATAATAGCAATAATAATCATAAATTCCTAATATGATCACTTTTCAATGGGCTCATTAAGTCACAGAAATTATTAGGTAGTAAATTTTATGAGAAATGATTTAAAAGGAGTGTTATTTAAAAGATACGATAACCTCAAATGGATGGTTTGTAATATTTCAAGAAAAGAACTTTGAGGTTTATCAGGAAAAAAATATTAGTTAAAATTACAAAGTCGATATTCAAGGTTAAAAACATCTATAGTCTATCTATATATATAAAAGGGAATGTCTCTCTGTCTGTCTGTCTCTGTCTCGCCTAAACTCAAAAACTACCCGTCCGATTGCGATGAAATTTTCAGGGATTGTTGTGGGCATACCAAGGAAGGCTTTAGTGTAGTTAAATCCCAAATTAAATTATCCAAAATTAATTTAATTAGTAAAATTTTGGTAAAAATCTATTCATGGTTACAATGAATACATTGAAAAATTTACAATAAATGAATAAAAATAATTGGAAATATTTTTAACTTATTATTTTGATAAATTTTATTAATATTTTTAATTTCTTTTAAACTGTCAAAAATAACATACCCATAATAACAGTTGTAATAAAAATAAAAATAAAAATATAAATCACAATGTAAGTAAAATAGTGAATCATTTTATTTATATTGTTTCAATTATTGTTTGAATATTTATTAAATTTATATATAGATTAATTTACATGTTTAAATGTATTTTTAATAAATTTATTTGTTGATTCTTAATAATAATAATTCCAATTACTTTCTTCAATTTTTTTTTATTTAAAAACATTCAGCATTGAAATTGCCATTAAATATGCAGGTAATTGGAACTCCAACATGTAATATTAGCAAATATTCTGGGATGGGAATAATACTAAGATCATATCATATCCTATTAAATATTTTGAATTTTATTAATCAATCTAATATAATGAAAATAAATTAATACTAAGATCATGTCATGTCCTATTAATATTTTGAATTTTATTTTGAATCATACAATGGTAATGAAATAATGTAGGTAGACTTGTGAGACAAACAACAACAAGAATCTCTATAATAAGAGAATATACTTATTCCGAAAACTGTTAATTAAAATGTAATAACTATTAACAATTAATAAAGTAGAAATAATTTTCCAACAAATAAAAATGTAATAATTATTAACAAAAAAACTAAAAAATAAAAATGCAAATAAATTATTAACTAAAAAAATAAAAATAAAAATGTAATAATAAAAAATAAAATTTCAATTATATTAATTTAATAAATTATTATTATTTTTATTATTATTATTTTCACGTATTAAACGGTATATTATTATTATTATTATTATTTGTAATAATTCCAATAAAAATAAATAAAAAAAAAGTGCAATTAAAACTAAAATTCCAATTATAATCATTTAATACATTATTATTATTATTATTATTATTATTATTATTAAGTGTTCAGTTATCACATACGTACTATCATAACTAATATAATGAATGAAAATGTACTTACAATAACTGAAGAAAAAATATTAAAAAGAAGATTGAGCGAATATTTACCTGAAACAAAAAAATAAAAAAGAATTAGAAATATTCATAAAATTGTTATTCTAAAATAGACTAGTTTAATTTATAAACCGACTATTGAAATTTTAAATTTCAATGTACAAGTTAAAGAACAATATGTTTTTAATTGTTAGAGCGAAAATTAAAGAACTATTCGACGGCCTAATAATAATCAATTAGGAGATTAAGCAAATTTCTTATGGGTCCTTAGATATGGTAATGATCACCTTGGACTCAATTAAACCAAATCCAATTAGAAATCTAAGTGATTGGGATTAGATGGGTAGAGAGATTTCAATCGGAGAACATTCCCATGCGGTCACCTGTTCAAAATCTAATTATATAACAAAATAATTATCTGAAGCATTATTAAATAAATCAATTTGAAGTCCTAATATTGAATATTATACTTACAAGAAATTAATATTAAAATACTTCAATAATTTGGTTCTTCTTATTAGTAAATAAAACAGGATATGTGTGCATATTCTCTCGAAGTACTATTATTGTTTGAAAATTTGATAAAGATCGAATTCGTAAGCAATGATTACTTCAGACATTTATATAAAAAAATGTAAGGTCCAAAGGTTAATTATATATTATTAGAGAATTTCTTTAATGACGAATATTACGATAATATACTATTAAATATGATATTGAAGAATATGGTCAGAAAGTAAAAATTATTTTCAAAAATATGTTTTAAATGTATATATATATATGGAATTTCATTTTTTTTAGAATTCAAATCAAAAATTTTATTTCATATTAATTTTATTTTATTTTATTATTTTTTTTTTTTTTATAAATTATAAAAATTATCAATATAGTAATCCTCTTTTATATAAATAAATAACAAATGCTAAAAAATATTGAATAATAAAATTTATAAAATTCTATAAAATAAAAATAAAAGAATAATAAGTTGACCTGTGGCCAGGTCCGAACCGACCGACGGTTTGAAGTAAATTAATTTCTAGCTACAGAAACAATTTCAAATAATTTTAATATATCTATTAATGTAATAAAAAACAGATATGAATACATAAATGATAAATATAAACATTTTTAATTTTATTTTATTTATAATATATATGTAAGACCAGGCTGTGACGTCATGAATGGCTGGATGACGTCATATAATTTTAAATCAAGAAAAAACTAATAAATATGATTTTCCCGAGAATAAAACCAATACAAAGTGGATGATTCGTGGTGATATATAAAAAAATCTCCTCATGTGAAATTTGGTGTGAAAATAACCCTTCCCTTCCTATCGTCGATCGCTAATACTACCACTTCCGGTTTCCGGATTTGCACCAAAAGTTGATCAATTCATCCCACTGATGCATTAAGTAAATATACCAAATTTCATCAAAATCGGTTGAGCCGTTCAGGCTGTACACATCTATACGGACGGACAGACGGACGGACAGACGGACGGACAGACGGACAGACGGACGGACAGACATCATGCTAAAAATACTTTTTTCTGTTTAGAAAATGCATGATTCGTGGAGATATGTAAAAATCTCCACATGTGAAATTTGGTGTGAAAACAATACCTCCCTTACTATCGTCGGTCGGTAAAAATAAAAATGATTGAGAGAATATTCATATTAGATGTTTTTATTTTATTTTGGCTTAAATTTTTTGACTGTTGAATTGACTATACATATATATTTAGTTAGTTTATTTTTTTTTTAAATTTTAAAATATTTTATAAAAAATTAAAACCTAAAGCCTCTGGACTTACAAACCTCTATGAAATTATAACCTTTAATATAATAATGATAATAATAATAATAATAATAAATATTTTTTAACTTTAAACCTTTCTACGATAATAGCCAATATTTTGAAATTTTAAAAACACGATTTTTTTTTATTCAAAATAAAATTATGAAGTTTTGTTCAATGACCTGAATAATAAAATTAAATAAAACAAATACTAATACATTCTTATACATTCTAATACATTCTTATTAAGCAAATAAATACCGAACCATATCGTAATGTATATTATTTAAAAATAAGGTGAAAAAAATAAATCCTCTCATTGTATCATATAATTTTGTTTATAAAATAATATAATATTAAAATCTAAAATAACAATAATATTGTTGTAATTTTTGTTTAAAAAATTGAGATATACCTTCAGAAGGGAGCGATCAAGCGTTGATATTATTACAATGCACATGTTACACATTTTATATTAATACTTAATAATTATGTTTTCTTGTTATGCACTTAATTCGAGCTTTTTCATTAAATAACATATTTTTTTTTCATTAAAATAAATTATATATCATTACACTTTATTATTATTTATAGTTGATAGCATTACTACAAGGCTATCAACAATGGATATTTTTTAGTACTTCTGTCATTACAATCGACGTGGCAAAAGAATTGATTATTTTTTCTATAAATACTTAAATCATTGATTATTCTCAAATAATTTAACTGCTAGGTCAATGAAATTTAAATTTTAGTTAAGACCAAATTTGATTTAATACTTATGTACATAAAAAGAATGAACCAAACTTTTGAAAAAAAGGATAAGGTGACATTATTAAAGAAGAAAAGAGATTCCATGTTGAGCAAACTGAAGTGAAAAAAAATAAAATAAACAAAAAATGTATATATATGTAAATGCATTTGGTAAATTTGTAAATAAAATATTCCTAAACCCCCGAAGAGAAAAGAGTAATTACAATAAATAAATAAAAGTTAATACTAACAAAAAGAAAAATATTTTTTATTTGGTTTCCTTTTCATTAGAAGATGGAAAGGAAAAACGTCAACACTTGAATTGTATTCTTGATTAATTCCAAACCTATTTAATTTCAATTTTTTTTTGTTTCGTTTTGTTTTATTTTATTGTTTTAATAAATTTGTTCTTTGTGCCTAATTTTTTTTTATTTTTATTTTAATTACCTGATTTCGGGGGAAAAATATATAATTACTGAAAACTGATAACATTTAAAGAATCACTAACAAAAGACAAGGATTTAGGTATTCTAGAAATGAAACCTTGAAAAAAATCCTCATTGAGAATTATCTTAAAAGGGTTATGAGAAATTTCAATTGAGAGGTAAATATTATCATATTTTTTATAGACACCACCAATCAATGTTTTTTTTTATTAAAAATTAACTTATTAAATTCATAAGAAAGTATAATATTAAAAAAAAACATTTTTAAAATAAATTTTTTGTCTAAGACACAGTAAAAAATTAAAATATTATTGGTACATATTGATTCAAATTTGTCTTGTAGGTAGTAAAGGAAGAGAAAGATGCGGGAATCATTTGTCAGAAACTTTCGAAATTCGGAATGGGTTAAAACAAGAAGACGCATTATCACCAATTCTATTTAATTAAGTTGGACAAATTGGGGAAAAATCAAATGGCTTAGAATTAAACAAAAAAATTCAAGTATTAGGTTACGCAGACAATTTAAATATAATAGGAGATTCGGCAATTGTAATTAAAGATAGCGTAGAAAAATTAATCGAAGCAGGAAAAGAGGTGGGGCTGGAAATAAATATTTCTAAGACAAAGTATTTAGTAACAGAGAGGAATAGTATTAACACACACAAAGTCTTAACATACAAAATATAAAATTTGAAAATGTGTGTGTTGAAAAATTTAAATACTTAGGTTCTGTAATAACGAAAGATAATAATATTCGAGAAGAGTTTAAAGCGAGGTTACAATCGGGAAGCGCCTGTTATCATGCCGTAAAGGGGCTTATCGTATCAAAATTATTATCAAAGGGGATAAAAGTTAAAATATATAAAACGATTATTTTACCAGTTGTATTATATGGATGTGAGGCATGGTCTATGACAGGTGACGAGAGTAAATTTAGAGTATTTGAGAATAAGAACTTTCGAGTTCCGTAGAGCCACAGAGATAGATAGATAGATTGGTACATATGAAAAATTAAATTTAAATTAATAAAAAATACACGACAAAGAAAATTATTTGATTTTATATCTATAAAAAATGATTGTCAACTATTTTTACCTTTTATTCTAATTAATAAGAATTACAATCAATTTAAAAGTCATTTCCGCATTTTCTTTATAATTCATTTAGTTTTGAAAGTTATAATTTGAAAATAACAACATCAAAAACATTGTCTAATTAATCAATCAAACTAAATGATTTTAATATAATTGATTTTAAAATAAAAAAAAAAGAATTCCAACATGTAATTAAGTAATTATAATTCAATTCATTTTAATTTAATACTTCGACAATCTCCTTCCTATAAAATAAAAAGAAAAAAAAATACTTAATTAAAAGCAGCATAACGAATTAATTGTTAATTGCATTTGTTTTTATTTTAATTTTTTTTTTTTTTTTATATTATAATTTTAATATGAATCCTCAAAAATGACATCTTGTAAGTAGGAAAGAGCTGAGTTCAAATCCAATCAAAAACAAACAAATTAAAAACTGCTCCTGGCTTTAGGAACTGACAATCACTGGTTCTATATAAACCTGCGCAAGGTAATTGTTCTTTTTTGAGATATTATTTCATTATAATTGGGTACAAAGTTAGTACTTCCTATAATTAAAGTTGTTTGCAAATAGTTATCTGTTAATAATGATCTGTATTGCGATTTTGTATACTTCATTTTCGAAAATGTCCTTTCAAATTGGTATGAACTTCCAAATACAGAAATAAACCCTCGTGCATATGATTTTAATTGATCGTATTCAGATTCGGAAAGATATTCATAAAATTTGTTAGATCCATACTTTTGAACTTCGTTTTTAGTGTGTCATAATTTTGCAGATCAATGACTTCTAAGTGAAGTTCCGACAGAAGTTTGTCAGTCGTACTCTGAATTGGATTTTGAAATATGCAAATGCTTTTGCATTTGCATCAAAAATGACAATATCTATCAAAAATAGATGGCGGACCGGATTTACCCCTGATTTAGTTTACTCATAGGACAAATAGTCAGAACCGTTCTTATTAATTTTGGAGTCCTGGGTTATAAACCAATCAACACCCTAGGGCCTAAAAAAATACAACATATTTTGTTGTTTGTATATAAACAAGTATATCTGTACTTTTTCAATCTTTTTCTAATTTAATGATACCTAAATTTGTTAAAAGAAATAAATGGATATAATTATTAACCTGACAGATGACAGAATAAATTATCTATTATAATACTAATTCTAATATAATGACATTTGTAACATTCTAATAAAATGTATAAATATTGTAAAAAATAATATAATGTGCGAAGGATAATAATAATAAAATTTCACAATTAAATGTTGTTTTAATATGTTGCCGAAATATTTATTATAGATAGTTTTGTTTGTTGAAACATCACCGAGATGAATGCGGACAGATAATTTTCGTTGTTAACCAAAATAAATGGACCATACATTACGATTTATTTATGTTTGAAAGTCATTTATACGAAATAGAAAATATTTCCCCCTGGCTTAGCTTGAATGTACTCGAAATACAATAATTTTTTTAATTAAATCCATTGGAGGAATATATTTATTACATGAAAATAAAATAATGTCATTCATTAATGATAATTAATTTTAATCAACTAAATAATTCTTTACTTAATATAAGTATATGTTTATATAAAGACATATACATATATATAATAGTATAATATAATTTAATTATTTCCCTATAATTATTATTAAATACATTTATTTATTTGAAGAAACTATGCTCATAATTGTAATATTGATAATTTGATAAATATTCACTTTAGATCATAAAATAAAGATTATTAATATATAAATAAATTGTAAAAGAAAAGAGAAAAATTAAATTCAATGTTGTTATTTTTTTAAAACAATACAAATCAATTTAATTTACTAAAAAACATAACATTCATCTTGAAGAAAGGGTAACTGTTATTATAGTTGTATGATAAGTTATTTTTTTTTACAATTAAATTTATTGTACTATCTATGCATCAAATAAAGATAATATATGTAACAAAAGAGACTCGTACAAATAATTTATATTATAGAATTAAAAGTAGATTTGAATAGATATATACCTACTAGTATATATTATAAATAAATAAACTTATTTATTTAATAATTTTAATGTTTTATTTTTTTATTAATACTAAAGTGTTAAAATAAATCAAATAACTAAATATATGATAAATTAAATAAATTTTAAATTCAATAAATATATAAAAGAAATATATATTCTATCTATCTCTGTGACTCGAAAGTTCTTGGCCTTATATATTTTAACTTTTATCCCCTTTGATAATAATTTTGATGCGATTAGCCCCTTTATTGCATGATAGCAGGCCTTTCCCGATTGTAACCTCGCTTTAAACTCTTCTCGAATATTATTATTTTTCGTTATCACAGAACCTAAGTATTTAAATTTTTCTACATTTTCAAATTCTATATCTTGTATGTTAAGATTTTGTGTGTGTTAATACTATTCCTCTCTGTTACTCTCTGTTTCCTGTTTCGATTAATTTTTCTACGCTATCTTTAATTACAATTGCCGAATCTCCTATTATATTTAAGTCGTCTGCGTAACCTAATACTTGAATTTTTTTGTTTAATTCTATTCCGTTTGATTTTTCCCCAATTTGTCTAATTACATATTCCAGAACTAAATTAAATATAACTAATGATAATGCATCTCCTTGTTTTAACCCATTTCGAATTTCGAAAGTTCTGACAATTGATTCCCGCATCTTACTCTTCCTTTACTATAAATTTATATTTAAAATAAATATATATATATATATATATATAAATTATATAAATTTATAAATAAAAAATAAAAAAATTAAATTAACCATATCAATTTTAATTATTGAATAAAAAAATAGAAGAAAAAAAAACGCCCCTTGTAGATTAATCAGTTCGGCCTTTGTGGTCTATCTATTGATGAATATATCGATAAATAATATATGCAAATCATTTCCATTGGTTCGTCCATTTCATTAATTGACATTTGTACCAGCACAGAGAGGGATAAAATACTTCCCTTTCACCTCTCTTATATATATATAGATATATATAATAAATGGGTGGGTGAATTAATTTGAGAGTACATTTCAGACGTGTTTAATTGACATATGAATAAGTGGATCTGCCGACGACTCGGTTGTGGGAAATGGTCAACATATGAAGGATAATGTGTGTTTGGGGGTTTAAGCACTACAGAGTGGGAAAATGATGGAGTCAGATCGTCATTATACTAACACCAACTTCATTCATAACTCTAACTGTCAAGCTTTTGTCCCGAAACTTTATATCAATATAATTACTAGCATATGAAAAGGGAAATAGAGGCTTATTTATAAACATAGAAGTACTATTTACTATGATTGGTTAGGAAATCACAAAATGGCTTTGAACATATGATATTATGAAATATTCATAAAACTTTTAATAAAACAGACATCTACTTTAATGATTATAAGTTTCCTTTTATATGCTAGAAATTCAATCCGTCATTACTATTTTATTATTTTTACAAATAAATTTTATTATTAATCATATTTGAATTTTGGAGATAAGTTTTATAAGTCAAAATTCATATTAATTATTATAGATATATATTAGTTTGTAATCGTTTGTATTAGTTTGATTGGATTTCGTTAATAGGGACATGAAAAATATATACATTATCTGCCAGCTCTGACGTTTCTATCAACATTTTAAAAAAAAATTTCGAACAAAATCAGATGATAATGTCTTTTGATTCTTAGTGAGTAAAAACAAGAACAGATCCAGGAAGTTTTAAGGTTCCTCTTTTGAAAAGGGTTGAAAGTTAGCCAGGGTAATCAAAAAATTTGTGCGGTTTATGGTCCCCAAGCAATATAATCATTAAGATGTAAAAAGTTGTTCGATCTCTTGCATTCTGGAAATTTTCTACGTCAAAAATTCACTTTATCTTGGTATACACATTTGCTAAAAAGTCGACTAAAACTAGTACTATGAGATGACCAATCAGTGGATTTGCAACTCTATTGTCGTCAACTGTCGAAATTGGCTAATGCAGTTAAAATGAAGCGCCCACAGTGCATAAATATCGAGAAATCATCTTTCAATTCGAAATGCTCGACTACACGCATGTTTAACTCCAAGCAAAAACTGGAGGAACTTGGTTGGGATATTTTGCCATATCAATGATATTACCTAGATCAGGGGTCGGCAACCTTTTTCAATAGATGGGTGCTTTTTTGAAATTGGTGATACTTAGAGCCTGAAAAATCGAGTCCGCAAAATCATTTTTTTTTTATAGAAACATATTGAAAAATGTTCAGTTGGATAACCATATTTTCCGGTAAATGACAAGAAGACATAGCACAAAACGGAGAAATTTGGGTTAAATTTATTGTTTTTTTTGTTCCAATAAACTTTGAAATTTCATATAATTCGTGACTTCTGTTATATTTGATTTTGACTTTGATTATATATAAAATTTTACAATTTTAACGATTTTACCATAGATAATTTGTTGTAAAAATCCCTTTAAGTACAGTAAAAGACTCCGAAAATGAAGCTTTTTCGACACAAAATTTCACGCAAACAATTTATGAAATGGTGATAAAGAGTCACATATATTTGTTTATCTTTCAATTATATTAATTTAAATAAAAATTGAATCAACAAATATTAATTTCTTCTAAACAGTTATACATTTTAAGCATTTATATTTTATATTTTTATTTAAATAAATTTAATTAAAATATAAAAACGAACAAATATAAAAGTTGAATTTCTTTATATAAAAAATAAATATTTATATAAAATATAAATTAATTTGATTTATATAATAATATTACAGTTGAGTTGAAGTTTTGTTTGTTTGTCTGTCTTTTTTTTATGTTAAAATAAAGAAGAAAATTAGAAAGGCTTCATTAAATTTAACCGTTGATTTATAATCCATAGTCTTAAATTTCTAAAACTACCTAATTTACAAAAAGTAGGTAAAAAGGGTCTTTTTAAAGAAGAATTATTATAAATTTTCATTACAAAAATAGATTATTTTTTTATAATATCAATTCACACACACACACACACACACAAAGATCAATCCCAAATTATCATTTATTGTAATTTCAAACGACCCTATTCTGAGTTACCACCATCCATATCCTAATCTCATTCAACTCTCCTTAGTCCATCAATACAGTTTCTTCCCAACTCTTTCTTAGTTTACCTATCGGTCGCTTCCCAATCGGTCTTTCATGAACAAGATTCCCATTAGATTTCGTTTATTATAATGTGTATCTATATTAGTATACTAAGTTTGTATCAAACTAAATAATATTATTTTATAATAAATATAAATTAAAATCAATATCAATTCAAAATAAATACTCTATTGTTGTTTCAGAAAGTCTTACAATTTTTCTAAATGTCAGAATTTAAAGTTAAAATTTAAAAAGAAATGTCACAAAGTTTTAGATGTTTATTTGGAGTAAAATATTAGTAATATTAGTAATAATTTAAAAATATACATTTAAAGTATACACTCTAAATATATAAATATCTTGAATATAAAATGTCTTTTCATTCTAATTTAATCAAGTGAGATTGAGAATCTATATCTAATAGATTTAAGTGTTGAATGATTAATGTTTGCAATTCAAAGCAAACGTAAATAGACAATAGATGAAACAACACAAGTAGGTAAATTAGTAAATAGTTACTAATTAACATATTAATTGTTTAATCATTAACTTAATGTAATTGAATGTAATACCATTAATGCATCTTTTGTTAAGCTACAATAATATATTAGAAAAATATTTCTATTTGACCTGGAACTGTGTTATAAAGGGTGTTTCTTTTAGAGGTATAGAACTTTAAATTGCAATAAAATTGTATAATTGAATCTCAGATTAATAAAAGAAAAATATTATTTACATTATTGACGATACTTTTAGGGTTTAAAGAAATTTGTTTAAATGAAATTTAATTTTCTTTAATTAATTTTTTATTTAAATTATTATTAATTGCAAGTCTTACAAAAAGATAATTTTTATAAAATTGTTTCAAAATTTTATATTAATTCTCGAAATACACACGTATCTCTAAAAAAAATTGGATTTTCAATTCATATTAATGGTTTTCTTTAAGAAAGGGAGAAAGGAAAATGAATAAAATTATATTTTATAATGATTAATAATAATAATAATAACAATCAAATTAACAAATTTTTAATTTGATAAAATTTTATATAAATAGTGATGAAAATATGAATAGAGGAGAAAAAAATAAATATTCGTATTTTAAATTGAATTGGAATTCGGGTGGGTGATAAGAGTTAAATATTTGGACATATTGTTAAACGGGTTTTGAGTCCAGTATTAGCCTACACGAAAGTTATGGTAATATGTGTTTGTTCTGAATTTAATGTGACAGAATATTTTGGAATTGTGGAATATTGCGATGAGAGAAGTTCTTGAATAGATTATCTATCTACTCGGTTTTATGCATTTTAAACAATGAAACGGTGCTTGGAAGCCAAAAAATAAATTAATAAATAAAGTTTTATATTATTATGTTGTATTAGTCAATATTAAATGTGAAAAATAATATACATATATATATGATTGATATGATAAAAATTATATAAAGAGTTCAAACCCAACTAATAGCAAAAAAAAATTATAAATTCAAAACAAATTAATAAATATATGTGTAATAAATGTTTAAGAAATGTAATAAATGGTTAGAGTATGAATTTAAAAGGAATTGAAATCACAATGGAGTCTTAATCTTAATTTTAATTATTTATATATACAAATATGGATAAAATAATGTATTACATAAATAATATTATAATTAAACTATGTAGTAATTAATATTCTTCTAAGAATTGTATTTATTTTAGCTGTAAATCCTCATAAATTAAAGTTTTATTTATTCCGAGATGAAATGTAAAATACGAGTAATTAGTTAATTAGCAGTTAACTTAGGTGGAGTTTGAACTTTGGATTAGCTAATTAGTCTTTGATAAATAAATATTTTAAAATGAGCCAATTTTATGTTCATTACTAATATTTAAAATTATCATCAAAAGAAATTTTACTATCTCGCCATTATTTTCGATGTTGAGATTTTGATGTTTTTATACGTTTTGAAGGTCCCTGAAATATTTTCACAAAGGTTTAGAAAAATGTCTCTGTGTATGTGTATATGTGTGTGTGTGTGTAGACAAGATTACGCGAAAACGGTTTGAGCTAGAATCATGAAATTTGGTTCTTGGCTATTATTCAAAATTCGTAGTTTTCTAGCAAATTTTGAAAAATGTAGTTCAACCGGAAGAGGGTGATTACCTACCACGTTTTGATTTTTTTCCTCTAAACTGACCTTAAAAATAAAGATATATGTTTGATAGATTTTCACATGATTAAAAATTGTATAAAACTGTTATATATAGAATTTCAGTTTGATTGAATCGCTGAAAGTACTGGAATTAATTTTTTAACATTGCAAATCACGCGCCAGCACGTGACCTGGTACCATCAGCAAAGAGCCAAACAAGCGCTGGTTTAATAAATATTATTTATTAATTTTAATTTATAATTTAATTAATTAAATTTAATTTAAATATAATATATGCTAATTAATCCAATTCAAATTTGCGAGATAGTCGAATGGAGACACTCCAGATTTTTACTTATATGATTATATGCAATTTCAGAGTAGTAACTATTAAATTTAAATTATTACTATAATTATTAAATACATAATTATTTTAATTATTTTTTTTTAATATTAACCTTTAAAATAGCTTAATTATTGATAAATTATTTAATAAAATTTGATAAAAAGTTTCTTTGTAGATGTAGGGAGGGTGTTGTTGCCCATTCCATAAGCTTATATTTAACATAAATAAAATAAAATATAAAATGAAAGGGAAACGATAAATCATTCTTATTCAGTTATATTTATTTAAAATTCACTGGACTTTATCTTTTTTTTTTTAAATTTTTTTTAAAAATTGAAGTAATTCTCTTAATAAAATATAAAAAAAATATTGAGTGACTTTTGAATTGACAGCTCATCCTTTTAAAATACTAGGTGGCGATTTATGAACTTGTCAGTTATGAAAAAGCACAAACCAAGAAATTTCTTACACGCCAACAAATGTTTATAACTAAAAAAAAAGAGTTAAATTAGTTAGTTAGTTATATTTTTACATTTTCATTAAAGAAATGACGTAAACAGTATGAATGCACTTACGACAAAAGAAAGAGAGGAGGATTACATACGAATCAAATTATGATGAAATCTTTTTTAGCTTCAAGGTTTTTCCGGTGTCTGATTAGATTAAAATATTACGCGGGATTTAAAACAACAACATCTTTAATAATTGTCATTTTATACGTTAACCAAAATATCATCGTTCAAGAGGCTTTTCGTTATTAATCAATCAAATTTTATTTTTATTATTATTATTATTATTATTATTAGTGATGAAATTTAGAACGAGAAATTTAATCCAATCATCTTAAACATACATTTTATTCCTGTACTTATTTTTTATTTAATCAGTTAATTTTTTATAGTTTTATAGAAAAATCAATCTGTAAAAATTAAAAAATCTTAAACGACTACTAAAATAGTATTTTATGGAAAAAAATATTTATGATATGATATTTGTATTTTTTCAAATAGAAATATTAAATTTTAATTAAAAAAATTAAATTATGATAATAATTTTATAATAATTGTAAAATTCTAAATAGAAATATATATAACTAATTATATTGAAAATAAGAGAAAAAAAATTAACATAACATAAAATATTTATTTCATAATTCAAATTTATGAAAGGTAAATTTAATGATAAAAAAAAAAAAAAAAAAAAAAAAAAAATAATAATAATAATTTGGATATTTATCCTCGATGGTAAATATTACCCTAAGAAAAGCTTTTTGAAGTGATGGTATACGAGGTGTGTTCAAAAGAAAAGGTGAATTTTTAATTTTCACAGGGTGTATGCATTCGATTATCGAAATTTTTTGTTATGTTGGCACACATATGTTTCTCATATGATAACATTATCAGCTATTTTGGATTAGTAGCACAGACCATCTATAAAGCCCAATTTACGCGCGGGCCAAAATGAAATTTTCAAAATGTCTTCCGGGCCGGAGGACCATATTTCGAAAACACTAATAAAATTTTTTTTTTTTTTTAGAGACATATTGAACGAAAAATCAAAATAAGAGTCAACTTTTTCAAAAAGCACGCGCTTAAAAGTATTTGCCCATCCCTGAACTAATGACAATCGGTTTCATCCCTGATTAGTAGTTTGTTTTTGACAACTGAAAAAGTTAGACGCGTTTTTGTCTGTTCTTCGATTTTCTAAAGAATATGTATTTAAAATTCGCGTTAAAAATGTAATAAAGTGCTTCAACGCACTTAAAATGTTTACTGTGGCATTCAGTGAATCTACTTTGTCTCAAAAAAAATGTTTATAAATTTATAAAAAAGCACGCCAAGTTCAATCAAATGTGAAAGTTTTGCTCACTCGATTACTCTTCGATTACAATGGCATGGCGAATCATGAATTCTTGCCAACAGGTCGTACTGTTAATAAGGAATACCACAAGGAAGTTATGCAACGTTTGCGAGAAGCATTACGGCTCAAACGATCGAAATTGTGGAAAAACAAATCATGGATTCTCCATCACGATAATGCACCAGCTCACACTTGTTCGTGATTTTTTGGTCAAAAACAACACCGTAATTATGCCTCATCCATCGTATTCACCAGATTTGGCTCCCTACGACGTTTTCCTATTCCCAAAACTGAAGAGACCAATGAAAGGAAAGCGTTTTGCGACAAGTTATGGGATAAAGTCGGAATCGAACGACAAGCTGATAGCCATTCCGAAAAGCGCATTTCAGAAGTGCTCCGACGATTGGAAGAAGCGCTGGTATAAGTGCATATCTGAAGGGAATTACTTTGAAGGGGACAAAATAGATATTGATGAAAAAATAAATACTTTTCGAAATAATTCAAAATTCTCCTTTTTTTTTTGAACAAACCTTTGAAATTTGAAGATTTTTTTTATGTTTTATTTCATTATGATGTCTGAAGTAAAGAGATAAAAATCACGTTTATTAATTAAAAATAAGTATAATGAATAAATAATGTATGTGTAAGCATTCAAATATTTTATGTTTACCTAGCACACCCTTAAGATTGGGATTTTTTCACCAGTCCATGTTAGAAAATAGGGAGCGCCACAATGATGAAAAAATATTGTGGGTCCATTAAAAATCGATTTGAAATAATAATTAAGTGTAATGATATTAATTATATTAGTAGAAATCTAGAAAATATAAAAGATTTATATCTTGCGTGTAAATATAATAAATAAACAAGTTGATTGAGTCGACTGGGTGGTTTTGTTTGCATGCGATCAATGCTAGAAATTATTAAATTATTTCCTAAGATAATCATATATAGAAGGTACAAAAATAAATTAAGAAATATTTGGACATGAGCTTTATTATTCGATTTTTGTGACTTTTTATTAATATGTGTTCATTAATTTATTCGAACAGAAAAGGTATATATATATATATATTTATATTAAAGTTTAAATATCAGTCATACTCACAAGCAAACATTGGAAAATGAAAGCTCTGGCCTAATCATCAACCTAATAATAATATTAATAATCAATATTTAACCAAAATAATTTAACTAAATTCATAAACATCAATCATTTTTATTTTCACCTTATCATTGTTTTTCAAATTCATGATAAATTATTTAAAGTTATCTTTTTTCCAAATAAACTTATTATTATAGTATAATATAATAAAATGAAACATTTTTAATACTAATTCTAATATAACGTTCAAGATTCACAAACAATTTCAATTCCCACAATATAATTAATTAGTCATTTAACAAAAAATAACGAAATAAGTATTAAAATCTATAATAAAGTCTAAAATATGTATAAACCTTATAAATAGTGATTTGTTAGTAAGATAGCTAGTAATTGGGCGTTCCATTATGTAGAGGTAGAGAGGCAATGATGATGTTTATGAGTAAGAAACAGGATCATTTGAGCCTTGAAGTTTTTTAGGTCATGTTTATAAATAGTGGAAATAGCAATTGATATAGCTTTAGATATTGTTTTATTACAGAAATCGAAAAGGATTGACGCAACTTCAAATAATTAAATTATCCATTTTATGTATCTTAATGGCTGGATACCGAACACGAAAATCTTTATTTGTCAACAACCTCATTCAACTATATTCATTTCTCCAAAGTTGCATCTAAATAGTGCAATCAATTCTTTTTAAAAATTGGTAAATAAACATATACTATATTTATTTATTAGTTTCCATAAAAAATTAAAAATACTGTTTTCAATAAATGGCGCATTAATTTAACAGTTATGTTGAAAAGAATAAGTATCTATTTGAAAATTGAGTTGTTTAAATGAAATATTGGACAATTTAACTTATATTTTGTATAATCAAAAGTTAAATCTATATATATAAAAAAAGGTTTTTGTCTGCACATTGCTCAGAATTTAAAATTTTTTGCATATCTTTGCGTTTCATGACCTCTAGAATCCAAAAGTGACTTTAGAATTTTTCATGTCTGTCTGTCTGTCTGTCTGTCTGTCCGGAAAATTACTATTTTATAGACTCAGAATTGGCTGAACCGATTTCTATGAAATTACATCACAATATTCTTATATACCCCTAGAGTAACATAGGCTATAAATTTTATCTATATCTAAACAATAACCGCAGAAATTAATTTTTTAAAGTTTATATAATTCTCCGTGTTGTTCATTCAAGAGCCTGGCGTGGCCCACTGGCTCTAGCGGAATCATTTTAAACAATGAATTATCATAGCGATTCCCAATCGAAGAATTATTATAATATTTCACTTTTTATTTTAAATTCTAATATTTAAATATCAATTAAATTAAATCATTTATTCTAAAAGTTCCCATTTTAATTAATTTAATAAAATATTTAGATCATATTTATATTAACTTAATTTTTATTTATTCTTTCTATATATTTGAATATTTCTTCTTTTCTATTTGAAAGTGAAAGGTTAAAAAATCTCGCTAAGAACATTCAATATTTCTATACACAAATTATTCAGAGTATTGGCAAAGCGTATCACTCACAATCAGTGTAAATTGAAATTTATATAAATTAACAAAGTGAAAATTTTTATTTGTTTAAATTTTATTACAATGAATCAAAAAAATTAAATATATAGATCACATGATTAATAAAAGCAAGAAACTTGAGAGAATATAACTGTTGGACGGAGGTCGGACATGACAGAAACTGTAAGCGAAATCTTCATATTGCGACTAATAATTTTCAAATCCCCTAGCACCACAGAATTAGATAAGTTTCTTTTAAGGGAGGAAAATAACTATGATCTAAAAAAATTAATAAAAAAACAAATAAATCAATTAATTTAAATTAATACTATTAATGAATGTATATATTGGTAATTTATCTATAGTTTTATGCCGTTAATTTTTATAAATTGTCTCAAGTCTCTATTTTTGCATTTTCTCAAGTTTCATTATAATTAAAAATATTCAATAATAATCTAGCAATGAAAATAAAATATCAAAATGTAATGATCAAGAAATATTATACTCTATTTCACTATTATAACATAGAAAATACTTAAGAACCATAGGCGGAGGAAATATTAGGAGATATCATTGCGGGTTCAGGCCAAATCGATGAACATTAATTAAGATATTTTCATTATGACAGATATTAGGAAAAAAACTGCGAATTCAATATTTCTGTTCACTAATTATTTGTAGACTTTAGTAAAACATACACAGGACTCAATATAGATCAGCATAAACTTTTTCAAATTTTGATCTTCAAATTTGTCTTTAAGGTAGTAAAGAAAGAATAAGATGCGGAAATCAATTGTAAAATATTAGGTTACCCAGGCGACTTAAATATAATAGGAGATTAGGAAATTGCAATTGCAGATAGCGAGGAAAAATTAATGGAGGTTTGATATTAATAGTGATAAGAAAAAATATTTAGTAACAACAAAGAGGAAGAGTATTAACATACAAAATCTTAAGATACAAAATGTAGAATTTGAATATGTAGAAAAATTGAATGTAATCACGAAGGATAATAATATTTGAGAAGAATTTAAATCGGGGTTGCAATCGGGAAACGCATGTTATCTTTTCAATAAAGAGGCTTATCTCTTCAAAATTATTATCAAATGGAATATATAAAAAAAATTTTTTGCCTGTTGCATTATATGGGTGAGAGGCATGGTCTATGACCCTGGGAGATGAGAATAGATTCAGAGTATTTGAGAATAGGATTCTTAATTTTAATAAGTGAAGATTTTGAATTCGAGAATTATTCATAAATGAATCTCAAGTTAGACTCTTTAAACATAAGAAAATAAATTCTGTATTTAAAGTATTTATATTTTTATTTATTTTTTTTTATTATTTATTTTATTTTGTTAGTCTATTTTTCTTATTATATTAACAAAGTTATTTTGTCGCATTAAGGTTAAAATGTAATATATGTAGATAGATATAATATTTCGACTAAAGGGAGAGGAACCATCTCCCTCCAAGTTTTTATATTTTTATCAGTTGAGAATTGGCAGTTGAAAAAGATATATCATCCTCATATGAATTTGTAAGTAACACGTCGGCTGATATAATTATTTTTTATTATCATCATACCCTGTGATAACTATTCCTATTACTCCATGTAATAATAGTGAATTACATTATCTTATTTTTTTTATTTAAATGTCTTATATTTAATCTGTTTAATTTTTTTTTTATTAATTAAAGTGTATTAGTGCGAATATTATTTGTTTTCCTTTTCCCTTAATTTTTTTTTCACCCTTTTGTATTCTGGGATAAAGACAATTTATCCAAAGTCTGGCGCCCATAATTTACTTATAATACAATTCATAGTCATCGTGGGTCATTACAAGTGCCCCATAGTTGGATTTCTCTTACAATCCTAATTTTTAATTTTATTTTTTATTTATGTATTTTTTTTTTTTGTTTTTATTTGTTTTTAGAGAGACTTAAAAGAGATGATAAAAGAAAAAATTACATCAATTCGACATCAAGCAAGTTGGAAAAAAGTATTACGAATCAATTTAGTAAATGTAATCTTTTCAATTGAGTAAAGATCTCTGTTTCAATCGTTTTGCAATTGTCATATGGGAGTAGGCGGTAGAGGGAAGCGGAGGCCATTTCACCATGACATCTTGTCTTGCAATTCAACCGAAGTGGACATCTGAGGCTCTGTGCTGGTCCGTTGTTTGCCTTTATCTCAGACTGGATAATTGAGAGACCATCAGGCGCCACCTGCCAGGTCTAGATATATATATATATATATACATTCAAGTAATTGTATTTGGAATAGCAAAATTCAATAAAAATTAAATGCAGTTGTCTCCTTTTTTTTAATTAAATAGGAACATGACCATTTCAATAAAGTTAAATAATATACATATATCTTTAATAATACATTTTTTTTATATTATATTATATTTTTTTTGAAACAAAGTTGAAAATCGATATATTCTAACCCTAACCCATTGTATCAGAATCGTTTATCATTTTTTTTATTTATTTTATTTTATTTGTTTTTTATATTGGGAAATATATCTACAGAAGTAAACCGTTTTAATTAAAGTCTAGTGATTATGGAAGCCAATTTTAATCATTTTAATTCAAAATATGTGTAATTATTATTATTTTTATTTTAAATTCAATCTAAATATTTAATATAGAGCTAAAATTTAAAAAGAAATTGTGAAAAACATATACTTCAAATTTCCTCGTATGTAGAGTTCCGGAATCTCCATGATGTATTCATCTTTAAAGAGTTATAGGCCTAGTTTCCTTAAAAATATAAATATACAACACAAATGGAAATATAAATCTTACAAATTTCTATATTACATCACATCAGTCATTATTTTTTATTTTTAATAAAAATTAAATGTATATTATTTAAGATGGATAGAGATGATGTAAGGCTACAGGATAATCGGATGATAGTGCTATCTAGCACGTATTGTGTACCAAGATTTTAAACTCGGGTTAGATCCCCGGGTCTAGCAAGGGGATTTTTCTCTTTTTGGGGTCTGGTAGGTACCATGTCCACCTAGCCTAAGTAATATATATTGAATAACTACTTGAAGAAGTTGTGTCCTTCGAGCACGGAATTCAATGTAATATTTGATAAGGTCTGTTATACAGATCAAACATCACCTCTACTCCGAATTTATAATTCTGTTTTTTAACCACTGTAGTAATAGAGAGTGAGAGACTGAGAGATCATGTTAGACAATTAAAGTTTCAAGTTACAAAATTAAAAACTAATTTAAATCTTTAAAAAATTAATTTCACATTTTTGCATTAATTAATAACAACTACCTAAAAAGTATGTATATTAAATATCTAAACCTAAAAACAAATGTTTTCTTTAATAATTTTTACTATCTCGCCAAATTTTCGATGTTGAGATTTTGATGTTTTTATACGTTTTGTAAGTTCCTGAATCATTTTCACTAAGGTTGAGAAAAATGTCTCTCTCTGTGTGTGTGTGTGTGTGTATGTATGTATGTATGTAGACAAGATTACGCAAAAACGATTTGAGCTAGAATCATGAAATTTGGTACAAGGGTATTATTCAAAATTCGTAGTTTTCTATCAACTTTTGAGAAATGTAGCTCAACCAGAAGAGGGTCATTATTTACAACGTTTTGATTTTTTTTCTTCTAAAGTGACCGTAAAAATAAAGATATATGTTTGATAATTTTTCACATGATTAATAATTGTATAAAACTGCCATATATGAAATTTCAGCTTGATTGAATCGCTGAAAGTACCAGAATTAATTTTTTAACACTGCAAATCTCACGCACCAACACGTGACGTGGTGCTATCAACAAAGAGCCAAACATGCGCTCGTTTCCTAAATATGATTTATTAATTTTAATTTATAATTAATTAAATTTCATTTAAATATAATATATTATGTTATTTAATCCAATTCAAATTGCGAGATAGTCGAGTGGAGACACTCCAGCAAATTTTTCTATTAAAATTGTGTTATCATTAAATATCCATTTATTAATGTGTGTTTATCCATAACGAATTTTAATTTGGAAAAATTTTACTATCCTTGAAGGTTATTTATACTTTCAAACGAAGTAAAAATTAATTAAAATATATATATATATATATATATATATAATTTAAATATATGTAAAATATATTTACATTTTTCATTTAAAATATATATAAATTATTATATTATATATAATATTATAATATTTGAATTATTATAATATTAAAATCGATAAGAAATTAATTTACTTGATGTTAAATAGTAATTAAATGAATGGTAAAAGTATTTTCAAAATAATATATATATATAGGGTAAGGTACCAGTTGGTGACCACTTGATAGATTTTTGATCAAAATAAACTTTTTAATTTTTCTGTTGAAGCAAACCGGGAAGAGGCCCTTTTAGATAATTATCGATATCTCGTGCTTAATTTGAAATTAAAAAAGCTTATTTTGATAAAAAATCTATCAAGTGGCCAATTACTGGTACGTTTTACCCTATATATATTATTTTGCATATGTATAAATGTATAAAAACAATAATTATGAATAATTAATAATATTAATAAATAATTAAAAAGAATTAATACTAGTAATAATTATTTATGATTACTTACACAGTCAACTTGTCTTGTTTCATTCACTCTACAAAGCAAACTAACGAAAAATAATTCTATTTTCTTTTATTTTTAATTTATCGTTTTTCTAAGAAGAAGGTGGATTGGCTTATCGGTTCTCGAAAAAAATAAAAACATATTTCTAGCCACACTGCAATTCTTCTAGAGAGACCCGTTCTGATCAAAAAATATTCTTATTTGCTATTGAATAATAGACATTCCTTATATTATATAATTATTATAAAAAAAAAAGAGATAATATAAAATGTAAAATATAAAAAAAGCTATTTTATTTATTTTTTCTTTAAACAAATTCGACAGGATTTAGTTTAGTTAAGTAGATTTAAAAAAAGGGTAAACGGATTTCGATTATTCATTTTGTTAATTCGTATCGCGAATCCAAGAGTGCTGATTTTTTTTTTCGTTTTCATTGAAAGCGCTCTGAAGTAACATTTCGTATTCCACCCTTTTTTTAGGCTAAGTTGTGCTTCCAGTCCTAATATTTACATTTTACAATCAAAACAAACACCTACTTGTTGTTTTGTTAAAGTGGATAAACTAAAACTTGTATTTCTTTTAAGATGTCAGTTTTATAAGTATTCATAGAAAGGATCAAGTGAGAATACGCGAAAATAAAATATTTAATTATCTTAAATAGAAAATAAAAAAAATATTCATTTAATTTTTTCACAACGCTATTCGAACATTTATTTATTTTTTGAATTTTTCTAAACTTGTTGAGTCCCCTACAATCTCAGGGTTATGCCAGTTAAGATATGTTTGAAGTAACTATAATTGATATATTTACTTCTGGTGACCAATTGATTTAAATTATTGTCAATAAATTCTAAAATTCTTAAATTATCTTTTCAATATTATAATAATTAAGAAATAATAATAAAACAATTAAAATATTAAAATTGATTTATCTGTGCTTTTTTAGATTCAATTCAAATATAGGATATTGAAATATAAATTTTTAAACTGATATGTTTCATTTAAATAACTTTTATTTTACAATTTTATTTACTTTCAGTAAAAATTGAACATTTAATAATCATAATTAAAAGGAATGTGTCAAAATATGTTAAAAATGTATTAGAAAAAGAATTAATATTTATGAATAAATAATAAGCAAAATGTACTTCTTTTCAGATTTGAATAACAATATATAGCAGGGATGGCGAACCTTTTTCAATGTCCGTGCCACAAAATTATAAAAAATCTTTTTCAAGTAACTAACCTGCCACAAAATTGTCATTTTTTTTTCTACCACCTGTACCCCTTTTAGCTTGAATATATAATCGAATATTTTTGTAAAACTTCTAACTATCCTGTATAAAAGTGTAATAATATTAAATATTAAACTTTATTCCAAAAAAATAAAATGATTATTAAAAAATTTGGAATTTATTTTTGGTAAAAATATATCTTTCCTAAAAATTTCTTTTTATTTTTATTGTATGGAAATTCTTTAATTGATTTTAGTTTGTAGTTTTTAGTTGTAGATAATGACAAAAAAGCAAAATTTATATTTGATACCGTGAACCACTTACATTTTCTTGTTTTGACTTCCTATGTTAAATTCTAGAAAAAGATTACGATTCTGGCACTATTCTCCAACCTTCCTATGGGAAAAGTAAAGCAAAGCTTGATATAAATTTTATAAAATTAATTTTTCTTTTTTTTTTTAATAAATATTGATAAAATTTACAGCAGATATTAAAATAAGAGCATATAAGAATATTCTGATATTCTGGTGTATTTCATCGCACCTATCAATTTGGAGTTTATAACTTCACAATTTCCCAGACAAACAGACAAATAAAATGACAGACACGAAAAATACAAAAGTCCTATTTGGGTTGCCTAGGTCATGAAGAATAAAGATTTGCAAAAAATTTTAAATCCTGAACAATGCTATTTGTACGGTAACAACACGCAATGACATAATCGAAGTCCAAACGGTATACATTGAGTCTATCTATCATGCATGTTTTTATACTGCGAGGGAATTCAAGCGATATTTCAGCTTAATAAAATGGATAATTTGCCGGTTTCATCTACTAAGATAGATAAATAAATATTAAGTACTTCAAATTTCATAAATTTTAATTTAAATGTGATTTATTCACTTTTAATTTATTTCTATTGTAAAAAGTTGAAATTATTAAAAAAATAATTTTGTCATGAAATTTTTCAAACGTGCCACTTTTGATATATCCCTGATATATAGTATATCTATATATATGGAATAATTAATAATTTAATTATATTATTCAACCATTAATAGTAAGGCAATTAATTTCAATTAAAAAAAAATTCTGATCTCTTTAAACATTAAATTTCATCGAAACCCATTTCGAATTGATAAATACCTCATTTGATAAAATTTATCACTGTAAACATTAATTCCTTAGCGCTCATTAAATTATACAAACTTCTATAATTCTACAATCTACATGAACATTTATTTATATAAGTGGTTTCAATTAGGGAGGGTATTTATATACACTTCAATAGAGATAAAAATAGAGAAATTTTCCATCCTTCCTCCTCCTCATACCCCCTTTCCACAACCAACCGCTCTCATTCGCTTATGCATTTTCAACGAGACATCTTTTTTTCATTTGTCTTTCTGTCGATTTACCTGTTTAAATAACCACTTCAAGGTTATTTATCAATGATAATTAATTGTAACAAGCGATGTAAATACCTCTTTAGTTTCAATGACGGAAATCCTGAAATTGTTCAACGAACCTTCTCATTAAACTATATTTAAAAAGTGAATAATGATTATTTATTAACCGTACGTGAGAAGTTTAATTAAAAATAAATACTAAAACATTTAAATTTATTTTATAAAATACAAATTATAAATTAGATAATAAAGAAGGTATTAAAGAATGAAAATAGGAATAGTAAAAAATATACTTATCATAATAAAAAATATGTATAAATAAAATAATTAAAAATAAATTAGAATTATAAATAAATAAAGAAGATTCTAATTTTGTGATACGTTTTTTACTATCTCGCCAGGAAAAATCATCTTTATTAGTTTTTTTCTTAATTTAAAATTATATGACGTCACCCAGCCTTTCATGACGTCATAGCCAGCACCTTCTTATATATTATAAATAAAAAAAATTAAAAATATTTATATTATATCCATATCTGTTTTTTATTGCATTAATCGAAACATTTAAATTATTTGAAATTGTTTCTGTAGCTGGAAATTAATTTATTTCAAACTGTCGGTCGGTTCTGCGCCTGGTCACTGGTCAACTTATTTTTATATAATATATATTTTTAAAATATAGGTATTGGCAATAATATTTATTATTCTATGGCTATTTTAAGAGTTTTAGTCTTTTATGGACAAATTATATACATTCATTAAACTTACTGGAAAAGACTTTTTTAGATTTTTAAATCATCCATTTCATACTTCTTCGGGATTATTGTACAGTCAAACTGTATAAAATTTAAGTCTATATATAAAAATCATGCGTGAGAGATGAAATCCAGTATAAAAAACAATCCTATCCCATTTGTTAATATATACTAACTGACAAAAGGCCGAAACAAATATGAAAGATCAAAGATACAGTAAAAGTTCGAAATATTCATACATATTAATTTTTAGAAACGGTGATCAAATCAATGAAAGCAATTTAATTTCAAATACTAATAAATATGATTACAAAAATTAGTAAAATAGTTTTTTTGTTCTATTCAGGTAATAAAGAAAATATTAAAATAATTCAATATTATTATTTTATTGAATTATTTATTTATTGACCTTCAACCGTTACTTCTTCGTCCAATCTTCTAAGGATTTGTTGTATGGTATTTTTTTTTTGATTTCTTGTATATACAGAAGCAAACAATTATACTTAGTAATGTTATTATTATTAATAATTTGTTTTATTTTAAAAAAAAATTGGCTATTATCACAATATAGGATATTGAAAGGGTTGACCAACCCTTTCTGTTAGGCGATTTAATCAAAAACTAATCAACAGTAAATTACTTGGAACTCAGCCAAAATATTAGAGGGTTGAAACAATAATACAATAAAAAGTTAATAACCGGACCGGATAGAAAGGAAACAAAGAATGAAAATAAATAGAAATTAAAGGTGAATTCTAATTGAAAATACAGATAAATCATCAAAAAATAATTAAATATGATATATATATATATATATATATATATATATATATATATATATATATAATAAAAAAAAAAATAAAAAATAATAGTAATAGTTTTAAAAGGAGACGCATTATCACCAAATCTATTTAATTTAGTTCTGGAATATGTAATTAGACAAATTGGGGAGAGGTCAAACGGAATCGAATTAAACAAAAAAAATTCAAGTATTAGGTTAGGCAGACGACTTAAATATAATAAGAGATTCGGCAATTGCAATTATAGATAGTGTAGAAAAATTAATTGAAGCAGGAAAAGAGGTGGGGCTGGAAATAAATATTGCTAAGACAAAGTATTTAGTAACAGAGAGGAATAGTATTAACACACAAAATCTTAATATACAAGGTATAGAATTTGAATATGTAGAAAAATTTAAATACTTAGGTTCTGTGATAACGAAAAATAATAATATTCGAGAGGAGTTTAAAGCGAGGTTTCAATCAGGAAACGCCTGTTATCATGCAATAAAAGGGCTTATTGCATCAAAATTATTATCAAAGGGGATAAGAGTTAAATATATATAAAATAATTATTTTACCGGTGTATTAAATGGATGTGAGGCATGGTCTCTGACCTTAGGTGACGAGAGTAGATTATTTGAAAATAGGATTCTGCAAAGCATTTATGGGCCAAAGAAAGATGAGGTAACCGGGGAATGGCGAAGATTGAATAACGAGGAATTGCATGACCTCTATGCATCTCCAGATATAGTTAGAATTATAAAATCGGGATGGCTACGGTGGGCAGGACACGTGGCTAGAATGGGGAGGAAAGAATGGCGAAAAATATATTGGTAGGGAGACCGAGTGGGAAACGTCCACTTGGAAGACCAAGGACACGTTGGGTGGATAATGTGGGAAAGGATGTGAGAGAGATGGGAGATGGAAGGTTGTGTCTCAGAATAGGAATACTTGGAGGGGTGTTGTTGCTGCGGCCAAGAACTTTCGAGTTCCGTAGAGTCACAGAGATAGATATATTTAGTTTTAAAGTTAGAAAAATGTTAAAAGTATTCACCCTGCAATAGTCCCGTAGCAATTATTCGGATAATTATATTTTTTAGTTATAAAAAGTCAATTAATTATTAATTTCTAAGAGAATGTAATTGATTTTTTTTAAATAAGAGATAAAGTAATAATTATTATTAATATAATGATTTCTAGCAGAAAATCTGATCTCTAATTGTAAGTAGGTAATTCATTAGACAGCCTTCGTATTTATTTAAAATTAATTATTTATCTCAGTGAACTAGGTGAGGTTCGATTCCTCGACAATAAACACTAAGCTACCATCCTAGTTTATAATTAAAATAGAATTTAAAATTTATAACAATATTTATATATTATAATAATACACACATTTATTTTCTTTATCTTTACCATTTGGTTGAGGAATATTTTATAAGACATTAAATCGATGATTATATTCTTTTTATTATAATTTTCTATACAAGGATTTTGGTTTGGTATATAATTAAAGATTTGATTTATCATTAAAAATTTATATTAAGTCATTAATTTAAGGTATTAAATTTTAAAATAAATAAATAAATAGGAACCATTGATAGAATGTTAGGAGAAGTTTTACCAGAGATTGAAGAGGACGATATCGAGGTTTTAATTGAATTGAGTGTTATCTTTATTCATTGATAAGCAACACAAACATACATATGGTATATACTATACTATCTATAGGTAAAATTCTCCAGAGTGAGCAGCGTTTGGTATGCAACCGCTTGATACGATATGATAAAGGCAGACTAATTGAGCGAGCAAAAGGGCCGAAGGGCCTCTGGGTCTAGGGAAAGGGTCCAGTTGGTCCCGCAAAACTAATTAGCCCACTCGGAATATCGAGGGACTTGGCGAAGGAGGGGGAATAGGCTTTCTCTCTCTCACTCTTCCTCTTGCGACCAAATTTGCACAATTATAACCCATGGTAGAATTATCCAAAAAGAACGTAATCCGCATAGCGGCAGAATGATTATATATATATATTCATTTCATCACTAAATAAGCCAAAAAGAAAAACTATGATTAATGATAGAGAGATGGATTGGGGAATTTGCATCGAGAGATAGTATACCAGGAAAATTGAATTATATCCACATAATTATATATTTTTAAATATAGAATTATTTTCATATCTCTCTCACAGTTTTTTTTATAAATTTATTTATGTAGAGAAAAATATAAATAATTTTAAAAATCAGAATATAAACAAGTATTTGTGAAATAAAAAATATACTAGATAAATTATAAAATAAAATAAAAATTAAATGTAAAAGAGACAGGAACATTATAGAATGTTCAACAGGTTTCACTTAATTTTCAGTTTGTTTGTTTTTTAATATAGTTTAGTATATATAGAAATGATTATCATTAGAAGTAAACAAAATATAGGAGGAAAAACATAAAAAGGGCTGAAAAAGACATAAATATTTAAATGAAGTAATGTCTTATCGGCAGATTTGATATAATTTGCTATTTTATGAATAAAATACAAGAATTTCCAGACAGTCCATATAATAATGAATATTATTTTATTTATAAATTACTTGGCACCTAAAATTTAAAAAAAATATTTTATTAAATAACATATATTTTATTTGTGTATTCTGTATTGATATCTGTTCCAAAAAATAATAAACATTTTATTCTCCATGAAATTTATTTCTATCGAAATATTATCATTTTTATAAAAATTATTAGTAAGTATTTTTTTATATTTCTTACAATTATTTAATTTTTTTTTTATATTTTTGGTAATCAATATATTTGTAAATAATAAATAATAATTATTAATTAAATATAAAATTAAATATAATAAATATATCATTTGATCATAATAATTTTCATCTATAACTAAAATTAAAAAAAATATATTCTCAAATAGAGAAAGTAAAAAGAAAAAAATGCTGTTGTAGAAGATTAAATCTCATGATGCTGGGGTACATAAACAAAATAAACCTCTCGTCCATATAATTTAACATATTACATCAGAAATATATAGATATATTACATATTAATTGAGAGATCAAAATTTAATACTAGTTGATACATTGAAATTGAAATGGAGAAAATTATTAAATTGATCCTTCGATAATTAATTCTGGATATAAACATATACATATTTTTCCAAAATTATATACTATATATTTTTATAATAAATATATTTGAAAACATGAGATAAAATAAAATGTACTAAATACCAGCGTTAATTTTCATGATTCTCATTCAATCAAAGAAATTTAATTCTTTACTATAATATTGTATCTATGAGTCACTGCACCTTAGTTCACGCATTACAATCTGTTTAAGTATGTATATTTGCTTATAAACATGTTAAAGCCTCTCCCTGATTTAGATTTATTTATTTATTTTAATATCAATTTATTTTTATATAATTTTTATAAGTTTTTTCTTTTAAATATATTTTTTGGTATATTTATATACAAACACGTGGTCAGATCGTTTTGTAGCTAAGTTGACTATGCAAAAGAGTCACATGATCCCTTGCACCCAATCACCTTGCTACATTTAGTTGATGTTAGCCAAGGGCTTCTCCCTTGGCATGGAGAGGTGATCACTTCTCACTTGCTATTAGGACTTGATATTGTTTACATGCTTTTGGCTTTTTAGCTGTGAATTCGCCTTTTTTTTAGATTTGTTGTTGATCACGTGCTTTGTAAACTGAATTGAGTTATTATCATTGTTATTTTTTTTTTTTGTAAACTTGTTTTGTTTTAGCTGAGCATCAGCTAGCATTTATTCCTTTTTATTTTTAATTTGTAAATTCTAAGGATTATCTCCTTTAATTTTTATATCAATTTCATTTTTTATTTTTACTTTATATTAATTTTCTTTTCATTAAATATTATAATGTGGCAACGAACCTTTTTCTTTTATTTGTAAAAAAGTGAATCTAATTTTTCCTTTGCAGATCCATATGTTAGCATCGGATATTTTGATTAATTTAATTTGTTATTATTTCTTTCCGATCTTGGTTCTCCAAGGCGAATCGCCTAAGCACTAATAGTCAAACGTACTGCACTCTTTGGTGAAGTTTCAGTTTCATTTCCCAATTAATTTTATTTTACTCCCCGTGTGAAAGAGTTGAGAATTCTTTTTTAGCTCCGTGTATATATATATATTAAAGTTTAAATTTACTGATTGAGAAGATTTAAATGTATTGGACAAGCCTAAACAAAATAAAATATTGTTGAGCCTGTCGGATCACCTGTGCCACTAGTGAAGTCTTTTTTGATTTTTTCATCTTAAATCCTTTTAAAAAATTTTATCTTATTATAAAATAGAATAATATGAAAATAAAAGGCAATTGAATGTGACAGTAATCGAATAGTCACCAATCCCCTCTTTTTTTTTTCTTTTGTTTTTCCAATTTTTTTTTCTATAATTTACCTTTCCGTAAAACCTTCCCTCAATTATTAGAAACATTTATTTAATTCAAGGCGGTAAGAGATTTAAAACATTTTAATAAAATTAATAAAAATTACAATTTTATATTTTATATTTTATTATTAATTATAATTGGAAGACCTTTAACCTTTTTTTATTCAACTAGAATATTATTTTTTATAACTGAAATAATTCTTTGTTTTAATATTTTCATTTTCTTTAGAAATAAATATTTAATGAAACTAGGATATTTAAAAAAATAACGTTTTTAGTAAAAAATTATTCTATTTCAATTAAAAATGATATAAACAATGTATAATATATATAAGAAGAAAAGTATGAGAAGGAATCCTTTGAAAAGTAAATTTGTAATATGAAAGGGCTAGAAAAGTATGAATGGTGGAAATCATTGCTAAGATGAGCAAAGCGAGAGGGAGGTAGAGACTGAGAAATGAATATGTATTTGAAAGAGAGTATGAATGAAAGAAATGTTGCATATGAATTGAACCCATTCAAATGGAATTAAACGTTACTTGTAAAGCTTCATTTATTATTATTATTAATTTTAAAATTTTATGGATAATGAAAGAAATTTAATATATAATCAGCTTCTTCATCCTATATTATGTATATTTAATATACTTTTAGATAAAAATAAATGAAAGAAGTCAGAGTTCAATAATAACAATTACATATTACTTTTCAACTTTAAGGTTTGATGGTTCAAATCTCAAAATACAAAATTTTCATCCCTGTTTACAACCCCTACGACATACGAGCGCAACGGTAAAACGACTGATGTCCCCTATACGGGGACATACGAGTGCAAAGGGTTAAATTAAATTAAATCAAATTTAATTAATTAATTAAATAATTTATTAATTAATTGAATTAATTAAATTAATTAGAGGAGGCAGGGTAGCCGAGAGCGTAGGATACCAACTTTCCACGCAAGAAGTCGGAGTTCGATTCCAACTAAGAACAAAAATTTTCAATTTAATTTAACATCAGCTGCCTCCGGCAAGCCCCACCATGGATGTCACCTTGTCGTGTTTGGGGGCTTCGACTTAACTAAGAACATCCACGTCTCGGAGATGAGACTAGCAATCTACTCAAGAGACGCAAATCACAATTGCTCAAAGAACCACACACAGCCTCGAAAATTGGAATGATTAACACATTGACGACACGGCAACGAACCTATTACGGCAAATGGGTTAAGATTCGCCGTAAAAATGGAACGAACACGTAGGAAGAGCCAACGCGGAAGGGCTCTTGAGAATATAGCCCGGGATGGAAGGCCAGCAACACAAGAGACCAAGCCACCGAAAAAATGGGCTGACTGCTGGGCGTACTCTTCCCAAAAAAGACCTGAGGATAGTGAAGAAGAACAGGCCTTAGGCCTATAATAGAAGAAGAAGAAGAAATTAATTAGAACACCGTTATAAGAAATGTATCAGTGTTGATTGAGATTATGTTGAAAAATATAGCAAAAAAAAAATTGAAAAACATCGTTTTTCTTGGTCAGGTCGGAAACTTTTCAGACCACCCTCGTGTATCATATTAATACCTCATTTTTACATTTACTTTCTCTGACTAATAAGTAACATATTAAAAATTATTCAAAAGTAATTAAACACAATATTTATAAAAATAATAAAGTATGTAAGATAATAAATCACTAATTGATACTATATAGTACAGTATAAACAATTTTAGAAAAAGTGAAATGACATCATGTCGCTATGCAAATAAGACAAACATTGAAAAAATTACTTTCACTCCCCAATTGTATAATTCTATTCATATGTGTAGTCATTGGGAATGGCCAGGCAGTGCTGAATCACCTCTTTAGGCGTTGTTATTTTTATTCTTTCTTTCCTTTCATCTGTGCAGATGGAAATAAAATGTCCGCCGGGCATCGATTCTGTCAAATTTTCTTTTTTATATTTTTTTTTCTTTTATCTTAGGGAATGATTTAGAATTATGTGATAATAAGCCACAAAAGGAAAGTGTTTCCAAATAAACATTAACAGTTAACATATATAAAATATTTATTAATTTAATTAATATATAACAAGATTCTCACGATATACTATTTCCATACGGGTTTTAGTGTCCTGAGGTTAAGAATTTTCAAAGAATGTAAAATAAAATAAAAATAAAAAAAAAATTATTTTTTTATAGTCTTAAAAAACTTTAATATTTAATTTGGTGTGCTGTGACAAGAAATGTTTAGAAGAAAAATTAGAAAAGAAAAGTTCAGAGGCGTAAATAAAAAGAAGGCGAATTGTAAGCTTTAGACGTTTTAAAATATACTTCTATATTAAAAACCAGGTTCATTCTTCATATTCAAAATTTTTCTCGTTAAGTCATAAAATAAAAAACTACTCATGACTAAACTCATTCAATAAAACAAAAATAGTAAAAAGTATTATACACGATACTATACATACCAATAATATAATGTAGATGAAAACTATTTCACAATGATCGTATTAAGTATATTAGTATTTAGATAGAGATGATTTTACAAATAAATAAAAACTTAATATTTAATTACAAATAACAACTAAACTATTAGAGTGCCTATAAAGGGCATATATTAACTAATACATAAAAAAAATTTATCAAATAAATAAAAACATCCTTAATATTTTATTTAATTTCATTTAATGTTTAAAACAATATTTAGTGATTCACTATTATACAAGTGCAATGTCACTTAACATACACATATTTTACATTTATATATGTAAGGAAATTTTAATTATTTATTTTTGTTAATATTAAATAAATACCAAAACATTATTATTTTGCATATAAAATCGTTATTTTTATTTAACAATTTGAATAAATTTTAAAACAATAATTATAATATTAATAATAATAATGTTCATGATAATATATTTTCCAAATATAATAACAAATTGTGAAATAAATGAATGTAAATAACATTGATTGGAAACTGAATAGCCGTCAATATTATATTACGAAAAATAACAATAAATCAGTGATTCCCAAAGTGGGAGCTACCGCCCCCTCGTGGGCGCTGGAGCGATCCAGGGAGCCGGTGAAGGCTACAGATGCATTTAGGGATACGGACCTTATCAGACAGTGCTTACTGAAAATCCGAGATACAGTGTGCGAGAGGTAGCGGATGAAACTAACATTCCCAAAACAACGGTACATAAGTATTAAATCAAGATGGGATATGCGAATCGATATGAAGTTTGAGTTCCACACCAATTGACGGAGTCCGGCCTTATAAAGCGCATCTCTATCTGCGATTTGCTACTTCAGCGACACGAAAGAAATCCTTTCTTAAAGAGTCTTGTCACTGGAGATGAGACTTGGATTTGTATCAAAATGTGGATCGAAAACGGATTTGGTCTAAAGAAAATAGACCTTCAACTGTTGCGAAGCCTGGGCTTCATCCGAAGAAGGTTCTTTTGTGCATTTGATGGGACTGGAAGGGTGTACTGTACTATGAGCTCCTTCCTGAAGGTGATATGATCAATGCTGACAAATATTGCAATCAACTGAATCAACTAAAAGCCGCCATAGCAGAAAAACGGCCAGAATTGGCGAACCGACGAGGTGTAGTATTGCATCACGACAATGCAAGGCCGCTTATTGCGTTGATTGTAAGACAACAATTATTACAGTTTGATTGGGACGTTCTACCTCATCCTCCATACTCCCCATACCTTCCTCCATCCGATTATTACTTGTGTTCCTCTCCTTAAAAAAACTCTCTCCGTGGTAAATCTTTCAAATCCTTAATCGAAATAAAAACGCACCGAAATGAATATTTTGAAAGTAAGCTTTAACTACATATTTTGGAAAGAGGGCATAATGAGTCTACCTGGGAGATGGAAGAAGGTTATAGAACAGAATGGTTCATATATAACATAATAAATCAACCTTAAACAACAAATATCGTGTATTCATTTCGCATAAAAAAAAGGGAAGAAACTTGTGGGACACCCCAAGTAGTAACATAAATTCAATGTTTCTAATTTACACCTTTATTTATAATATTTTTCAAATAGGTACATTTATCTATCTGTTTAATTGTTATTAAAATTAAAAAAAGTTGATTTCCAAGGGGGCGCTGAGTAAATTTTTTCCTTGAAAGGGGGTGCTGAGTAAATTTTTTCCTTGAAAGGGGGTGCTGAGTAAATTTTTTTCTGGAAAGGGGGCGCTTGGCCAAATAAGTTTGGGAACCACTGTTTTAAATAGACATAGATAGAAAAAATTAAGTTTTAGCATGGGTCCTAGCGAAAAAGACTCCAGAAAATTTTTTTTTTGATAATAAATTAATAATAGTTGTTTGAATGAATGGTACGATGAATGACTTACTTACTAATGGAAGTTTTAGATTAATTTCACATAATTATTGGATAAGTTCTCATATTTTATTTATTGATTTCTTTTGCTCTCCACTATTTTTCAGAGTCGATGAAGATTATATAAACCTTTTTCAAAGATTTTCATAATAATTGATAAATTTATTATTTTTTTTACACACCAATAACATGGCCCATAGTAATAAAATCGAGAATCTTTAGCTTTTAATTGAATTGGCACTTTGCTACAAATTCTAAAACATTTTTTATAACTCATAAAAAAGTTTAGAGCAAATTCAAATCCGATTTATAAAATATAATCAATTTATACAAATGAATTAATAATTTCTTTTTTTTTTTCTTAAATAATAAATAATTAAATTTTAATTATTATGCTCAATTTTATTATCTCATTTGCCTCTTTCAATTAATAAAGGTTTGAAAATAAAAAAAAAATAAGTAAGGAGGTTGAGGGGAGAAAACAAAATGAATTCATTTATATAAAAATCTCGTATTAAAATGAATTCGCAATATCCCATAAAGAGCGTCCAATTTGTTTCTAACGAATATAAATCTTGAACAAATTAAGTTGTGACGAGAGAGGGGACCAAGTGAGTTGGTGCGAGAGAGTGAGAAGACGTGGAAGAAGAACGAAAGAAGTGAAATAAGAAGTGAAGGAAAGAAAAAGTTAAGGAGTTTTAAGTCTAGAAAAAAAGTTTTAACTTTCGTGTTAAACACCAATAAGTGACTCTCAAGAATAAATTACGACTGCATCGACCAGAATCGACGCTATAATTAAAATGTCATTAATATCCAAATAAAAAAAATGATGAATATTATTTGAAATTAGTAGTATCTTAGAATATATATATATATATATATATATATATAAATATGTCACACAATTGAATTAACAGAAGAAAATATAATAAAACTTACAAAAACCTGAGAAGTAGGATTATAAACTCATCTATATTAGAAAGTGAGCGAAAATCTAGTAAAAAAAAAATTAATTCTATCATCTTCCGGAAGATATCAAAATTCGCATTAGAAGGTACCATTTTAAAATAATGACAAGGCTTATATTTTATCCAAATGTATTTTTTAATCGATGTTCATTTTTTTCTAATTTCATTTAATATGGAAGAAGTAACATTATTACATTTTTACTATCTCGCCAGAGATAGTATTGCGATCATGAAAATTTTCGATGTTGAGATTTTGATGTTTTTATACGTTTTGAAGGTTCCTGAATCATTTTCACTAAGGTTGAGAAAAATGTCTGTGTGTGTGTATGTGTGTGTGTATGTGTGTATGTGTGTATGTGTGTATGTATGTAGGCAAGATTACGCAAAAACGGTTTGAGCTAGAATGATGAAATTTGGTACATGGACATTATTCAAAATTCATAGTTTTCTATCAACTTTTGAGAAATGTAGCTCAACCGGAAGAGGGTCATTACCTACAACGTTTTGATTTTTTTTCCTCTAAAGTGACCGTAAAAATAAAGATATATGTTTGATAATTTTTCACATGATTAATAATTATATAAAACTGCTATATATAGAATTTCAGCTTGATTGATTCGCTGAAATTACCAGAATTAATTTTTTAACACTGAAAATCTCACGCGTCAACACGTGACGTGGTGCCATCAACAAAAAGCCAAACATGCGCTGGTTTAATATTTATTATTTATTATTTATAATTTATAATTAATTAAATTTAATTTAAATATAATATATTATGTTATTTAATCCAATTCAAATTGCGAGATAGTCGAGTGGAGACACTCCAGCTAATTAAATTTCGGATTTTATTCGTCCCAGATTATAATGTTGATAGTCCTGGTCCGGTGAACTTGTTTAATAATTTAACATAAAAATGTATAATATTCTAAATAATTCCAAACGCTGCTGGCTAAAAATTCAGAACAATAAAATAAAATATGAAATTAATAAAAAAAAAACAGAACTATAATTACAATTTAGGAATGTTGGTTGCCGAGTCTCAGTTTAGATGTTTTTTTAAACTACTTATTTTTAATGCTGAATTTAATTACATTGATTTAAAATAAAGACAGGAATTTGAAATTTTCATAATGAAATTGAGATTAAAGCAAGATTGAGTTGAAGCAAGTGTTGTTATTAAAAAATAACATTTTTTTTTTTTGGCTTTTTTCGGAATATATCTCCATCATTTAGCCAGCTTTCTCAGATTTGTTTATTATTTTTATTTATATTTATATATTGATGCACTCGGCAAGGTTTGAACCCTCGAACTCGAGTCGGCGGACCGGTCACTATAACTCGCGGCTAAGCAAAACACTTAATTAATAAAAAAATAATTTGTATTAAATTTAAAAATATTTTATTAAAAGTGGTTATGCCATCTGTTATACAAAAAAGAAGGAAGATAGAGAGAAATTTGTTTGTTTTGTTGCGTATGATAAAATAATAGGTATTAATTTTGTTTATCATCATGAATAAATGAAGTTGTAATTGTTGATGACCTAAAATTATGGCTACAATATTAATGTGAAGATAAATACATTCATTAAAATTACTTTCAAAGTGTCCCCATTTTATTGACAAATCTATTGACAGAATATGAGGAATGATGGCTGGAATAGTAAGCCTGAAGATAATTAAGAAATTATTGGATAATTATTGATTAGGGATGAATGGATAAGTAAAAAAGATTTCAGTTTGTTAAAATATCTAATTTGTGTAAACAAAGAGAGAGAATAATAACAGAATTTATGATTTTGTTTAATTGTGTTATTAGATTTCTCATAATTACGATTATACGTATTTTTCCCTTGCAATTGAAAATCAAAATTACTTTAAGTAGTTCAAATTTAAAAAAAAGAACATATTTATATATGATAATAAAATATATTTAATTTATATCTATAAAAATTAAAATTTTATCGCACACACGACTAAATATAAATTACATAATTACAGATGTAAACAATGTTTTGTTCTTTTTATAAAATAAAGAGTACAAAAGATGATTAAATATTTCTTAAGAATTATAAATGGTGTATTTAAGCAAATTAAGTAATTAAGAGATAGATTAAATATTTCAATCTGTTTAAACTGACAATATTCGCTTCAACTTTCAATTATTAATTTTTGATAAGAAAAGTTATCCGCCAATATTTACTAATTAATATTGCAGAATTTTGAAAGGTAAATAATTCAGCACTTCACACGATTTGCAATTATCAAATAAATTATTATAAAGAAAAGCGAGCTAAAATTATTCTTTAAAATATAAATTTTATTCATAAATTGAAGGTATTAAATTTAAATAGTTTGTTGAGATATATGTATAATTCAGTTTTTTAATCACACAAAAATACAATAAAATAAAAAAACAAAGGAAACATTTTTAATAGCAATGTTGACTAAATGTAACATGTATTAAAAAATTGAAAACTTGGAATTTTAAAATTTCATTAAATAAATATATAAAATAAATAATATAAGAGGAGTATAATATAATGCAAGTGTAGTGAAAAGTATAATATTGACTTCGAAATTAGTGATTTTGTGCAAAATTTTTAATAGCAATGATGATCAAAATTAATTTAGTCATTTAATTCATAATCATTTTATTCTATATATTCATTAATTATTGATTTAAGCCTTAAAATAATTCAAGAATCACTTTATGATAATACTCATATTAATAAAATTACGAAAATTTTAATAAATTTTATCAAATAATATACATATGCAAATTAAATTGAATCTTTATAAGGATAATGATAAAAATTATTAGGGTATAATAAATAATCATCATGTATTCAAAAGAGATTTAAAATAATATATATATATATAGTTTTATATAAAATTTACATATTTTTTTCTAATAAAATAGAAATTAATTATTAAGCATGATAGAGGAACGAGTAAAACGATCATAAATTATTTAGAATTGCTTGGTAGTGAGTAAAACATAGAAACATAACGAAAGATGAAGAAAACAGATGAAATAATAAATTAAATTGCAAAAAAAATATCTATTTAATGTTAAAGAAAATTCATAATTGCATTAAAATAAAATTAGAATTGGAATTTATGTAAAACCTTAAAATATTATTTTTTCTTTTTTTAAAGATTATATTAATATCAAACTTTAAATATTTTTATGTCTCATTAAAATTATTTAATAAATGGATATTCTTTAAACAAAAAAAAAATGAATAGAATGGTATTGTAAAATAATATTAAATTCTTCCCGATTATTATATATTAGTATGTTTTTATTTTTTTTAAATTAAAAATGAAAATCAATTTTAAGATGATACCTAAAAATTTATAACATTTAAACCAGGCCTGGCCAACCCAAATGACTCCATGGACCTCTTTGATTAGGAGCAATGCTACAGGGGTCGCATTTTATGGAAACGAATTTAAACTTTGCAATGGATTAAAAAACACTTTTAATACTTTCTTAATGTTTAATGTTTTTATTTATTATTTTTCGGCTACTTTTTGTAAAAATAAAAATAAAAAAATATATTCTCTAATAATTACTATTATTTTTAACTTTTTTCTTCCTATTTATGGAATCAAATATGTAGTTTAAAAATTGTAGGACATATTTTAAATAAAAAAATGAATTAATTATAATTATTTCAATTATATTCTCTGTTTTTGAATATACAGAAGAGAAATGAAATTTACAAAAGAAATATAAAGTTAACTGAGGGGCCGCACAATTTTTCACGGTGGGCCGCATGCGGCCCGAGGGCCGCGGGTTGGCCAGGCCTGATTTAAACTAAATAGTAATTACAGGTTATATTTGCTTTAATATTAGAATTAATTAATTTGCTTTAATATTAGAAGAAGGTTAAATAAAGAGTTTTTCGTCTTTATTTGTTAATTTAAAGAAAGAGAATCACATCGAAAAAAAACGAATAAATATACAATGTGAAAATAACAAATTAGCATATATGTAAATAGCTGATTGATGAGATTCATAATATTTCATGTCTAAGTGACCTTGAAAAAAAGAAAGAAAAGAATTTCAAAGGTTACAAGATAGGCAGAAATATCTATAAGAATTGAAAATTTTTACCGACCGATGATAGTAAGGGAGGTATTGTTTATTAGTGAAATGTCAATGTAGTAAAATAAGTTAGTAAAAAAATTATTAAAATATCTATAATTTGTTTTTAATTCCATCAAAATATTCTAAATCAAATAAACTTAAGATTGAATTGATATTAAATTGAATTACATTTTTAATTATTAAGTTGAGGATACGATAATAATGTAATTTAACAAAATGCAGAATTCTAGAATATTTATTAACTAGCATATAGAATTGGTTAGTAATATTTATATATGAAATATACCTATAGTTTAAAAAATATGACTAGTATTATTTTATACTAATACTATTAGTATACTAATAGTACTGTAACGAACAAAGTATTTATATTTTTATTTATTTTTTTTATTATTCATTTTATTTTATTTGTCTATTTTCTTATTATATGAACAAAGTTATTTTGTCGCATTAAGGTTAAAATGTCATATATGTAGATAGATATAATATTTCGACTAAGGGGGGAGGAACCATCTCCCTCCAAGTTTTTATATTTTTATCAGTTGAGAATTGGCAGTTGAAAAAGATATATCATCCTGATATGACCATGTAACTATCATGTCCCGTGATATAATTATTTTTTTTATCATCACACCCTGTGATAACTATTCCTATTACTCCCTGTAATAATAGTGAATTACATTATCTTATTTTTTTTATTTAAATGTCTTATATTTAATCTGTTTAAATTTTTTTTTATTAATTAAAGTATATTAGTTCGAATATTATTTGTTTTCCTTTTCCCTTAATTTATTTTCACCCTTTTGTATTCTGGGATAAAGACAATTTATCCAAAGTCTGGCACCCATAATTTACTTATAATACAATTAACAGTCATCGTGGGTCATTACAAGTGCTCCATAGATGGATTTTCTTACAGTACCATAATTATATTATTTATATTATTACACATATAATATTAATATTATATTATATGTTTCTCAATACCGTCTTGTAATTAAATTATAATTTGGAAAAATTTTTTTTTTTTTTTAATTTTTATATAAAGTTAAAAAAAAATACAAATTATTTGAAATGTTTCATTTTAATTACATAAAATACCTATCCTAAAATAAATAATTAGTATAGAGAATGTCTTGAAAATGTAAGCATTTAATGTTTAACTTTTGAATGAAATGAAAAAAATTAAGGTAAACTACTCATATTAATTAAAAATGATAAAGTGATATAGAAAATAAGTGGAAAAAGGACGAAAAAAAATATAAAAGAATTTTCAACTAAGGCATGAAAATTGATCATATATGAAATAGCTGGAGTTTTTTTTATTTTTTAGTAGATATATAAAAAATAATAGTAAAATAAATACAAATAATTAAAAGAGTATGTTATTTTATTACTATCTCGCCAGAGATAGTATTGCGATCACGAAAATTTTCGATGTTGAGATTTTGATGTTTTTATACGTTTTGAAGGTTCCTGAATCATTTTCACTAAGGTTGAGAAAAATGTCTGTGTGTGTGTGTGTATGTGTGTGTGTATGTGTGTATGTGTGTATGTATGTAGGCAAGATTACGCAAAAACGGTTTGAGCTAGAATGATGAAATTTGGTACATGGACATTATTCAAAATTCATAGTTTTCTATCAACTTTTGAGAAATGTAGCTCAACCGGAAGAGGGTCATTACCTACAACGTTTTGATTTTTTTTCCTCTAAAGTGACCGTAAAAATAAAGATATATGTTTGATAATTTTTCACATGATTAAACATTGTATAAAACTGCTATATATAGAATTTCAGCTTGATTGATTCGCTGAAATTACCAGAATTAATTTTTTAACACTGCAAATCTCACGCGCCAACACGTGACGTGGTGCCATCAACAAAAAGCCAAACATGCGCTGGTTTAATATTTATTATTTATTATTTATAATTTATAATTAATTAAATTTAATTTAGATATAATATATTATGTTATTTAATCCAATTCAAATTGCGAGATAGTCGAGTGGAGACACTCCAGCTAATTTTTTGTTAAATTTGAAAAAAAGTTCTCAAATGAAAATCGTTTGTAAAATAAAATTGCTAGGTTACAAATTACGAAACCATTGGCCTAGGCTCAGGTTAAAAATAAAAACAGACAAAAAGTCGAGAGAAATTAATAGAGACCGCAGACAGAGAGAGAATTGGTTGAGATTTTGGCGAGAGTCCAGTCGACATGATCGAAGACGACCGCACGTGGGGACCACGTGGGGAACTCACGTTACGCTAAACCTAGTCTATGTATATGCTTCCAGGCTGACTTATACCCGAATTTGTTGTCCAATCATACTAGAAAAACCTAGCAAATAACAAAAGGAAACTATAATATAGAATATATAATTTACTCAGAAAGGAGAAAATTTCTTCAAAGCTGTGAGAGATGGATTGGAATTAGAGTTTAAAATAAACATCATTTTCTGTGTTTCTTAAAGATAAGATAATAATGTATTTATTTATATATATATGGAGTTCAGAATTATAGTCCTAAGCTACGGAATTTGAAAGCTAAAATGCAACCCTTTAAAATTATTTTCAAAAAATTTAAATGAATTAATAAAATAATAACTCTAGATCCCGTACCTTTACAAAAGTTAAATATAACTAAAAAATAAACAATTAAAAACAATTAATAAAATAAAAATGTCCTTTAATATATATCGAAGTTTATTCTTCTTCTTCTTATTATTATTATTATGTTCTATATTTTTTTTAAGTGCTGTCTCCCTTTTGGAGTTTGGCTATCATCATGACTAGGATAGCCTTAGAAGCTGCTCAGCCATGATGATTTTTATTGGGAATGTTAATGCGGTGGTTTCCCGTTGCCTTACGCATGCATAGAAACAGGAACTGAAAGTTCCTGGAGCCGGAGGCAGCTGATGTTAAATTGAATTTATCTAGAAAAATTTGTTCTTAGGTGGAATCGAACGCCGACTTCTTGTGTAAAAATTTACCACGCTACACTCTCGGCCAAGCTGCCTTCTTCTATATTATTAAACTTGGAAATTCATGTAAAAATATTTTTTTCTTATAGGTTGAAAGGAATCAACCATTATATAAATAGTATATATCAGTGATTCCCAAACCTGGGGAGCCGTGAAAATATTTCCTAATACTTGAAATTTTTTGGTTCTAAAAAAAAAAATAAGGAAAACCGCTTGTCCCGGTTTGGTGTTTTTGAAATATGGTCACGCTAATTAAGGGAGCCGCGGAAAAAATCCGATGAATTATGAGAGCCGTATAGCGAAAAAGTTTGGGAACCTCTGGTATATATTATTACAAAGTAAAAAAGTCCGATGCAGAATTTGTTTGTACAATGTTCAAATTGATACCTATTTTGGATCATACATTGCTGATAATAAAGCAATGGAATCGCAAAGCGGTAAATCAAAAATTAAGTAACCTGTCTCTTCGCTCAATTCACCTGTAGATAAATTTTTTGTTGATAAAAGAAAAGAGAAATCATATATCCATTGTTATAATTCTAATTTTAGATATACATATAATAATATGAAAAATTTTGATTGATTTGAATGAATAAGCGAAAATAATTTAATAAATGATTATTAGAAAGTCTTAAGATGATCTTAGGAACAGTTTTTCAATTCCCAAATCAGCTGGTATTTATTTATAGATAGATATACAGTTATATATTTATATATAATTTATTAAAAACGTAAGCGAATTAGACCGCGAGTTCGTTGTTTCAAAAAAGTTGACGTAATCCGAAATTTTATTTTTAGCGTGAGGATTAATGATGGTCTCTAGAGAGGAGAGATCACTCAACTTAAAACAACAAAGTGAAAAAGGAAAAGATTAAAATCAAAATATTCTTTATTAGAAAAGACTTTACAAAAAATATTAATATAAATTTAAACTATAATAGTTAAAAAAAATAGTAACTGTTTTCAAAAAATAATCAATAAGATCGAAGATCTTATTGTAAGAATTAGAATTGTTAAATCTAAAAATTCTAAAGTTTTTGTTCTAAATTCAAAACAAAAAGAATTGTTCTTTGAAGATTTGTAATATCCATACAAAATTTGAACTAAATTAGACAAAAGATGTAGTCGCTAGAGCGTTCACCAACATACACACCCATTTACCCATTATAAACATCAAAAATGAATTTCTGAGATATTCAAATGTAAAGATATACAAAATACTCATACTCTGAATTTTAATCATAACAAACAATAGTTTCATTTGTAACACAAGTAAAAAAGAGATTAAAAAATAATGTATACTAAAATTAACATGGCTGTATCATTAGAATCTTTATAAATATCTATATAAATAATTAACACTTTAGTATTAATGATTCATTAAAAAAAGAAAGGAAAAAACGAAATGAATAGGAGGAAAAAAGGTATTACAATGATGTGGATGAGTTAAAAATAAATCTTGGACCAAAGCACAATTAAAGTGAACGTAAAGGAAGTAGGCGTCAGTAGTCAAGAGAATCGGGGCAAGATTTCCGGGTGCTTTTATCATTCTGACTTCATCACTTCATTCAATTACCAATTAATGATTGATTTCAAAAAAATGATAAAAAAATGTTCTATCAATAAAATAAAAAGTAATTTTATTGTTGAATATGATTATAAGAGCACAATAAGATAATTTTTTAATTATTCAATTTTACTTATTCTTGACGAATTTTCTTAAATCAATATACTTTTTGTAAAATTGTGGTCTTCATATAAAAAATTATTTATAATATCCATGAAGATAGCACCTATTTTATATATTATTATTATTATTATTATTAATTTAGAAGTTTTGATTTAATAATATAATCCAAAATATAATATATAATATATCTATATTATATAAAAAGGTTTTTGTCTGCACATTGCTCAAAATTTAAAATTTTTGCATATCTTCGCGTTTCATGACTTCTAGAATCCAAAAGTGACTTTAGAATTTTTCATGTCTTTCTGTCTGTCTGTCTATCTGTCCGGAAAACACTATTTTATATACTCAGAATTGGCTGAACCGATTTCTATGAAATTACATCACAATATTCTTATATACCTCTATAGTAACATAAGCTATAAATTTTATTAATATCTAATCAATAACCGCAGAAATTAATTTTTTAAAGTTTATATAATTCTCCGTGTTGTCCATTCAAGAGCCTGCCCACTGACCCTAGCGGAATCATATTCATAATGTGTATATATTAATTATTATAGCAAGTCCCAAACAAAGAATTAATATAATATTTTATATTAAATTCTAATATTTAAATATCATTTCAATTAGACAACTTATTCTAAAAGTTCTCATTTTAATTAATTTAATAAAATATTTAGATCATATTTAACTTAATTTTTATGTTTTCTTTCTATATATTTGAATATTTCTTATTTTCTATTTGAAAGTGACAGGTTAAAAAAACAGAATATACACTCGCGAACAAAAAAATCGAGCCACCTATACTTTTTTTGTTTCAACTTCACTTATCTCATATTCAAAATTGGTAATATATTTTAGGTATTTTATTGCAATTTAATAATAAAAATAAACTGTTTCATTTTGTTTTAAAACTTTTTGATTTATTGAAAAATAATACGAATATTAGAAATCTTTGTAATTAGACCCCTGGGGGTCGATATAGACCACTGGGAATCACTGATTTAGACATTGAACATAAAATAAATTAACTTTTATACTTTTATTTAATTAACGAATTTAAAATCCCAATCGTTTTGCAGTAAATATTCTAAATTTAAGTATCCTTTTTTAATATTATCTAAAATTTTAATTGTTTTTGTAAAATTACTGACAATCATATTCCAATAAAATTTCAATTGACTTATTATTTTCACAATTTTACGAATTGTTTAGAATTGAAATTTTACAGAAAATTCAAGTTTTATTTTTTTGCCAAAGAGTATGATTTTCATTCAATTATCATTATGATTTGAATAAAATACTATATATACTTGTCTAGAGCAAATCTATTTAGTAATGTATATGAAAATGAGATAGAAATGTTTCTTTACTGATTGCAACAATTTCATATGAAATTGGAGTGTTGGATTTAGCTATCAACTTGAGTACGTATAAATCGCGAATAGTGATCTCGTAAAATTATTCGTATTCAGAAGCACGCAAAATATAATACATGAACATCCTTAATAGATCCACCTGTACATATTATCTAGAGATTAAATAAAATGATCACAATACCTGATTTCGCTTTTATGTTCTCTCTGGATTACGGCCTTAATAAATTCGATATGAACATTTCAGATAACTTACCTGAAACAAATTAAAAAGAACAAAATTAATTAACTTATGAGGAAATAAAATTACGAAATATTAGAAAAATACAAAAAAAAAAAAAACAAAAACAAAGAAAATATTATTCAGGTTAATTAAAGTAGAATTTTTTTTTTTTTTTAAATATTATGAAAAATTCACCTTTCAAATTGTTTTTATTAGTAAATTATTGAACCTGATTGTAGTGTTGACTTAAAAATATAAGAGAGAAAAATCATGAGTATACTATCAATTTTTCAATAGAAATTATTGAATTTATAAATAAATAATCAAAGGTATTGCTAAATAAAAAAGTTTAATAAAATAAATTTAATAAGAAGAGAGGGTGGGGATTTCAATAATTTATGAGGTAGAAAAAAAGTTTAGAAAGTTATAATTAATTATTTACAAAATTATTCGGCAGTAATGAGGCTTATGTCAGTCATTCAAACTCATAAGCCATTGGATTCAAAAATATGTTGAATGACTCTTTTATAACATAATTATTTATGTCAAAAGGTTTAATAAAGCTTCTCAGTTTAATTATATGAAAATCAATATGTTGTGTGGCATATAGTAATTAATATAGATTGTTTCTAGTATAATCATATTTTAAACAATAAAATTAATTTTTCTATTGAATAAATTTATAATTTATTTTGTTATATATAAGTACATATTTAATCCTTACAAATTAGATATATTTTGTTTTAATTAGAATAGAAATAACGTTGAAATTTGAAATTAAAAACCAAATATTTTTTATAAGGAATGAATAATACTACTAATAATATTACAAATAATTTTTAATGATTTTTGAAAATATAAAATAGAATTTTCGAATTGGGTATACATTGAATGTTTTATTCAATTCATTCAATTCAAGTTCAAACAAATCATAAAGAAACTATAAGAGAGTGACTTGAATCACAGTTCCCACAATTGCTCTACAAACAAACATTAATTAAACAATAGGATACACATTAATAATGTTTATAATTTATAAATTTATATGAATCGAAAATTATTATTGATTACTAAATATCAAAAATTAAAAATTAAATAATTTTCAAATTTATTAAAACATTTCACAATTTTTTTTAATTAAATTTATTTGTCAACAAGTTGTTGATTTATGAAAACTATTTTGGATACAATTTGTCTTTATAGCCGCCACCAGTAAAAATTTATATAATTTCCAAAATTTGTTTTAAAGGTTTGTGAAGATTTCAATCAACATTAATATAGATATTTTTTGGCCTTTTAACATTCTATAATATGACAGCGTATATCAAGTGGAGTAGAGGTATTGAATGATCAGTATAACGGATTCTTTAAAACTTATTTTTGAATTTCCCTTGACAGTGCTGGAAATTGAACCCGAGTTCAGGCGTTTTTTAATCAAACTTGTTTAGAATATGTTTGTAAAATTCATTTCTAAATAAATAATTAGTATTAATGGAAAGAAAAGAGGAAAAATTATTCTATAATTGGATATAATTCGAATAATATTAGTTATGAATTGTTTTAAACATACATAATCAATTTATTTTTTTAGTCAGAATGTTAGTTAGAATGTTAAAATATTAACAAAAGTAGTTTTTCAATTCTATTATTTATTAAGATTTATATTTTATACAATAAGATTTAATTTATTATCATTTTTTGAAAATTAAAAGCATTGAGCTAAAATTGAAAATAATTTCAATTTCTATTAAGATCTCATTTCTCTCGTATATATATACATTTTTATTCTTCAATTTAATTTCCAAATGGAAATATGATTTTTAAAGGTTAATTTAATAATAAGCAATAGCAGGAAAAAAGAGCTGAATTTGGCGGAAATGAAGTGTAAGAATAAATCGTCGTCGTTCTGAATCGAATCTTTTTCTCTCTCTCTCTCTCTCTTATTTCTTTTGCGTTTTTCGCAGCCACCTGCACCCTACAAACGATTCACTAAGATTATTTGCAACAGTAGTTATAAAATAAAAGTAGAAATTCGTCAAAAACCAACGAGAGGTAAGGATTTGTTAAAAGTGCGGATGGTTGGCAATGATAACGCATTGGACTTCGATATTGGCAAAGAAAAAACTGACTGCCAACTTCCTATTTTAAATATGGACGATTGTACAAACGACCAGTTAACTTTTATAAAATGAATAAATATTTGCAAGAAAATAAAATTTAAATGAACATTGATGTTAAAGAACCTAGCACATTTTTAGAAGCAAAAACGAAATGGGAAGCGAAAAAAAAAAATTATAATCGAAACTCTTCACTTTGAAAGCATTTGTATAATAACTAGAAATGAATCATTTAGATTAATCAAATTAGTGGTACAAGGAAGGGTATTATTTTTTGTTTGGGTAAAAGGTTTTAAACTCAACGTGTTGACGAATATAAAAAAATTAAATGTAAAGTAGATCAGAGGTTCTCAAACTGTGGGACCTTATAACCTCTTGGTGGTACCTAAAGCAGTTACTTTTAGTAACTAAATCTTTTTAATGATACCTGAACTTTTTGATGGTTGTTTATGTGGTACCAACTTTAAAAAGTTAGAAATTGCCTGAAGTAGATGATTAAAAAATATGCTTATACTTATTATTAATTTCTTAAAATAATTGAAATATGCTTGAGCGTTAAATTTATTTCATTAAATTATTATTTTTTTTTAAATATATTAGGAAAAATGAAGTAATAATATTAGGAAATTATTATTTGTTTTTTTTTTTTTAAATTTAGAAAAAAAATAAAATTATATTTTTATAATCTTGTATTATATGGAAATGAGATAATCATTAGGCATGTGAAATTCAAACCTTTATAATAGCTATATTAATAATCTAGAGATAAATCTTATCTCTTTCTCTGTCCCGCACTTATTAATGTGTAATTACTTTGGGTATATAATAATTAAATATTCATTTACCTAATGAATTCAATTACAAAATGAATTTATAGAAAATTTATTGATTAAGTAGTTCAGAATAAATAAGAAAATTTAAATTAATTGGAAAGAGATGGAGGAAGGGATATCTTATTAAAAACTTGAGACGAGTTACTAGAATTGTCTAGAGAACTAAAGAAGAATTCCCATCGCTCGAACACGAAAAGCTCAATTCAAAACTTGTCTTCTTATTTTATATATATATATATATATAAATATGGTTAAGATGAATGATTTAAAGTATGAAAGACAAAAATAAATGGCAAAAACCAAGCGTAGGGCAAATAAGAAAAGTGAAGTTCACAAAGAAAAGCTTAAAAACGATTGAATTATTTAGAAAATAAAATAAAAAGATGAATACGTTTATTTATTTATTTGATAACTTGTGAATTGAGTATAGAAATTAGGGGAGGAGGCATGACATTTTATCAAAAAAAATCTGGAGTGTCTCCACTCGACTATCTCGCAAATTTGAATTGGATTAAATAACATATATTCATTTAAATTAAATTAAATTAATTAAATTATAAATTAAAATTAATAAATAATATTTATTAAACCAGCGCATGTTTGGCTCTCTGTTGATGGCACCACGTCACGTGATGGCGCGTGAGATTTGCAGTGTTCAAAAATTAATTCTGGTACTTTCAGCGATTCAATCAAGCTGATATTCTATATATAGCAGTTTAATACAATTTTTAATGATGTGATAAACTATCAAACATATATCTTTATTTTTACGGTCAGTTTAGAGAAAAAAAATTAAAACTTTGTAGGTAATGACCCTCTTCCGGTTGAGCTAAATTTGTCAAAAGTTGATAGAAAACTATGAATTTTGAATAATGCCCATGTACCCAAATTTCATCATTCTAGCTCAAACCGTTTTTGCGTAATCTTATCTACATACATACACACATACACACACAGACATTTTTCTCAACTTAGTGAAAATGATTCAGGAACCTTCAAAAAGTATAAAAACATCAAAATCTCAACATCGAAAATTTTCTGGCGAGATAGTAAAAAGTAATCAGATATAAAGTTATTTATTTATTTATAAATTAAATTATAAGTATAAATTAATTTCAAACTATGTAGAACTTAATACTAATTAATTAGATCATTTTATTTATAAACCTCCGTGAGAGTTTTTTATAACTCAAAAAATCATAAATCATTCAAAAAATATATTAGGAAAAGAAAATTATAGAATAATTGATGATATATATATATATATATATATTAGAATTTATGGAAAATTAAAAATAATTTTAAGCTGTAATATGAGATAGAAAATGCAAAAACAAAAATGGAAAAAGGTGAGAATAAATTATTCAATTGTTTAATAATCAATATCATTACGAGGGATAGGACGTTGGAATATGAATTAATGAAAAATTGATTGGCGGGGTAAATGTTAAAAAAAAGAGAATGGCGAGGGAGGGTAACGGGGGAAAAAATAGGAGGCGCAAATTCACTCGATTGAAAAAAGTTGAAATTGGGAAGCATTTAGCAAATCACTGTAGAGGGAAGAGATTCGATAATAGATAGGCAACAGTTACGAGCAAAATTAGTACGGATAAGAAAATAGCGACGGTAGTTATTTTCAGGAAATGATCCAAAAAAATAATAAAACGAAAAAAAATCTTCGCGATTAGTTTATACACATTTGTAGAATTACAATTCTTTATAACGGAATTTTGTAAATTAAACCACATATTGATATTTGTTATTTGTAAATTAAATTAAATTTAATTTTTTTGTAAATTAAACTACATATTGATATTTGTTATTGTAAATTTATTCAAAAAATACAAACATATACACATGTAACAAATATCAATATGTGGTTTAATTTACAAAATTCCGTTATAAATAAAAACAACCACTAAAGCTTTAATAATTTAATTACAATTCTTATATAATTAATTCTTATATGTAAAAGTAAAAAGATTAGAATATTTTCAATAAATATATTTTTGGTTTTGAAATGTTAAATTCGTTTCGATAAAATTGTATGATCATCAGTAGGTTGTTAAAATCATTTAAATAATTAAAATATATAATTCCTAATTTAATTCAAAATGATAAGATGAATGAAGCTTATGTCATCATCATCAATCAAATGTTGAGAAAGATAAAGTCTTTGAAATTTATTCTATATTATTAAAACAATAATGAATATGAACGAAAATAATGATAAAAAAATTAATTTTGTTTATTTTTACCATAGAAATTAAACACAAACAATGAATATTAAAAAAAAATATATTAAACACTCTCAGTTTTTATAATATTATTATAATATAAATATTATAATTAATGTATGCTTTAATGCAACATTAGCGAGTTATATATTTGTGTGGAGACTGATTGGTTGGTAAACTGGTAATTTTGGAGGGTAGACAACGAGGGAGAGAATAACAGTTCGATGAAGGTTTTTGTCAATTCTGATGATTGAAATTAGATAAGTTGGGATTCTTGTTTATTGTTTGTTTAAGCCATGTCAAAAAGACAGGTATATAGCTATTACTAAAGGGTATTTCTTTTAGAGGTATAGAACTTTAAATTGGAATAAAACAACGATGGATTATTCGATTGACATGCATTTTATTTATACGAAAGATAATCTTGTGGCATTACATTTTATATATAATTTCTGGCATCTGGATGTCGTCCAATCTGGACGTCCGATTTTCGATAACTTTTTCCAACATTTGTGGCCGTATATCGGCAATAACACGGCGAATGTTGTCTTCCAAATGGTCAAGCGTTTGTGGCTTATCCGCATAGACCAATGACTTTACATAGCCCCACAGAAAGTAGTCTAGCGGTATTACATCACAAGATATTGGAGGCCAATTCACAGGTCCAAAACGTGAAATTAGGCGGTCACCAATCGTGTCTTTCAATAAATCGATTGTGGCACGAGCCGTGAGACATGTTGCGCCGTCTTGTTGGAACCACAGCTCTTGGACATCATGCTTGTTCAATTCAGGAATGAAAAAGTTAGTAATCATGGCTCTCTACTCATTCGGGTCTTCCTCAATGCTACGCTCTACAGTAGCAATAGCTTCTTCTGTACGCACCGTACGGCGTCTCTGGGGATGCGAGTTATCAATAAGAGTAAACGTGGTGCAAAAACGTTCCATGGTTAATCGAATTAACTGCTCTGATGGACGATTTTGTCGACGATAAAATGGACGTAGTGCACGATACGTATTGCGCACAGAACCATTATTTTCGAAATAAAATTGCACTATTTACAAGCGTTGTTCAGGCGTGAGTCTATTCATGATGAATTGCCAAACCAAACTGAGAATAAATCACTTGACAGCTGTTAAATCGGTCGTCAACTTGAACAATAATGCCAACTTAAAGTTCTATACCTCGAAAAAAACACACTTTATAATAAGACAATAAATAAAAAAATAAAAATTCGGCACAAGAAGAATCTTAAAAAATTAAATTAATAGATTCCCATGCTTTGTTTTGTTATGAAATTATATTAATAATATTTGAATATACAAATTAAACTTAAATATTATAAATTATACATGAAATATATATAATATTTGTAAATCTTAAGAAAAAATAATATATATTTAAAATTCAAATAGAAATATTTTTTTTTCATTTTTTCTTATTTTTAAAAATTCATTAACATATGACATTCAATTCATTAAAATTTTGTTTTTATATTGTGTAAATCATTTTCTACGAATTCATTGCATAAGGGACGTGGGAACAAACAGAGGTCATTCTGCCTGAGGGGGGCTAGTTGCAATCTGTCAAAGTGCAAATTAATGTCTGTGTTAATTCATTAAGATAAAAGTGAAATTATATTTTAGGAAAATAAAAATTTTTGCTTAGTTCGGAATCAGTAGGTAATCGTATACCAAGTTCCAAACAAGTAAAAAAGCTACTAATAAAAAAAATTTGAATACAAAGTTATATGTACATCAATAAATAGATAAAATACAATTTGTAAGTCGCCATTTTAAAATGAAATACAAATGTATATCTAAATAAATGCAAAATTGAAAAATTAGTAATTAATTAAATAAATAATGTGTTTTCAGTTAAAATAGAATAAAAATATTTTGACGAAGATGTCATATGTCCTCAAAAGTATTTATAAGTGATTAAATCTTTCAATATTTAAAAAAATCTCTACCATTTGACATTAGTTTATATAAAATATTATAATTTACTTACAATAATTAATAATTTTATAATAAAGTAATATAAAAAGAGAAGTTTTATTATTCAGAATAATAGTTTATTAATAATTCATTTAAAACAAAAATACTGTAATTAAATTATTAATAATATTATATTATTTAATTCTACAATCGATGGGTAAAATTTATTAAATTTTAACTTTGAATTATTTAAATTATATTTTTTATATAATTAAAATTAAGGTTATCATTAAAAAGAAATGTTAATTATGTTCCTCAACCATGCTGTTTTTTTTTTTTATTTTAAAACATTTTTGGTCATTATATGTTTGATCCTGGTAGAGTTTGAACTCCTCTTCAAGTTCTGTACGATTCGAACTATGATTAGAGTTTAAAGTCCTCTTTCTAAATTAAATCATTATTTTTAAGAGAGTGTTAACAAATTTTTGTTAATGGTTATAGCACAACATAATAATTATATATGAATATTAAAATATGAATATATATTTATATATTATGCGACATAAATTTTATATATTATAATATTTAGTACAATGGTGTTGAATGTTTTAAGAATCGCTAAAATTCAAAATCATGAAAGATAATAGATAAAATGGAGGCCGCTTTAATCAATTTCGGTTGATTTCTTCGTCTTTATTCAAATGAATATTGCGAAATTATTCATTCATGGATTCAGAAATAGAGAGAGAGAGAGAACTAGAAAGAGGGAAAGGAAGAGAAGTGATCAAAAGAGAAGTTGTTTTATCTGTAAATGAGTGAAAGTAAAAGTGAATGCCAGCCAGATTCTTGCACCGGTTCCAAGCGTTATCGATGAGTAAAACAATTACTGGCAAAATTTGTTTGATAATTTCTCATCCGGGGTGACTTTTGACTATTCACTAAACCAATGTAAGAACAAGGGTTTGTTCTTTTTACTATCTCGCAAGAGATAGTATTGCGATCACGAAAATTTTCGATGTTGAGATTTTGATGTTTTTATACGTTTTAAAGGTTCCTGAATCATTTTCACTAAGGTTGAGAAAAATGGCTGTCTCTCTCTCTCTCTCTCTCTATCTGTGTGTGTGTGTATATGTGTTTATGAGAAGATTACGCAAAAACGGTTTGAGCTAGAATGATGAAATTTGGTACATGGGCATTATTCAAAATTCATAGTTTTCTATCAACTTTTGAGAAATGTAGTTCAACCGGAAGAGGGTCATTACCTACAACGTTTTGATTTTTTTTTCCTCTAAAGTGACCGTAAAAATAAAGATATATGTTTGATAAATTTTCACATGATTAAAAATTGTATAAAACTGCTATATATAGAATTTCAGCTTGATTGAATCGCTTAATTTTTTAAAATTACCATCAACAGAGCCAAACATGCGCTGGTTTAATAGATATTATTTATTAATTTTAATTTATCATTTAATTTAATTTAATTTAAATGAATATATGTAATTTAATCCAATTCAAATTTGCGAGATAGTCGAGTGGAGACACTCCAGATTTTTTCCTCTTTTTCTCATTTATTAATGACAAGAAGGAAACTTCATGAAATGTAATTTTAATTGACAAAATATTGCAAAAAAATATACTGACCACAAAGATGAAAGAAGGCAGTTAATTAAATAAAAAAATACTAATTATTTTATAATTTTTTTTAATATTTCATATTTTGAGAATTAAAGACATAATAATAGTAATAATACAAAATTTTTATGAATTTTATTAATTGCGTTGAAAATAATAATATAGAAAAATATAAATGTTCAGTTTCAAAGAGCTATTTTGCGTTCTAGAATTATAAACATGAAATAGAATGTTTTCAAGACCCAAAAATTCAAATTCAAGATTTTAACGAAAACATACGTTCTAAATTCCCTTAAGCCTAAATAAATGGAACTTGTGTGTGTTTCATCTAAAGTCAGTTTATAAAATAAAAGTGAAAAATTAGGATTTAGTGAATTCTTAAAATAATTATATATTTCAGAGGATCTTAAACTGTGGTCCGCGGACCCCTTCATTGGAAAAACGTTATTTTATAAAAAATTTTTATATTTATATTTTTTTAAATTTCTTCCTCCTTGATCTTTTTCTTTTATTGTAGGCTTCATAACTAATTACGGATTTATCGAAATATGAACTTTGTAAAATGTTATATTGAAGAGACTATAAGATCATAGACTTTATAAAACATTACAAAAGCTAATTATTCCAAAATTTGCACATTCAAAGAACAAATTAGATAGAAACAAAAATAAAAACATAGATACATGATAAAAAGTACCCAATCCATTGTTTTATAAACAAGACTTAAGATACTCTATTTTGTAATTTATTTTTTAAGTTTTTAATTTTTTTAAAATGACTCATAAGTTTTTCCCCGCGTATATAATCCCTCGACTGATCGAAATTACAGATAATAAAGGTCTGGGTATTCGAGATTCTACTGTAGGTTAAATAAACATTTATTTATTTATTTTTGATAGAAAAAAAACTGGATTTTAGGTGTATTAGTTGTTAATCCGTCCTAATTGGTGTATCAATTTCACCGTAGATTGACAGTTGAATGATCCCATTAATATTTCTTGAAATGTCGTGTTTTTATTTTCTAAGCTACGATAAAATAATTAAATTCTATTTTTTATTTATTTTTTTTTTTTAACTAATAAACCAAAAATAAATTGCCAATTTTTCTTTCGCTTAGATAATTTCAATATAATGATAGACAGCTTTCTAATTTGAAAGACCTCTCATCAGGGCGGAAGACATTCTAAGGGGGAGGCAACCAAATCTTAAGGTATCTCATCGTTGCCAACTAACTGAGCTGTCTGTCAAGCTGTCAATTGTCAAATTTATGATGGTTGCTTCATTTTTTTTAACATGAATAATGTCTCCAGCCCAGAAATAGTTTCCTTATTTTTCAATTCAACCTTGTCTTTTGATTAAGAAAAGAATCTACTGCATTATATAACAGCAGATGGCAGGAAAGGGTAAAAAAGTTAATGTGGTTTAACGAAAACTAATAATCCTACTTTGAAATATAAATGAAGCTAAATGTGTTTTAATATTAAAAATAAACATCGTTTATTTAGAAATAAATGACGTCAACAACTGAAAGGAAATATTATGTAGATTTGACTTGATTTGGAGAATTAGTATTGATATATTTTTGGGAAATTTTATGAGTTCAATCAACCTGGGAATGGTTATTTATTATATATAGAAAGGAAAAATCAGAATAAAAAAAATTAATTCCTTAATTATTTTAAATTAAATTTTATTTTTGTTAAATTAATTTTTTTTAAAATATTGAAATTTGATAATGTTTGAATTCTTACTCTCAATTTCCGCGTAGTTCAAATTTATACAATGGTGCTAAGTTTGAAAAAATAACAAAATAATTAAAAATTATTCTACAATAAAATGAATGGGATTTTGTTAGATTTCTTTAAATAAATAAATAAATGATCTACTATTTTATTATAAAAATAACTTGACCTGTGGCTAGGTCCGAACCGACCGACGGTTTGAAGTAAATTAATTTCCAGCTACAGAAATAATTTCAAACAATTTTAATATATCTATTAATGTAATAAAAAACTGATATGGATATAACATAAATATTTTTAATTTTATTTTATTTATAATATATATGTAAAACCAGGCTCTGGCGTCATGAATGGCAGGATGACGTCATATAATTTTAAATTAAGAAAAAACTAATAAAGATGATTTTTCTCGAGGATAAAACCAATACAAAGTGCATGATTCGTGGTGATATGTAAAAAATCTCCTCATGTGAAATTTGGTGTGAACATAACCCTTCCCTTCCTATTGTCGATCGCTAATACTACCACCAAAAGTTGATCAATTCATCATACTGATCCATTAAGGAAATATACCAAATTTCATCAAGCCGTTCAAGATGTACACATCAATACGGACTGACGGACAGACATCATGCTAAAAATACTTTTTTCTGTTAAGAAAATGCATGATTCGTGGAGATATGAAAAAAACTCCACATGTGAAATTTGGTGTGAAAACATTACCTCCCTTACTCTCGTCGGTCGGTAAAAATTGTCAATAACGGATTATGTGAGTCTGTCGTATGCTTCTAATTTTTATGTGGTTTACAGACAAGTATAACATCTATCATGTTCAAGGGTATTTTGAGAAAATCAGTCGATAATTAATTAAACTTCGAAATTTTGGTGCGAATCCAAAATTTAACGGTGTTTGGCTTAACGATTAGTAATAAGTATTTGCCAAGACCGTTGCAAAACCAGATTAAATAAAAAAAAGAAATTGTTGATTTTTTTTTTATATTAAAAAACTATAATGTCACAAAATAATGAAGAGATTTGAATTTAAAATATATAAACCTCTCCGTTGTATTAAGTATTAATTCAGTAGGGTAGATATTAGATATATCTAAACAAAGCTCAAGTAGTATAGAATTAAGCTTCTTACCTTGAGAATGTAAGTTTAAATTCACCAAGATAAGAAAAGTTTTAAAATATTATATATATGTATTATTTATATATTATATATATATGTATTATATTTATATATTATATAAATGTAAAAAAAATGCAATATTAAAAATATTTTCTAGCATTTCTTAAATGTAAGACCTATTAAAAATCTCTATTAAAAAAAACCTTGTTTTTTTTTTCAAATGTTCGATTTTATAATTATAATTTTTTTTAAACTATTTAAATAAGAAATGAAATAATTTTATACCGTTATTTAAATTATAAAAATGAATATTAAAAAGATTTATTGTGTGTTTAATTAATGATATATAAACAAAAGTGATCCATTAGAGGAGAGGATTTTGTCCCATAGCTGATAGCATCATTGGCCTTTGATGGTGGACTTTTAATCGTAAGGGGCGTTATGCAAAGTGAGGAAGCCTTGCGTGTACTGTCGTCACTTGTCAAATGTTACGACTCGAGAGGAGTACGCACCCCAACAACCCCTCAAATCCCTCACCAACGACTCATCCAACAGTTGCAGCCACACCTTCATGAATGCATGCCATTACATCCTTTCAGACTAATTTGACGTCCTATCTTCATGGATCGTTCAATGGCTAATATTTCCGTTTAATGGAAACGAACGACAAATTAACTATACTGGAGGGTGGAGAACTTATTTTTAAAAATAATTTAAAAAAAAAAAAAAAAAAAAAAAAAAATTGAAAATGAAATCAAGAAAAAAAACGAGATTATTTTTCCGCTTTAAGGATACTTAAAATAGATAAATTAATGTATATTTAAAATTTATTATTTTAAATAAAAAGTTATGAAATATTTAATTATATGATAAAAATAAATATCTGTGAGTAAAATTTAAATAATATTATTTCTAATAATAGATGGAAAGTTAATAAAACTCGTTTAATTTTCTATAAGCAAAATAAAATGTTTTTAATATCTATCATTATAGTTGAAAATAACAGAAAAAGATATTTTAATTGAAATTATGAAAAATGGAAACTCAGAAATTGGAGTAAAACCTTAATTTAACGAAATTATGGGGGAAAGGGGTTTATAACTGAAAATAAGTTTAAAATAATTGGAAAAAACTTTTTGTTGAAAAAACACTTTATTTAGATAAAAATAAACAACAGAGAACACAACAAAATTATATTTCGGACCTTCATTTATTTCTAGTCATTGCAAAACTTCTCCAAAAAAATCAGAAACTTCTAATCCCTGTAAATCTATGCCAAACAAGTTCTTGTAACTAAATTAAAAATAAAAAATTGATGATTTTAAATTTTAACACTAAATTTTGTAATTTCTACATAATCATCTTTCGATATAACCATTACTTCATCTAAAAAAATTTTTGTCAAAAGTATTCCCTGCTCGATGTGAATTCTTCGAAAAAACATAAAATTAAAGTTATGAACGTGGTAAATTTTCAGAGGGATGAGCAGGGGCATTGTCTATAATCAATAACGTTTCCCGTGGAATTTCCAATTTTTCTCGTAAAATTTTCTCACACTATGTATAAATTCTTTCAAAAAACAGTTTTTGAAAATATCTTGCAAAATATTGCCTTATTAGAGCTCTAATATGAAATTTTTTTTTACAATTGTCCGGATTTGTTATATATTATATCCGAAATACGTTTAATAGAGGAATCTAGGTTTACTGTACTAGCAATTGAAAAAAAATTACATTTATTGTTTAATTCAAAATATTTTTTTCCATTTTGATATTATTTATATATTGTATTGTCCTAGATATATACAAATATATTATATAGAATGAAAAATAATAAAGAATGAATAATAAATCAAACTTAAGAAAATAAATATTATTTTCCAATAATAGAGAAACTTACCTTTATATGAACGTATTGTCTATTATAATGTAATATTTTATAATAGATTTCTATTCTATTATTAACTAAATTTACTATTTTATAAGTATATTGTTAGTGAAATTAGGTAAGGGTAACAAGACACGTAAACATTGTTATTTAATTACTAATAGTATATCTATTATGTAATGTGAAAGTATTATAAATAAGCGGGAGTGTCCTCCCCTAGACTTTCCCGCATATAAATAGGTATAAAGAGTTGTGAATGAATATTTAGAATGTAATAAAGTGCTACTTCCGGTTAACTGATATTTTAAATGTAAAAAAAAACAGATATGGATATAATATAAATATTTTTAATTTTATTTTATTTATAATATATAAGGGCTGGATGTGACGTCATGAAGTGCGGGGTGACGTCATATAATTTTAAATTAAGAAAAAACTAATGAAGATGATTTTTCTCGAGGAGAAAACCAATACAAAGTGCATAACACGTGGAGATATGCCTTCACGTGAAATTTGATATGAAAATAACCCTTCACTTCCTCTCTTCGATCGGCAATACTAGCACTTCCGGTTTCCGGATTTGCACCAAAAGTTGATCCATTCATCATACTGATGCATTAAATAAATATACCAAATTTCATCAAAATCCGTTGAGCCGTTCAAGCTGTACACATCTCTACGGACACACAGCGGACGGACGGACAGACATCATGCTAAAAATACTTTTTTCTGTTAAGAAAATGCATGATTCGTGGAGATATGTACCTAAAAATATCCACAGGTGAAATTTGGTGTGAAAACAATACCTCCCTTACTATCGTCGGTCGGTAAAAAGGAAACGCTACTTGTATAGGTAAAATGTCATTTCCGGTAGTGATGATGAAATTTGGTATCTGAATTTTTTTCATATTTTTAAATCTATATACAAAATATGAAGCAAATATCTCGAAGCAAACTGGTACTTTAATTGAAAGGTAAACGCAACCATTGTAGGTAAAGTACCACTTCCGGTTAACCGATTTTGACGAAATTTTGATAGAAATCTACAAACTGTGAATAATATCGGTGTACCAAATTTCGAAGTTCTAGCTTGATTAGTTTTTGAGTAAATTTGCTTACAGACATTACATACATACATACATACATACATACATACATACATACATACACACACACAGACATAATTCGAAAAATGGTATTTTCCGACTCAGGGAGGTCTAAAACGTCAAGATCTATCGAAATCTCGAAGTCGAAATTTTTGACGATTCCAATACTTCCCTTATACGAAGTATGCGGGAAAGTAAAAAGACAAATGACATCAAAATGATTTTGGAATGAAAGTGAATTTCACTCGATAAGGTAAATGAATAAAAATCAAATTACTTTTTTTCCAGAAATCTTTTAACCACTTCAACCAGAAAATAGGAATAAGTATGATCTCTTGAATTTAATGAAAAATCGGTTGAAAAAAAAAAATAAATAAATTGAATAATTAATTGATTTTATTTATAAATAAATATTGGAATAGGATTTTATTTTATTTATCACATTAGAATAGAATTAGAATTTAGGATAATTTTATTTAAAATTTACTTCCTTTGAATTATATTATTATATAATATAGATTTAATTAATCAACACCAATTGCAAAGCTGTTCAATACTTTATTTTATTTAAAACGAAAATTGATTGAAAACAATACAAATAGTAGTAGTAAATTATATGCAGATTTAATTGGAGAACTAATTAGATAATTTTTACCGAGCGACGATAGTAAGGGAGGTATTGTTTTCACACCAAATTTCACATGTGGAGATTTTTACATATCTCCACGAATCATGCCTTTTCTAAACAGAAAAAAGTATTTTTAGCATGATGTCTGTCCGTCCGTATAGATGTGTACAGCATGAAATTTGGTATATTTACTTAATGCATCACTGGGATGAATTGATCAACTTTTGGTGCAAATCCGGAAACCGGAAGTGGTAGTATTAGCGATCGACGATAGGAAGGGAAGGGTTATTTTCACACCAAATTTCACATGAGGAGATTTTTTTATATATCACCACGAATCATACACGTTGTATTGGTTTTATCCTCGGGAAAATCATATTTATTAGTTTTTTCTTGATTTAAAATTATATGACGTCATCCAGCCATTCATGACGTCACAGTCTGGTCTTACATATATATTATAAATAAAATAAAATTAAAAATATTTATGTTATATGCCTATTTGTTTTTTATTACATTAATAGATATATTAAAATTATTTGAAATTGTTTCTGTAGCTGGAAATTAATTTACTTCAAACCGTCGGTCGGTTCGGACCTGGCCACAGGTCAAATTATTATTTTATTCGATGTTTAGAACGTTTTAATCGAGTTTTTAAAAAAAACAAAACAATTATTACACATTTTTTATGAGAAAATTATTTTTTTTTAATACACAATTCTTATTAATCTTTAATATAGACCTTTTAGTTGTAATAATAACATGAAAAAGTAAAATATTAATTATTTCTTTAAAAAAAAAATGTAGGTGGAAAAAGAAGATTAAAAATAATAAAAAACTAAGTATTCATTTACCCTATGACGACGTTTCGTCTTTTTTTCAAGGTAATAAATTTATTAGATGCGCTTAGATGTTTGGTTATCAAATTCAATATTGTATAAATATTGTTGGACTTGACCAAGGATCCGTTAGTTTACGAAATGTAAACTAAACTTAAAAGATTTTCTTTAATTATTCTTTCATGTATGTACCTATTTTCTTCTGCAAACGTTCAAATTACTAAAATATTTTTTTTATTATTAGAGACTAACAAATTTACTAACTAATTTATTTTGATAGGTATGTATAGGAATATATATATATATTTAAAGAAAAGTACAATAAAAATTATATATTTAATTATAATACATAAATATAAAATATTATTTAATCAGTCTTAGTATTGATCTAAAAATGGAAAGAGGAGATTTTTTAAAATAATTTTTTCAACTTTTATGAGATATATTTTATATTTTATCTTTATTTAAAATATATGAACATTATTAATAATATTTCAATTTTGATTAAAATTTATTTCTTTTGATAGAGGGCGTCCGAAACGTCAGTATTATATTAAAAAGAATAATTAAAAAAAAAAACCTCTGACTTTTGTACCTCCTACGCAAGGACAACGTCTATCAAGTCGGTTATATCAATGAGGTGTCCTATGATCAGTAGAACGGGTCCTCTCAACCTTTACCTTGATTTTCTTGATCGGAGGCGCTACTTTTTATCAAGTAGCTATTCCCCCAATGTTGATCCCGGAGACTGGGTTGACTCCGTCCCATAGACCCCAGCTAAAGATATTCCCTTGCCAGGCCCGGGACTTGAACCCGGGACCATGTGAATGTGAGACAGCAAGGCTAGCCTCTCACCCAATGGCGTCTTAAAGAATAATTAATAAAAAATTTAATTTTTTTTATAAAAATATGTGTAATAATTGCTGTTTATTAGATTGTTTTATATTATTTGTTAGAATAGGCATTGTATGAATTTTTTTATTAAAAATAATTTGTGAAAAATAATTATTTTAATAAGAATTAAAAATTATTTGTTTTCTTTATTTTTTTTTTCCCATTAAAATAATTTTTAAATGATCATATTTAATCATATTATAATTGTGAAAGCATCGAAATTGTATTTTAAAATAAATTTAATTTGGGATAATTCAATCGAAGATCCTGCTTCAAAGGAAAAAAATAGATATTCTTGAATAGATTAATATAGATAGTGACATATATTTATAATAATGACAATAATTGTAATTATCCATCGTCATTTTGGAATGTGTGACTGAAGTAGAAAGGATGATAATTATACCTACGACAAGCGAGAGGCGATTAGGTTTAGAATTATTTTACTTTTAACTCTTAAGACGTCTTAATTAAAGAGCTGGTTCCCATGGGACCAAGAATTGAAATTTTTAAATAAAAAAAAGGATGATAATAAACCATTTCTATCTTGAAGTTAATTTGTACGACGAAAGTTTATAAAATGAAATTTTTCGACGATACACAAAAATTAACTTGATTAGCATTAAATTATTATTCTTTATTAATATTAAAGTATTAATATAATAATAATTAATAATTAAACTAGTTTTTTATAAAAATTAAAAAAATATTTATTGAATGTAATAAGGTTTTAAAGATATAAAAGAAAATATTAGATTAATCAAAATTTATAAAATTACTATCCATCTCTAAGAATTATTGAATGGAGGGTAGAAGAACAATTCGGGGAAATACCAGGAAAAAAAAGTACTTATGGATATGATTGGCTGGAGGAATGTAGTTTCTGTGCGTTTGATCAAGAAATTCTAATTAAAAATAGATGTATTTTTACTTATAAATTATAAATGTCAAAATTTTATGACAAATTTTGATTATGATCCAATTTTGAATGAATTTTTATTTTATATGCTTATTTATATTCTTCGTAGATTTATTTGTTTCAAAAACATGATAGTTAAAAAAAATAATAATAATAAATAAATAAAATAAATATTTTATTCGAGTTAATACGTGAGTTTTATGTCAAGATCAACAAATCAAAATCTATCACGAATGAATAAATATTAAAAATAAATAATTACCTAAATACTAGAAAAAAAAATGATTCGTTAAAAATTCTGCTACAAATAATGGAAATTTGATCCAGAAGTATATTAAACAAACGAAAGAATAGAATACATCAAACAAAGCGTGAATGATCATTTATCGTTTCATTTCTGATTGTGTATTTATTTAAGTAAAATAGTAATCTAAAAATATGATGTCAAAACAAAAATATATTATAATCGATGATCAAGTCAAATAAAACAAATACACATCTATTAGATATTTATTTTACAAAATAATATCGATAATCCATAATAACTCTGAACTTGAAATTTAATAATTATAAAATGTTTTCTTATTATAAATATTATTATTTAATTATTATCACTAAAATTTATTTAATAAATTGACGAAGAAAGGATATTAAAAAAGTAAAATATATACGAAAAATAATAGTATAGATTTTATAGTAGTATCAAATGTATTTGAGGCGTGGTAAGTGACTTTGAAGGATAAGAATAGATTGAAGGTATTTGAAAATGCTTTGGAATAATGGAATAAAAACTAAAAGCTATTTATTTATTTATACATAGATTCTAGATTAGAGTAAATAAACTTGATATAATATATAAATATACTTGAATTTACGAGTATCCAAGTATTCATACGAGCAGCTACATTTAGTAAGCATATACATTTCATTTTATCGTTAAATAAATTAAACACTAATTAGTAAATCTTTTTAAACTTAGAATGGTTTGAACTTCAGGTCATTTCATAAATATATTTTAATTATATTAAAAATATATAATTATATATTATCTCATAGTATAATAATTTGAAGGATGTGCTATTTCCACTATTGAAAAATTAAAATAATATAATATATAAAAATTTCGGTTGAACTTAACAATTCAAGGAATTTCTTATATTTTTTTGTACCAATTCATGAATGACAGGTATTTATATTTATATAATAAAAATTAAATGTAATTATCAATTATCAATTTATCGTTTTTGGTTAGTAAATAAATAAACTTGGAAACCGAATCTAAATACTGAATATATAAAATGACTCCTAAACGCAATTAGGATGATTGGAATTAGAAATCATGCTTGAACTTTAAATAGATGATCAATAATTGGTTATTTTTATCCAAAAAGCTTATGCCTATTATCTACCTTTATAGTAAAATAAAATACATTTCGATAAAGAGAAATAGTTATATGGATATTGATTAAAAAAATGTTATGATATAAAAAGTACAAAATAGCTTTTTAAATGTAATTTTCTAAAAATAAAAAAATAATAAAATATATATTACGATGTACTATTTATATAAAATATTTTAATTTTTAATTTTAAAAAAAAGAGATTCTTATTTTATAAGATAATTGATTTTTGGAGAGTAACGCCTTAGTAATAAATAACATGAACTTTTTCTTTTTTGTTATAATATTAGCTACAACTTAAAATTGAATTAATCCATCATATTTTGGCAGGGCAAGAATTTATTAAATAATAAGGAAGGCCTTAAGAGAAGATAATATAACCAACATGGAAGAGATTAAGGAGTTTGGAAATAAAATAGAAGTATATATAAATTAGCTGGAGTGTCTCCACTCGACTATCTCGCAATTTGAATTGGATTAAAAACATAATATATTATATTTAAATTAAATTTAATTAATTATAAATTATAAATAATAAATATTAAACCAGCGCATGTTTGGCTTTTTGTTGATGGCACCACGTCACATGTTGGCGCGTGAGAATTGCAGTGTTAAAAAATTAATTCTGGTAATTTCAGCGAATCAATCAAGCTGAAATTCTATATATAGCAGTTTTATACAATCTTTAATCATGTGAAAAATTATCAAACATATATCTTTATTTTTACGGTCACTTTAGAGGAAAAAAAAACAAAACGTTGTAGGTAATGACCCTCTTCCGGTTGAGCTACATTTCTCAAAAGTTGATAGAAAACTATGAATTTTGAATAATGCTCATGTACCAAATTGCATCATTCTAGCTCAAACCGTTTTTGCGTAATCTTGTCTACATACACATACACACACAGACATTTTTCTCAACCTTAGTGAAAATGATTCAGGAACCTTCAAAACGTATAAAAACATCAAAATCTCAACATTGAAAATTTTCGTGATCGCAATACTATCTCTGGCGAGATAGTAAAAAATATGTTCAACACTCATCTTAAAAAAAATGATTGTATCAATTTGATTTAATTTTAATTTAATAAGGAAAATGTGAGACAAAGTCAATATTTATGAAATATAAAATAGTTTAGATTTTTTTTTATTATTTATTATAATTTTCTATTATTATTTGATTATTATAAATAATAGTAAAGAAAATTTAAAAAATAACTTAATCAAAATATCATTAAAATTTTATATTCTTTTAACATCTTTTCTAGTAACCAATTCTTGCCGACTATTTCGATTCTTCTTCTTCTTCTTAGCCTTATTTCCCACGGGGTGTGGGGTCGGCTCTTCTCGTTAATTGGCGCCAACTAAATCTGTTGTTGGCGTCGTCTGTACAGAGACCAGATGCCATTAGATCTCCCGTTATACGGCAGGACCAGCTGGTTTTTTAGGCCTCCCACGCGGTCTTTGGTACTCAACCTTCGATGACGGTGATGATGGTGTTGACGATTTTGATGTAGCTGTGGACGATTTGAGTGAGGTTGATGGCAATGATGCTGATGCTGACTGATGTGACGATGTTCGTGTCGGTGATGATGTCGATGTGGATGTGGATGTTGGACTATCTTCTTTAGCCCACCTCGTCCATAGGTGGGTAACCCTAACCCATTTCTCGCATCGCCCGGGTGCTGGCAATGCGCGTCGCTTGCAGGGGATGCCCTAGCCGTTAACCGTATAACATTTCTCCATTAATTGTTGATGCGACGCGAAGATGATCCAGCCGGCCTGTCGCTACAGCCTGACGCGTGGATTGGAAAGAAGGAAGAGGAAATGGGTCTGGATGGATGATTTGGGTAGGGCATGCACTCCCTTGGTCGAGGAATGAGAGAAAATGCATGTGCTCGCGTAGGGCAGTGGGCGCCACTCACTGAGGTAGATCTGTCTCTCACCGGGATCGTGAGAAGGTATCTACCCGCTACCCGCATTATTTCGATTATAGTGAATAATTATTAAAATAATTAATTATAGTGAATAATTCTGAGTCAAGAAATAACGTCAAATTGTATTTAAGGAAATTTTTATGAAATTTAAATGAAAATTTGACCTATAGGGCTATTCATTTCTATTTACTGAAATAAAATTTTATGAGTAAATTATCTTCAAATACTGGTACTAGAATTTTTCCTCTACGTTAAGTCACCGGTGTATACGAATCTCTTATATATATATATATATATATAATCGAGGAATATTTCTAGAGGAAGATTTATGTGAGAAAATAGTCGAAAATTGCCAAGAATGTAGTCCTCAGGCGGTTTTATGAAAGAAATTATGAGTATATTCAAATAATTTTGTAATAGAACAAATAACAAAATAAAAAAAAAACAATATGTTAATATCTCTTTTATTTCATTTATGAATATTTTAGATTTCGGAAGTTACTTTATGATGATAATATAGTTATTGTATCACTCATTTTTTATTTATGAGATGCAAAAATCAAGATAATAAGAAAATTTACCAATATGTATAAACCATTTAAAGTTAATTTTATTAATTATAATAAAAATAAAATTAAATATAATGATGAAAAGGAAAAAATATGAATTATTAAATTATTTGTTTTATTTTATTTATTAAAAAATTTGAGAAATAAAAATGAATAAGAAGATATGGACTCGACCCCTTGGAAACGAAATATATCATTTTAATGTATTTATATTTATATTAATTATATAGTCATAGGCTATAGAATTTAATATTGATGATTTATATATATAAAATAAGCTGGAGTGTCTCCACTCGACTATCTCGCAATTTGAATTGGATTAAAAACATAATATATTATATTTAAATTAAATTTAATTAATTATAAATTATAAATAATAAATATTAAACCAGCGCATGTTTGGCTTTTTTTTGATGGCACCATGGCACGTGTTGGCGCGTGAGATTTGCAGTGTTAAAAAATTAATTCTGGTACTTTCAGCAATTCAATCAAGCTCAAATTCTATATATAGCAGTTTTATACAATTATTAATCATGTGAAAAATTATCAAACATATATTTTTATTTTTACGGTCACTTTAGAGGAAAAAAAATCAAAACGTTGTAGGTAATGACCCTCTTCCGGTTGAGCTACATTTCTCAAAAGTTGATAGAAAACTATGAATTTTGAATAATGTCCATGTACCAAATTTCATCATTCTAGCTCAAACCGTTTTTGCGTAATCTTGTCTATATATATATACACACACACACACACACAGGCATTTTTCTCAACCTTAGTGAAAATGATTCAGGAACCTTCAAAACGTATAAAAACATCAAAATCTCAACATCGAAAATTTTCGTGATCGCAATACTATCTCTGGCGAGATAGTAAAAATGAAATGTTCAAAATGACAGAAATGGACTTAGATCCCATGCCTTAAAAAATTTTAAAAATTTATTACGCTAGGTAAACAGTATGAAATGAAAGGGAATTGAAAGAGAATAGAAAATGGATGGCTTACAATATGAACTTTCAGAGGAATGTACTTAGGTGAATAATTTTTCAAATAAAAGAATAAATAATCATTTTTACATAATAAATATAAATTTGGTAATAGAAAAGAAAAATTTCTGACGGATCTTAAGAAAAAAATCAACCCGTCCGGATGATTAAGTGAACAGTGAAGAAAACAATGTATATAATTAAACAGAACCGGTAGTTGGGTTTACGCTTTGATGTCAGCTGGGTGGGCGGGATGCAACATTTTCATTGCCCTTGAATAACAACAACAACAACACTTCATTGCGGTTGAAAGCTAGCTATTTCTCTTTGTGTGAGTGTATGTGTATTAGTGTTGTGTGCAGCGAGTGCACTTGGTCATGGTCCTTTCACACTCGTTGACTAACCACTACCGTCCCCCATCCCATTTATTTCTATATGCTTTTGTTTATTTTTATATATATATTCATTTATTTATTTACAAATTGACGAATTGCGTTAGGCAATTTATTTATTACAATAACAAACAATCGAGTGATTAGGGAGGTTCATTTATAAATCTCGGGAAATGAAATTATTTCACTGGCTCTCCAACCAAAAACATATACACAAAAAATAATAAAATAAAATAAAATAAAAAAATGAAAAAAAAAAAAATTAGTTATATTTTTTCTGTTAATTGAATTTTGTTTATTTTGAAATGCGTTTTAATCCCGTAATAATTATAACATAGTATTTATAATTATAAATAAATGTTATATTCTGTGAGAGATACATACATTTGTGATAATTTCTCGCTTTAATAAATAATAACATATTTTCCAAAAATATTTCGGTGGGGTAGTTTGTTTTTTCATGTGCATTGAAATAAAAGATTATGAATATTATGAAATTTATTTTAAAATAAATGACATTTTCATTTGAGTTTAAATTTTTTGATGGTTAAAAATTTTCAAATTTATTTAAGAGAGAAAAATTAATAAAGTTTAATGCATCAGTACCGGGACCCCGAGACTCTCGGCTCGGTAATTAAGTTAAAAAAAATGATTAATTATTATTGGGTTTGGCTGGTAATATTAATACCTGGGACACCGAGCTCTCGCTCGACCCTTTAAAAAATATTGATATACAATTCTTTAATTATTAAATGTTGCATCATTGCATCAATCTGATTAAAATGAATTGAACTGGGGTCCTCAATAATACAAACAAACAATTTTAGCTAACATAATAAGATTAATCCAAGTAATATCGTCTATTTCGATTCGACACTATTTTCAGTTATGAAATGAACAGTCAGTAGAGAGTAAAAAAATTGCAATTGAAGACCGCCGTTTTTTAAAATAATTAAATTAATTTATAGATTATAAAATAAAAATTATTGTATTAACATTAAAAATATTGAAGTAAAAAATAATAGTTTGATTTAAAATAAACTAAAATATTATAAACATTTTTAATGGGAATTTCTCAGGGAGGGAGATGCATTAAACTTTATTAACTTTTCTCTCTTAAATAAATAAATATTAGAATTTATAGTAATTACTAATCCAACATCAAATAATAGTATAAAAGAAAAACCATTAGTTATTTGAGGTGAAATGTTTGTTTATATAATTTATCCTATGTAAGTATAATAAAAATTTGAATTATAAATATTTTGGTAACAATTCGAAATATTATTATTATTTTGTGAAATCTAAAAAAAAAATTAATCAATTTTAAAAATATTTATTTATTTGAAAATAATTAATGAATATTTAAACAATATTAGAATATTGAATAAAAAAAAAGTACAAGTAATAACTATTCATAGTATAATTAATTCTAAATATGAGCATCCCATTTATAATACATCCTATATAATCCTTGCAATATTTTTTTTTTCTATAAATGTTAAAAAATAAAATAAAAATATGTATCTATGTAAATATTTAATGTTAATTTTAACGGTCAAAAAGGAACAAACGATTGAAATTATAAATGTATATATAGAGTATATTATGTTAGTTGAATTAATCCATGTTAATTTTTTTTTTTAATTTAAAATCATTGATAAATAATAAATCAATTACTTATTAAATATTCATTATATATATATTCATATTATATATTCGTAATAAAAAATGGATGTCTATATTTTTGGAAATAATTTTATGTTTAATTTGTAATATATTATAGATAAAATGAATTTATTGTACTTGAGAGAAAATTAGCCTCATATTTTATTAATTTGTATCAAGTCAATTTCAGAATTCAGGTTTAAGCTTAATATTAATTTAAATATCTACACATAAAGGAGGGAGATAAAAAAATCATGTGTTTTGACACTTTTATTCAAGTCAAATCCCCGAATGTAATATTAAAAGTTTATTTCTCTGATCCAATTTCTTCTTGGTATTTCCATTTCTAGAGTTTATATATTTGAGATATCCCCAGAAGTAACAATGTTCCATAAAATAACGGGGAGTAATTCAATTTAACAATAATTAATAATTAATTTATATGCAAACAAATATTTAATGTTACCTAGAAATGTCCTTTTTTTGTGTTAGTATTTTTTTCGACAGTTTAAATATAGGTATGGTATATATATATATATAATATTTAGGTAAATATTGTGATTTTTTATCGAACTGTAATTATATCAGTTATTTTAATATATTTGTATATAAAATAATATTAAATGTTAATTTGGTTTTTTAAATAGTATTTATTGAAAAAAAGTCGAATTGGCAGTCGTGGGACTGGCCGACAGAAGTGAAAACTTGTGCGTAAGAAATTTGAAAGCAGACGGAATGCGCACCAGCTTCACGAGAAAAATGAAATTTATATACGTATATATATATATATATATATAAAATTCATAATTATTTTTTTCAGCAAACTGATTATTATTACAAAAATATTAAAAATACGATGTGTATGAATATATATATATATATATGTCTGTCTGTCTGTCTGTCTGTGTGTGTGTCTGTCAAATACTCAAAAACTACCCGTCCGATTGCGATGAAACTTTCAGGGATTGTTGTGGGCGTCCCAGGGAAGGTTTTAGAGTAGTTAAATCCAAAATTAATTTATCCAAAATTAATTTAATTAGTAATATTTTGGTAAAAGTCTATTTATGGTCACCATGGTTACATTGAAAAATTTACAATAAATAAATAAAAATAATTGGAAATCTTTTCAACTTATTATTTTGATAAATTTTATTAATATTTTTAATTTTTTTTAAACTGCCAAAAATAACATACCCATAATAATAGTTGTAATAAAAATAAAAATATAAATCACAATGTAAGTAAAATATTGAATCGTTTTATTTATATTGTTTCAATTATTGTTTGAATATTTATTAAATTTATATATAGATTAATTTACATGTTTAAATGTATATTTAATAAATTTATTTATTGATTCTTAATATTAATAATTCCAATTACTTTCTTGAAATTTTTTTTTATTTAAAAGCATATTCAGCATATCTCGCAAATTTGAATTGGATTAAATAACATATATTAATTTAAATTAAATTAAATTAATTCAATTATAAATTAAAATTAATAAATAATATTTATTAAACCAGCGAAAGTTTGGCTCTTTTTTGATGGCACCACGTCACATGTTGGCGCGTGAGATTTCCAGTGTTAAAAAAATTAATTCTGGTACTTTCAGCAATTCAATTTTCGATGTTGAGATTTTGATGTTTTTGATGTTATAAATTATAATTTAATTAATTTAATTTAATAAATATTATTTAATCAAATTCAAATTTGCGAGATAGTCGAGTGGATAGTGGAGTGTTTGGCTCTTTGTTGATGGCACCACGTCACGTGTTGGCGCGTGAGATTTCCAGTGTAAAAAAATTAATTCTGGTACTTTCAGCGATTCTATCAGGCTGAAATTCTATATATAGCAGTTTTATACAATTATTAATCCTGTGAAAAATTATCAAACATATATCTTTATTTTTACGGTCACACACACACACACACACATATTTAAAAATTAATTTATTAAAATATATATTATATAATATATTATATATAGTATATAATTTAATATATATATATATATATATATTCAGAAATTAATTTTAAATTATATAAATATATTAGAAATTAATTTAATATAATTTAACACATAATAATATATTAAAATATTTTATTTTATATATACATAATTTAGTAATACTGATTATTAATGTAAATATAAATAATAATATTTAATATGGCAAATATGTAAAATTTTGTAAAGAATGTATCAGAAGTTTAGTGTCTAACATTCTGGCGTATTGCGCATGCGTATATCGGTCGGGTCGGTGTCGTTTTGGAATCTCACGCGAAATCTATATTTTTTCCCCATCCGCAAAAGTGCTCAACGCCGCTAAAGAAGTTTTCACTTCAAAAAATGTAATGGCGGACTATGGCTAAAGTGAGCCCTATGCAACATTGTAATTCCAGGCCTAATTTTCAGTCAGGACACATACTTCGTGTTTGGTAGTTTGGTTTTAAAGCATACAGTATGTAGGCCTATTTAATTATCGGATTTCAAGAAAAAAAGGGAAAATAATATAAATGTACAAACATTTTCGGGGCCCAAAAATTACGGGCCCTAGACACATGCCTAGGTTGCCTAGATATTAGTCCGCCCTGTATAAATGCTTTATTTAAACTAAAATTAAACTTATAACGATAGTTTTTATTGAAACAACCAGTTAAGGCTATTATTATTATTATATTTGCTTTATGTGCATTTAGGTTGTTACACCTTCATCAGAAGTGAGAGTGTGACATCAATTCAACTTAATGAAAAATCTACAGGCATGTGGCGGACCGCATGTGGCCCGCTTACAAATTCTCTACGGCCCGACAAGATTTTTCTCAAAACATGATATTTTGTTAAAAGTGTCATAAAGTAATAAATCAAACCAATACGGGCAATCCATTTTAAATATAGCTACAGATCAATAAAATTAATTAAATTTTGAAGATTTGGTTCAAGTTTCTTCAAAAAACGAATTTAACATACCTTCTATTGAATAATTTAATAGTATTGTTTAAATTGTGTTGCCTATCTTTTAAATATAATAATTAATAATTAAGAACAAAAGTTTTATTATAAGTTTCCTTTAATCATTTTGTATAAACTTAAGATAGAGTTGAAAGAAATTTATTGAAATTATTTTCAATAATTAATTCAGAAATATTTATTAGATCTCTACTATAAAAAGATAAAAGAAATAGACCCAAGACTTTTCCTTCCATAAGAAATAGACTAATGAATTTAAAAAAATATTTGTCTTATTTTTTATCCATCAATATTTAATAAATTTTACCAAGAGAGTATAATTATTTTTATTTTTATTTAAGCTATGTATTAAATATGATGAATGATTATAAGATATTTGAGGAGTACTACGCGTATTCATTAATCAAGTGGCTGGGAGCTCTCTTGTTATTTTTCATTCTTAAAGAAGATATTAGATTCCCTTCAATCATTCCAATAGCATAATCTCTTCAAACTATAAATTAAAATATTCTAATAATTTTTTTTTTCATTTTTATGGAAAAATTAAACAGATTTTTACCGACCGACGATAGTAAGGGAGGTATTGTTTTCACACTAAATTTCACTTGTAGAGATTTTTGCATATCTCCACGAATCATGCATTTTCTTAACAGAAAAAAGTATTTTTAGCATGATGTCTGTCCGTCCGTCCGTATTGATGTGTACAGCTTGAAAGGCTCAACGGATTTTGATGAAATTTGGTATATTCCCTTAATGCATCAGTATGATGAATTGATCAACTTTTGGTGAAAATCCGGAAACCGGAAGTGGTAGTATTAGCGATCGACGATAGGAAGGGAAGGGTTATTTTCACACCAAATTTTACATGAGGAGATTTTTTATATATCACCACGAATCATGCACTTTGTATTGGTTTTATCCTCGAGAAAATCATCTTTATTAGTTTTTTCTTAATTTAAAATTATATGACGTCATCCAGTCATTCATGACGTCACTGCCTGGTCTTACATATATATTATCTATAAATAAAATAAAATTAAAAATATTTATGTTCTATCCATATCTGTTTTTTATTACATTAATAGATATAATAAAATTATTTGAAATTGTTTCTATAGCTGGAAATTAATTTACTTCGAACCGTCGGTCGGTTCTGCGCCTGGCCACAGGTCAACTTATTTTATATTAATTTTAATGTTAATAGAATAAATAGAGTTGGTTTAAATTTTATTTTTCTTGAAGGGAAAAAATAAATAAAAATAAAATAAAACTTAAATACATATATATATTAATTGTATCATATTATTTATCATCAATTTTATTAATATTTCAGAAATATTGTTATAAAATATATTTATCAGTAAAATTCTATTATATTAAATGGTATATTATCACAGAAAACTATTCAAATTTAGAAGTTCAGTGAAATATATAATTATAGTTACAAAGAGCTTTGCCGGCTTTAAAATAAAGTTAACTAAACAATTTTGGAATTCATAGAAATATTTATATTATAATTTTATTTAATTATTTTAGCAAACGCCTTTTATTAATAATTTTGGCCAAAATCTTATTGAAACGGCTATTGTTCAAACGTACCCAAACTAACCGTTATTACACATATTATGCAATGATAATACTGCTATGTTTCTATATTTAAATTTTAAAAAAATAATTTTGTCTCCAAATTATATCACTATTATGAATATGTTGTATTAAAATGATTATTATTCCATATTTATTTGAAGGTTAAATCATCAAAAAGTGTAAATTAACAAAATTAATTTCAACGAATAAAGATTTGTGTGCTTTTTTTATAAGAAAATATTTTAATTTATTCAATTTTCAATTATTTTTTTGGCAGTATGGTGTAATGATTAGAAAAATATACCTGTAAAAAAGTCAATTTGGGGTAGTTTGAGATGGCTTTTAAGTTCTTCCCGTTTTACTACATCTGACGATGTAATGTACTGTTTCAGAGAAGTATTAGTCAATTTTTTTTGGATTTTAGATTAATTAACCTACATCACCAATAGAAAGAAAATATTTTTAAAAATATATTCTATCGAATTATCAATAAGAATGATTTAATAAATTAAAGTTTTAGTTTTAATGAATTTTGTATGTATTTGTTTGCATTCATTATTTTGCTAATCAACCTAAGTTTTGGTTGCCATTTATTGATGTTATGAAATATTTTCATAATATTGATTTATCATTAATTTAATTAGAATATAAACAAAGTAACTTAATTAAGTAATTATTTATTTAAACATTAACAAAGAAGTCGTTGTAGAGTGTGTTTGTTTACTAAGTATTTCTTATTAAATCATACGATAGTTGAGTTGTTTCTTTGTCTCTCTCTCTCCCTCTTCTTCTAACTTAGCTCTTTCTCTATTTGAGGAGTTTTTAGGAGATGTTTGGTTTTAGACGAGAAATATTTAGTTAAGCAGTATTTGGGAAAATATATTCTATAAAAACATATTTATATTTACTTAATTATTCAATAGAATTATTCATAATCTAAAATTGTTCATTTTTTTAATTAAAATTAGCTGGAGTGTCTCCACTCGACTATCTCGCAATTTGAATTGGATTAAATAACATAATATATTATATTTAAATTAAATTTAATTAATTTTAAATTATAAATTAAAATTAATAAATAATATTTATTAAACCAGCGCGTGTTTGCTCCTTTGTTGATGGCATCACGTCACGTGTTGGCGCGTGATTTGCAGTACCTCTGGCGAGATAGTAAAATTAACTTTTTATTGACATTTATAATCGATTATGAAAGAGTTTCTAAGGATATATGCTAGGATGAATTTAGTCATGTTTTTAAATCAAAAATATACCAGAATATTATAATATAGATAGATTTAAAGATACAGACCTTATAAATTTATAAATTTATTTATGTTTGTGATACTTTTTATTACCGACCGACGATAGTAAGGGAGGTATTGTTTTCACACCAAATTTCACATGTCGAGATTTTTACATATCTCCACGAATCATTCATTTTGTTAACAGGAAAATATATTTTTAGCATGATGTCTGTCCGTCCGTCCGTCCGTCTGTCCGTATAGATGTGTACAGCCTGAACGGCTAAACCGATTTTGATGAAATTTGGTATATTTACTTAATGCATCAGTGGGATGAATTGATCAACTTTTGGTGCAAATCCGGAATCCGGAAGTGGTAGTATTAGCGATCGACGATAGGAAGGGAAGGGTTATTTTCACACCAAATTTTTTTCTAAATATTTATAGATTATCAATACTAATAATTATAAAACAAAGTTACTTTCAATTATATACATATATATATAAACTTTTATCTAGAATAATAATTCAGTCAGCAGTTAAATTATCAAAAAACAACAACAACAAATTAAAAACGGAAAAAATAGACAGCCAGAATTAAACAACAATTTTGTATTGAGATATTTTTGACGGTGGTGAAATAATAGCTCATAAGGAGAAAAATAAAAATTAAAGATATTTTAAATTGTTTTTTGAAAGTAAAGAGTAAGCTTGTTTTTCGAAACACATATATTATTTAATAAGTATTTAAAGGCTAACCTTTTTCATAAATAAAATGTTTGAAATGTTAATGGATGAAAGACATGGTCAGATTTAAAGTTTAGATTTAAACAATTCATCTTTCGTGACATATTATGTTTAAGAATAGACCAGATAAATAGTATATACGTATATTTTTGGAATTTGTTAATCTATTTATAATTATTACAATATAATTAAAAATGTAAAACATCATAAATTCAATTAAAATAAATATTAAAATGAATGGTGATATTTCCTTCCCCCACGCATTTCAAGATAATTTTCCATATAATACTTAAAAGTTTCAGAAGAAACCGGTTGGGAAGCGATTGCTCAATTATCACGCAATTTATATTTTTAAGTATTTACATAAAATGACCCTACTATTTTTACACCAAATTAGAAAATAATCATTTTTATTTTTATCTTTTTTTTTTGTTAATAATAAAGAATAGTAAAATATAGTATAATGTACGCTATAAGATAAAAGATAGTATATAATTATAAAATTAATTCTAATTTATAGTATTATAAACAGTATTTAGTATTAATTAGAAGATTGATAAATAAATAATCATTATATAAAATTTTTAAAATAAAAATAAAAAGAAAAAATCTGAAGTGTCTCCACTCGACTATCTCGCAAATTTGAATTGGATTAAATAACATATATTAATTTAAATTAAATTAAATTAATTAAATTATAAATTAAAATTAATAAATAATATTTATTAAACCAGCCTAAGTTTGGCTCTTTGTTGATGGCACCACGTCACGTGTTGGCGCGTGAGATTTGCAGTGTTAAAAAATTAATACTGGTATTTTCAGCAATTCAATCAAGCTGAAATTCTATATATAGCACTTTTATACAATTATTAATCATGTGAAAAATTATCAAACATATATCTTTATTTTTACGGTCACTTTAGAAGAAAAAAATCAAAACCCTCTTCCGGTTGAGCTACATTTCTCAAAAGTTGATAGAAAACTATGAATTTTGAATAATGCCCATGTACCAAATTTCATCATTCTAGCTAAAACCGTTTTTACGTAATCTTGGTTACATACATACAAACACACACACACACACACACAGACAGACAGACAGACATTTTTCTCAACTTTGGTGAAAATGATTCAGGAACCTTCAAAACGTATAAAAACATCAAAATCTCAACATCGAAAATTTTCGTGATCGCAATACTATCTCTGACGAGATAGTAAAAATGATTTCAAGTTTTAATAATATTAACTATATTGTTGAAATTATTTATTTAATTTGATACTTTAATTTGAAAAAAAAAATAATTATTAAATTTTTATAAAATATAACTTTGTCATAGGTAAATTTTTATATTTAGTAAAATAATTAAAGAATATATTTCATTGTATAAATTCTGGTTTATTTATATTCATTAAACTTCAGAGTTTGTGGCTCATTTATACCCGCTTTTGGTTTATTAAAAATTATTATTTCACTTCCTGGTTAAAAAGAGTAGTGCTGACTTCACCAAAGATCAACTCTCGAAAATAATACCTGAATATAAAGTTATTTTTTTAATACTTTTGGTTTTCAATCAACACCCAAATTTGTTTTGATAGTTTCTGTAACAACTTTCAAGTAGAATAAAGGTATAGCCAATCATCATTATTTTATAATGTAAAAGATAAGAAGTTAATTTATTATTGAAAAAAATTATTCTGCTCTGGAAGATAAACACTTCAAAATAATTATTTAAATGAATTGAAATTAAATCGAAGCATCCTTGTCGGACCCATTTTTTTTATTATGTCTAACGAAACGATCACATAAAATGATTTGAGCTTAATTTCTAAACTGTATAAATAAAATCAAAATGTTTCTCGTATAAATGAAAGATTCTTTTTGTTTCAGCCACTGTATTTATGCAGATCAATCCCATTAAATTTATGCATAAAATAAAAAAAAACTTTTATGAATGTCTGTGATTGATTTGATTGGTGGAAAATAACATTTTATCTTTCAAGCTATATAAATAGCGCGCTGCACTTTATCACTGGCACTTGAAAATTACTTCTGGCTATTAATTTCATTATAATCCCTTGTTTGTAAAGCATTAAAAAAACATTTATTGTTATCCACGTGGAAAAAAATATATCGCGGACAGGAATAATAATAATATACGAAATTTATGTATTAAAAGGAGTTTTACTAAGTTATTTCTATTTTGTATGTTTTTAAATTCAATTCTTAACTATTTTAAACTATTTTAACTATTTACATTTTGCTTTTGGTAAAGTCTGTACCATCAAAGATTATTTTAGTGTACAATCTGTAAATATCAATCTACACTATTAATCTGTGATTGCTTCTGTCTCATGTGCTTTCAACAAATTGAAGTTAACAGTGTTGAAATATTGTTATTAAAATATTATATAAAGGTTGGTCGAAAAGTCTTTTCGTATTTTGTCCATAGATGTCGTTGGAATCGTATATCTCCAGTGCTACCAATCACATTGTGTCATACCATATAGTGTTGGAAAGGTGAAATTTCAAGCTTCATTTAACCTTAAAGAAAATTATATTTGGTGAAGCTGAACAAAAGTTACAGCTTTTCAAAAATGAGTGAAAATAATGAAGAAATTCGCTATATTTTGAAATTTTTGTATAAAAAAGGGAAGAATGCCACGCAAGCCGCCAATGAAATTTGTGAAGTTCACGGAGACGATGCTATATCAGTTCGTGTAGCACAACAATGGTTCGCTCGCTTTCGTTCTGGAAATTTCGATGTGAAAGATGCACCTCGTTCGACCTATCGTTGAAAAAGTCGATGAAATTATGGAAAAGATTGACAAGGACCGTCACATAAGCAGCCATGACATTGCCAAGGAACTAAACATTTAGCATCAAACGGTTTGGAACCATTTAAAAAAGGCTGGCTACAAAAAGAAGCTTCATGTGTGGGTACTAGTGGGTAAAGACTTTTTCGACTACCCTATATATGGGAATGTTTATGTTTTTTTTTTATTAAGAAAACTTCCCTACAATAATTATAACCCAAAAACACCCGGAAAGATGGGTATATTTTCAGGTAAAATAAGTATGAATAAATAAATAGATAATATATGGACTTTCTTACACTTAAATAATTTGTCTTTATTATTTTTAATATTTGTAATTTTATTTATTTATAAGAGCACATGAACGAGTATATATATATATATATATATATATATTCATTGTGTTTTGGGTGAATCCTAATGATTTTTGTACATATTTATATGTAGATAACTTTTTGAATTATTAATATTTGTTTTATATTACTCGAATGTGTTAGAGTGATTAGAAAACATTTATTGACTTCGATGTCTACTAAAATATAATCATATTAGTATAAATTAACATCTATAGTAATATCGTTTATTAATAAAATATATTCTTTAAAATTCTTAAAAAAAATTAAGAATTTAAATACTATGATATTAAAAAATGAATATTAGAATATTATCACGTAAGCAAATCTAATATAGATAAAATATAATAATCAATATTAAAATATTATAATATTAAAATAATAAATAAATGTTTAGACTGGCTAATAAAGTTGGGCTTAGATGCCATTAGTAAAAATAACAAAATATTTGATTATATTCATACTGATTTTATTAATATATATATAATATATATATATTGTAATATCAATGATAATTCAATGAGAATTATATTATATATCTATGTAAATTATTTATAAATTATTAAACAAATAATTAGATTAAATTTATTTATTTATATGCAAATGAGAAAATAAATAAAAATTAATTAATTATTTATTTAAATTGGTTTTCGTAATGAATTCAATGTAAAATAAAAAGTTAAAAAAAAAATTAGCTAATCTTTAGATCAAAGAGGAAGGGATATAGTATCAAAATCGAAAGTGAAAGAATGAAAATGATAGTTTCACCAGAATGGAAGTGGTGGAGGGGAAGAAATAAAAATTTAAAATTGTAATTACGATCTATATTTCAATTTTTTTTTAAATTGAAATTGACAAAATAAAAGTAAATATTTATGAATTCATGTATGAAGAAGATGAGTATTAACTCGTTTCATTTTGATAAATAAATGATGGCGATTGGTACTTTCAGTGAACAACTGTTCGCTAGCTGACCTGGATAGAAGAAAACAAGTGGCTTCAGGGGGGTTACGTCAGATGCTCAGGAAAAAATCACCGCGGCGAATGTTAAACCAATACAATCCAATTCAAAATCCACTCACACGTACACCATTATTATAAAAATTATTATTATTATTAATAATAACAACACCATTCCCCCTATTAAATTATCAATCGTTATTATTTTAACAACACCATTGATGATCTAATTGATTTTTATTTTGTTTTGTTGATTTGATTTGATTAAAGAAAATAATTAGAAAACAGGAAACATTAAGTATTTCAAAATCGTTTTTTGTTTTTGCGATCACGAAAATTTTCGATGTTGAGATTTTGATGTTTTTATACGTTTTGAAGGTTCCTGAATCATTTTCACTAAGGTTGAGAAAAATGTCTGTGTGTGTGTGTGTATGTAACCAAGATTACGGAAAAACGGTTTGAGCTAGAATGATGAAATTTGGTACATGAGCATTATTCAAAATTCCTAGTTTTCTATCAACTTTTGAGAAATGTAGCTCAACCGGAAGAGGGTCATTACCTACAACGTTTTGATTTTTTTTCCTCTAAAGTGACCGTAAAAATAAAGGTATATGTTTGATAATTTTTCACATGATTAATAATTGTATAAAACTGCTATATATAGAATTTCACCTTGATTGATTCGCTGTAATTACCAGAATTAATTTTTTAACACAGCAAATCTCACGCGCCAACAGGTGACGTAGTGCCATCAACAAAAAGCCAAACATGCGCTGGTTTAATATTTATTATTTATAATTTATAATTAATTAAATTTAATTTAAATATAATATATCATGTTATTTAATCTAATTCAAATTGCGAGATAGTCGAGTGGAGACACTCCAGCTAATTTTATATAATTTAATATAAATAAAAATTTCTGATTATTATTAAAGATTAAAAAAAAATTACGTACATCCCAAACAAATGTAAAGTTTTATATTAGCAATAAATAGATATTTAGACACATTCTAACCAATCCTTTATTATTTTTGTTATTTAATTAATTTACGAGATAAATTTTTCTATGAAGCAATCTAGAGAAGTAAAAGTAGAAAGTTTCTCTTTGTATAAAAGCATCAGGCTTTTTTCAATCATAATTGTATATATTTGACAATTAATCATTAAATAGCTCGATCAAATTTATTTTTAGTACAAATAATTAGTTGAAAAAAATAAAAAGCAAATTAATAATGGTTAATCTTTACATATTAAGAAAGTATATTAATGGTAAACTACCGATCTATGCCTTAAATATTAGTTAAAATGCCAATGGAAGAATCTTGGCACAAATTTTATTTTAACATAAAGTTACGAAACGATATATTACCCCGGATTTTTTATTTCTTTTTTTTCAGAAGTTTCAACAACACAACTCCAGTTGAGTGAATTATGCAAGATTAATGATTCAAGAAAAAGTATTAATTATTACAGCAGTAAGATAAAAATGTTTCAGTTTTAATTTTTTAATTCTTAAAACAAAAAAATATAAAATAAAACATGGGTTATGAAAAATATTAAATAAAAAAATAATTTAAGAAATAATGTAGAAGAATAGATATAATATATATATATATAAGTTTAGAAATTTTTTATAATTAATTAAGAAATAAATGCGAAAGCTAAATAAAATAAGATCACCTTGACCAATAAATTAAAATTAAAAATAAAGTTTCATTACTATTTATTTAAATTAAATTATTGATCAATATATTATATTTAAAATTAAAATATATTTTGTATTTATGACAACAAGAGTGGAAAAAAAGGAAAATAATAGACCGACAATTATTTTTCATATCAAGAATAAATTAAAATCTAATTAATATCAAGCAAACAAAAATCATTAAAAGATTTAATATCACAAGTGCAAATAAGAATTGCAATTCAAATTTAATATCTTTAATAATGTATTGATATCTTTCTAAGAAAATAACAGACATTCAATTCCCAAAAGAAATTTATTTCGGCCGATGAATTATCACTTTTTTACGGTTCTTTAGATAAAATTATTCGAAATCCTAAATAATTATTCTATTTTTTTGAATTCAAGAGATAATATTTTTATTTTATTTTTAATATTTCTTAATTTTTATTTATAATATTAATTATTCTAAGAAATAATAATTATTAGATTATTAATTTTTTACTCGGTAAAAATTAAAAAAAAAAATAAATATTTTATTAATTAATCAATTAAACTATAACAGCCCAGTAATTTGATTAATAAGAAAATCTTTTTTTTTATTATTAAATGATGAATAAAATGCATCCTTGTAGCGTTAACATAAATGAAATTAATAAAAAAAAATCAATCAATTGAAAATAACCTTGTTCTTTCCGATATATAAAAATAAAGATTTAATATTAGTGTTATTAAATAAGAGAAAACCCAATGACCTTAAAAGCGATCGAGAAAGTGAGATTATCTAATAACATCAAAATCATGTTTGTTTTCTTCTGTGTTTATTTTATTTATATATGTATTAACGTTTCACGTAACCATAATACAAATGAAACTAACGTTAAGAAAAACATTATGATTTAAGTGTATAGAATTTATAATTATTAAAATAATTCGTAATTAACTGAATATATATTTCAAATAAAAAAATACAATTAAAATAAAAAATCGATAAATAATAAATAATTTTTGTTCTTTTTTCGATTATTATTATTATTATATATTTTGTTTTTTTTTTAAATGAATTAATATATCCAATTTTAATAGTTGAATTAATATATAAAAGGTATATAATTTATTCAAGATAGATAGGTTGTCTATTTAATGAAGAGAGAGGGTTGCCTATTGCTCATGTACCTTCTAATCGAACACCTGTCTAAAGTCCAACCCCACTTTAAAAAGGAATTTTGTAAATAAAACCACATATTGATATTTGTTATTGTAAATTTATTCAAAAAATACAAAAAATATACATACAAAAAAATATAAATATATACAATTGCAGAAATAGCAATCGAAACGTTGTGTATATTTTTTTGTATTTTTTGAATTATTTTACAATAACAAATATCAATATATGGTTTTATTTACAAAATTCCCTTATAAATAAAAACAACCACCAAAGCTTTAATAATTTAATATCCAACCCCACTCTTGAACACTTAACTACAGTGAGGTTATAAATTTAACTTAGAAAAAAACTATGGACGACATTGATTAATTTATTAATATTAATTATTCTAATCTTTTTTTTATACTATAAATATATCTATAATTTAATAAATCATAGATATATTTATAAGGGTTATATTGAGGTCATTATAAAAACTATTATTTATTTCAGAGGTGGTTATACTTTATAAACTAAGATTATATAGGCGTAAAATAAATAAATGATAAAATTAAAATTTTAATATTATCTTATATTATAATTCCAAATTCTATAAAATATACATATAATTAATAAAAAAAATTTGATAACGGAATACATTAAAAAGAATATTTCGATATTATTTATTTAGTTGTATTAATAAAAAAAAATAACGAGTATTTGTTTAAATTTGTTGAAACAAAAGCAAGAAACAAAGCCTATTTGATACAAGCGACTGTTAATAAACCTATAGAGCAGGGGTGGGCAACCCGCGGCCCGTGGGCCAACTGTGGCCCGTGTGCACATAAAGTGCGGCCCGCGAACATATTTAAAATTTATATGGTGGCCGGCCCTTATTCAAATGTTTTAATGATCTTTATCATAATATTGAGTTATTTCTAATGACATTCATTACTAAAGTAAATAACATACCAAAAACATAATTTTTGTCAATTGAGGTTATTTTATAATACATTGTCTTCATCGTTTTCTGAAAACATAATTTTCATTTACTTACAAAACCAATGTTAATGGCCCGCTTAAGTTTGGTTGTTTTCAATTGTGGCCCGCATTATAAAAATGTTGCCCATCCCTGCTATAGAGTATAGTAAATTCAATTGGTAAATAGTTTAGCATTAGTTACGATTAGGAATATTTAAAATTATCTCATTAAAAATAAAATTTGATAAAATGGTTAAATATAAATTTTGTAATTTAAAATATTTTTTGATAAAAAATTTATTTATAAAAATCTGTTGCTGAGATCGTTAATGTGTCAATAAATATTGATTAATTAACAATTAGCATAAATTTTTTGTTAATTCATATGATTATGTAAAAAAAGTTAATAAAGAAAAAAAAAAGAACAAAAAATATAAAGGTCGATTGAATACAATCTATAGAAAGTGAATCACGGGGTTAATAGATATACAAGAGCAGTTAGCAATTGACAAATAGTGAATTCACTTTTTGGATGGCGAGTAAAATCAAACTGGAATTCATGTTTTTTTTATTTTTATTTATAAATATTCACCTTTTATCTTGTTATATACATGAATATTATTTGTGAATAGAATTCAATACAAAGGACAGTTGAAAAATAGGAATTAAGGGAATAAAAATGGAAAATTCTGTAAAAAAAAAATCTTCAATATTTTTAATCTCTCTCTGGCTATTTTATTTATTTATTATCATTTTTTTTATTTTATTTTATTTTGTTTTATTTTTTAAAGTAAAATCTTTTAACGGATGATCAATTTGTTATTTAAAAAATCATCAAAGCATAAAATAAATAATTTTAAGTTTATATCTGTATTGTGTTTTTATTAATTGTTTACTTATTCTCTTTGATTCTGCAATATTTTTGAATTTTTTAATTGTCTAATCAACCTCACATATAAGGGTTAAATTATATTGTCTCTATAGTGTTCACTTACACTCAAAAATAATAAATGCCAAAGGATTTGAGATTTATTCTTTGAAGAAGAATATGTAATTTGTTTTTTAAATATGAAATTGTTTAAATCAATATAAAATAAGTTGACCTGTGGCCAGGTCCGAACCGACCGACGGTTTGAAATAAATTAATTTCCAGCTACAGAAACAATTTCAAATAATTTTAATATATCTATTAATGTAATAAAAAACAGATATGGATACATCTATATATATAAAGGAGACTGTTTGTATGTATGTATGTATGTAATTCGTTTACTTTTTTGCTGTCATAGTTTAATATGTTAAAATGTAAGTTATTTACATTTTAACATAAAATAGAAAATATATTATTTAAGGATTAAAGAATAAAAATAGAAAGTAAATTAGTGAATATTTTAAAAATTAGACAATTTGTGGAAATTGAAATAACTAAGAAATGAGAGGTGGAGGGGATGAGGAGAGAGGTGAGAGTGTGTGTGAGCGGGAGAGAGAGAGATTTAAAGTTTATATATAGTTCTCCGTGTTGTTCATTCAAGAGCCAGGCGTGGCCCACTGACTGGCGGACTCATTTTACACAATGTATATAACTAGCAATCAAAGAATTATAAATTTTAACTTTTTATTTTAAATTCTAATATTCAAATATCATTTCAATTAAATAATTTATTCTAAAAGTTCTCATTTTAATTAATATAATAAAATATTTAAATCATATTTAACTTAAATTATTTTGTATTTATTCTTTCCATATTTGAATAGGTACTTCTTTTATTTTAAGGGAGGGAATTAACTATGATCTAAAAAAATTAATAAATGAACTTAATAATAAAAAATCAAATAAATCCATTAATTTAAATTAATACTATTAATGAATGTATATATTGTTAATTTATCTTTAGTTTTATCAATACTTTTATACCGTTAATTTTTATAAATTAATTTTTATAAATTGTCTCAAGTCTCTAACTTTGCATTTTCTCTAATTTTATTATAATTAAAAATATTCAATAAAAATCAAACAATGAAATTAAAATATCAAAATGAAATGATCAAGAAATATTATACTCTATTATAACATATACAATACTTATAAACTATAGGCGGAGGAAATATTAGACGATATCATTGAGGGTTCATGCCAAATCGATCAACATTAATTAAGATATTTTCATTATGACAGATATTAAAAAAACCGCGAATTCAATATCTCTGTTCACTAATTATTTGTAGACTTTAGTAAAACCTACGCATGACTCAATAGATCCGGATAAACTTTTTCAAATTTTGATCTTAAAATTTATCTTGAAGGTAGTAAAGAAAGAGTAAGATGCGGAAATCAATTGTAAAATATTAGGTGACCCAGACGACTTAAATATAATAGGAGATTCGGCAATTGCAATTACAGATAGCGAGGAAAAATTAATCGAGGTAGGAAAAGAGATGAGATTTGAAATTAATAATGATAAATAAATATATTTAGAAACAAACAGGAGCAGTATTAACATACAAAATGTAGAATTTGAATATGTAGAAAAATTGAATGTAATCACGAAGGATAATAATATTTGAGAAGAATTTAAATCGAAGTTGCAATCGGAAAACGCCTGTTATCATGCAGTAAAGAGGCTTATCTCATCAAAATTATTATAAAAGGGAATGAAAATTAAAATATATAAAACAATTATTTTGTCTGTTGTATTATATGAGTGTTAGACATGGTCTATGATCTTTGGAGATGAGAGTGGATTCAGAGAATAGGATTCTCCCCAGCATTTATGGGCCAAAGAAAGATGAGTACATCAGGGAATGACGTACGAGAGATGGAACAGAGGCTCAGGATAAGGACACTTGGAGAAATGTGGTTGTAGCTGCCAAGAACTTTCGAGTACCGTTGAGCCACGCATGGTCTATGACCCTGGGAGATGAGAGTAGATTCAGATTATTCTTTCCAGCATTTATTGGCCAAAGAAAGATGAGGTCACCGGGGACACTTGGAGAAATGTGGTTGTAGCTGCCAAGAACTTTCGAGTAGATAGATATAACATATTCAATAATAATATATATAATTAATTTACTAAATAAATTAAAATATATTTTAAATAATCACACAATAAAAAATGAATGTTTTATGTTATACATTGTTTGAAACAAAATGGATGAAAACCTTTTACTACTTTCAACCAAATACTATGTACCACTCGGGGGTACAGGGGGCGGAGCCCCCGTCTAGATGTGAAGAGCGACGAAGGAGCTCTGAGCAGCTAGTAAATAATAAATATAAACATTTTTAATTTTATTTTATTTATAATATATATGCAAGACCAGGCTGTGAGGTCATGAATGGCTGGATGACGTCATATAATTTTAAATCAAGAAAAAACTAATAAATATGATTTTTCTTGAGGATAAAACCAATACAAAGTGCATGATTCGTGGTGATATATAAAAAAATCTCCTTTGGTGTGAAAATAACCCTTTCCTTCCTATCGTCGATCGCTAATACTACCACTTCCGGTTTCCGGAATTGCACCAAAAGTTGATCAATTCATCCCACTGATGCATTAAGTAAATATACCAAATTTCATCAAAATCGGTTGAGCCGTTCAGGCTGTACACATCTATACGGACGGACGGACAGACGGACGGACAGACATCATGCTAAAAATACTTTTTTCTGTTTAGAAAATGCATGATTCGTGGAGATATGTAAAAATCTCCACATGTGTGAAAACAATACCTCCCTTACTATCGTCGGTCGGTAAAAATCAACTCATAAACAATTTAAACAGAGTAAATTATTTTTATCGTTAATTATTAAATTATGGCATCTGTATAGTTGTTGGTTATCAATTAAATAAAATAATCTCACAAAAAACTTTATTTTAATGTTATTAGATAATTAACCTTTCTCAAGCTCTTTTAATGACATTCGATTTTCTCTTATTTAATTACACAAATATTAAATCATTATTTTTTATTTATTTATTTATTTTTTTGTACCTCGCAAGAAACAAGGTTATTTCCAATTGTTTCACTTTTTTATTTTATTAAATTCATAGATTAAAAAAAATGAAAAAAAGAAAATTATAACTCATGGTAAAGCATAAATAATGAATGTAATTCAAATTTAACATCGTAAAAAAATAATCTCTCCTATTGATGAAGGATATTTGATTGTTTAATATGATGATACTATTAATGAAAAAAAAAAACTCCTGATTTCAACTCCCAATTTAGCCCCTTGTCATTTTATATTTTTAAAAAATAAAAATATTCATTAAGGGCCATTTAGAAATAACTGGTGCATTTTAAATATCAAACGTAGTTATATAAAATTGAATGAACTTGAGATATTTTATAAAATAATAATAATAATAATCACTTTATTAATAATAAATTATAAAAATAAATTTGAATTTGATACTAAGGTTGAAAAACTGTTTTATTCATTCAATTTGGTCATTAAATCAAATTTCTATGTTTGAATTCAAGTGTCGAACCCCTATCACTGAAGAGGAAGAGAAGGGTAAAGGGAAAAGGTGTGAGGGCAAAGGTCTTTGTAATGGACCACTCGGATCGTAAATCCATCTTAATGATTTTGCTTTGCAGAGACCCGAAACGTGGGCTTCCCACAAGTAAATTCAAATCCCTTTCAGTGGTTTTTATTCTAGTGGTGTGTGTGCAAGCTACCTTTACTCTTTCACCTCTACATACCATCCACCTACACTCTAGACAGATTTATATAGGGTGCTTTGAACAAACAAACCCGGTGGAAATAGGAGATGTACGACCACTTGGAATTGTTTGGTTATCCTCTTATTTGTTGACATCATTGACATGTGGCTGTTTTTTGTTCCACGAAATTAAATGTGGATTGTTACACTGTCAAAATGGATGAGTCCATGGAGATAGACAACTTGGAAATGATTCGAGATAAATTGAATTTGATTTAATGATAAAATTCTTGAGAGTTGTATATCATTTTTCCCGTTTCGAGGCGAGATAATAAAATATAATAGAAGATTAGCAAAATTTAATCTGAAAAATATTTATTGGTTTTCAAGAATTTTAACAAATAAGATCTATAATTTTAACATTTGCTTAAGTGTATGTGGGTGTTAGTATACATTTAAAGGAAGTATACATTTTATTATTTATATTTTTCTAAACTTGGTAAAATTTAAACACTCGACCTCAAGTCATAGAGATCAGTAATAAAGGGTGTTTCTTTTAGAGGTATAGAACTTTAAATTGCAATAAAACAACGATGGATTATTCGATTGACATGAATTTTATTTATACGAAAGATAATCTTGTGGCATTACATTTTATATAGGATTTCTGGAATAGGACCGCCACGGCTCTGGCTCGGATGTAGTCTAATCTGGACGTCCAATTTTCGATAACTTTTTCCAACATTTGTGGCCGTATATCGGCAATGACACGGCGAATGTAGTCTTCCAAATGGTCAAGCGTTTGTGGCTTATCCGCATAGACCAATGACTTTACATAGCCCCACAGAAAGTAGTCTAGCGGTGTTAAATCACAAAATCTTGGAGGCCAATTCACAGGTCCAAAACGTGAAATTAGGCGGTCACCAAACGTGTCTTTCAATAAATCGATTGTGGCACGAGCTGTGTGACATGTTGCGCCGACTTGTTGGAACTACAGCTCCTGGACATCATGGTTGTTCAATTCAGGAATGAAAAAGTTAGTAATCATGGCTCTATACCGATCACCATTGACTATTCGGGTCTTCGTCAATGCTACGCTCTACAGTAGCAATAGCTTCTTCTGTACGCACCGTACGGCGTCTCTGGGGATGCGAGTTATCAATAAGAGTAAACGTGGTGCAAAAACGTTCCATGGTTAATCGAATTAACTGCTCTGATGGACGATTTTGTCGACGATAAAATGAACGTAGTGCAAGATACGTATTCCGCACCGAACCATTATTTTCGAAATAAAATTGCACTATTTGCAAGGGTTGTTCAGGCTTGAGTCTATTCATGTTGAATTGCCAAACCAAACTGAGAATAAATCACTTGACAGCTGTTAAATCGGTCGTCAATTGAATAGTAATGCCAACTTAAAGTTCTATACCTCGAAAATAAACACCCTTTATATCACTTGATCCACGATTGAATTTATGTAAAACTGATGAAATTATTATCTAACATATAATAAAATATTAAACACTAAAGTATTTTGCTAAAATCAAAAATAAATAAATAAATGTAGTTAATGAAAAGACGGTTGCTCTACGTTGCTTGTTGAAATCTCTTTGAGATGAATAAAATTCATTGGGAGTAATTAATAATGGACAATAATCGTAGGCACAAATAGCACTTGCAGCTGGTGTGCCTTTACCCTAATAATAATAATAACAGACACTATATACTATTATTTTATAATACTGTTAGTTTATATCTCAATAAAAATAAAAATAAATGATTAGATAGAATTGTTAAGATTACATAGACCTTAACAACTGTAGATTTTTATTGAATCTCTTAAAAAAATTAAATGGGAGTATTTTAAAAAGGGGAAGAATTACATCTACATATTACATATTTTCATAATTTAAGAAATTATAAAAAAAATTTATATTTTGAATAAAATAAAATGTACATATTCTATGCATGAATGTGGACCGAATGAATTCGAATGTTCTTGGCCTCAACAACATTCCTATACTCCGACTAAAACCTATTTTCTCCAAATTTATTTAGAAGTTATATATAAAATAAACTATTTGTATGTATTAAAGCAGAGCGTTTGGAATTGTTCATTTTATTTATTTTTATATTTTTTATTTGTCCTCTAGATAAAATATTTGTATAGTTTCATTAACAGTTGTGTTCGGGTATTTGGAATTTCATCGGGATCTTAAAAAATCCCATACATCAATTGAAACCAAATAAAAACTATATAGGTGTATATAATTAAAAAGTTAAATCTTTATTAAATCTAATTTTATTATATTTTATTCTATAATATGTATTTATACACCTTTCCATTTAAAAATTAATTTTAATTAATTTTAAAACAATTAATTTAAAGATAAACTGATTGAAATGATATTTTAACTAGATTTTGTTTTTAATAATTTTTTTTATGTGCGATAACATTTGTCAGTTCACCTGATTTGATTTAAAAATGAACAAAACATTTTTTTTTTTTTAATAATGATTAAATAACATGGTAGATAGTCGGAAATAATTATATTTATACATATTTATTACTCAATTATTTTATTTCCAATATTTTCAGGCTCTTTTAAAATTTAATATCTTAGAGCTTAAAGAAGATAAAGTATAATGAAAATAGGTTTCAAATTAGTTAAAGATTAGCTTTAAGAAAAAATTGGAATAGAGGAATGGAATTTTGGCAAAGGATTTGTATACTTTTTATTAATTTTATTTTAGTGATTCAACGATATAGAATAATTTGTGCATAAGAAGAAGCATTTCAAATGTTAAAAAATGGCATCATAATAGCGGTTATTAAGGTGCCACTATTTGTCATTTTATGTTTTATGTGTTCATAGAAACGAAACAGAAATATATAAATTTATTTTTTATGTATTATATGGGTGTGAGGCATGGTCTATGACCTTAGGTGACGAGAGTAGATTTAGAGTATTTGAGAATACGATTCTGCGAAGCATTTATGGGCCAAAGAAAGATGAGGTCACTGGGGAATGGCGATGATTGCATGACCTCTATGCATCTCCAGATATAGTTAGAATTATATAATCGAGAAGGCTACGTTGGGCAGGACACGTGGCTAGAATGGGAGAAGATAGAATGGCAAAAAATATATTGGTAGGGAGACCGAGTGGGAAACGTCCAGTTGGAAGTCCAAGGACACGGTGGGTGGATAATGTGGAAAAGGATGTGAGAGAGATGGGAGAGGATAGGGACTGGAAGGTTGTGGCTCAGGATAGGAATACTTGGAGGGGTGTGGTTGCTGCAGCCAAGAACTTTCGAGTTCCGTAGAGTCACAAAGATAGAATATTTTTTAAAAACGGGACGTTGAGACAGTCAAAGATTTTCTCATTCATCCAACTTATTTATGTTTTTATTATATATATATATATATAATAAACATATGTAATAAAAAAATATTTAAAACATTTATATATTATTATTTGTCTTTAATTTAATTAAAATTTTACTTTATAATTAAGTAATTGATTTTATTTTTCATTTGATAATATATACGACTAAAAAGTTATTTAAAAAAATATAAATAAAAAAAAAAATTTAAACATATATAATTCTATTACTGTAATGAAATGGAATTATATGAATAAATAATTAAAAACAAGAATATTAATTACCGTAAGTAGAGTTATATCTTCATCATCTCGAAATTACATTACGAAGTGACAATAATTGCGATAACTCACCTGAAATCAAAAAAAAAAAAATTAGAATTACAGTTAGAAAAATACTAATAATTACTTATATAATAATTGAATTTTATTAATAATAAGATGAAATAATTATTTAATTATATTCATATTTAAAACTTGGACCAAACAAAAGTTCGACATTGGCGGGCCGCAGATAAAAGAAATAATTTAATAAATTATTAAACTTTAAATATTTAATGGACAATTCAAATAATACATGTCTCTTTCAAGGTGACAAAAAATCGTTTCATTATTGTAGTGATAATTATAATATATTTTTAACTTGACAGTAATTTTTTTTTTTTTTTTGCTTTTTCGGAATAAATCTCCATTTAGTCAGCTTTCTCAGATTTGTTTATTATTTTTATTTTTTATTTATATTATATTATACTCGGCGAGATTTGAACCCTCGAACTCGAGTCGGCGGACCGGTCACTATAACCTCACGGCTAAGCTCCCGGTCTGAGAGTAATTAAGTGGCCCAGAAAATGTCTAACATAACAATAAAATGATTTTGTTCTCTCTTGTGCTTAGCAAACCGCACAAATTTGGGTTGCTCACACCTGCCTTAGCAAAACATATTATGTTTTTTCTTGTAAATATTAATATTAATATGATTAATTTATATTATGTTTCCCTTATTCTTTTGGAACTTTTTTGTTTGTAAAGAAAATAATGAATCTACAATTTAATATGATCTTAAATCTTAAATTTATATGTTTACGATAAGGGTTAATTATTAATTTCATGAAGTTGCCTCTATTTGAGTAAACCTCTCTCTCCTCTTTTCTTGTATAATTAAATTATTATTTGTAAATTGTCCTATAAAGAGACTCATTAGAAGTCTCTCGAGCCTCTCATAGAAGTTTAGCTGAATGTATCCCTTTTATAAATGAAATAATTAGAAAATAATCCCAATTAAACTAAAAATAATTTTAGTCATATTAATTAAAAATATTTTTTTGCATGTATTTTTTAAATTTATTAGAAATATTACATAGTAAGTTTGAATAAAAATTTAAGTTGAATGGAACATAATATTCATATTATGCATATATATTCCATATGTTTATTTCAAAACTGGTAAGTATAATTTAATTAGTGGTTATTGCGGACCATGAACTTTCGAGTGCAGTTGAGTCACATAGATAGATATAACATATATAATAATAATATATATAATTAATTTACTTATTAAATTTTAATATATTTTAATTAAGGTCACAAAAAGAAATGAATGTTTTATGAAAAATACTGATTGAAACAAAATGGATGAAAACCTTTTACTACTTTCAACCAAATACTATGTACCACTCGGGGGTACAGGGGCAGAGCCCCCGTCTAGGCGTGAAGAGCGCAGAAAGCGCTCTGAGCAGCTAGTCTATACTCGTATATAAGTTTTAGATAAATACTATATATTTATCATTTAAGTTGAAATACTCGTATATGGTAAATATTTGATTATATTAGTATGAACAAATATAGACTTGTCTCTCTACATTCTATTTCCTAAACCTATAAACTTAGGTAGTTATTCAAAAAATACACTAAAATAGCAAATATTAGCGCATTCATTATTTAAATATCAAATTCATTCATAAAACAATGTTTATTTTTTAATTTCATCAATTCATTTTAAAAAGGGTATTTCAATAAGCATATTGATATTGATGATATATATATATATATATTTGATTACCTAAATTACAAATTCAATTTTCTATATGTATAATCTTCGTAATTTGTAATTTGTGATTTATACACAATATCCATAAGGACGCAAGATTTCACAAAAAAAAAAACAAAAAGAATAAATCAAATAAAAAAATAGAAGTTTCATTTAATAAATTTAAAGAATATATTAAAATTAACAAAAATATTTCCTCATAAATTTGATTAATTATTTTGTTCAAGTCATAAAATTATTTAATATTTATTTTCATATCTATAAGTTTTATTCAATAAATGTTTTTTATTCCTATGCACGAAATAAAAATAATGAAGGTAATTTTTCCAGTATAATTATAACAAAAAAAAATAAAATAAAATAAAAAAAAGTATTTAAATTTAAATTTACAAAATTAATAAGATAATAAACTTTAAACTTAAAATATTTTAATATTATATATGATAAATTAAATATATATGAAAAATATATATATAAAAAAAAAAATTAAAATTGAAAGTGAGATAAGTAAAAGTAGTGTAAATGTTGTAATGAGGGCTTTTATAAAATAATAATAATGAATCTTATGAAGCTTCAGGAATATTTCTCCATATTATCCCCATTATTGTTTAATTAGGTGCAGCGTTGATCTTGAAAGACAGCAATGGTTTGATTTTTTTTATTACTTTTTCAACCCCCTTCTTTCTATTACGAGAGAAAAAAACATCAGAGATATACAATTTATGAAATCAAAATGATTTCAAAAGAATCTTTGCTTATTTCATTTTTTTTTTTCTCTCTCCCTTTTGGAAACTAATATTTTGTTATTTATCAAGTGTTTTTACAAGCTTCGTTTTTCACCCCCTTTGCCTTCTCTCTCTATTGGTATTATGTTATTGAAACCATTCTTAAGAAGAAGAAACATAATCCAATATTTTTCCCTCTCCACGCACACTTATCTAAAAGTAAACACAATTTGCATAACAAAAGCTTTCTCTAAGAAATCTAACGCCTCTCATCGACATGGAATAAACTGGAAGTAGGAGAGGTGCTAGGAGGGTAGAGGGGTGGTAGACGTGCAATCGAAAAGACATCAAACGCTCTTGTTTAAATTTCCTCTCAACTCAAAACTATTTTCAATTTTTAAATAAAAATTTTACTAAATATATTGTTATTATGCTTGAATTATTTTTGGGATCATATCATATGTATCTGCTTTTATACTTTGATAATAATACATTCACTTTTCTGTATCAATGTTTTTTTTTGGTGGAAATGTTATTATCTCCTCTTATATACGACCATATATATATATATAATGTTTATTTTTTGAATTAAATGTTTTTTTTTACTTTATACATATTGCATATATATTTAATTGTGTATTTTGGGTATCAGGTTAATATTAATTAAATATTATTTTTTATTTTATATATATATATATATATATATAAATAAATAATTTGTAAATACGAGCGAAGGTCAATAAATGCATGACTTTTTAATAAAACATAGGTTTTTGGATAACAAATTATTTTATTTTTCAACGTAGTCTTCTTTAAGCTCTTCTATACTTCGTCCAACGTTTCTCCAATTTTTTATCCCTTCCAAAAAATAAGATTTATCGAGGAAATCTTTGGTGCCGATACCTACTATTTTGATTGCTGTTTGGTCTCTGGTTTGTTGGGGTGTATTTACATTTCATCCACGTTTGAGAAAAGGGGCAAAAACTTGGTTTAAGTGAAGTTTTTTTTTCACAAATAAAAATGCTTAATGAGCTCAGGAAATTCACTTTTTCCATTATTTTCTCAAATCACAAGGTAGCCTGCTATTAATGGATGTCAAACAAAAACTAAAAGACCCAGTTGGTCAAATTTCGACAGGACTCAGCTAATAGTTGCCTGCTGATAGGTGTGGTGTTGCCATTTCATTGAAGAGACGAGAAATTAAAAAAGTCATGGACTTATTGAACTGCCCTCGTACACTAATGAGTCAGAATATCCGGCTGACACAGAAAGTTATTTGTTTTTCAAATTTTATCTGAATTTAGTGTATTATTTTAAAATACAATAAAATAGATTTTTTCAAAAACTTGGTTATTAACATTATACTGTCTATTTGATTTTAAGTAATAAATGACTCAATATTACTAAAAAAATCACTCATATTTGCATTGATTCTTTGTGTATGATTAAAAGGGTAAAAAAGGTAAAAAAAGCTTGACAGATAGTTCATATAAAAATCAAAATTAAAGGACTCCCTCGTAGGATGAATTTCAAAATAGAATTTCATATTACTCGCAATTATATTAAAATATTTGAAATAGAAATAGTAATTTTATCTAGATATTTTTATTAACATTCAAAAGAATTAATACTAATAATAAAATATAAAAGTAAATAAAATCCCCTCAAAAAGTACAATCACATTTAAACTATAATAAACTAAATATAAACATACACACAAATAAAGAATATATATATACAAATTCAGAGAAAGATAGAAAAAAACCTACGATAATGTCAGATTACATCACAAAAGAGCCTTGACTCGTAAGGGTAAGAATAATCTCAGTCGTATTGTAGCGAATCAATTTATTAATAAATCAATATGTAATTAATTCGTCCTAAATATCAAATGGAAATTTATTAGTCATAGAATTTTACTTACTAGTAATATAAGAATACTATAAAAAGCGTTAGTGATTTTGTAACCGCTTTAATGCGATATTGGCAATTGACATTTAAGTTCCTTTCTCTGTAATGGCTTTTCCTAATAATTATTCATATGTTTAAGCACACAAAATGTTTTAATAAAAATAAATACCCTATAACACACATATGTACTGTAAAATATGGAGAATAATTGTAGAACATAGTCAATTGGATCCCTAGAACCTAAACCAACTAATATCAAATTAGAATATTAGATAAAACAACTTTTATTCAATGAGTTTATCTAAACATCAAAATCAATTAGAACCATATACATTTTTTTCATGCCATTAAAAGAAAAAATCAAGAATCACTACTTTGTTAAATGTTATTTGATTTAGAATATTTTATGTTTGTATATGCTTATTTTAACTTTGAGGAAAAACAGGATGAAATGATTTGAGTTATAAAATTATAATACCTATGTCAATAATTAGACTGTCTCTATTATGCTTCTTAAATTTATAAATTAAATTTATAATTATATTTGTTAACTATGTTTTTTACATGTTACAGTGGTAAAATCTTATGATTTGTTGTTTTTTTATTAGAAATGATTATATTAAAATTAATATGAAATTATATATTCTTATAATTTTAATATTAAAGATTATTTTAAAATATATATCTATATGACTCAAATTTATTGAAATTGTTTTAAAGAGATTTAATTTCCACTGTATAATTTTGTTCAAAATTGAATGAAATTAAGGATAATATTAATTAATACACGAGGGTGATCTGAAAAGTTTCCGTCCTGACTAAGAAAAACGATGTTTTTCAATTTTTTTTTTATGTTTTATTTTTCAAAATTCAAGATAGCTGAGACCTGTACGATGTCAGCTGAGCGTGTGCGAAATATTTTGCAAAACCATATGAATATGGAAAGCTGTGTGCAACGTGGGTGTCGCATTTCCTAACGTTAGACCAAATTTTGATTCGAAAAACCATTTCTATCGAAAATTTGGCGCTGTAGGCGTAATCCAAACGAATTTTTGCGTCGATTCATAACTGTTGATGAGACTTAAATTAAATTAAATCAAATTTAAATCAAATTAAATTAATTAGAACACCGTTATGAGAAATGTATCAGTGTTGATGGAGATTATGTTGAAAAATATAGCAAAAAAAAAATTTAAAAACTTCGGTTTTCTTGGCCAGGTCGGAAACTTTTCAGCCACCCTCGTAATATGAGTAAGTATAATGAATAAATTTCAATTTATGATATATACCTATAATAAGTTAAAATAAGGTTTTAAGTATAATAATTATATTTTTATTTTTTAAAACGAATTTAGTTATGACTACTATCTTTTCATTCATTCTTTTTTTGAAAAAATAATACGATCTCACGTATAATTTCTCTATGAATCATTCTCTGGTACTGAAAAATAACGATAAGGAAGCGAAGGCCAAACAAAACCAGCTTTTCTTTAAAAATAAAGTAATGCAATTATATAAAAATATTACAGTATGTTTAATTAAAAAACACCTTCAAAAAAAATATGATAATAAACTAATATTTTATACAATTAATGAACTGAAATAAATAAATAAATAATTACACTTAAAAATAATAAGATAAATATAGATTAAGTTGTAATTCGGGAAAAAATATTCATTTTTTTTTTGTGATTATATCAATCTTTATTGGAATATTATTTTTTATAAGAACAAAAAGTTCGTCATATAAATTCGATAAGGATGTACTTATGAATGGATATCACTTGCTTTTTAAAAAAATTAAATTTTTAAAAATTCTATTTGGATGATTATAAAACATCCAACTATACAAAAAAGTTAATAGACCAACTTTCTAACTCCTCAAGAACATTATCAAAAGGGCAGTTGAAATCCAATTATGATATTAACTATAAAAAATAGTTTCGTCATTAATTATTAAAGTGACGTAACACTATTATAACTACAATAAAACTATTTGTGAAACAAATATAATTATTATTTAGAAGAATTAAATTTATAATTTACTTTTTAAAATAGAAATTAATAATTTGTAAATTTTAAAATTTTTAAATTTAATATTCGTAATAAAAGTTTTTTGTTCGTAATAGAATTAAATTAATCTTAACTGGTTATCGTTATATTAATTAATAAAACATATAAAAAATAAATTTACAAGGAAATATGGACAAATTAAAATTCTCTATTTTATTCATTAAAAAAATATTTTTAAAGTTTTTACTTTAACTTTTTTTTTTTGTTCTTGTTAATGAGTTGAATTTTTAATATGTTTGAGTAGAAATTTAGTTTTTGTAATGATATCGATACAAGAATATAATAAATAAGTCTCTATCCATTCCTGCTTATGATATGCTCGTGATATAATTTATTTTATTATATTTACATGTATATATGGTTAAAGGAATGACATTGAAGAGAAGAATAAAGATCTTTGAAATATCCACCATTTGATAAGATAGTCCTACTTGGAAAGAATGCAAAAAATAGAAAGTGAACCTCACGGAATGCCAATACCAAATGAGTACTTTTGACAACCTTGACGAGGAGATATTTAAACAAAAAAGGTACAGGAATGGAGTTTTTATATTATTATAAACTAAAAATTGAAAATCACATAAAAAAAAATGAATAAAGATCAAGACCAAAAATATAATTGGATATGATTGAAAAAACAACAGGTCTTGCTGAGAGGGAAGAGAAAAAAAATCTACAAATTGCTTGATTTTTTTGTTTTGTTTTGTGGCTAATTATATAAGAAGCAAGTAGAACAGTCATCAATGAATGAGATTTCTTATATATATATATATATATATATATGTACTTATAAGAAGCTTAGTTTAAATTTAATAATATTCTAAAGGAAGAATTCCGAACTAATGAATGGGAGTTGTTCCTCAATACAAAGGAGATGGAACCTCACCATTCACTTCCTTAATAAAAAGACAAATTATTAAACTGATACTTGATTGATGTATTCAATTATAAAATTTTTTTAATTAATTAAGTATATATGTTAACATAAAATTTCGATTCTATTGTTAAGGTTAACTTAGCCAATTCATTCGAAAAAAACTATACTAATATATAAACTTCAAGCACAATTAATGATAAATTAATAATAATATCTTTTCACCGATGAAAGATGTAAAAATATTTCTGATAGGTTAGTGGTAAAAACTACTGATGTTAATGAAAGTTCAACACTTAACAAGTTCAGAAAAATTAGCTGGAGTGTCTCCACTCGACTATCTCGCGAATTTGAATTGGATTAAATAACATAATAATATTATATTATAATTAAATTAAATTTAATTAATTATAAATTATAAATAATAATTATTAAACCAGCGCATGTTTGGCTTTTTGTTGATGGCACCATGTCACGTGTAGGTGCGTGAGATATGTAGTGTTAAAAAAATTAATTCTGGTAATTTCACCTAATCAATCAAGCTGAAATTCTATATATAGCAGTTTTATACAATTATTAATCATGTGAAAAATTATCAAACATATATTTTTACGGTCACTTTAGAGGAAAAAAAATCAAAACGTTGTAAGTAATGACCCTCTTCCGGTTGAGCTACATTTCTCAAATGTTGATAGAAAACTACGAATTTTGAATAATGCTTATGTACCAAATTTCATCATTCTAGTTCAAGCCTTTTTTGCGTAATCTTGGTTAAACATATATATATACATACACACACAGAGAGACATTTTTCTCAACCTTAGTGAAAATGATTCAGGAACCTTCAAAACGTATAAAACCATCAAAATCTCAACATCGAAAATTTTCGTGATCGTAATACTATCTCCTACGAGATAGTAATAAAAATATAATATTTAATGTGATGGAATAAAAATAAAGGAACAAACTGGTGTAGGTTTAAGAGACCCTAGAATAAACAAAAGAAACCAAAAAATAAACACATTTATACATGTAATAATGATATTATTATAATTAAGGAATAATGACTAAAGATATCGGTTGGTTTTTGAAAATTAAATAAAACTGAAAATAGAAATATTAATCTAGATATAAAAATTAATGCTCCTGTACATCTGTACCAGAACATTAATTAAGAAATTAATCAATCAAAATAATTTACATAAATAAATATTTTATAAATATTCAAGCGTAGCTGACTGTTATAGTGGTGAGGTGTCAAACATCAAATTTGCAAAAAATATAAAATACCTCTAACGGATAATAGAATTAAAAATAAAAAAATAAATAAATAGATGAAAATGAAAAAAGTTGAAATGGATTTAAAATCCAATAATATTTAAAAATATTTTAATATTTTTTTGTTATTTTATTCCCCAAATTACTTTTTATTTTATATTATATCATTGACATTAATAGACCTATATAAATTAAGAAAGAGAAAATTGCTCCATTTTATGAAACATACATCTTAGTAATAAATTGACATCATCTAAGTTCACCTCTTCAATGTTTATAAAAAAACATCTTTCGGTAGTTTGTATTTTAATTATTTAAATAAAAGAATAGTTTAAAAAAAATAAATATAATTTTATATTTTTATTTATTTATTATTTTTATTTTTTATCCTCAAGTTTCTAAAATACTTAATATTCTAGTATATTTAAAAAGACAAAAAAATTGATTGATTATCTTTTCTACGTCCCTTCCAAGACATGTCATCCATTTATCATTTTTTCTTTTACAAAAAAAAAAAGTAATTTTAATTGAACATTTATAAAAGATAATTTATAAGAATGAAAATATTTAAATAAAGTATTGCTAAATTAACTTAATTGAATTTGTTAAATGTAGTAAAACCATTTTATATAGATAATAAAATTCTGGTAAAATTACGAAAATTATATAAGAAATTTAGATTTAACAAATTTTTCTCCATCAACATTAAAAATTCCGATATGTATTCCCAAAACTATTAACTGGCCTACTGTAATATTTTCCAACAGATGAAAATAACATATCGTAGTAAAATGATTATTTTTTTATAAAAGAAATTTGACCTCTTCAAAAAACATCAGAAATTTATTTCTAATGAACTTGATTATACCGAAATAATAGTAGTGTAATTTTTTAGTTATAAATAATATTTAAAAAAATTATAATTTGATTAAAAATTTTACTATTTGAGTAATAATTGAAAAAATTGTTAGAAGAAAGCAAATTTTATATAATATGTATATAACAATTAATTTGAATTAATTTAATTAAATTTGATAAGATATATCCATATTTTTATTTTTTTTTTGATTTTGAAAAAATCTGTCCTGCTAAGGAAAACAAAATTTTAAATTATTTAAAATAATTTTAAAATAAATGAAAAATAACAAAGAAAAATGTTATTTAATTCACATTTCGTATTTTTCCAAATTAGCAATTTCTGAATATTTTGTGTATTTGGTATTTGGTATTTTAACCACTAAATTGGAATTCAATCTATTTGTTAACATTGATATTGTCAATCTGTCAATACTTTTACATATTAAAGTTACATTCCCAATAAATACTTTGAATTGAAAAGTGAATTAATACAAAAAATAATATTTATTTTTGTTTATGCTAATATGATCCAGGTAAATGACTTTTTAAATTGTTAAAACAAAATCTATAGAGAGCGAGAGAGAGAGAGAGAGAAAGGGAGAGAAGGAGAGAAGACTGAACGTGAAACCAGCCGTTCTTAACCTGTTGAATGGACAATAAATTTTAAAAACAAAAAAAATTAAATACTGATATAGGTGTACGTATCACTAAAGATATTGCTGAATAGAAAGTTAATCCAATATCCAATTTCAATGAAAAATTAATATTAGCAAAATTATTGTATTAATCATCTTTTTTTCTTTTTTCTTGTAGGCTCTTTTGTTCGATTTTTATAAAACTATAATCCTATTTTATCAAAAAAAAGAATTAAATAATTTGAAAAAAATATATATTCGATTGATTAGGGGTGGAATTATTATTATAAGTAATAATTTATTACATTAGAAAATGGAGAAGTAAATTAATTTAGAAGATTTTCAAGAAAAAGTAAAATTATTATTATCAATAATATATCACGTTTCAAATTGCTTCAATTTTTGAATTGTGATATTTTGAGCAAGAGTAAATAATATTGCTTTGATATATATAATTTGCATCTCCACAAAATTTATTTTGTAAAAATAACTCTAATGAAAGTCAACAAATAATGATTTTCGAAGTATATGGAACTATTAATTTCACTTTTGGACTATTTGTTTCTATATGTTTAAATGTCATAAAAATCTAGACTTCAACTAAAATAAAAAAAATATAAAATTAAATTAATAAATAATTTTAGAACTACAGACGTACTAAAAATAAAATAAATAATATAATCAAAAAGGATTTTATGTTGTATTAAATAAATATTTTATATACAATTTAATTCGACTTAAAATAATTAATAATAAAATTAAATAAAATTACTGGTATTTTATTGGAATGTCCGCACAAAACTTTTCGCTATATCCACAAATTGCAATTATTAGATAATGAATGTGATCGATTATTACATTTAATTATATAAATAATTAATATTTAAATAATTTTCAAAAAACTATTCAAAACCTAAATATATTTAATATTATATTTAATTATTTAATTATATTTAATTATTTACTTAAGAATATAGAGTTTATAGAGAGTGAAAAAATTAATTTATTATAAATTAATTTAATCTTCTTTCTCCCAATTTATCTAATTAAATAAAAAATGTATATGATAAAAAAAAATATTTATGCTTTTTTCTTTTCAAGATTATAATTCTAAAGTTTTGGTTTTGAAACTCTTGTTGTGAATTGTATTTATTATATTTATATAAAAAAAATGGAAAATTAATTGTTATTTAAGTAGATTATAATTATTATAATTTACATATAATATAATTGAAAAAAAAAAATTAAAATATTTTGATCAAGGTAATTTGCTTGATTAAAATATTCTATCACTTCAATTTAAATGAAATGAATATTTACAACGTACATATATATATATATTTAGTTAAATATAATAATAATGTCTAGTAAAATCTTTAATGACCAAGATTACATAAGATATTTAAAGAAATTATTTTCACAAAAACTAATGATTATTTTGTACAAAGCATTTTTTATTAAAAGACCTAATTTCATTAATCTGAGAATTATTTCTTATAATTAATAAAAAAATCATTTTTGAGAAATTAAAAAAAAAAATTAAAAATAAAACTTTATTAATAGTGAATAAAGGTTTTTTTTAGTGAAAAAAGATCGTTTCGATAAAATTAATCGAGAAACATAGAGTTAAAAAATAAAAAAGAAAAAGATCAAATTTTTTAGATAAAATAGTTTTCAAAGAAGAAACAATCTATTATGATGAGGAAAGTATGATTGAGATAATAAATTCACATGAATTCTAATATTATTTCGATTTATCAATTTTAAGAAAATTATTATGAAATTAGTATTCTGTTTATTTTAGAAAATTACAATTTCTTTAGAAATTTTTCATTTTAATATTATAATCATTATATTGCAGAAAGGAGATAGAAAAGGAGGAAAATTCAAGTTGGTCCACCAACTTCATAATTAGTAAATTTACCATATATCACCCAATTTATTTATATGTTAATGAATTTTGAGAAATTCGATCGATTGATTGAAATTTCGGCGTACTATAACCATTTAAGTTAAGGTCGAAGAGTTCACATTAAATTTATAAACAATAAAAATTTAAATATTTTTACATTTAATTTTCTCTACCTGGTAAAATATAAAAATATTTCATACTTTATATATACTATTTAAAACAACGAGATTTTGTAATTATTTACATTTATAATAAATTTTATAATAAATATTACATATAAATTTTTATTAAAACTAATCAACATTTTTAAGGTATTCAAATTGAAACATTTAATTAAGTTTAAAAATATTAATAAAATAAACATTGCATATCATATATTGATCATTCAAAACGTAATTTCAGTCCATTGTAATGATTTCTTTTTCATTTACTTTATTCTTTAGACCAGTATTGTTTAAAATGGTTCTATTATTAAATTTTAGATATTGATATAAATTATAGCATCTCATCAAATATATTTATATGTATATATATATATAAACTAATGTAAATTTTTAAGTTAAATTCAATCAAAATGAGAAAAAAAAATAGAAATATTAAATAAATAAATCAACCAAATTTCTTTAAATTTACAGAATTTTTTATACATTAAAATTTCAGAAGATAAAAAAAAATCGTTAAGAAAAGGGTTTCGTTTCATTCCCACTTGATCATCAATTTCCGGGGATTTTTTTTCTATAATGTGATAATTTTATGTTACAGATTGGAGATCTTATTTTCATTATCGAGTTATCTAAATATATTAGAGATTATTAAATAAATTAATTAAAAATAAAGGGAAATTTTGTTTAATTAATAATTTAGATTTTTATTATTTAAACAAATATTAAGATTATATATTTTATTTGTAAATTTAAACTAAGAAATAATTTTTTTTTGTTATTTAAATATTTTCATATGAAAATAACTCAAGATTTTTCAATAATCATATCTACCCTTCTATAATACATAAATATTTAATTATGTTTTTTGCTTGGATATATTATTAAAGAATAACTTCTTTTTATAGGCCTTTGAGACTTTATATGAAGAAAAATTAAATCAGGTAATTTTTTTCCTTTCGTTGAGAATTTTTTAGTCAGCAAAATTTATCCACTAATTAAGAAGAAATGCTTGGCGGAGTTAAACTCGAAAGAATTTTCATTTCCTTAGTATGAAGAAATTTTAGTTTACTCTCTGTAAATCAAGTTTTCATTTTTTCCAACTAGTAAAGAATTTATTAAAACAAATCTTCAAAGCCATTCGACAGAACAACAGTGATGAACAAGTTTAACTTTGTTTAAGTTGTATAATTAACATTTGTGTGGCTTTCTATACATTTTTTATTTCAATATTTCAACCATTATTATTATATATATTCACTTCAATAATAAATATATAATATATATATTTTTGAAAATAATATCTTTAAAAATTATTTATTTGATATGAAGTTTGAAAATGAAATATGTCTAGAAGAAAATATTAAATATAATATGATATGTATATTTTATTGTGGGAATACTCTAATCAAGTACTAAATATTATTTATTTCATAATTTTGGAATTTTGGAATTTATTTAAGAGATTTTAGTTTAATTTAATTGGTCTTGTATTTATATTTTTTTATTAATTTTATTTTATTAAATTATAGACTTGACAAGATTTGTTCACGTCAAGTTATATTGATTCCAGGACTACATTGTCAAGAAAATGCTTAAAAATATATATATATATAATATATAAGCATTTCTATTCTATTACCCATTTAGTCCATTTTCATATAATTCATTTGACATATATATTTATCTTTAATTATATTTTTTTATTTTATATATCTAAATATAGAATTATTTTTTAATCCCACGAAAATACATCCTTAAAATTTGTCTTCTTGGATATAAGAATATAATTTGAATTAATTATTAGACAAAAAATATATTTTAAAAATAAACAAATTTTAATTTCATATTATTATTATAAAATTTCATTTAATATTGACTTTTTAATTTTAAGTATAATAACAATTGTAAAAGATATTATTTCTGACATTTTCTGTGGAATTTCCATTTTGAATCAATATTTTATCTTTAATCAAACTTAAATAATTTTAGGTAAACGAAAATAAAATAATTATAATAATAATGTAAAATTGATAAAAAAAAGAGAGAATCAACTAAGAGATTGAAAAAATGTTTACATGAAAGCAATATATAATTTTTTTGTTTTTTTTAAATGAATTATGAAATATACTTGTTAAAACCTAATTAATATTATTATATATAAATATAATATATATTATTGAAATGCAAATAATTTTTATTAAAGCAATTTCAACTACATAGATTATAATGAAGTAATTTTTGTAATTATTATTATTACTACTATATTATTACTTAGATAAAATTGAAGTATGTCAATTCTGAAATTTGTTGCAAATTTAAAATTAATTTAATATAAAATTTGTATATATGAACTTCAATCATACCTAGAAAAATAATTGAATATATCAATTTATCTAAAAATTTTACGTATACATTGATAAATGATTTATTTAAATTCATTGAGAGGATATTTTTTATCAATGTTCTAAAAAGATTTTGTATGAAACTTTAATTATTTATGTTTATTTACAAATTAATAAATGAATATATTCTTTAAAAGAAAAAGAAAATAAATGGAGAAGGAAAAAACCTTCATTTTATTAAAATCAAAGGAGTTTAAAGGTTGAGAGAAGTATCTTATAATTTTTTTTTCCTTATTATTAACATTTTCAAATAAATATATTTATTAATAAATCGAAATGTTAAAACAAATTTATTTTTATAATTAAAAAAAACAGGTAAAAATGGAATTCGGAAAATGAGTGAGTTTTTAACACTTTATCTAAAAATCTATAAAATTCAATCTCATTCGATTATATAAAGTAAAGGATATTTGATGAAATCATTCATGAACTGAAATAAATATAAATATATATATATATATATATATATATATATAAATTTATGCCTATCATTTTTTTTTTATTATTAATCAAAACATAACTTAATTCAAATCAAATTTTTATTATATATGACTTTCTTAAATTATTAATTCGTAGTATACTTTTTTTATAAATAAATAATTTTTCATTATTTATATGAAATAAAATGTAATTTGAATATTTACTTAGATTTTTAAAGGAATATTTATTTCTGGTTTGGGAATATATTTGGGAAGAAATATTATTCTTATTATTTTTGTTTATTTTGTGTCTGTTTTTGAATTCTTTTATAATTTATGAACTAAAAAGAATTTATCTCATTTATTTTCTCCTTTATTTCCTATGTATAAAATAGAACATGATGGCAAATAAATGATTATTTGGATTGAAATTGGTTGGTGTCGAATCATTTGGGATTTGAATTTGACAAGAAGCGATGGTGTATCCCGAAGGGGTTGCAATGTAATATCGAAATGCTCGCTCTTTGTGGAGATGGATGGTGTCGATGATGACACTTGCCTTTCGAGGTCGATTGACTGCCGCCGCTGCTGCAGCTGCTGCTGCTGCGGCCGCCGCTGCAGCCGCTTGGGAGGCTGTAACAAAGCCGAGACTTGCGAGCGGTGTGGGCGCCAGTCCCAATACCCCAGGATGAATCGGTGGTGGTCTCGGGGGGGCTTGTGTCGCCGGTGGGGCTGTTGGGGGTGCAAGCGGATGATGGACAGCGACAGCAGCCGCCATCGGATGGGGATGGCCGGTGGGTAGCATGACCACCTTCTGGAGGGGCATGCCCCACGGCAAGAGCCAAGGGTGATGTTGCATGATGCAAAGTGGACAACGGGCGAGAGCACAAGAGCAACGAGAGCCAAGCACACTAGAAACAGCCCATCGAAGCAAGGCGACGCGCGCTCGGACGACACTGCGCGCTTGGCAGCCCGCACGGCTACTTTTACTCAACGTGAGCGCGGCGCCGCCGGCAGGGGGTGATGCGCATGCGTAAACAAAAACACCTAACTGGGGGGTGGCGACTGCCCAACTACTCAACTACTATCTCCCCGAAGGGGGATGCACCTTTACGAAAATTCAACAACCCCTACTTTAAGATGACAGGACAGTTCGATTGAAAACAAAAACTCTAACCAATTCAAGATGTAATTTACCAATAAAAAAAATTATTAAAAGTCAATAAAAAAAATGATATTATAATTTAAAAAAAAACTCAATTCTCATGTTAGAAGGATATGAGAACAGTTGTTTTATTGTGGTCAGCGAAAATATTATAAAAAAAGTATATAGTACAATAATTATATGCCATTATAATTTATTATTTATTGAACTAGGTTTTTGGTTTTGCCATACGATCATCATTTTTTTTATTTACTTGCTCAGATTTTATTAATAATTTAAAAAATATATAATTACATTTTAATTAATAATTATCTAAATTAATAAGAATTCGAAAAATTATAATTATCCGAGTTTTTCCTATTTCTTACGAATCTTAATTCACACAAAAAAATGTAGATTGTCAAAATTTAAAGAACATAAAAATTAACATATATTTTCATATAATAGGTATTAAAACTAATTGAATACTATGATTAAATCGATAAAACTTTCTTCTTGAATGAAGAATATAAATATATATAATGACATATTTTCATAAATATAAAAAAAGAAAATTCGATAAATTATAAAAAAAATATTGCAGTGATAATCCCAAAAGATTTCAAATGGCGCATAGGGCATCGGAGAAAACTTAAATAATTCATTATTATTTTTTTATTTTAAATAAAAATTATAAATTATTTAGATAACTATGTAACTTTGTCATACTTATTAAATTGAAATAATGATTTTTATATTTCAATTAAAATAAAAAATTTAAAATAAAAAACAAAACCACTAGGAAAAGAATTGATCGAATTATATAAAAATATAACAAAAGATAAAAAAAAAATAATATTAATAGTATATTGAATTAATAATGATTTTTTCAAATTAAATATACAAAAATACCATAAATCAATAATATGCAAGGATTGAGGATCTATTAATAATTTACTTTTATGTTGTTTTTTTTATTTTATTGTAGAATAATGGTTTAAATAAACCTTAAATACAATCAGCTTAAAAATTTAACATTGTTTTTTCAATGATAAATCTAAAACTTTCAATTTAGCCCCTGGAATATAGGCATTTGAATATACAGAAATGACAGACCACGGACCACACAAACCACTTTTCATGTTTTTAATTCAACTTCTTTTTTACATTCATATTTACTCCATAAATAGAATCCTCTCTAGTCTAAAAATTAGATTTAAATGAATTAATCTCAATAATTCAGGAGAATTCAATAGATAAGTAAGCAATATTTTTAATAAATTTATGTTATGAAAAAAAAAATTCATACATAATTGTTTATAATTATAGTATAAATACATTTAGGGATTTTATAATCTTTAATAAGTTTCCCAAATAGAAAATTAAAACGAAACATTTAATTAATTTTTATTTTATAATTATGACTTAATTAATTTTATAAAATCAATTTGAATAGAACGAATCTAAGTTAAGAAAAACCTATCAAAAAATTTAAAGTGAAAAATGTTGATTTAACTTTAAAAAAGATAATTAATTTGTAAACGCATTATTAAAAATTGTAAAATAGTTCTTGACAATATTTTTTTATCACTTTGGATTAGTTATTAAAGTTCTTTTTATATTAATATATTTTTTATTTATTATATATACAATAATTCAAATTGATTTGTTTAAGTAATAACATAAAGACCAATTGGAAATAATAAAATTGTAAGTATCAATAATATATAGTTTAATTAGGCTGAACTTAAGAAAAAAATGAAAATAAGAAAAGGAGCTTTATATCAATAGAGATAATTGAAATTAAGGTTATTGGAAAAATATTTTAAGAGATAATTTTTTTTAATTAGAAAATATTTATTTTTTTAATAAATAAAAGAAAAAATCCTAATGAATTTGAATGAACAATAAATATACTTTGAAATTACAATAAAAAATATACAATACCATTATTATTATTATTGATTTTTAATTCCAATGGAATTAAATGGAACATATTGACTTATATAACGAAATATTTTTAATTCTAAAAATGATATTGTAATTTAAACCAATGGTTAATATAGTGTTTAAAGAATCTACCATAAATAAATACCATAAGGATTATTGTAAAAATTGATAATAAAAAATTTTTTTAATTAAAAAAATATTTCTGATTTTAATTAAAAAAGTCTTTAAATAGCTAAGGTGCATCTCAATTATCTGTCTATAGATTATTCTTATTTATTTATTGGTAACAAAGTATATAAAGACATCTTCTCGGAGGCACAGTAGTGAACCATGTACATCCATCCAGACTAGATTTTGGAGTCGTTTATTCTAAGTATATTTTAAATTTTTTCTTAGTGAATTTTTCACTGGTTTCACACTCTTAAATATTTTTCTATTTATGATTTTTCCATTTTTTTTTCTCTCTCTTTCTAACACTTCTGAGCTTCTACAAAATGATGACGCATATCGTGGTTGGATATCATTAAATCCATTTCCCTGTACGACTTATGACTTATTGCATGCTGTTTCCAACCAATAACAATCAGTTTGAATAAATAATCATATATCTGTTTCTATATAGACGAATGTTTTAGGTATATTACTAAATATATCAAAAACTTTCAGTTAAATAATATTTTATAACCAATATGAATAAATAATATTATTTAAAATATAACTGTAATGTTATACATATATAAAGTAAAGATTCATCATTTTTTTTAATATATATACAAACCCCAATCTATATATTTAATACGATAGTGTCCGTCTGTACGCAAAAAACTCCAGAGCCTAAACTACAAGGAGTAAGGTAACCAAATTTTTCTGAGGTGAAGGGAACCTCAAATGATGAAAAATAAAAAAGAAATTAGAATCTTAGGTAACTCATGAGCTAAGCTGCGGGTGTTCCATTTTCTAGAAATATATATAAAGGAGAGCGTTTGTATGTATGTAATTTGTTTACTTTTTTGCTGTCATAGAAACAGATATATATATATATAATTAGAACCTCTCTCTCTCCCTCTATTTAAAATTTTAAAAAATGGAGTGTTCTAGCCAAATTAAGAAATTTAAATGCCTTATGCAACATTGATAGGTAAATGAATTGGACTGGAAGAGGAGACATATGATTAGAGAAATTGGGGAAAAATCAACCGAAATGTAATTAAACAATAAAATTCAAGAATTATGATACGGATACGACTTACATACAATTAACATACAAAATGTAGAATTTGAAAAAGTATAAATATTTAAATACTTAAGATCTCTAATCACGAAGGATAATAATATTCGAGAAGAATTTATATCGACGTTGAAATTGAGAAACGCCTGTTATTATGCAGTAAAGGGGCTTATCTCATCAAAGAAGATCAAAATGAAAATATATAAAACAATTAGTTTTCATGTTGATCGATGACTAGGGTGACCATATTTCGAAAACACCAAACCGGGACAAACGGTATACCTTTTTTTTAGAACTAAATTGAAAAAATTTTGAAAAAAATTACGAAATGTCCTAAATATTGAAAAAACAGTAGGGTGTCCCGAAGACATTTTTGGGACAGAGCACCTAAAGACGGGACGTTTGGTCACCCTATCGATGACTCTGTGAGACGAGAGTAGATTTTAGTATTTGTGAGATTAATATTGTTCGCAGCATTTATAGGCCAAAAGATGATGATGTCACAGGGGGATGACGGAGATGGCATAACGAGAAATAAATAATCAAGAAGGCAGGGATGGGAAGGGGACGTGGTTGGAATTGGAGAAACTAGAAATTAGGAGAGACCGATTGGGAAACATCCGGTGGAAGACCAAGGACCAAGGTGGGTGGACAATGAAGGAAGGGACATGGGAGAGATGGGACAGGGTAGGATTTGGTTGTAGCTCAGGATAGGGACGCTTAGAGAAATGTGGATGCTGCGGCTAAGAACTTTCGAAAACTCTAGAGACACAGAGTTAGATAAATATAACATATACAATAATAATATATAATTAATTTACTGATTAAATTAAAATATATTTTACAAGAAAACAAATACATGTCTTATCTACTTATACTGATTGAAACAAAATGGATGAAAACCTTTTACATACAGACATTCAACCAAATACTATGTATCACTCGGGGGTACAGGGGGCGGAGCCCCTGTCTAGGTGTGAAGAGCGCCGAGGGCGCTCGGAGCAGCTAGTTTTATTTAATTTAGTAAAATAAATTTTCTTTTAAATAATTATATTCAAATTTATATTTATTTAATACTAATAACATAGGTGGGTCTCATCGAATATTTTCAAGTATAATCATTTAATTTATTCTTCGCATAGATGATTTTTTTATAATTTAAAAAAAGGGTTTGAACAAATAATATAAATATATGTATATGATTATCGTGACTCTTATTTATTAGATTTACATTTATATAAACATTTACTTCTGCATTTAAAAAAAAAATAAAAATCATTACTTGAAGATTCGAACATCTGATATTTGAACTTTCTATGAAAATGCCGGTTGCGGCCTAAGTAAAGGTAGAGGTGTTGTATGATCATACAACAGATCCTTTCAACTTTTACTTTGATTTTGTTGTTCAAATGTAGTTATTTCTTCAATCAAGTAACTTCCCAATTTTAATAACGCTGAGTGAAAACGAAATTTTCTTACCAGGCCCGGGAATCGAACCTGAATCCAAAACGCAATAGGTAGAAATGGAAAGCACCAGACTTCAGTTGAGCTTATTATACGAAAATATCACTGTTAATAATTTTTAATTCTTCCCAAACTTATTTTTTTGTTACATTCAAATGACCTCAAAACGTGTATTTCCTACTAAAACTCAATTAGAATTTTTGACTCTTATCCCAATATTTTTTCTATTTCCACTATGCAAGAGTATGTAAAACACTTATTATGCATATATATATATATATATGTAAATAACATTTGTATAATTTGAATTATTTAATTAGTTAGTTATTTAATTTTCTTGTATATTTTAAGTTGCCGGACTGAAATTCGTTTATGTTATAATATGATATATTTTTCTTTTCATAGAAAATTCATTCTAATTTATAAATCTTTTTAATATTAAATTTTGTTATATTATATTTCATTTAGAAAACAAATAACTATAAAAATCGATTTGCTTGTATTTAAGGTAAGCAAATCGCTCTTAAAATTGTATATTTTTTATCTTATTTTAATTAATAAAATTTGCTTGTATTTAAGGTACATCGATTTGGTTATTTAATTTATAATCCTAATCTCCATATTATAAATCGATTTTTATAATATGGAGATTTTATTAAAATTATAAGAAATCTTAGTATAAAACCTGAATTAAGAGAGATAAATCCATCACAAGTGGAAAAATTATTTGTTTTGGAAAAATTTCAAGGAAGAGAAAATGCAAGTGAATGGCTGGACACTTTTGAAGTTGAATGTGAGAGACATGATATAGTTCTAGATGAAAAAAAGGTTAGAGTTTTAAGAGTGTTTTTAGAAGGAAATTCTATAGAATGGTATAAATCTACATTATATAAATTAACGGTTCATGGAAATTGGACAGAATGGCGAGATTCTTTTTTGGAAACATATGCAGATAAAAATTGGAATAATGTAATTTATGCATTTAATTATAGATATATTAAGGGTTCATTGATGGATTATGCACTAAAAAAGGAAAGATTATTGTTAGAGACAGAAATGGACATGTCACAAAAATCACGGATAAATCATATAGTGGTTGGATTGCCTAATTTTATGAGAGAATTCCTTGATAAGGAGGAGGTAAATACAACTGAAAAATTAATGAGTCAAATCCGTCGATACGAAGATTTTAATAAAAAAAAACATAAAGAACCTAGACTTACACAAAATAATAGGGAATTTTCAACAAATAATTTCCAAAATATGCGTAAACAATTGGAGAAGAAACCATGCAGAATTTGTGAGTTATTAGGAATGCGTGGGAGATTTCATCCCGAAGAAGCATGTAGAAATAGTAAACAAAATAATATGAAGAGAGTGAACTCAACAGAAATAGATTACTCGTATGAAAATGATGAACATGAGCCAAAAAACGGGCTGTTACACCACTAATTCGTTTAAAAATGATTCTTAATAAAAAGAAATCAATACAAGGAATATATGATAGCGGGTCTAATGTTACGCTAATCAATTCAAAGATCTTAGAAGATGTTCAAGATAATATAATAAATGATGAACAAATATTTAAAACAATTAGTGGTGTGGAAAAAAGTTTTAATAAAATAAAAATTTCACTCAAAATAAATAAGATAGAAAGAGAGATAGAGGTCTATGTTATAAAGAATAATAATTTTTCTTATGACATACTTCTAGGGTTAGATGCAATAAAAAAATTTAGATTAATACAAGATGATCGTCTAAAAATATATCAGAGAATGAATGATGGTAAGGTTGAAATGGTGAATAGATATGGCTTTGATGTTAATGATAGTGTAAATGTCGTTGAGATCGAAAGAATAATTAAACATTTAGACGAAGAAAAAAAAATAAATTTATAGGATTGATAAGCAAATATAAACAGTGTTTTGCGACAAATAAATATGATGTAGGTCTTGTGAAAACTCACGAAGCTCATATAAAATTAATAGAAAATAAATATATATCGAAAAAGCCTTACAGGTGCTCTATTATAGATCAAGCAGAGATTGAAAATCAAATATCAAATTTGCTAGAAAAAGGATTAATAGAAGAATCTAAGTCTCCTTTTGGGGCACCTGTGACGTTAGCATTTAAGAAAGAAGATGGAAAGCGTACGAGGCTATGCATTGACTTTCGAGAATTGAATAAGATATTGGTTCCGGAATCACAACCGTTTCCAAGAATTGACGACACTATAGTGAAAACAAGAAATTGTAAGTTTTATACAGTATTAGATATAAATTCGGCCTTTTGGTCTATTCCAATAAGAGCAAAAGACAGATATAAACTTGCTTTTGTAACACAAAATTCTCACTATCAGTGGACAAGACTCCCGTTTGGTCTGAAAATAAGTCCAGCGGTTTTCCAAAGAGTTTTGGCAAATGCCATTAGACGTAATGGGCTACAGGATTTTTGTCTTAATTATATAGATGACATTCTAATATTTTCAAGAAATTTTGAAGAACATTTGAAGCATGTAGAAAGAGTTATGCAAATAATTAATCAAGAAGGGTTTAAATTAAAGTTATCAAAGTGCGTTTTTGCCCAGGACACAGTTAGATACCTGGGACATGTTCTTGGGTATAATACAGTTAAACCGCATCATGATAATCTTAGATCAATAAGGGAGTTTCCAAAACCTAAAAATAAAAAAAATATTAGACAGTTTTTAGGCAAGATAAATTTTTATTATAAATATATACCCAATAGTATAAAATTACTCGAACCTCTTCATATTTTATTAAGAAAGAATTCTCCTTTTTTATGGACAAATGAATGCGACGAAACATTTGCAAAAGTAAAAAAATATCTATGTGAGAGTCCTATTTTAGCAATTTTTGACCCAAACCGTCCAACTATGTTATTTACAGACGCAAGTGGCGTGGGCGTGGGAGCAATCTTAAAACAAGTTCAGGAAAATGGAGAATTACTTCCAGTTGCATATTATTCAAAAAAATTAACACCAACACAAAGAAAAAAGAAGGCAATTTATTTAGAATGTCTTGCGATTAAGGAAGCAGTGCAATATTGGCAACATTGGTTGATAGGTCATAAGTTTTTGGTTTTTACAGACCATAAACCCTTGGAGAATTTGAAGATAAAATCAAGGACTGACGAAGAATTAGGCCACCTAGTGTATTATTTGTCCCAATATGATTTTCAAATAAAATACTCACCAGGCAAAGAAAATGTGGAAGCTGATGCGCTTTCGAGAAACCCTGTGTTGGAATGTTTTGAGGGGGAGGAGGACGAGATTAAAATTGTTAATTTAGTTTCAATAGAAGATGTTACTGAAAATCAAAAACTTAATAAAAGAGAAATTTTAAATATGAAGGATAAAATTATAAAAAATGGTTTAGTATATAAGCAAATTGGAAAAAGAGAAAGAATTTTAATTTCAGAAGATTTTGGTTTGAAGCTCATTGAAAGAGTTCACAAGTTTTATGGTCATATAGGAATCGGTCATTTAGCTGCCAAGATTCGTCCCTTTTATTATTTTAAAAGAATGGATAGACATATAAGAGAATTATGTATGAAGTGTGATATTTGTAAAAGAAACAAATCTAGAAGATGTAGAGAAATTGGGCGGTTATCACAGATAGGTCCAGCAAGTGAACCTTTTGAAATAATGGCTATTGATACAATTGGCGGATTTTCTGGAAATAATTCACAAAAAAAATATTTGCATTTACTTGTGGATCACTTTAGTAGATATGCCTTTGTTTATCCGTCATCTGAACAAAAAGCCCAAGATTTTATAAAATTAATAGACCCTATAGTGAAAAAACACAAAATAAAGATTATTTTAGCAGATAGGTATGGCAGTATCAATTCTGAAGAATTTAAATCATATTTAAAAAAACATAACATCTTATTAGTTTTCACTGCCACAGATTGCCCATTTTCAAACGGCCTTAATGAGCGATTGAATCAGACTTTGGTCAATAGAATCAGATGCAAGTTACAAGAAGAAAAAACAAGATCATGGGCTATGATTGCATTAGAATGTGCTGAAAATTATAATCAAACCGTACACAGTGTCACGAAATTTTCACCAGCATATTTATTAAATGGAAAAGAGCTATCAATAGTACCGGAAGAATTAAAAGTGAGAAGAAATTTAACGGAAGACAGGAAAACAGCATTAGAAAATTCTAAAAAAAATCATAATATTAATAAAGATCGAATTGATAAAAAGAAACAAGAACATACCTTTAAAATAAATGATTGGGTTTATGTCGAAACAGGAAATAAAATAAATCGGAATAAATTGGACCCTATAAGAAGAGGACCATATAAAGTGATATGTAAATTATCAAACACAATGTACGAAATTGATATAGGAAAAAGACGTTATGGACCAAGTGTGTTTCATAGTTCTCAACTTATTCCGTGTTTTAGTAAAGTTCCTCTGAACAATTTTTAAAATTGTTCTCTGCAAGAGGGGGAGATGTAAATAACATTTGTATAATTTGAATTATTTAATTAGTTAGTTATTTAATTTTCTTGTATATTTTAAGTTGCCGGACTGAAATTCGTTTATGTTATAATATGATATATTTTTCTTTTCATAGAAAATTCATTCTAATTTATAAATCTTTTTAATATATTAAATTTTGTTATATTATATTTCATTGATAAAACAAATAACTATAAAAATCGATTTGCTTGTATTTAAGGTAAGCAAATCGCTCTTAAAATTGTATATTTTTTATCTTATTTTAATTAATAAAATTTGCTTGTATTTAAGGTACATCGATTTGGTTATTTAATTTATAATCCTAATCTCCATATTATATATATATATATAATGTGTTTAAAAATAAACATTTGTTTTATCTAAATTTTTTCGTTATTATTAATTAATTCCGAATTTTATGCTGAAATGAAAAAATATATAATATATAATGGATTCTATTTTAACCTTGTTTAAATATTATCATTACCTATATCATTTTAATTTTTTTTTTCTAGTTTACTTTACTCCTACGTAGTTGAAATCATTTATTGAACTTCTTTTATAAAAAAAATTCAACCATGGTGGTAGAATATAATTTAAAGACATATGTATAATGTAAAATAAATGAAAGTATGTTTGCTTATTAGTTATTTTGTTGGTAAAAAAAACATTGAATTTTCATAAAAGAATTCTATATAAACTAAATAGAAAATAAATAGTATTCACTACTTATCATAGTTCTGCAGATGACATCAAATTAAAAAAATAATTGTTAATATATATATATATATATAGTGGGTTGGAAAAAAATGCAGAATATACCATAAATGTTTAATTTCATCAGTAAGCAATTTTTTTTTTGAATTCAAAAGAATCATCAAAGATAAATAAATAATCAATTTAAACGATGATCTGGTCTAAGAGATTATTTTAATTAGATGGCCGCGTGGCGTTAACGAGAGTCTTGGGTGTGGAGAAGAGAGGAAAAGAGAGATGTGGGTGCAGATTTACAAACTGAGCCCCTCTATGAATACGCTTATAACGAACCTTTTGTTCCTCTAATTAAACATTAATTAAGCAAGGAATATATATAAATATTTGACGTTGTCTGTATAAAGTGCCTGGAAGCGCATCCAGCGGTTTACAAAGCCTTTGAAAATTACACATTACGTTTTATTAAAAGCCACCACCCCACTGTCTTCTTGAATTCAAGCCTGTCTTCTGTTTTCCAATGTGAAATGTCACCCCGGCTGCTTGACTAAATAAGACACTTGTCATTTTGGATTTGTAAAGTGTTAATGAAAATGGTAATGTCTTTGAGAATCGATGAATCGATTGAACGATCATTCATGTGATGAATGGAGTATAAAATAAGCTTTTATTCATTATATGTTAATTAAAGATAAATTATAAATTCAAACAATGAGAATATACATTTCAAAGGAATATATGAAAATAGAATGGATTATATTAATAATACTTAAAAATTATTATTTAATATTTGATTTTATACATAAGAGATAAGAGAAAATATTTTATTTTTTAAATAATAATAAAAAATATGTTATACACTGAAACATTTGAAGAACTACCGAAACAAAAGATAAATAAAAACAATTTAAACAACGTCGTATAAATCACCATTATTAAATGTTTAGAATTGACTAACATAAAAATTTGTTCTTATTATTTATAAAAATTCTACTTTATATTATTTTGAACTAAATTCACCTAATTTATATATGATTTTGTATTATCTTCCGTATTATACATATTTTACGTATCTACTGATGTTTTTCAATTTATTTTCCTTAAATAAACTTTTCAATAATGAATTTACATATATTTCTTCTCCCATTTAAGCCATATATTAATATACAGGGAGGACCAAAAGTCCGGTAACATTTGAATGATTTGAATCGAGCGCTGCTTCGAATTGCGGGGGATAGGGGGGAGCGGGGCGTTACTAAACGCAAGAGCGGCTAGTTGGAATTCAGTGCCATGGCGTCGTTCAGCGGAGCACAACGCGCGTTTTGCGTACGCGAGTACTATCGCAACAACGATTCTGCGACTGAAGCGTGACGAAAATTTTGTACACAGTACAACATACGAAATAAAAATCAAGCTCCATCGACTCGTGCAATTAAAAATTGGGTACAGAAGTTCGAGGAGACGGGTTCAACATTAAATCAACCACGATCCGGCCGACCTAGGACGTCGAGAGAGCCCGTAAACATAGAGCGCGTACGAGCATCTGTTAGAGAACAACCTGGCCAACAGCGAGACATTGCCATGCTACAGAATTTTTTTGCTCCAGCATTACAGGACTAGGGTGACCCAGCCAGTAGTTGAACCCCTTCCAGTAGTTGAACAAATTACCAAAAATCCGCCAAAATCTCAAGTGGAAACATGCTTGGAACGTGAAATTTTATTTTATTTTTAAGTTGTTATGTTGTCACAACTGAAACACCTATCGTCTGCTGCACGTGACTTAAGTACTCAGAGATATTATTTTTTTTCTCAAATGAAATGCTTGTTTTTGCATTCACGACTAGTCTACTGAAAATACGGTAAGTAAAAGTAATCCACGTGCATCCTAGTCATTTTTAGAGATATTTTTACCGAATTGGTCTTAAATTAAATCTAAAGGACTACATTTTGAAGTATGATATTAAGGTATAGATATTTTTTATTTTTTAGAGCTCTAAACTGACTGTTCAACTAATGGCACTGTTAAAATGCACAAATTCCAGTAATTGAACAGAGGTGAACGGTGCCCGCCATCAAACATCACCAGACTGTGAATGTTCAATCCCTTTTATACTTTGAATCCCTCTTCCCCAAGGGTAGGCCTGAAGAATTTAGAAAAGTGCAGGGGAAGAGTGGGAGGGTAATATTGAGGCCCATGAACTGTTTCAGTTTTGGAAAAGGCTTCGGAGCAAATGTCTTAATGAAACTCAGACAAATGGCCTTTTGTCTGAGTGTATTGAAAAAGAGCCCGAAATTAATCATAATTTTGATGCCTCGCCTTCAGCATTGAATGTTAGTGCAATCCAAGCAACACTTTCAAGACAAACGGACTTGCCTAAAGTAAAGTAAAGTAAAACCAGGAATCTGTATGCAGTAACGGGACTCGACTCCCAAATCAAAAGTTTAAAAAATTTTAAAAATATTTTTAATTTTGTATCTTATATGTATATTGCAGATTGGTGTTTGTTTGAAATAAATAAATAAATATATTATTGTTATATTATTATTATTATAATTTAAACATTGAGCAATGTTTGGAATGTGAATCAGCCTTGTATTGTGTTATGAGTGCTCAAGCTATAGGCCTAGATATTTGTTAAGTCGTTTTGGATGTGTACCTAAACTTAAAATAAAAAAAAACTATGAAATAACGGGTGTTCAATTACTGGAATATCGAGCGTTCAAAAACTGGACATGTCTGTTCAACCACTGGGATAAAATCATAAAAAATGTTGTGAATTTTTTTTTGCTTTTTATTTTTCAGTTAAGCACTGTTTAATATTTTTTTTAATAACTACAATAATAAAGCTTTGTTAAAAATCCATTAGCTTAGTTTTACGGCTAATAGTATAGAACTTACAACAGGATCCGTGGTAAACTGGCTTTATTTGTTCAACTACTGGCTGGGTCACCCTACTATGGTTTTAATCAACGAACATGGTTTCAACAAGATGGGGCCACATGTCACATCTCCAACGACTCAATAGCAGCGGTTCGTGAAATTTTTGGGCAAAAAGTCATAATCAAAAGAGGTGACATTAACTGGCCACCCCGCAGCCCGGATTTGTCACCAATGGACTTTTTCCTTTGGGGATACCTCAAAAGTAAAGTTTTTAATAACAACTCTCAGTCTATTGAAGAATTAACAGAAAATATACGCGAGGAAATTCAGAACATTTCTCCAAACACTTGTCGGGTGGTGATGGAAAATTTCCGCACTAGGTTACAGGGGTGACAAACTAAACAAGGGGCACATTTGGTCGACGTTATTTTTAAAAAATAAAACCCTGATTTTTGTACTTTTATAATAAATAAACATATTTTCTCTCATATTTCTTTTTGTATTTTTTATAACCATTTGAAATATTACCGGAATTTTGATCCACCCTGTATAAAGGTCATTATCCTCAAAATTCTCCAATAATAAATATTGCATAAATGTTAGAAAGAATTTTTATTTTCAAAATTCTAAAATCTATTTTCATATGTTAAGTGATGTACCAATTAAAATTTATAATATAATAATTATATAATAAATAATAATAATAATTCTCTGTAAAAAAATATTTTTCGATAAAATCAGTTTCATGGAATATTCCTTCTCGTCCGTCGCCATATCTTAATCCTTTGGATATTAAATAATCGAAGTTTAATCTTAGAACCCGGAAACATTATTATTCATATTCACCGAAGATTAATGAATTATAAAAAGATTGTCCTCCTACATATATGTATATATATTTATATAATTTCAATTGAATGAAATTATTGCAAAGCTTGGAGTAAATCAACCGAAGTGTATTAGGCCATGGGGATTTTCCTTTCGAGTACTCCATCTTGCTACCCACATTGATTATGCAAGCGATGATTAAAAGTTGAGTTTACTGGTTTATATAGTATTTTTTAATTCTCATTGAGAGACTATGCGTGGATGGTTATGGACTATAGTAGACCTTCGCGAACTGTCAAACTGATCCGTGCCAAAGGTGAAGCCGGGAGTTTTCCTTTTATATTTAATAAGATATATGAGTAGCCTAGACTTTGTCTTTTGGATTAAAAATAAATAAATAAATAAATAAATAATATTGAGGTAGAAGTAAAATAAATCGAAACGATAGTTTCATTTAAATATTAGTACCTGATTCAGCAAATAGGAAATCACAGCCTGGTCTTATCTTATCTTATTATGCTAGCTAAAATTGTATATATCTATATATATATATTGGTTCTCAAAAACCGCTCTAACGATTTTTTTCAAATTCACACTAGATATAGTATTTATAAAGAAAAATTGAGTTTTATTGATCACATCTCTTGAAACATACAGCTTCATTATTTATTTCTTAATTAAAAATTATATATGAGTGACGTCAATGGCATCAATTTTGAAATTTTACTCCCGCCTTTTTTTAAAGGATATTGTATTAATATTTTTTTTAAAATTTAAAATATTTTAAAATTTATTATTTAATTTCGAAATAAAATTAAAAATATTTATTTTTAATAAAATATATATATATTTATTAATCTCTCTCAAAAAAAAAACAACAAAATAAAATACGGTTGGTTGACTCCCGCTTTTTTTTAAATGATATTGTATTAACATTTTTTTATATTTAAAATATTTTAAAATTCATTATTTAATTTCGAAATAAAATTAAAAATATTTATTTTTAATAAAATATATATATATTTATTAATCTCTCTCAAAAAAAACAACAAAACAAATAAATGTCTTTGAAAGATGGTAAAAATATGTTTGTTATTATCAAAATATCTTAGACCAGTGGTAAGAACAATTGTTTTTACTCCCCGAGTTCGAAGGATCGAAACTCGCCGCGTGCATTATTTTTTTATCTATTTTCGTGATTTATTTATTCATTGTTCTTTTATTAATTAAGTTTTAGATAGTTTTATAATTTTTAATATTTTTTCAATAAAATATTATTTAATACATTTTAAATAATTAAAGAATTGTATATCAATATTTTTTAAAGGGTAGAGCGAGAGCTCGGTGTCCCAGGTATTAATATTACCAGCCAAATCCAATAATAATGAATCATTTTTTTTAACTTAAGTACCGAGCCGAGGCTCGGGGTCCCGGTACTATATATTATAAATAAAATAAAATTTAAAATATTTATGTTATATTGATATCTGTTTTTTATTACATTAATAGATATATTAAAATTATTTGAAATTGTTTCTGTAGCTGGAAATTCATTTACTTCAAACCGTCGGTCGGTTCGGACCTGGCCACAGGTCAACTTATTTAATTAATTAATTTATCAATTTTCAAAGCAAAATTAATTAAAGATTTTTTTAACTCCTATTTTATTTTATTTTAATGTTATAACAATTCACGCCCCACTCTCTTCACACACACCTACTCAAACTTCAATTATACGTAATTCGTTACACTTTATCGGATATAATTTTAAATACAATGGACTTGATTAACATTATTAGTGTTTTCAATAATTTTTATTCACGATGACATTCCAATTGTCCATTCATTTGCCTAATTCACTTACTAATTGATCGCTCTCGATACCATTATTATATACGTAGATAAAAATGTCTGGCATCCCTTTTGCTCTATTCACTATCCAAGTGTCATCTTTGAAATGCGTCCCATTAAATCATTATACAATAAATGTTTAATAATAAAAAAAAATCTGTCAATGGGATGACAAAATTCACAGGTTAGCTGACACCCGCTTTAATAGATATCATTTACCAGAGCTGATGTTCTGTGTTATAAATTGGCCGACATATACATAGTATTGATAAATGAACTGGACGGTGAACTAGTGGGAGTTGGAATCTACATATTGGTCCTTCAAAGCCAAGAGGGGTGTGGTCTCTGATCTCACCCTTTGCTATAATTGATGACTCTCTGCAAAACACCTCTCCTCTAATAAAAAAAAAAAAAAAACATCCTCTCTCTTCTACTAACAAAATTACCACAACTAGCGGTCTGTTTGTTTTCGTTTGTTTTAAATTGGGTTAGTTTTTAATTGAGGTTTATTTGGCCATTAGCATGGGATTGAATTAAGTAAACAATAGATTGACCGTAATGCCACATTTAAACAAATACTGTAAATCTAATTAAATTATTAAACCCATTTAAATAATTCTTGGAATTTTTAAAATCTTTTATTTTCAAGTTGTTTTTTCTTCCGTATTTTTACTATCTCATAAGAGATAGTATTGCGATCACGAAAATTGAAATTTGATGTTTTTATACGTTTTGAAGGTTCCTGAATCATTTTCATTAAGATTGAGAAAAATGTCTGTATGTATGTAACCAAGATTACACAAAAACACATGTGAAATTTGGTGTGAAAACAATTCCTCCCTTACTATCGTCGGTCGGTAAAAATAGTTATGTATTCAATTTTACAATAATATAAATAAATAATTAAAATATAACCTACAAGTATAGTAGTATAGTAGTATGTAGAACCAGTTTAAAAGTTGAGTGTACATTTTAAAAATTTATAAAAAGTGGTATGACTTACAGATAGAACTGAAAGAGGGATTGAAGTAACTAATATAAAAAAATGTAATATTTTTCAAATATAATTTAAATAAAGACAAACATTTACATTCCTCTTTCAAGACCTTTGTTTTACAACAGAAATTAGTATGGGTTTTTTATTATTTAGTATATATATATTTTTTTTTTTTACAATATTGAACATTTAGTCGGCTAGTAGATTTTTATTTAATTCATACTTTAATTGTTAAAATTTAATTTTAATTTTATTTATTTAATATATTTTATAGATTTAATTTCTAAATTAGCTGGAGTGTCTCCACTCGACTATCTCGCAAATTTGAATTGGATTAAATAACATATATTAATTTAAATTAAATTAAATTAATTAAATCATAAATTAAAATTAATAGATAATATTTATTAAACCAGAGCATGTTTGGCTCTTTGTTGTTGGCACCACGTCACGTGTTGGCGCGTGATTTGCAGTGTTAAAAAATTAATTCTTGTACTTTCTGCGATTCAAACAAGCTTAAATTCTATATATAGCAGTTTTATACAATTATTAATCATGTGAAAAATTATCAATCATATGTCTTTATTTTTACGGTCACTTTAGAGGAAAAAAATATCAAAACGTTGTAGGTAATGACCCTCTTCCGGTTGAGCTACATTTTTCAAAAAATGATTGAAAACTATGAATTTTGAATAATGTTCATGATTCTAGCTCAAACTGTTTTTGCGTAATGGCGAGATAGTAAAAAATAGACCTATTTGGAGAAATGAAAATGGATATAAAATATTGTTCAAATTTACTTTTATATTATATAATGTTGATAAAAAATAATTTGGTCTTAAAGAAATTTAAATGGTAATTCCCTACAAAATTTTTCCAATGCTTTATTTTTATTTACTATTTGATAAATAAGAAGTTTTAGTAAAATGTATTGTTTTTACAACACACAAACTCAAAAATAATTAGTAACTAAAATTCTACAAGTTAAAAAAAATTAAATACAAAAAATACGCTCAGATGAAGGGAATAATTATGGTCCTTAATATTAAGACAAATTTATTTCAATTTCTGCTGGCGTCGAAGTAAAATAATTTTCCTCTTGATGATAAAAAAAATTTAATAAATGAATTAAAAAAAAAAAAAGAAAATAAATTCAAATTAGATGTGCTTCGTCAAATTGTCTAATTATTCATTTAAAAAAAGGGTAAGCTCAAGAAAAGTCGATAGAGTCGAAATGAGTCGAGTTGGAAGCTAATAGAGAGGAAGGAGGGAGTAAGTAAGTGGAAGCACAAGGACCGAATACCTAAAATATCAATTTTGTTCCGGATCAACTAAGCACAGATATTTCATTGAATAATCAAATTACTGAAGTACATTATTGTTTCCTAAAATAATTTATTTAACAATAGGCTTCATGAGATCTATAATAAAATGATTAATTAAAATTTGACTGGAATATTATACAAATTTAAAAAAAAAATTAAGGTAATACATTCTTACAGATTTTTAGAATTTGGTATTTATGTGCGTTCATAATCAAAGTCTTTCATTGAAATATTGTTTTTATAATCTAAAAATTAAATCGATAAAAATATACAATTAAAATAAAGATAATTTCGAATTTAAATACTCGATTTATGTAATATGACAAATCTATTTATTTATTTATTTTATATTCATTTCGGTAATAACACCATGATTAGAAGTTTTCTTCTCGTCAACAATATTGCAATAGCGTTTTCTAATAAAGAGATTATCAAAAATCGAGACTTAGATTTTTATAACTTTTGTTAAACTTGTTGATATTAAGTACTTCAAATATAAGATACACTAATAATATTATGATTATTCGATAATAACAAATTATTAAATTAAATAATAGACATTTCAATTTAAAAATTTCTCTCAAGATATGTAGTTATCGGGTATAACTATCAAAATAAACATAAAATATGCAAATAAATGATTATGAACTATATAAATTAACTAACTAGCAAAATACCCACAAAGTGACGAAAAATTTTATTAAGAAGAAAAGTCTCATACTTATTGTAATACGGTCATGTTGAGCGCTGAGTTTACTCTTGAGCATGTAACGTAATGTTTAACTAAATGAAAAGCAATCTTGCCTTAATGATTTCAATTCTCTTCGTGAAACCTACTAATTGTCATTGTCTTAGAACTTTACTGGATATTGGAGACGTTTGAAATGAATTTAGAGATAAGCGGGAGATAACCGGGATGTGAAGAATAAAAACTCTCTCTCCTGACCACTGTCTGTATCGTTATCTCAATTAGTGACCAGTCCATGCCATTATAGCTTATACAAGTACACTTAATTTAATGATATTTTTGTCAATAGCATATTTCAAGAAAAATTCTTCATAGTCTATTATAATTTAGATTGTAGGATACAATATTTGCGTACAAATCAAGTAAAACTTACTTAAATAAGTTGACCTGTGGCCAGGCCCGAACCGACCGACGGTTTGAAGTAAATTAATTTCCAGCTACAGAAACAATTTCAAATAATTTTAATATATCTATTAATGTAATAAAAAACAGATAGGCATATAACATAAATAATAAATATAAACATTTTTAATTTTATTTTATTTATAATATATATGCAAGACCAGGCTGTGACGTCATGAATGGCTGGATGACGTCATATAATTTTAAATCAAGAAAAAACTAATAAATATGATTTTTCTCGAGGATAAAACCAATACAAAGTGCATGATTCATGGTGATATATAAAAAAAATCTCATGTGAAATTTGGTGTGAAAATAACCCTTCCCTTCCTATCGTCGATCGCTAATACTATCACTTCCGGTTTCCGGAATTGCACCAAAAGTTGATCAATTCATCCCACTGATGCATTAAGTAAATATACCAAATTTCATCAAAATCGGTTGAGCCGTTCAGGCTGTACACATCTATACGGACGGACAGACGGACAGACGGACGGACAGACATGATGCTAAAAATACTTTTTTCTGACAAGAAAATGCATGATTAGTGGAGATATGTAAAAATCTCCACATGTGAAATTTGGTGTGAAAACAATACCTCCCTTACTATCGTCGGTCGGTAAAAAGATCAGGAGATGTTATTTTATCATAAGTTGGTAGGAATAATAGTTTGCTTCAGAGATGATTTTCTTCATAGAAATTAATTGGCATCGTGTACTAATAAACGAACAATAAAACAGCGGAGAAACCGTGGATTAAATCAAAAGACTGCGTATAAACTTTATATAGGCAACCAACCAACTGCGTGTGGATTTAGTTGGCGTTGGGAACCCGCTTTCTATATGTGAGCTATATGTAACAAAGATCGTTGGAAAGTTTAATATGGTAACTGACAGTGGCGTCGTACCACTGAAATAAAGACGTTCATCGGTTTCAGTTAAGTCAGATAGATGGAACAATACAGTATAAAAGTTTACAAACGTTGTCGACTGTTGTGATCGTTAGGCATAGAATTGCGAAATGAATCTCCTTAATTTATGTTATAATATGCCAAATTTCACCCTTCTAGGGCAGGTTGGAGAATTAGTGATGAGTAACTAAGCGCTAAAGCTAGTGTAAATCAATAGTAATAAAATAAAACAATTAAATGAATATATAATAAATCCAAAATAAATAAAGTTTTTAATGGTGATAATTATGTTTTATAATCTGGTGAGATTTTAAAATATTTATATTTTTTAAAATAGGTACTACTATTTTTTAAAATATTATCTTGCCTATGTTCTCTTTAATTTTTTAGTAATACTTTCGTTTAGGATAGTTATTATTCATCGTTCCCCCTGCGCGACCTTTTTTATTATGATTTATATGGGTTATTTTATAGCACACGATATATCACTGAGAATGACTGATAAGGCTTTTCATCAATGAAAGGGATTTCCATAGACCAATCTATCTTACATACAACATTGGGAACATTTATAAAAAAAAACGAATATAGTTTAGTTTTTATTTTTTAATATCGAATTTTGTCCTAAGATTTAAAATTTCTATATATATATGTTAAAGCCCCCTGATTTAGAGTTATTTATTTTAATATCAATTTATTTTTATATAATTTTTATAAGTTTTTTCTTTTTATACATATTTTTTTTTGTATATTTATATTCAACCACGTGGTCTGTTCAGTAGCTAATTTGACTATGCAAAAGTGTCATATGACCCCTCACAGCCAATCACCTTGCTACTTTTAGTTGATGTTAGCCAAGGGCTTCTCCCTTGGCATGAAGATTTGATCTCTTCTCACTTGCATTTTGGACTTGATATTGTTTACACGCTTTTAGCTTTTGGCTGTGAATTCGCCATTTTTTAGATGTGTAGTTGGCCACGTGCTTTTTAAACTGTGTTGAGTTATTATTATTATTGTTATTTTTTTGTAAACTTGTTTTGTTTTAGCTGAGCATTAGCTAGCATTTATTTCTTTTTATTTTTATATTTAATTTGTAAATTTTAAGGATTCTCTCCTTTTAATTTTATATCAATTTCATTTTTTTTTATTTTTACTTTATATTCATTTTCTTTTCATTAAATATTATAACGTGGCAACGAACCTTTTTCTTTTATTTGTAAAAAAGTGAATCTAATTTTTCCTTTGCAGATCCATATGTTAGCATCGGATATTTTGATTAATTTAATTTGTTACTACTTCTTTCCGATCTTGGTTCTCCAAGGCGAATCGCCTAAGCACTAATAGTCAAACGTACTGCACTCTTTGGTGAAGTTTATTTCACGGTTCATTTCCCAATTAATTTTATTTTACTCCCCTTGTGAAAGAGTTAAGAATTCTTTTTTTTAACTCCTTCACTAGTGGCACAGGTGATCCGACAGGCTTAACAATATTTTATTTTGTTTCGGCTTATCCAATATACATATATATATAAAAATTAAAAAGCACATAAGATTTATGGAATGAATTTAGTTTGAAATCTTTATATAATATATATATATATATATATTCTAATGCCAAAAAATATAACGGAAAAATTTAAATAAAGATCTTTAATTAGAGGCAGTTGAAAATTTAGCAAATAACATTTAGTTAATTTTGTTTATAAAAATTTAAAATATATATTTTCCACTGCTGGTGTTCTTAATAGATAAAAAAACACTGGTAAAAGATTAATTTTAACGAAAATAGAGAACATTATAATATAGTATACTATACTATTATTATATACAATTTTCTAAAAAAATCTAGTTAAATCTAATATACTAAAATTACAACATATATATATATATATATATTTATTTAAACGTCGCGTTCATTACTTTAAGAGAAATGTGTTTAGTTGTATTTGATATTGTAAAATAGAGTGCCATTTGGAGGGAGCTAGGGCGCAGAAGGTGTTCCGAAGGAGAGTGGGAGGGAGACCAAATTACGATACGGCCTTGCCAGAAAGAAATTACGAGACAGGAGGGTGGTTCAATCTCGAGTCTGAGGGTTAAAGCAATCTCTGCCGCCACTAGTTCTAATTAAAACAGACTAATCACAAGCGCACCTGATAAAAAGATAGAAAAAAATATTTAAAAGCAAGTAAGAGGTATTATTCAGAAAATGTAATCTCCATAGATTACTATCACTGAAGTTTAATTACTATCTTTAAATAAGAGGCTTTCATTTTTCTATGTAATTTTTTTTTTAATTTCAAATTTGACTATAAAATATATTTTTTTTAAAGGTTATTGTGGTATTAGATTTAAGTGTTAAGTTAGCTTAATTTCTCAGTAGATGTACATATTACGGCGCTATTCTAATAATCAATAAATCTACCCCGTGTTGTCAAATGTTTTACAAGTGGAGAGAAAGAAACTGTGATTGAAAGTAAGATTTTAACTCAAAATGGACAAAACATTTCATCAAGGCCAATTGGCATTATTTTGCCATTATCATAATATAAATTTATCTTCCATAAACTGAAGCCCTTGATAAGCGATGCCGTACTTGTTGCCTTAAATGAGCCACTGTATCTGTGCGTCTTTTCACAACTACCGAATTGCGTAGCAAACAAATTATAAAGAAACAATTGAATAAAAACCAAGAAGAAATATTTAGTTTAATATCATTTAAAATTAATTACTTAAATGAACATTTTAAATAAAAGGTAATTAACTCACCATTAAATCTATATATATAAAAGGCAATGTCTGTGTGTCTGTGTGTCTGTGTGTCTGTCTGTGTGTCTGTCTCTTATAGACTCAAAAACTACCCGTCCGATTACGGTGAAACTTTCAGGGATTGTTGTGGGCATCCCAGGGAAGGTTTTAGTGTAGTTAAATCCAAAATTAATTTATCCAAAATTAATTTAATTAGTAATATATTGCTAAAAGTCTGTAGTGTCACAAAACTATCGACAGATGGCGCTACATATAATTTTCCAAATTCAAATATTTTTAATTTTTTTTAAACTGTCAAAAATAACATACCCATAATAACAGTTGTAATAAAAATAGAAATATAAATCACAATGTAAGTAAAATATTGAATCGTTTTATTTATATTGTTTCAATTAAATCCAAAATTAATTTAATTAGTAATTTTTTGGTAAAAGTCTATAGTGTCACAAAACTATCGACAGATGGCGCTACATATAATCTTCCAAATTCAAATATTTTTAATTTTTTTTAAACTGTCAAAAATAACATACACATAATAACAGTTGTAATAAAAATAGAAATATAAATCACAATGTAAGTAAAATATTGAATCGTTTTATTTATATTGTTTCAATTATTGTTTGAATATATATTAAATTTATATATAGATTTATTAAGTATAATAATTCCATTTACTTCAAATTTTTTTAATTTTTTATTTAAAAGTATATTCAGCATTGAAATTGCCATTAAATATGCAGGTAATTGGAACTCCAACATGTAATATTAGCAAATATTCTGGGATGGGAAAAATACTAAGATCATGTCATGTCCTATTAAATATTTTGAATTTTATTTTGAATCATACAATGGTAATGAAATATTGTAGGTAGACTTTTGAGACAAACAATAAAAATCTCTATAAAATAAGAGAATATACTTATTCCGAAAACTGTTAATTAAAATGTAATAACTATTAACAATTAATAAAGTAGAAATAATTTTCGAACAAATAAAAATGTAATAATTATTAACAAAAAAAAATAAAAAATAAAAATAAATTATTAACAAAATAAGTTGACCTGTGGCCAGGTCCGAACCGACCGACGGTTTGAAGTAAATTAATTTCCAGCTACAGAAACAATTTCAAATAATTTTAATATATCTATTAATGTAATAAAAAACAGATATGGACATAACATAAATATTTTTAATTTTATTTTATTTGTAATATATATGTAAGACCAGGCTGTGACGTCATGAATGGCTGGGTGACTTATATATAATTTTAAATTAAGAAATATTCGTGGAGATATGTAAAAATCTCCACATGTGAAATTTGGTGTGAAAACAATACCTCCCTTACTATCGTCGGTCGGTAAAAAATAAAAATAAAAATGTAATAATAAAAAATAAAATTTCAATTATATTAATTTAATAAATTATTATTATTATTATTATTATTATTTTCACGTATTAAACGGTATATTATTATTATTATTATTATTTGTAATAATTCCAATAAAAATAAATAAAAATAAAAACCAAAAAAAAAGTGCAATTAAAACTAAAATTTCAATTATATTCATTTAATACATTATTATTATTATTATTATTAAGTGTTCAGTTATCATATACGTAGATATGTATGCAGACACATGCAAATATTGGGAAACATCCGGTGGAAGACCAAAGATCAAGGTGGGTGGACAATGAAGGAAGGGACATGGGAGAGATGGGACAGGGTAGGATTTGGTTGTAGCTCAGGATAGGGACTCTTAGAGAAAAGTGGATGCTGCGGCTAAGAACTTTCGAAAACTGTATAGACACAGAGTTAGATAAATATAACATATACAATAATAATATATAATTAATTTACTGATTAAATTAAAATATATATTTTCTAAGAAAACAAATATATGTCTTATCTACTTATACTGATTGAAACAAAATGGATGAAAACCTTTTACATACAGACTTTCAAACAAATACTATGTATCACTCGGGGGTACAGGGGGCGGAGCCCCCGTCTAGGTGTGAAGAGCGCCTGGAAGGCGCTCTGATCAGCTAGTAAATAATAAATTAAAAATAGTCAAAGTCATCTGTATCTTATATAGTGAAAAGCATTATATAATGTATTTATTGCATTAACATATATATATCAAATTAATTTCATTATCGATGGATTTTATTACAATTTCCTTTAAGTAGCCCATCGATATCAACCTTCCCCTAAATATATTCTCAAACATATTGAATTAGTATAGAAATTTAATAAGAATAATAAAGACTTTTGTAAAGAAAAAAAATATAATTAAATAAGATGATTAATTTTCATTGAACCATTTGTAAAAATAAATTCTTTTTTTTTTAATTAAAATCGATGATTTTAATTTTCTATGATTTACAAAGAGATTATGATTTAATTTTCTTAACGTATTTAAAAATTAATTAAGAAATTAATTTTGAAATAATTATAATTTTATTATATAAAATTGCTTTAATTTATATTTAATAGAATGCTAATAAAACAAAATGATTAATTTGAAAATGCATCTAACTTAATTACACAATCTGCTTTGATACAATTTCTTCTCTAAACAAAATTCACAACAATAATCAATAGAAATTCTCAGGCTACCTATAAATCTATATATATAAAATGGAATGTCTGTCTGTCTCGCCTAAACTCAAAAACTACCCGTCCGATTGCGATGAAACTATCAGGGATTGTTGTGGGCATATAATTTAAAACATGTAAATGGGGCACAAATAAATTAATTGAATCCATTATTAATTAATTTATTAGATTTTATATAAGTATTTATAATATTCGATTGTACACAGTGGATAATTTAATTAAATTATAAAATAAAATATAATAAAGTTGACATTTGATAAATACACACAAATATTATTTACTATACATTTGTGTGTGTGTTTTAGACATATAATTGAATTATATATTAAATATTTCAAATATTATTTACTTCTTCCATATAATTCAAATGTTAAAATAAAATAAAATATCATTTTTACCGAGCGACGATAGTAAGGGAGGTATTGTTTTCACACCAAATTTCACATCTGGAGATTTTTACATATCTCCACGAATCATGCATTTTCTTAACAGAAAAAAGTATTTTTAGCATGATGTCTGTCCGTCCGTCCGTATAGATGTGCACAGATTGAACGGCTCAACGGATTTTGATGAAATTTGGTATATTTACTTAATGCATCAGTAGGATGAATTGATCAACCTTTGGTACAAATCCGGAAACCGGAAGTGGTAGTATTAGCGATCGACGATAGGAAGGGAAGGGTTATTTTCACACCAAATTTCACATGAGGAGATTTTTTACATATGCACTTTGTATTGGTTTTATCCTCGAGAAAAATCACCTTTATTAGTTTTTTCTTGATTTAAAATTATATGACGTCATCCAGCCATTCATGACGTCACAGCCTGGGCTTACATATATATATTATAAATAAAATAAAATTAAAAATATTTATGTTCTATGCCTATCTGTTTTTTATTACATTAATAGATATATTAAAATTATTTGAAATTGTTTCTGTAGCTGGAAATTAATTTACTTCAAACCGTCGGTCGGTTCGGACCTAGCCACAGGTCAACTTATTTACTATTAAATTTTTCATTTAGAAAATGATTTGACAATGTCGGGAATTGGATGATAAATGGGTATGATTCAAAAAACTTTTCAAAGAAATTTATGATAATCAAAAGAAGAAAATCAAACAGAAAATCGATCTATATATAATATTATGTAAACAAGTTTTTTATCTTTTTATTTATTTTTGTTAATGTATTTTTTTTTTTTTTTGTTTTTATTTATGATTATTTGGAATATCCACCGTAATGTTTTAGATTATAATAGTATTTTGATTCCTTTTCTTTTGTGTAAATACATTATTATTTTTTTATTATTATTTTCGCTGTATTTAAATAATTTCTCGCCATCCATCATAAAGGTCGACATAAATGATCGAAACTTTGTTGGAAGTCGAGAAAGGGATGACGTTGCCAGCTGTTTTAAGACCAGAGTAGGACCTTTTGCCCTCGCTGAGACTCAAATCCATCTATCCATTAAAGCAAGCTGTTGCTCCAGTTCTTCGACACGCCTTCCCCCTCCCCTCCACCATCCCCGCCACTCTCTCCTTCCCCACCGTCACTTTATCTCATCCCCAGCGGACATGCGGGTGGAGAAAAAAAAGCGTATTTTTCTCAACACGCTTTTTCCTATTTTGACTATCTGCCATTGAAGTTTAATGTTCTTATCCAAATGCCACAAGCCAAAAGATTGGATTTTCAATCATTTCCAGGCAGTTGTTTGTTGTTTTGTTTTAAAATCCTTCGTTTCCGAATGTTGAAAGAATCAATGAACAAATCCCGCTATTTGTATAATTAAAGAATTTATTTAAAAAAAAAATGTATATGTGTATATATAAAGAGAGAGAGAGAGAAATAAATTGACAAATTATTTAGATAAGCGATTTTCTTTCATTTCAATGCTTTTAATTAAATGAAATCGACACTTAAATGGATTAAAATCAATAGCTATACTAAAGAGGATTAAAATTTAACCATAAAACTGCCCATAATGATACATAATATATATAAAAAAAATCAATTAGAGATTATTTATTTGAAATCATTGAATGCACCATAATATAATATATTCGCAGTCAAATGATATTTGATTACAGTCTTATCAGTTAAAATAAAATATTTATATAAATTTCAAATAATGATTAATTTTATTCTTGGTGAAATGGGCTCAAATCTCATTTCATTTTACAATCAAATTCATAGCAAAATCTTTAAATATTGTTGAGTAATTTGTACTGTATAACAATTGGAAATTATCGGTATTTAATCTAAGGCATGTAATTACGTATGAAATATATTGCTTAAGAACTGAAATAGAATAATAAACGAAAAGAAATTGGAGAGAGAAGAATGTAAAATCAAAATACTTAATTTAATAAAAAAAACCTATTCACATTAAATAAGCTGGAATGTCTCCATTCGACTATCTCGAAATTTGAATTGGATTAAATAACATAATATATTATATTTAAATTAAATTTAATTAATTAAATTATAAATTAAAATCAATAAATAATATTTATTAAACCAGTGCGTGTTTGGCTCTTTGTTGATGCCACCACGTCACGTGTTGGCGCGTGATTTGCACTTTAAAAATTAATTCCGATACTTCCAGCGATTCTTTCAAGCTGAAATTCTATATATAGCAGTTGTATATAATTTTTAATCATGTGAAAAATTAACAAACATATTATCTTTATTTTTACGGTCACTTTAGAGGAAAAAAAATCAAAACGTTGTAGGTAATGACCCGCTTCCGGTTGAACTACATTTCTCAAAAGTTGATAGAAAACTATGAATTTTGATTAATGCCCGAATTTCATCATTCTAGCTCAAACCGTTTTTGCGTAATCTTGTCTACACATGGTGAGATAGTAATAAAAAAGAAAATAATCATATAGTAATGATAATATTAATATTGAAAATAATAAAAATGTAAAAAATATCTATAAAATTAAAAATAAGAGATTATTTTCAGTTTATTTTTTTATTTTAAAATTTTACTGCTAAAAGTTGATTTAAAAAATATCTCTTGAAAAAATTTATGTCCAGAAAACCTAATACGAGGTGTGGCTATTAAATAACGGCCTCCAGGAGAGGGTAGGCGGGAACCTAATGCACCGTTGTACAGCTGGAAGGGTCTACTATTCCAGTACGAGAACACAGGCGAGTTTAATGCTTGAGAGTGTTTTTTAAAATAAAATGTATTTTTTCTTTTTTTAAATTTTAATTTTCTTATTTTAAATTAACAAAACTATCGATTTGTAAACTATCAGTTATTTTTCTGTTTTAAATTGTTAGTTAAAGATATCCATTATTCAATGATTGAACGAGACGTGATGAATGGTGACCTTTTAACCTGACGGTAAAACTTTCTAAACAATTGCGTGCTTCAACTACTCGACCAATACGTATTTATTAATATTCAATTTTTTTTATCTTTCTTATAGCTTCAGCTTAAATGAATAAAGAGGGAAATGAGAACAAATAATCTTTATTAAAACAAAACATGGATAGATTCCAGTCCATTTCACTTACTACGATAAATATTCATATTGACTAATACAGAAAAACAAATGAATAAATTCAACAAAGACATTAAAGAGAAAAAAAATAACGAATATGAAAAACTTCTATTTAATTACTAACTTGTGTTTAATTTATTCAACCATTTTTATGGATTAAAATTCACAAAAAGGAAAATTTGAATTTTATCTTGTGATAACATAACTATTTGTTAAGAGTAAATGAATGTCTAAGTACAAGTATAAAAAAAATAAAAACAATGAAAATTTAAATTCATTGTAATATGGTTTTTTTTTCTCAAGGTTGAAGTAATTCAATAAATATAAATAAATATTAGTGCATTTTAAAAATTGATATATATTTTAAGATACGGCAGGTCGAAATTTGAACCAGCAGGGTATTTTAGTTTTTGTTTGACATCCATTAATAGCAGACTGTGATTTTCCGCTAATCTAGACAATGTAACAGGCAAAGTGAAACTTTTTCCTATGCTGTGCCGGAAACACAAACTTATAACTGCAATGAATTCATAAAAAAAAACTTTAAACAAATCTAAGCACCATTTCTATTAGATTACTTAAAAGTATGAAAATAGGATTTTGTTTATATTCTTAGAGTTTAATAAATATATTTTAAAAATTAATCCTACCAGCACATAATTTATTGATTTTACATAAAATAATAATTCTATCCTTATCTGTCGTAATTTATATACATTTACACAGAGAAATGGAATTTATAATGCTCATAAAGCCGTTGATTTGGCTGATAAAATCCAATAGATCTATGGTTTGAGCCTTTTACCATGTTCTGGCTAATGACATGACACATTAGAGCCTTTTTATGGTTTCTTAAAAATTCCGTTTCAAATTGTGGTGGTTGACCTCAAACCCCGAATAACGAACAACACTTTATGAAAATGACTAATTAATATTGCTTAACAGAGAGGTTGAATTTTCATTTTATGTGGAATTAAACAAAATTAAAATGTAAGCTTTTTTTATTTGAATATAATGTTATTATTCAAAATAAAAAGAAAAAAATTGAAATGTTATGCATTCAAAAATATTACAACGAACTTGGATTGATTAAAGAAGATGGAATACACTTGATATGGAGTAGAATTGTAAAAGCGTTATAGGAAATCTTAATATTTTCACTTCCTCAGACAAACGACCCTGACATTCCACTGTAACAAATAATTTTTTATAAAGAGCCATTATTAATCTCCACATTTTTGAGTTCGATCAGAATTTAATTAATTTACTTCATATTATGATTCACATTATCCAACGCCTTTAAAAAATCGATAAACGCTGTAAATATTTTTCCTAACTGGGGTGAAATCACCGTTGACAAGATGAAAATATTGCCAATGTAATTTTTTCTTTCGTTATCATACTTGTATTTCTGGGATGATATTATTGTCATTCAGACTTTCTTTTAATATATTTAGTAGAAAAAAAATGTTTCTGATTGTTTTGATAATTTTGTTGGGAGTCGCAACTACTTTCTTTAAATATATTCTCATTTTAATGGTTACACACGACACTAGAATCTCATTTTTACTATCTCGTAAGAGATAGTATTGCGATCACGAAAATTTTCGATGTTGAGATTTTGACGTTTTTATACGTTTTGAAGGTTCCTGAATCATTTTCACTAAGGTTGAGAAAAATGTCTGTGTGTGTGTATGTATGTAACCAAGATTACGCAAAAACGGTTTGAGCTACAATGATGAAATTTGGTACATGGGCATTATTCAAAATTCATAGTTTTCTATCAACTTTTGAGAAATGTAGCTCAACCGGAAGTGGGTCATTACCTACAACGCGTTTTGATTTTTTTTCCTTCTAAAGGGACTGAAAAAAAATAAAGATATGTTTGATAATTTTTCACATGATTAAACATTGTATAAAACTGCTATATATAAAATTTCAGCTTTATTGAATCGCTGAAAAGACCAGAATTAATTTTTTAACACTGCAAATCAAACGCGCTAACACGTGACGTGGTGCCATCAACAAAGAACTAAACATGCGCTGGTTTCATAAATATTATTTATTAATTTTAATTTATAATTTAATTAATTTAATTTAATTTAAATTAATATATGTTATTTAATCCAATTTAAATTTGCGAGATAGTCGAGTGGAGACACTCCAGATTTTTTTGATTTATAAAACTAAAACTAACGTTCTTAACTTATTTGGTCTCCCTATAACCATACAAAATTTAAATACGATTTAAATTAAACTGATTGTAAGTCATAATAATTGGGGTACAAAAATATTGAATGTTCTTAGCGAGATTAGATTTGATCCAATTTTGTCTAATTTGGCCTTAATCCGCATTGCATTCTTCTAAATTTAGAAAAAACTTATAAATCGAGTCCTACCCCAATTCTATTCATTTCTCTATTCAAGTTTCATCAGAAATAATAATAATCAATATTTATATTTTAATATTATAATATTCTTCAAATTATGTTAACACAAGTTAACCTTAACACGTTCCCGCCAGCATGTACCACCGGTGGCTCATGCCGCCACATAAAATAAATAGACGAATTATGGAACCGGCTGGATCGTGTTCTGGAATCTCCAGTATATTTATTATAAAATAAATAATTAAAAAAAAAGTTTTATATTTAGGTTGATGTTTTATCTCATATATATAGAATTTCAGCTTTATTGAATCGCTGAAAAGACCAGAATTAATTTTTTAACACTGCAAATCAAACGCGCTAACACGTGACGTGGTGCCATCAACAAAGAACTAAACATGCGCTGGTTTCATAAATATTATTTATTAATTTTAATTTATAATTTAATTAATTTAATTTAATTTAAATTAATATATGTTATTTAATCCAATTCAAATTGCGAGATAGTCGAGTGGAGACACTCCAGATTGTTTTTATTTTAATTTTTCCTTCATTATTCAAAGAATATCAAATACAAATCATTTGAAATTCACCTTGTAAAAAGTAATTGAAGTATATAAAGTATTTATATATCTATACGAGTTTATGAATATGAAAAATAATATTATAATCATAAATAATAAATTATTATATTCATAGAGGAAGTTTATTAAACGAATAACTATGCTTAATTAATAATATATTTATAATTAAAAAGGAATTATTAGTGGGTATATACAATATAATCGTTGTTAATTACCTGTTAGAACGTGCTCTCAGCAATTTTGGCGTCTTTTCCCAATCACTGAACAATCAATACTGAAATACTTTTATTTTATATTTTATTTTAATATTTTAATATTCTTTTTCAAAGAATTGGCCGAGTCGCTTATCGCTTTTCAATGTAAACATATAAACAATCGAATTATTCTGGCTGTGGCCGTTTGCCTCCTGCATTTATAAAATAAAGAATATCATTTATTTTTTTAATATATATTAATAATTAAATTGATGAAGAAAATAATTTAAAGAATGTTTTTCATTAGAAAAAAGAAAATCTATATATAATTTATAAATGTATACATATTTTCTTTTATAATTACATTAGAAACAATTTTTTATTTTATATTATGTTGTTATATATTATATATTAGGATATTTTATAGCCTTTTAGTTTTTAATTATATATATTAAATTTAATTATTTATAAGTGATAAAGTCATGAGGGCCTCGGACCCTCTCCATATATATATATATATATATATATCTTATTATACTAGCAAAAATGGTATATATATATATATTTGTATTTTTGAAATATTAAATTAATTTTTTAACACGGTTGCAAATCACGCGCCAGCACGTGACGTGGTGCCATCAACAAAGAGCCAAATACGCACTGGTTTAATAAATATTATTTATTAATTTATAATTGATAATTAATTAAATTAAATTTAATTTAAATTAATATATGTTATTTAATCCAATTCAAATTTGCGAGATAGTCGAGTGGAGACATTCCAGATTTTTTATACATAATTCTGTTGGATATACTTAATAAATAGCTTCTATTATTTGGATTAAAGATTTGGTAGCTAACTGGTAGTGGATAGTTCCTGCTTTTCTATCAGAGCAATAAATTCTTAAATTTCAATAATATGGGTTAGTCTAATCAGGAACAGAAGCTTAGTTCGGGATAATACTCCGACCACGGTTCTAGAGGTATACGCGTACGATCACTAGAATGAGCTTCCCACCTGATCGCACTTTTTTATAATTATTATGATCAATAATTTAATTTCTTTTCATTCAAACTAAAAATTTCAAGATTCAATGGAATTCACTTCCTGAATACCTCTACCTCACATACCTCTTCACTGATCTGATGTTTGATGGTAGATATTTTATAAGAAGAGAATGTATTGGGGAAAATATATAATACCCTTAAATATATATTGAATTTAATAAGTAATATATGTTTATGGTGAAATAATATTCTTTTAATATGACCCAAAACTTTAGGAAAATTTAAATGTAATATATAATTAAGAAGTTTTAGTAATATAATTATTTACCTGTATTTAATTTTTTTTTTTTTAAATTAAGAAAATAAATGAAAATAAAAGATATTTAATTAGTAAATTAAGGGCATTTTAGAAAATCGTAGAAATATATTCATTTGCCCAGTCAATATAATTTAGTTTAAGCGCAATCCAGACATTAGATGTCCCTTGTGGGTCATTTACTTTAAAAGAGGTATCCATGAGCCCAAAATGAAGTACTCATTTAGTATAAAGGCTAACCTAAATATTCTCATTTGAAAAACTAAATTATATATTTGAAATTTGTTTTGTTCCATTGAATAATTAGAATAGGGATTAGTTAGAGGAATATATTTAAAAATTTTGGAGTTCAGGAGGGTCAGTATTTCGCATATGGTACATTTTTTAAAACCTTTTTATCAGAAAAATTTCCTTATGAAACCAAGCATAAAAATAAATACTTAACTTAAATCTATATACTAGTATATATGTATATTGTAATATATAAGCATAAAAATGCCTATTTATATATATAATGGTTCGGAAATCTAGAAATATATTTTTTGAACACATGTGAGAGAATATAAAGAAGTTGTTGGAGAATGAAAGACCTTTTGGCGTAACCCATCAAATAAACCAGCCGACAGAGACAATAGAAATATCTTCTATTAAAAGTTAAGATAATTCTAGAATTCTTATTTGAAAAAACTCATAAAAATGCATCCTATCTGGTCCCCATATAATATATCTCTTCGTTACCCAAAAGGGAGTGAGGGGTGGACAATTTTGTCAAGTTACATTGGAGGGGATGATGAGATTCTACATTTTTAGACAGTTTTGATCATTCTTGGATAGAGTTTAAGGGAGGCTACTTCATCAGACTAAGTGAGAAAAACTACAAGGATCAAACCCAGTGGAGCGAGGAAGCTGTTGCCTGCCCAGATAAGACGACATGATACCTTGAGGAAAATATCCAAGAATCATCCCATGAAGTCCCAGTGTTCCCCGAACTCATTATTGATTAAATAACAGCTAAGTGGTCGACCCATATTTAAATAATTGCAATTACTTAATGAAACTCAATTTCCTTTAAATTATAATCTTCCTATTTATAACGGTACCATATCAACTCTATAATTTTTTTTGTTATCTATTGTAATAATATTAATTCTTCTATTTTTATTAAATACATAATTTTAGTTTAATTTTATATATGCATTTTTAATCTGAACGAATTCAATTTTATTATTTCCCTTATCAACCTTCGCGGATCCAATACCCATTTATTCTACTAAATTTAACCAGAGTGCTACCAAATTAATTTAATCTGATTTTCAACCAATTTTTCTCATTAACCACCTTACCTAAGTCATCCAATATACGACAATATATATATATATATATATATATAAATTATTTTATTTATTTATCATTATACTACTTAAACATAGAATAAGTTTCTCCTTTAGACTTAAGAGTATATACAATATTAAAATAAAAGTTAAAAAGTTGACGTACAGTGTATTATTTATACTAAAGGAATATGATTTATGATCATGCATTTAATTTTATATATATAAGTATATATAATATATAATACATTAAGTTAATATTTATAAGGATGCAGCTAGTCTGATGGCATGGCTGTAAAGTAAAGCCATATGCGCCATCCATTGGGAAAATCTGCCCTAGATTCATAAGAAATATTGGCTAAAAGAGAGAATAATGTGCTTATGACATGACCGACAAAATAATGAACTATGATTTTATAACCAGAAAAATACGAAACTAAATAACTCTAACTTTAAATATAGTTCAATTTAAGGATTATAATTAAAAAATGATATATTCATCAGGTAATATATCTATGATAATATATCATAATATATAATAAATCTATTTATAAATTTATAATCAAATTTTTTACAGCTCTAGACACTAATTTCAATTTTATATAATAAACCTTTAGTAAGTTTTTTTATTTATACTCCACACAAAGTAAATATATAATATTTTTATAATACTTATAGAAAAACCACCACCAAAATGCTTATCATGATTTTTTTATCTCCCCTCCTATGTTTTGAGTTATTCAAGTCATTCGATTGGTCTTAACGTCGAATCGTCTTTTTTATTGCTTTTGTCTTTCTTATAGGTTTTCCTGTGAATTACATTTTATATTACCCCTTGAGAGATAGTAAAAAACAACATAGTACATTTTTATATATTTTACTACAAATATTCTTTTTAAATATAAATATACTTATTTATATATAGTTAATAAAATTATCTGAGACACAATAAAATTAAAAATATTAGATGTTTCAAATTATTCTACTTTTTTTCATTATTGTTTTTGTTTGTCTATTCTAAAAATAAATATTTTTTCAAAATTTATTTAAATATGAAATATTTTTAAATACGTTCAAAATGAAAATCTATCCTGAAATCAATATTTATGCTTCAGAATCCTTTGAAAAAAAAATGAATCGGAGCAATACAAAAGGAGTTAGTTTCTAAAAGTAATTAATCGCTAATTAATTAAAATTCAATTATATATCTTCTATACCTTCTAGGGATCCATTGAAATATCTATAAAAAATTTCAAAAGTCTATCTCAATAAAAAGTCAATGAAAAATCGATTTTAATTTGTCAAAAGAGCGAACAGACAAAGAGACAGACGCCAGGTGAAGTTGAGAAAAACGTTATAAAAATAGATTTTATGTAAGGGAACTGAAGCTCCCAAAACCCCCCTCCCCCACCGCCTCTTCCCTGGCTACGTGAAAAAACGAAATTCGATTTTAATATACATATATAAACAAATAAAATAAATTTACCTTTCCAGTTGTGAGATCAACTATTTCTTTATTGTCGTCTTCGCTATTCCTATTAACACAATCTGCTGTTTCTGAAGGTCCAGCTTCACTATCTAATTCTTAAATGGAAAAGTATTTAAGAATTAATTCACTAATTTAAAAAAAAAATTCAAATCTTACCTTCATTCTTATTTTGAAAAAAATCTCTAATTAGTCTTCGCTTTATAATTTTTATGAAATTAGCAATTAATTTATTAATAATAAAAAATATTTAGAATTTGAGTAGTAATTTAAATAGTCAAATTTAAAAATTTCACAATCATCTAGTAATTTTATATTAAGTCTTTTGTTTTTTATGATTTAAGAGAAATAATAAAATAAAATTTTATTTCTTATATTAAATTCTTTACGAAAAATAAGTAATTTTTAATTTCTGTTAATTTTTTTTTTTCAAATAAAAAGGATTTATATTTTTTCTTTTCTATTTGTAATATAGTACATTATGTACTGTACATAATATATACTATATAGAAATTTGAATTTTTTCTCTCTCCTGGGGGGGGGGGGGGTTAAAACCCTAAAAACCCCCCTGTTTGCGCGACTGAATATATATTATCAGTAATATCATCGAATTATTAATCAAAATATGTATCGAAATATTTAGTAAATGTTTATATTTGCACCCAACGGTGGAACATTAATTATTATTCAAAATAATATATCAGCACCCAACCTGGGCCATTAATTATTATTATTCAACCTTTATTAAATGTTTTACTATGTTTTAAACAAAATTTAATGTTGGGTCTTTGTTCGATTTTTATTTTTGCACCGATATAACCAACGCATTATTATTTATATAGAAAAAAATTCACCTGAATAATATCCGCCATAAAGAAATTGCTTCTTTTTACTTAAACATAATGGAAAAAAAGTTATTAATTTAAAGATTATTATATTAGGAATTATATTCAATAACTAATGATTTTTTATTGATTACTATAAATCACTAATGACAGGTGACAAATCAATCCTAATAAATAGACTGCGAGTAAATAGATTAAAAAAAAAAAAAAAAAACATAAATGGAACATTACCAGGATTGACGCCAGGGGATAGATATATAATTTTTGAAATGATTGATCGTTCGGAATTTTAACCAGATGCTCAAAATAAAATTAATTATAGAAAAAAATTAGAATAAAAAATAAAATATTGGTTGTAGTATTTAAGAGAAAAAAATAATTAAAAATTTAATTTTCTAATGAGTGAAAAAAGAATAATGAGAATGATGAGTAAAAATTTTCAATCAATTGTTTATGAATAACTAAAGTTTGATATTGTTTCTATCAATGGATTAAAATTAAATAAAGAAGAAGCTTCCTATCACAAGGTGTCCTTGAAATCTATGGGTATCTAAAACTAGTAGGTCATTTATGCAGAAAGGGGGATTAATTAAAAAAAATCTATATTTAAAATTGTTAGTCATCTTTTTTCAACTTCCATGAATCATTCCCAATTTTAAATATTTGATTATAAGACTATTAATAATTTACAATTTAATTCTGCATAAATCCACAACTCAGTCTTTTAGAAAATGTAATTTTTTGTAACTTTTAAATAATAAAAAAAATTAAAAATCAATGACATTTTTACTATCTCGCCAGAGATAGTATTGCGATCATGAAAATTTTCGATGTTGAGATTTTGATGTTTTTATACGTTTTGAAGGTTCCTGAATCATTTTCACTAAGGTTGAGAAAAATGTCTGTGTGTGTGTGTGTATGTGTGTGTGTATGTGTGTATGTGTGTATGTGTGTGTGTATGTATGTAGGCAAGATTACGCAAAAACGGTTTGAGCTAGAATGATGAAATTTGGTACATGGACATTATTCAAAATTCATAGTTTTCTATCAACTTTTGAGAAATGTAGCTCAACCGGAAGAGGGTCATTACCTACAACGTTTTGATTTTTTTTCCTCTAAAGTGACCGTAAAAATAAAGATATATATTTGATAATTTTTCACATGATTAATAATTATATAAAACTGCTATATATAGAATTTCAGCTTGATTGATTCGCTGAAATTACCAGAATTAATTTTTTAACACTGAAAATCTCACGCGTCAACACGTGACGTGGTGCCATCAACAAAAAGCCAAACATGCGCTGGTTTAATATTTATTATTTATTATTTATAATTTATAATTAATTAAATTTAATTTAAATATAATATATTATGTTATTTAATCCAATTCAAATTGCGAGATAGTCGAGTGGAGACACTCCAGCTAATTTGTTCTTAATATACGAATAAAATTAAAGAATAAATATTTATAATTGTTTTATTCAATATATTTGAAAAGATTCAAGTTTTTTGAATATATTATGAAATTATATATTAATAAGTTGACCTGTGGCCAGGTCCGAACCGACCGACGGTTTGAAATAAATTAATTTCCAGCTACAGAAACAATTTCAAATAATTTTAATATATCTATTAATGTAATAAAAAACATAGAACATAAATATTTTTAATTTTATTTTATTTATAATATATATATGTAAGACCAGACTGTGACGTCATGAATGGCTGGATGACGTCATATAATTTTAAATTAAGAAAAAACTAATAAACATGATTTTTCTCGAGAATAAAACCAATACAAAGTGCATGATTCGTGGTGATATGTAAAAAATCTCCTCATGTGAAATTTGGTGTGAAAATAACCCTTCCCTTCCTATCGTCGATCGCTAATACTACTACTTCCGGTTTCCGGATTTGCACCAAAAGTTGATGAATTCATGTTACTGATGCATTAAGTAAATGTACCAAATTGTATCAAAATATGTAAAAATCTCCACATGTGAAATTTGGTGTGAAAACAATACCTCCCTTACTATCGTCGATCGGTTTGAATATTTAAATTAAATACATAAATTAAAAAAAAATTGAAATAAGATCTAAAAAAATAGAATAATAAAAATTACTCACCTTAGTAAATAGAAATATATGATATTAAAAAAAATAATGATTTTCTGAAAAAGATTTTATATTATGTAATAAAAGATCAATTTATAGGGGATCCTAAAATTTGAATAGTAATAATCGATGCATATTTATATGCAGTGATACTATAGAAGTTGAATATCGCAAATGAAAATCCCCTGATATAGGATCGTAAGGAATAAACAAATTTACGAGGGTCCATTAATGTAAATTTTTTTATTCCCCATCCCTATTTTCATCATCTGTTATAAATCTAGTTATGACTGATTAATGGTGCAGAAAATAACATCAAAAGGGAATGAGGTGAAATGAATGGACAATGAGAGAGTACCTGTGTTTGCAGACAGTCGGTCGCTGAGCCAAGAAATTGTTAATTGAGTTTTAAAAGACATTAACCACTTGTTATGTAAAAATAAGTAATGGATTGAATTTTAAATCATATGTAATTTTTTAATAATCATTATTAATCTGATTTACATTAATAATAATTCTCATCTCAAATTGTTAAAAATTTTAAAAATAAAGTATATTAAGCAAATAAAAAATATATTTAATTGAATAAATAAACTAAGTGTAAACTTTTTAACCAGAAAACTAAACTTAACTTAAAAAATAATAATTTTAAATGTTAAATACTTCTTTTGATTTCAAATCAATATATTTATTTACTTTATGAGAATTTTGGTAGTTACTCCAATTTTTGAAAAATATTTAATCTTCTTGTCAACTGAGTGAAATAATAGAGAAATAAATTGACTAGTAATTATAATAAAAAATTAAATGAAAATTAATTAAGAGTTACTTAATTTATGAAATGGATATCTTATTATGTATTATTAATGAACTAAGTGAATTTTATTTACTTTATTTCTCTCTCTCTGTAAATATATCTTAATATTTTTGGTGATTTTATATATGAGTTTAAAAGTTTAAACAAATTTTTCTGTAAAATATAGATAATTTTTCTACAAATTTAAATAGGATAGAGAATATTGAATTTGTGTTAATATTAGATTCAAAAGTGAACAAGACTAGCAAAGGGATTAATATCAAGGGCACAGTGGGAGGAATAGATTGCCATTGAGCTTACTCTATTACAAAACTATGTAAATAGAATATGTATTTATATCTAGTAATACTTATATTGTAAATTTCACACACACACAATAGTGGTCTCATATTTACATAGATGAAATTTGAACAATATGAATTTCTAATGAATAAAGTTATAATACTATAATTCTATGATCCGAAATTATATATATATATATAATATAAATTTATATATATATATATACTAGCTGCTAGACGGTACATAGTATTTGGTTGAAAGTAGTAAAAGGTTTATTATAATAATAATAATATTAATAATAATTTAATAAAATATTAAAATAATAAAAATTAATAAATTTGCAAAAAAATATATATAATACTTTAAAAAAAATGTGCCTTTGCGAGTTTCGAACTGAGGAATCAAAGTCATAAGATAACGCCTTAGCACGCTCACCCACGAATGAATCTTCTTTTCAAATGTCCTATTAGGATATATATAGAGGTCAAATTATCGCCAGCAGTGCCTCTATGATCTAGCATTGTAACTAAACTATTTTTAGGTAAATACCACCCCCTGGACACACCTTACCAATTAGCGGTTTGATAATAAAATAAAAACCTTTGAGACCTACTGAATATGCATAAAAAATTTCATAAGAATCGGTCCAGCCAGGAGTATGATTTCAAAGTTTTGTGACACGAGAATTTTATATATAAGATATATTTAAAAATATTTTATTTATATATAAAATTTTTAAGTATTAAACTACTAAAGAATTTAACATATAATAACTAATAATAACATCTTTTAATTAAGTAAAAAATTATAAATTTTAATATAATATAGTAAAGAGTCCTTCTATCTTTTATGGAAAATTCTAAAAATTTGACAATATACCTATATTCAATTTAAAATTCGATTTTCCTCAAATAGGAAAAAAAGCCGATATTTATTTATTCTCAATTTTTTTGAACATTAATTCCTCCACTGATCAATTCCCAAAATTTCCAACGCGTTTCAACCACAATGATCATTATAATATTATCCCAGTTTATTATCCATGTCAATTTCCCTAGGAGAAATTTGCAAGTCAATATACCGCAGGCTTGATTAATAAACCATTTTCTTAGTTAATAGAAAACCGAACATAGCCAACCATGCCTCAAGGTTTTGCTGATTTCCATTTGCACCCCAATAATTAACTATCATCATTCCTCTCCTCACATCGATAGAATAATATAACTAATAAAGGACTTACAATAATGCATATTGAGATAATGCAATTAGAGATAAAATCCCATGGAGTGAACCGCACATGGAGATTCGTATCATTTGTCATTATTTATAATAATTGAAATAAGATTGAATTGAGTTTCAAAAGGAATTTAAATTATGAAATCAAATTTAGCAAATTAATTATAATTGATTTTAGTTACAAGTGATTCTATTGAATATATATAAATGTAAATATATATATTTTATTGAAAATACATCGATACATACATCGCATAGAACTATTGCGAAATTAAATGAATTGAAATATGAAGTTTTGCAGCACCCAGCCTATTCACCGGATTTCTCGCCAACCGACTCTCAATTTTCAAAGATTTGGATCTGTTTTTACGGGCTAAACATTATGAAAATGAAGAAAGTCTGAAAAATTCGATATCTGAATTTATTGATTCTAAAGATCAGAAATTTTTAAGACAGGCATCTATGCTTTAAAGTCCCGTTGGGAAAAGTGTATTGAAGCGAATGGAGCATATTTTGATTAAATAAACAACTTGTGAAAAAAAGATATACAGTTTTATATATTGACTTGAAAATCCATCATTTCATATGCACCAACCTAATATATATGAAGGAATTAATCCATAAACTTTGTTAGGTTTTTAGAAAAAATATTTTTTTCTTTTTAGTTCACGAAAAAAACGTTATTGTATAAAATATTTTTCAATTTATATTTATATTGTTTTATTCTTTTTAGTACAATTTTAATTTGATGAATTTATTTAAGAGAAATAGAAAAGATGATGTTATACGAAAATTTGCAAATTGAATAAAACAAAAATAAAATATTATTCTTCTAAAACTGACTTTATATATTTATGTTAATTAAATGTTATTATTAACGTATTTTTATTTATGCTTCAGAATCCGTTGAAAAAAAATTAATCGGAGCAATACAAAAGGAGTTAGTTTCTTGCAATTAGAATAAAACAAAAAAAATGATTATAATTAAATTAAGTAAATGTTATTATTGAAGTAATGTTTTTAAAATGTATTATAATTATTATAATAATTAAAAATTTCTCTTTTAATGTATAAATTATTTTTAATTTTTTTCAAAATGACAATCAACTTTTCCGTCAGATGGCGTGAATGAAAATTCAAATATTAAAGCAATTACATTACAATTAATTAATTATAATTCAATTATATTTCTTCCATACCTTCTAGAGATCCATTGAAATATCTATAAAAATTTTCAAAAGTCTATCTCAATTTAAAATTAATGAAAAATCGATTTCAATTTGTCATACGAGCGAACAGACAGACAGACACACAGGCAGACATGAAGCGAAGTTGATAAAAACGTTATAAAAATTATGAATAAGAAGATTGTTTACATAACAATCTAAACAACAGGTGGTTAGGCCAAGAATGCGGGCAAAGATGAAATAAGAGGATAAGTAAGAATAAGAATTGAATGGAGTTGGCTTAGGGTACCAATTTGCTGTGTTCAAAACTGTAGCAGTGACATAAAGAAACAAGAACGAAATAGTTGGATAAATAATTAAAATTTAATTGACGAAATTAATTAATTAGTTAATTAATTATATGTCTAATATTTTAACTATATATTATATACTACATTTATTAATTACATTAATATTAGCAATTTAAATATATAAGAATATAAAGAATAAATTAATATATTTAACATGAGTATTACATAATATTTAAGTATTTATACATATAAATTTTATATATTAAGAAAAAGAAAAAAAAACAATTTAAAAACAAAAATGATAAATGAATATATGCAAATTACATAAACCACCTACTTTGTTTTTGTCTTTTTCAATAATCCTTTCATTTATCTATTCACTCTCCACCTATAATTTATTTAATTTTAAATTGAATAACGTATACTATGGTTTATTACCTCGGGGAGATAATAATATTTATTTTCTAGTTAAGATGACTAACGAATTAAAGTATTTTTTAACCTTCACCTAGAAATTGAACGGAAAGTGAGTGGGAATTAAGAGGGGAAAGATGAAATTGTGAGGAACGTATTCCGAGATGACAGAGGTCACAATTTAGGTGAGGCACTCAAACGTGATCTGTCTTCTAATTGAGAGGTTTAAGTTTGCGTGAAGCAATGAAAATGGAAAGAGGGGATCGTCGCTGTGGAGCAAAAATTTAATTTATAAAACTTAGTAAATTGCCTCTTAATATACTAAATACTTACTTTGATATTAGAGTTTATTTTTTTGTAAGAATAAAAATGAGACTATTATTGATTGAATTAAATAATATATATTATGAAATTAAATTTTATAATAAAAAATATTACCTATATAATTCAAATGTTTGGTGTTTTATATACAGTACCGGGACCCCGAGCCTCGGCTCGGTAATTAAGTTAAAAAAAATGATTCATTATTATTGGGTTTGGCTGGTAATATTAATACCTGGGACACTGAGCTCTCGCTCGACCCTTTAAAATATATTTATATACAATTCTTTAATTATTGTATTACAATTATAGATAAAAAAATATCCAAATTTGCTGAGTTGTGCCGACCGAGTACTAAAAGGAACTGCTGATAGATGTATCGAAAATTGCGTAGCTTGCAAACAAAAATGGCAAAAAGTAATGTAGGAAAAAATGAATATTTACATTTTTGAATTTTCGAAACGTGTGCTGAGTTGTGCTAGTCATGCACAACTTTTCCTAATGGCAAAATTACGTCAAAGTCTTCGAGTTGTGCTGAGTTGGGCCGACCGAGTACTAAGATAGATGTATTTTATTTAACAATATTGAAAAAATACATCTATCAGCAGTTCCTTTTAGTACTCGGTCGGCACAACTCAGCACAACTCGAAGAATTGGGATTTCTGTGACGATTCGAGATTGGCATGCAATTAAAGATCGAAATAAATGTCAGCGGGCAACCCGAAATCTATTTTGGGCTGTACAATGGACAGTTTTGATCTGAAGTAATTGTGCCATTAGGAAAAGTTGTTGTGCTTGACTAGCTCAAATCAGCACTCCTTTCGAAAATTCAAAAATGTAAAATTTCAGTTTTTCTTACATTACTTTTTGCCATTTTTTTTTTGCAAGCTATGCAATTTTCGATGCATTTATCAGCAGTTCCTTTTAGTACTCGGTCGGCACAACTCAGCACAACTCGAAGAATTGGGATTTCTGTGACGATTCGAGATTGGCATGCAATTAAAGATCGAAATAAACGTCAGCGGGCAAACCAAAATCTATTTTGGGCTGTACCTTGGACGGTTTTGATCTGAAGTAATTGTGCCATTAGGAAAAGTTGTTGTGCTTGACTAGCTCAAATCAGCACTCCTTTCGAAAATTCAAAAATGTAAAATTTCAGTTTTTCCTACATTACTTTTTGCCATTTTTTTTCTGCAAGCTACGGAATTTTTATTTTATTAATGAATGATTCTTTGTTGTATTCAACCAGCACAACTAAGCATAACTCGCAGGTTTTGTTTATCTACCACTCTGAAAAAGTTATAACAGGTTTAATACTATGTCTTATAATATTAAATTTGGATATTTTTTATCTCCTAAACGGAAAGAGCCAGAGTTGTTCTGCTTGCGGCACAATGTTTAGTAGCCAAGGTAGTATCCAGCACAATTTTTGTTTTTTTGGAAAAACAAAATGGCGGTGCCAAGCAAAAAAATCGATTTTGTATTTTCCGGTTTGTTTTTTTGAGATGGGCGACTGGCGTTTACGGCACAACGTAGCAGAAACTTAGCACAACATAGCACAATTGCGTTTTTTTTTTTGGGAATTATAAAATGGAGGTGCTAGCTTCACGCACATCCCTTATTCTTCTTTTCCGAGAAATTTTCTCCGTCTTTGCCCCACCCTAAAATTATTAAACCATTCCTATAACATAATTTCCATCCCAAGTCCCTCATATTAAAAAAATCATTACAATATATATATATATATATATTAAAAAAAGAAAGGAATGCACAAATAAATCTTTTCTATATCATTAAATTCATAATTAGTAAAAATAATAAAATATATAAAAGATTCAATTGAACAATATATAATTATTATTTAATATATAGAATATATATTTTGTTTTGTTGGCTTTTTTGGGATATTTAGTGATTTTAATAAGCTTTTATTTAATATTGATTATTAAATCTTAAATCTCTTGGTGAACATAGCGAGTTTCGATCCCTGGGCCTTTAGTTCGGCATACCAGGACTAATACAACAAAGCTTATTTTTTTAAATTTCAATAAACAAGTTTGAAAATTCTTAAAAAAAAAGTATAAGTATTTAAAAAAAAAGCGGTGCGTGTACTTATGTACGCGCGTGAGAAGTTATACTTCTTTGGCATCATTAAAAAAAAATTGAAAATTAATATATTTATATAATAAAATATATTTAATATATACATTTAATATAAATTTAAATAATATAATAATATATTATTAATAATAATATATAATAATAAGTATTTAACATTAATAATTTAATAATATTTAGTGTTAATTATATTAAATAATTAATTTATATCAATAAAAATAATACATACGGATAGTTAACCTCAAAAGTATATAAGCACATTTTTTGTTTTCACTAATATTCACAAATAGTAAGTAATATCAATCAAAATATTCAATTTAAATCACTACTGAATATAATTTATTAGCACACATATATAATTCGAAATGAAATGTTCAAGCGGTCCATTAGAAACAACACAAATGAAACGAAATGTTGACATCTATCTATCTATCTATTTATTTGGTCTGGTATTAGATTGAAATATATATATATATATATATATATACTCTTGGAATTATTATAATTTTCTACACACCTTAGATTAGATATGACATCAAGAATTCAACAAGATTCTTCATATTTTGTGTTTAATTAAAAAATTGTTAATAATCTATCCATGGGATGGCATATATGGTTAAAATAAGATAATAATGTTGGGGATTCGTCATAGCCTAGTGGGTAGAGCGCTCGCTTGCTTTGAGCGCTATGACGTAGTCGAAGAGAGACATGGTAGGTTCGAATCCTACTTCAGGCAAATAAAAATTTATTTTTCTGGAAAAACAAAAAAACTGTTAATTTTTCGTGTCACACATCTTAAAATTTCACTCCCCATCAATTTTCCATAACGCGCCTAAAGAAGTATAACTTCAAAAGTTTACAATAGTATTAATTATTTACTAATTTTAAACAATAATGTTTGATTATAAAATATTTGTTAATTCGCCAATTTAAGCTATTGCAATTGATAAAATATTTAATAAATAAAATTCACTTATAATATAAATAATATTACATTTAAACATGTACTAATATATTACTGTTTTTATATCAATGACATTATCATTTTGTAATTTCCATATTTTTTTAACTTTCCATATTGTTGATTTAACGAAGAGGAAATGTTGGAAATGTTTACAAAAAGCGAACCACCTATCATCTCATCTCTATCTTTTCAGGGTTTTTTTTATTATCTCTTTCCATTTGTTTGTGTGCAATTAAGCGCTTCCTTTAGTTAGAAAGTGATGTATGCAAATAAACAAACAACCTCTACAATATTCAAAATGAACTCGATAAAGACAATAATAATGTTTCAATGAGATAAAACATCAACCTAAATATAAAACTTTTTTTTTAATTATTTATTTTATAATAAATATACTGGAGATTCCAGAACACGATCCAGCCGGTTCCATAATTCGTCTATTTATTTTATGTGGCGGCATGAGCCACCGGTGGTACATGCTGGCGGGAACGTGTTAAGGTTAACTTGTGTTAACATAATTTGAAGAATATTATAATATTAAAATATAAATATTGATTATTTATTATTATTTCTCATGAAACTTGAATAGAGAAATGAATAGGATTGGGGTAGGACTCGATTTATAAGTTTTTTCTAAATTTAGAAGAATGCAATGCGGATTAAGGCCAAATTAGACAAAATTGGATCAAATCTAATCTCGCTAAGAACATTCAATATTTTTGTACCCCAATTATTATGACTTACAATCAGTTTAATTTAAATCCTATTTAAATTTTGTATGGTTATAGGGAGACCAAATAAGTTAAGAACGTTAGTTTTAGTTTTATAAATCAAAAAAATCGGGAGTGTCTCCACTCGACTATCTCGCAAATTTAAATTGGATTAAATAACATATATTAATTTAAATTAAATTAAATTAATTAAATTATAAATTAAAATTAATAAATAATATTTATGAAACCAGCGCATGTTTAGTTCTTTGTTGATGGCACCACGTCACGTGTTAGCGCGTTTGATTTGCAGTGTTAAAAAATTAATTCTGGTCTTTTCAGCGATTCAATAAAGCTGAAATTTTATATATAGCAGTTTTATACAATGTTTAATCATGTGAAAAATTATCAAACATATATCTTTATTTTTTTTCGGTCCCTTTAGAAGGAAAAAAATCAAAACGCGTTGTGGGTAATGACCCACTTCCGGTTGAGCTATATTTCTCAAAAGTTGATAGAAAACTATGAATTTTGAATAATGCCCATGTACCAAATTTCATCATTCTAGCTCAAACCGTTTTTGCGTAATCTTGGTTACATACATACACACACACAGACCACTTTTTATAAATTTTTAAAATGTACACTCAACTTTTAAACTGGTTCTACATACTACTAAACTACTATACTTGTAGGTTATATTTTAATTATTTATTTATATTATTGTAAAATTGAATACATAACTATTTTTACCGACCAACGATAGTAAGGGAGGTATTGTTTTCACACCAAATTTCACATGTGTTTTTGCGTAATCTTGGTTACATACATACAGACATTTTTCTCAACCTTAGTGAAAATGATTCAGGAACCTTCAAAACGTATAAAAACATCAAAATCTCAACATCGAAAGTTTTCGTGATCGCAAAAATGAAAACCTAATTCATGAAGACTTCTAACCAAATAATACGTATTGCTTTGGGGGGTGCATGGAGCAGAGCCCCCTTTCCAGGTACAAAGAGCACCGAAGACCCAGCAGTTAGTATTCTATATGATTGTATTAAATGAAAATTGAAATTAGAATATTACAACTACTACATATTTTGTAAACACAAAAAATATTTTTTAATTGTTTATATTTAAATGCTTTTATGTATAAATAACTGACATGAGTCACAAATCTTTTTGAGTCATTTGGCTTAATGTTAAATTGAAAATTAACAAAAAATAAAATGTCCTTTCCACTTTTTAGATTATTTTATTGCAATCTAAAGTAGGTAGGTTATTGTTAGTTTAATCATCAGATCCATTATTCAATAAATATTTTTTTTAACAATATCAGAGGAATATGACCATAATAGAAGGATATCAACGGTGAATGAAAATAAATTTTTCACTAAGAGTGAGATAAAAGTGAAATTCTCTCGAGGACAGAAATAAGGGTGCTTGAGGAAATGCACTAGCTTCCAACCCCTTCAAAAGATATAGAAGAGCGTGTGACGATCCTTTGGAGCGGTGGCATCCTTGTCAAGCGTCTGATGGGACACCTGGGATCCCACACTGTCATACTCCCTTCGCCTATTTGGCAAAGGCAAAGGAGACCACACCGGGAATGATTGAAGCAACATTTAATCGACCCTCTAATTTGTTTTTTTTTTTACTCCATCCCTTCCTTTTCTTTTTAAACGTTGAACTTTTCACTTTGAATGAAGTAGTTTCATATACGAGTCCTTTGAACATCGTCAAAGTAATTTTCAGTTTGGGAAAGTAGGAGTGAGGAGGAAGAGAGAAAGATAATTAATTACAAATTTGAACAATTTCCAATTATCACACAAATCAATTGTAAAAAAATTTCAATAAAAGTAAATAAAAATAAAAGAATAGATTCTTATCAAAAATCAAACTCAATTCATAAATAATCCCATTTTAGTAATTTCCAACGATGATGATTATTTTCTGTTGAATTGAAAATTTAATTAATTTTCTAATTTCACTCTTCATACAGTTCTAATTGAAATAGCCATCAAAAACAATTTAAAAGTTAAGCAACGAGTTTATAATGAAAGCATAGCAGTTTTCAAACTTTTTTTTACGCCTTCTTGATTCAAACAAGCTTTTGATGAGCTAGTACTATATACTGCTAAGGTGTTTTAAAATTTTTTTTAGTGGGATAAATTATTTTAAGAAAAATTTGAAAAAATGGTATTAAATATATGATAAAATAAATTAATAATACCTAAATCTAATTCTAATTTTAATAATATTAATAAATATTTGTTTATTTAAGAATTCGAATAACTTAGTGAACTTTATTGTTTATATATACGTATATATTCAATAATATGTCATGACAATCGAATCATAAGGTTTACCTTAGTTCGAGTTGGAAGTTAAACAGAATCTGTGCCTATGAAGTTTTTAACTTGGGGATTAAATAATACTACCTCCGTTCCACAATAGTTGTCACATTTGGATACTTTTGGTCCAATTATTGAAAATGTATGATATTTGAGTAATTTTTTTAAAGATTTGTTAAATGTGTCCTGTCTTAATTAGTATTTTCTAAAAGTTCAAATTTAAGAAAAATAAGTTGACCTGTGACAAGGTCCGAATCGACCGACGGTTTGAAGTAAATTAATTTCCAGCTACAGAAACAATTTCAAATAATTTTAAGATATCTATTAATGTAATAAAAAACAGATATCGATATAACATAAATATTTTTAATTTTATTTTATTTATAATATATATATATATGTAAGACCAGGCTGTGACGTCATGAATGGCTGGATGACGTCATATAATTTTAAATTAAGAAAAAACTAATAAAGATGATTTTTCTCGAGGATAAAACCAATACAAAGTGCATGATTCGTGGTGATATGTAAAAAATCTCCTCATGTGAAATTTGGTGTGAAAATAACCCTTCCCTTCCTATCGTCGATCGCTAATACTACCACTTCCGGTTTGATCAATTCATCATACTGATGCATTAAGTAAATATACCAAATTTCATCAAAATCCGTTGAGCCGTTCAAGCTGTACACATCTATACGGACGGATGGACAGACATCATGCTAAAAATGCTTTGTTCTGTCGGTCGGTAAAAATTATTTAGTTAAAAAATTAAAAAATAAAGTACTATTAAGTAGTATTACTCACTACAATGTACTTTTTTTTGTTCCGCATCACTTGGCACATTTCGTCTTACAGTGTGAATGTGCCCTGTTTAAAATTTGTGCGCGAGAATAACTGAAATAAATGTTACTACTATAAAATTAATAAAGAACTTATTTCTGACTCGCGATTTTTTATTCACCTATTGATCACCTATTTTTAAATGCTTAAGCTTGTTTGAAAGTCTTGGGTAACCCTTTTCAACAAGTTATTACTTTTGAAAATGGTCTTGATCAAATGTGACTAGTTTTATTGAACAAAATATATTGATGCATCAAATGTGACAAGTATTGTGGAATGGAGATACTAAATCACAACCTTATCGGATGAGTATGGTGCATGCTCCAGAACTTCCCACATACATACGTAAAAGAAACATTCTTCTTCATTTTCTGAGTGAGATTGATTTGCATTTCTACCGCGCAACATCGCTATTTTTACGAAATAACTTTATTCCTCTGCCTCTTGGACAAAGATTACAAACGTACTGATTCTGCACGCTCCCTTTATATCTTCGAACATGTATGCAATCTAATGATGTTGTATAGGATTAATAATATTCCCATAAGGACTTCAGTTGTTTAATTTAAAATCAGTTACCATGACTTAGTAACTATCCCTAGTAAATATTTATTAAAACAAAATTGTAAGGAAAATAACCTCTAAAAGATAAGCAATCAACTTACAAAATATTCTTGATTTAAGTATTATTTTTATTCCAAGTTTTATATTAATTAATAAATACATATATTTTCAAATCAACCAAAAATTGTATTTCTCTTCCAAGTAATGACTTATCTGCATGTCATTGGATAATAAAAAAATAAGGTAGGAAAAGAAAAAAAATATATTAAAACGAATAAGAATAAAAGTAACGGTGAAATATATATTCCTTAGTGTTCTAATTTATATCATTCTACTTTATTAATTATTTCAAATTCCAGTAACTTTATATATTAGGTACCGGAAAAAGTAATTTATGTTTTTGTGTTGTATTAATTTGATTGATATTTATGGTGTTCTTTAGACGTTATTCATAAAAGTGTTTATTTCTTCTCAAAGCTTATTTTTTGCTCTTTCCATCATGTATAGAACTTTGTAATCCAATTTAATTGAAATATTATATTTCAGGTTTAAAATGGTATACTCCAGCTCTATTATTCGTGCAACTTTGCTTTACGAATTCAAAAATCACCTTAAAGCAGCAGAAGCGGCTCGTCGAATTCGCAATGCCTTTGGGGAAGATGCCGTAAGTGATGAAGTGGCACGGTTTTGGTTTCGGCGCTTTAAAAGCGGTAATGAAAGCATTGAAGATGAGCAACGCCAAGGTCGTCCTGAAAGGTGCTCTGACGATGAAATCAAACAATTTTTGGTCAATAACCCTAGTGCAACATGTTCCGAAATGGGAGAAGCATTCAACTGTGATGAATCAACCTTCAGAAAAAGATTACATAAAAAAGTTAGACAAATGGATTCCACATAAGTTAAGTGAAGACAACAAAATTATGCGCAAGACCACATGTCGCAGCAGAAACACAACGAAAGCTTCAAAGCGTTAAATGGGAAGTTCTACCTCACTCACCTTATAGCCCAGATATTTCTCCGTGTGACTATTATTTGTTTTTGTCTTTGTCTAATTTTTACCGACCGACGATAGTAAGGGAGGTATTGTTTTCACACCAAATTTCACATGTGGAGATTTTTACATATCTCCACGAATCATGCATTTTCTAAACAGAAAAAAGTATTTTTAGCATGATGTCTGTCCGTCCGTCTGTCCGTCCGTATAGATGTGTACAGCCTGAATGGCTCAACCGATTTTGATGAAATTTGGTATATTTACTTAATGCATCAGTGGGATGAATTGATCAACTTTTGGTGCAATTCCGGAAACCGGAAGTGGTAGTATTAGCGATCGACGATAGGAAGAGAAGGGTTATTTTCACACCAAAGGAGATTTTTTTATATATCACCACGAATCATGCACTTTGTATTGGTTTTATCCTCGAGAAAAATCATATTTATTAGTTTTTTCTTGATTTAAAATTATATGACGTCATCCAGCCATTCATGACGTCACAGCCTGGTCTTGCATATATATTATAAATAAAATAAAATTAAAAATGTTTATATTTATTATTTATGTATCCATATCTGTTTTTTATTACATTAATAGATATATGAAAATTATTTGAAATTGTTTCTGTAGCTGGAAATTAATTTATTTCAAACCGTCGGTCGGTTGGGACCTGGCCACAGGTCAACTTATTTACACAATAAACGGTTCAATTCTGAAGAAGAGGTCAAAACGAAATTGAAAATTGATGCTTTCTTTAGCTCCAAGAGCCCAGAATATTTTTCTCGTGGAATGAACTTGCTTGTTGAACGTTGGCAAAAAATTGTTGATTCAAGTAGTGACTATTTTGTTGAATAAAAATTATTTTCAAAAAAGTTATGTCGTTTTGAAATTAATCGTTAAAAACGTAAATTACTTTTTCCGGTACCTAATATAAATATATGTTATATAATAAAATAGATTTTATATATAGAATAGATAGGAAATATTTTATTTTAAACTGGAAAATAAAAATTTTAAAAATAATTATTCTATTTTAAACATTTTTTAATTATTTATTATTATTTATGTGCATTTCGGTAGTCACACCATCATCAGAAGTTTTCTTTTTTCTTCTTTCAAAATAAGTATTGTAATTTTATTTATAAAAGCATAAAATTTTTTGTTGTTATAAAATGATGATAGGTTATCGTGCATAACGTTGGTATATTACCAGTTAATGGGAAGTCTCTCCCGCTGGAGTTGCTTCTCTCCCATGGGATCATTCCATGTCAGTTGACCAACCACTAGTGACGATAGGAAAGCAAGCACAAAGTGAAACCCCCATGGACAGATAGACTATATATTTAATCGAGGGTGGTATTAATTCACCTACATAAATAGACTATCACAAGTTGAACGAAGTTGATATTAAGCATCGGTCGTATTTGTTTAATTAACAGTTAATTCATATTAAAGGGTAACATTTATTTCATGTTTGCCACTTAAAAGATGAATAGGTACTAGCTGAAATGGAAATAAATGTTAACGGTTCGTGTTCAAATACTAATAAGCCATCCAGTGAATAATCAAAGGCAAGTTTGCCAATCATCAATCAGGTATCAGCTTCATTCACACATTTAATAAATAAATTGAAAAAATGGAGAATTTTTATAAAAAATATTTTCATTTTTTTTTTTTATTGGACGATTTATCAACTTTACATATTTTCTTTTACAATTAATTCTTTTAGATTATATTTAAATGAATTTGGAGAGGTTTGAACAATTAAATCACACTGTTGTGAGTTTAGAAAAAAAATTTAAATAAGAAACTTAAGAAGAATGTTTTTTAGCAAAAAATAATTTGAGTTAAACATTGATTACAAAAAATAAATTAAATTATATATAAATTATTGATTCTAGTCATTTTAGAGACTTCTGAAGACTTGAATATATTTAAAATTTGAGAATAAAGTGGTATTGGATCCTATTTTACATTATAATGAGGAAACTGAATTATATATAAAACACTTAATATAATAGTTTCTTGTTATACATCATTTTATTCGTTCATCTATTTGAAATAACAAAATGTATATATACGAGGTGTGGCTATTAAATAACGAGACTGCGCGCGCAGACGGCCTCCAGGAGAGGGTAGGCGGGAACCTAATGCACCGTTGTACAGCTGGAAGGGTATACTATTCCAGTACGAGAACACATGTCTGGCGGTGAAGTAGTTTTTTTTCTGTAGCGGTTTAAAATAAACGTGTTTTTGTTCCTTGTGTTGTGGAAAAACAAGTCGTGGATTCTGCACCAGGATAACGCACCTGCGCACAACGCACTTTCTGTTTGGCCACTATGGGTACTCCAGTGCTGGAACCCCCTCCTTACTCCCCTGATCTAGCACCTTGAGATTTTTACCTGTTTCCGAAAACCAAGTCCGCACTAAAGGGAAGTCAATTCGAGTCGATGAAAGAGGTGAAAAGAAAAACGGCGGAGCTTCTGAAAGGCCTAACAAAAAACGACTTCGAACACTGCTTTGAGCAGTGGAAAAATAGGATGAAGTGGCGAGTATATTGAGGGAAAAAGTTCGATTGTACCATAATTTTTTTAATTAAACCATTTTTTGTAAGCAGTCTCGTTATTTAATAGCCACACCTCGTATATTATATTTATCTAATTTTTTTTTTAATTTCCCTCATTCTAAAACATCAGGATGATTGGTCATTACTTTGGTAGATATAAGATTAATAACTAAATAGGAATGCTGGCTAAAATGTACATAGATCTCAAAAGCAAAATAAAATTTAAAAATAAAGAGTCCAAAATATTTTTAAAAAATATAAAATAAAAATTGAGTATGGATATGTAGGTTGATGAAACAATAAATATTTCAAATCATTTATTTAAAAAAGGTATAATTTAGAAATTTTACATGCGTTTTGGTTTCAAATTATTTTTTTTTTTTGTTCTATTTGAATTGCCAAGAAGAGGACCTCTGGTATTATGTAACTACAGAAATTAACATAAAGTAAACAAATAAATAAATTTGAAATCATATCTAGTGTTTATGTTTAATTTCTAGATTAAAAATAAATTAAAATGTTTTTCAATGATTACCTCCACTGAACTACAATTATTTCATATTTAATATGTTTATATTATTAAGAAACACGTTTGTATATTATAATTTTTTAGTTTTTTTTAAATTGTTTATGAGGTTTTATATTCCATTTAAGAATCAGAAAATATTAATTTATTAATAAGATAACGATTTATATTTTAATATCAACGAAAATATGTATTACTTTAGGAATTAAATTAAGATTAGGGAGATTAAGATTAACAAGTATTAATAAAGCAATGTATGATCAGATTATGAACCAAGTAAGTAGCTAGGAATGAATAATGCAATTAAAGGCGACCGGGAGGGACAAAAGCGACACAACCAATTTGACTAGCAGCCTCCTAATCCGTCACGACGCTAATAGTGGAGCCAGCAGCCCGTGGCTGTCAGCCTCGGCCAAATTGAATCACAGAATGATGGCGGGTAAATTATCACCAATCACAATAGCCAAAATAACATAGAATCATTTCTAATTTACATTAATGGTGAGGCCACTTTACTTGATCATGTCGGAACCGAAGTGATGTCAGGTAAATTTGCCAACTATTTATGCACCATGATTTTGTTGAGAGTTAACTATTGCCAAACAACATCATTTCAGATACGAATACTAGAAACTCAATCCATCTAATTTTATAAAATAACCTACAGAACAAGAGTGTTTTCAATATAAAAATAAATTAAGTTGGTCTATATCCTTTTTTACTATTAATATATATTATAATAATATAATACATTTTATTCATTTACTTTTACAAGAACAAATAATATATTAAATATATTAATTTTTTTCAATTATTTCATATATAATTAAAATTTTATTTGTATAATCTAATCTTATTATACAAGCTATAATAATAATTATTTAGTACCGGGACCCCGAGCCTCGGCTCGGTAATTAAGTTAAAAAATAATAATTTATTATTATTGGGTTTGGCTGGTAATATTAATACCTGGGACACCGAGCTCTCGCTCGACCCTTTAAAAATATTGATATACAATTCTTTAGGTATTTATTACAATTATTAAATGTTGCATCATTGCATCAATCTGATTAAAATGAATGGTCCTTAATAATAATACCTGGTTCACTGAGCCACCACTTGGTCAAGAATAGATATATATCTTACAGGCGGTGAGTGTGACGTCACATATATACATTTAAATTAAGAAAACACTAATGAAGATGATTTTCCCAGAGATGTGATCAATAAAACTCAATTTTTCTTTATAAATACTATCTCTGGTGTGAATTTCAAAAAAATCGTTAGAGCGGTTTTTGAGAACCCATTTACATATATATATATATATATATATATATAAACAATAAGATAAGATAATTAACAAACAACTCTATAAATTTTATCTAAAATTCTCATATAAAAAGTCTTGAAGTAGAAAAATCGATCTGATGGGGAAAAATAATTTCTATTATCTTTTTCTTAATTGAAATAATTGAATTATAATAAATATTTGTATCAATATCTTATATGTTACCAAGATTAGAATATTGGTCTTTAGATTACTGTCTTAAAAAAAGAACAATAATATTTATTTTCTAATATTTGTCAAAATTTTAAGACTTGTAAACGTGGAAAATCGTTATTAAGAAGATTTTTATATTACTTTTTTGATTAATAAATTGAGTGAAATTATATGAATAATAAAAGAAAATATTAAAACAATTCATCATGTATTAACAAATAAAATAGATGATTATTTTCGTTTTACAAAAGTAACAATTTGAATAATGAATCCTAAAATTAATATTTTATAAAAAACGTAAAAGCACACACATTAAATAATCAAATTTTGAAAGATACAACAAAATCAATTTATAATTTATAAAGTTAATTCGAAAGAAATAATTTGAAAAGATAATAACTCTATTTGATAAAAAAGATACAATCTTGAATAGATGATGGAAAGTTAAAATTAAAGATATATACTTACTTCTACTGGATAAAAATTAAATAAATTTATTAATTGACAAATTAAAAATATTTTATTTTAATGTAAATATAATTATTTTTTTCAATTTTTAAAATTGTGATAGTAATATTTTGTTTTGATTTACACTTTTTTAACACTAAAAAATTTTCAAACCCATTTTTACCTCTTCTTTTTGGAATCTTTTCGCATGTTTGCGGCCTCCATTTGTTTTTCGGAAGAAATAAAAAAAATACTAAGTTTATATTTAATTTAGGTTGAATTAATTACATTTATATAAGTCAGTCAGGCCTTAAAATTTAAATATGTATATAAAAATTTGATATTTGATTTTTTTAATGATATTTGGGTATTTAAATAAAAAAAGGTAAATTTATATAATAAGACTATCATAATTATTTAATAAATAAATTAAATTTGTAATTTTTTTGCATTTGTCCGTAATATTGTCAATGTATGACATATTTATGCATTTGCAAATGAATTACGTAAGTGTTGGGGTTGGGGTAGGGAATGAGAACATTTCTAAATTCGTTTGTTCAGCATATGGTGCTTTTTAATATCTTATATACAGCATCATCCCCATACAGTCACCTACCCTCTTTTCCCATTTTCAATTTCCAAATTCGCCTCTGAATGAAAATATCTTTTCCTATTCCGGATTTCGAAATATATTTAAATGAAATCGGTTCGTTTTAATATCAAATATTCAATTCGAATACAAAAAGAATATCCACCCTCTCATTCTAAATTGAACCTGTGATTCTGTTCGTAAATCATTTATTAAATTTTATAGCGAGAATTCATTAATATTTGATATTATTATCATTTCAATTAAAAAAATCCATTTCCAGATTATATATAAGTTATAGATTATCCAGATTATATATAAGTAACTCGATATAATATATGAACGTATATTTATATTTATAAATATTTTGTTTTATTATAAAAAAAATATATCATGGATCACAAAATATATTTCCTAGTTAAAAATCTAATTAAACAGTAAACAATATTATTACTTATTTTTCAAATTATCAATTAAAACTATTATTAAAATAAAAATTTAAATAGTAAGATGTATGTAAAATATAATTTCCAAAAAGATAATGTATTTAAGCAAAGTTCTACTTATTATAGATAATTATTTATTTAAGTGGAAATAAAATTTATAAATAATTAAGACTGAAATTGATTGAAACGTTATAAATATTAAGTTAAGAATGAAAGCCTAATTATTAAAAGAAATAAATTATATATAGTTGCATCTTGATATATCTTCTTCCAGGTAATATTTCTTCTTGTCAAAAGATTATGTGATCCTACCCAAATCCAGGTCCAGATCATCCCCAAGTTCCTTAGCAATACACCATCCAGCAGTCTTCTGCCCAACTTGTGGCCTCCATAATGCTTTATTATTATATATGTATATTATTCTTTAAATAGAACAACGAAGAACTTAGAAAACTGGAATTAATCTTCTTGGATTAATAATTTTATTTATTTTGATTCTTTTATTTGATATTAAATAGAATTGAAGAGCTGTCAGATGAAACATTAAAGCATATTTAAATAGACAGTAACAATGTGTGTCTGAGTGTGAAAGGAAGCAAGGAATAAAATAAAATAAAAAAATCTGGAGTGTCTCCACTCGACTATCTCGCAAGTTTGAATTGGATTAAATAAAATTAAATTAATTATAAATTATAAGTTAAAATTAATAAATAATATTTATTAAACCAGCGCAGGTTTGGCTCTTTGTTGATGGCACCACGTCACGTGTTGGCGCGTGAGATGTGCATTGTTAAAAAATTAATTCTGGAACTTTCAGCGATTCAATCAAGCTGAAATTCTATATATAGCAGCAGTTTTATACAATTATTAATCATGTGAAAAATTATCAAACATATATCTTTATTTTTACGGTCACTTTAGAAGAAAAAAAATCAAAACGTTGTAGGTAATGTACCAAATTTCATCATTCTAGCTCAAACCGTTTTTGCGTAATCTTGGTTACATACATACACACACACACACACACACACAGAGAGAGAGACATTTTTCTCAACCTTAGTGAAAATGACTCAGGAACCTTCAAAACGTATAAAAATATCAAAATCTCAACATCGAAAATTTTCGCAATACTATCTCTGGTGAGATAGTAAAAATTGTCCTTATCCGAATTTAAAAGGGTATCCATTATTGTTTCATGAATTTTTCCAGAAAGGAGTAATAAGTGATAACTGATTGAACTTGCGACATAAAGATTTGTATTAGCCTTGCAATGTATTATCAACACAAAACATGGATAAAATTATATTAAACTAAAAAATTGATTCACTTAATTTATTTTTGTATAACCATATTTACTTGTTCTCCAAAAAAATGATATTAATTTAAAAACTTCAACTAAAATGGATTACGAAAAATAAACACTAAATAAATAAACAAAAAAAAAACAAACAAAATACTTGTTTTGTTTTTTTTAAATTATTAAGACAATTTTTCCAAACTAATTTATCAAATATAATTAATTAAAATTTATAGCCAAGAAAAATAAATGATAAACAAATAAACATCATATATGGAGGAATGGAGGGCTGACTAACAATTTAAACAATTTAAAATAGATATTATATATATATATATATTTATATATACAATAGATAAATAGATAAACATTATTTAATAAATTAAATATTAATAAAAGAAAATTATATTATATATATTTATATCTATTATAGTGAAACTATCTGAATTGTTTTAATATTTAATATTCATATTGAATTAACTTCTATTTCTTGTCATTTTCATTCTTATTGAATTTAATGGTTGAGACCGTTTGAATCTCTCGTAACCGTTTTCTTTTTTTATTTTTATAACAGCTCCGGGTGCATATGACGTGTCATATGCCAGATAAACCTCAAATTCGCAGATCATATGTATACAATAGAGACTAGACCCGAATCAACCTCAGGATCTATATAAGCAATGTGTTCGTGGCTTCTTTGATCGTGCTCTTGGCATTGAACATATAGAATTAAGTATTAAATACACTTACCATCTCCTTCCCTTTCAAAACCACATCTCTACCCATTCTCAATACAGAGGACCCTAAATATATATATATATATATATTGTATAGTCACAATAGTCAAATGGTATGTAGATTAGATTTGATATTAATAACTATTTCCTTTTTATTAATTCTAAACGTGAATCTGACAATATCAAGAACATCAAGAATAGTGATAAGAGATTCAATATCGAAATTTCTTGTAAACACGAATAATGTAATGAATAAGTTGACCTGTGGCCAGGTCCGAACCGACCGACGGTTTGAAGTAACAATTTCAAATAATTTTAATATATCTATTAATGTAATAAAAAACAGATATGGATAGAACATCAATATTTTTAATTTTATTTTATTTATAATATATATGTAAGACCAGGCTGTGACGTCATGAATGGCTGGATGACGTCATATAATTTTAATTAAGAAAAAACTAATAAAGATGATTTTTCTCGAGTATAAAACCAATGCAAAGTGAATGATTCGTGATGATATGTAAAAAATCTCCTCATGGGAAATTTGGTATGAAAATAACCCTTCCCTTCCTATCGCCGAACCCTAATACTACCACTTCCGGTTTCCGGATTTGCACCAAAAGTTGATTAATTCATCATACTGATGCATCAAGTAAATATACCAAATTTCATCAAAATCCGTTGAGCTGTTCAAGCTGTACAAATCTATACGGACGGACAGACATCATGCTAAAAATACTTTTTACCGACCGACGATAGTAAGGGAGGTATTGTTTCTGTTAAGAAAATGCATGATTCGTGGAGATATGTAAAAATCTCCACATGTGAAATTTGATGTGAAAACAATACCTCCCTTACTATCGTCGGTCGGTAAAAAAATAAGAATAAATTTAAATTATTAATTAAAATGAGCTAATTACAGAGATATTAACTTTATAAAACACTGAATGCCAACTTAACAATTCATTGTTGTTGTAGTGTTATAATGAATCAGGGAGTAAGAAATTGAATTCGGATACAGCAAGAGATTTGAAAAGAGCGAAGATTATTGAAATTAGAAATAATATACGAGGACTATTGAAAATTATATATATAAGAAATATATTTATATTTATTTTTTTATATTAATTATGAAAATAAACAACGCAGACAGTAATTATTTCTAATTTTTGAAAGAGCTATAATAATATTATATCTAGTAAATATTTAAAATTTAAAAATATTTAGGAAAAAATTACTAACATCTTAAAGATTATTTTCATTTAAAAAATAATAATTCTATAAATAAATATATTTAAAGAAAATTAAATCTTATATAGATATAATTTTTTTAATGTTTAAATAATTTTCAATTAAATTGTTTTAATAAAATTGAATTTATGAGATCTTCATTCGAATATATAGAATATTTAAGCTTAATTCTATTCCAAATTCTTAATGAAAAATTAATAAAATTTTTAAATATATATAAATAATACCAGTAAAGAGTTATACAAATGCATTTTATAAAATTTAATTTTGATTGAAATTTTTTTTTAAATTCACTAATAAACAAAATCGTCGTTTTAATTAATAAAAAAAAATATAAAATAAATAAATTTTTAATTAATTTTCTATTAGGAAGTGATTGAGGGATGATTTCGGTGTACAGGCCGCTCAACGTCTTCTATTGCGCAGTGAATGGTAGGCAACTGAAAGCGTTCGAGTACGCCCGGCCGACAAGCAGGCAGGTGAGGCCCGGCGGTGGAGGGGAATGGAGAGGGGATGAGCGGAGGTGTGCGCTTAACGATCTACAAAAGAAAAATACAAATATTAATTTTTTAAAATTATTGGTATTTTTGTATAGATCTTAAATCGAATTTTTAGAATATTTAAGCTTAATTCTATTCCAAATTCTTAATGAAAAATTAATAAAATTTTTAAATATATATAAATAATACCAGTAAAGAGTTATACAAATGCATTTTATAAAATTTAATTTTGATTGAAAATTTTTTTTAAATTCACTAATAAACAAAATCTTCATTTTAATTAATAAAAAAAAATATAAAATAAATAAATTTTTAATTAATTTTCTATTAGGAAGTGATTGAGGGATGATTTCGGTGTACAGGCCGCTCAACGTCTTCTATTGCGCAGTGAATGGTAGGCAACTGAAAGCGTTCGAGTACGCCCGGCCGACAAGCAGGCAGGTGAGGCCCGGCGGTGGAGGGGAATGGAGAGGGGATGAGCGGAGGTGTGCGCTTAACGATCTACAAAAGAAAAATACAAATATTAATTTTTTAAAATTATTGGTATTTTTGTATAGATCTTAAATCGAATTTTTAGAATATTTAAGCTTAATTCTATTCCAAATTCTTAATGAAAAATTAATAAAATTTTTAAATATATATAAATAATACCAGTAAAGAGTTATACAAATGCATTTTATAAAATTTAATTTTGATTGAAAATTTTTTTTAAATTCACTAATAAACAAAATCTTCATTTTAATTAATAAAAAAAAATATAAAATAAATAAATTTTTAATTAATTTTCTATTAGGAAGTGATTGAGGGATGATTTCGGTGGACAGGCCGCTCAACGTCTTCTATTGCGCAGTGAATGGTAGGCAACTGAAAGCGTTCGAGTACGCCCGGCCGACAAGCAGGCAGGTGAGGCCAGGCGGCGGAGGGGAATGGAGAGGGGATGAGCGGAGGTGTGAGCTTAACGATCTACAAAAGAAAAATACAAATATTAATTTTTTTAAATTATTGGAATTTTTGTATAGATCTTAAATCGAATTTTTAGAATATTTAAGCTTAATTCTATTCCGAGATTTTAATGAAATAAGTTGAACTAATAAAGAAACAAACACAATTATAGAATGAATAAATAGAATAATGTAAATTATATAAGATAAGTTGACCTGTGGCCAGGTCCAAACTGACCGACGGTTTGAAGTAAATTAATTTCCAGATACAGAAACAATTTCAAATAATTTTAATATATCTATTAATGTAATAAAAAACAGATAGGCATATAACATAAATATTTTTAATTTTATTTTATTTATAATATATATGCAAAACCAGGCTGTGACATCATGAATTGCTGGATGACGTCATATAATTTTAAATCAAGAAAAAACTAATAAAGATGATTTTTCTCGAGGATAAAACCAATACAAAGTGCATGACTCGTAGAGATATGTAAAAAATCTTCTCATGTGAAATTTGGTCTTAAAATAACCCTTCCCTTCCTATCGTCGATCGCTAATACTACCACTTCCGGTTTCCGGATTTGCACCAAAAGTTGATCAATTCATCCCACTGATGCATTAAGTAAATTTACCAAATTTCATCAAAATCGGTTGAGCCGTTCAGATTTTCTATTTTGCGCTACCTCAATACGATTATTGTTCTCTCCCAAAGTCCAATAATCTACCATTTTGTGTCTAATACGTTTTATACCCATGGTCCTTTCTCAATAGGTTTTCCATTAAACAATCTTTTTACTAGCTTTTCTTCACTTATTCGAGCCATGTGCTGAGTTAGGATCCATAGAGATTATAGAATTTGCCATTAAGCACATCTCCTATTCTCTAGGAATCCATCAACTTAAATACCCTTAATCAATTCTCGTCTCCCATAGTCATATAATAGAAATAGAAAAATTATTTTATACATTTATAATTATAAATTTAGTAACTTCTCAAATTCTAATGTTGTCCCAATTTTATTATGTAATGAAGCTAACAATTTAGAATTGGATGGAGTTCAATAAAGTCAAAAATCTTTTGAAAGAAGGCCTTTTGTGTACCCACTCTCTGATGATTAGATTATTGAAAAAATTGTTTGCTGTATTACGTGGGAGAACATGCAGCCGTATCCAAAAGAACCAGGAGTGGGGGAGAGTGGTGCTTCTTACTTTTTTCATTGACACCGCTTTACCCCCCACCAATCCTTTACCACTACGTGAAATCCACTCAAGTATCGTACCAAGTTTATAAAGACCCCGGCGCGTGAAATCTTTTATAAACTTTTATTGAAAATGAAATAGGATTTTATATTTTTATTTTTATTCGTCCAAATGTTCTGTCAAAACTCGTCTCTTTCAACCCCTTATGCTTGTGGCCCATGGATTTCAGCATTCCAACGTAGAAGACAGACCCGCTAGGGGGTGCATTTGCATTTGCCTGGGTGTAAAGTGCTTATTGGAGATGAGAGGAGGGAGTAAGGGGAATGAGAAGGAAAAAGATAAGTTCAAGCAAATTGACAGATTATTTTTTATTCTTTAGCCTCGTAGCATTTTTTAAAAAATTTATAAGTGTACTAGCAGGCCCGGCAAAGCTTCGCTTTTGCATGTGTGTCCATATATACGTATGTGATAACTGAACACTTAATAATAATAATAATAATAAGGTATTAAATGAATATAATTGAAATTTTAGTTTTAATTAACAATTAATAAAGTAGAAATAATTTTCCAACAAATAAAAATGTAATAATTATTAACAAAAAAAAAAATAAAAAATAAAAATAAATTATTAACAAAAAAAAAAAATAAAAATAAAAATGTAATAATTATTAACAATTAATAAAGTAGAAATAATTTTCCAACAAAAATTTCACTTTTAGTTTAACAAAAAATCAAAAAAACCAATATTTTGCAGAATAAAAACACTGTGTACACTTTTGGACGCCATTTTGGAGCCGCCATTTTAAATTTTTGAAAAAATAATATATTCATAATCAGAAACCTTAAAAGCTCTTATGTACCAAGTTTTGTTAACATTTTGGACGCCATGTTGGATCCGCCATTTTGGATTTAACTACACTAAAACCTTCCTTGGTATGCCCACAGCAATCCCTGAAAGTTTCATCGCAATCGGACGGGTAGTTTTTGAGTTTAGGCGAGACACACACACAGACAGACATTCCCTTTTATATATATATAGAAGATTTTAGACATTAATTTCTCTCGAATCTTAATTTATTTTTATTGTTTCATAAACATATTCTAGCTTTATGTAGGAATAGAAAAGTTTTATAAAAGGATTAAAAAAAAGAAAATTTATTATTTTCAAATTTATTATTTTGGAAACTATAAAAAAATTACTTTTAATTCCGGCAAGAAACTTATAAGGATTGAAACAAGAGTGTTTATTGGCATTACTCTTGATAGTTAAAAGTTAAAGTGAAAAAAGCTTGGAAAGCAATAATACAATTCACATATTATAAGTTAAAAAATAAAACAAATATATGTAGTGAAAAAATATATTAAATTGTTTTAAAAAGTTATTATTACATAAGAAATTAGATAATTAAGGGGTGTTGAAATTGTTGTATAATACATATAATACATATCTGGTTCACCGAGTCGTCGCTCATTACTTGAAAAAAATTACTCTTTATGAATTGAGAATATTATTTTAAAAATATTGCAGGACTGCTGAGTATATTAATTGAATATTTGAAATATTGTAGTCCTTAGATGGCCTAAACGAAAAGAAAAATAAGATCATATTTAGATAATAAATATTTTAGTTGAAATAAGATATTCTCTAAATATTGATTTAATCATTCAAAGAAATGACAAAGATTGTCTTTAAAAAAATCATATACTATATGTAGAATATTCAACACAATATAATATTAATAAATATATTTTCAAAAAACCTTCATCATTTTAATGTTTTGATTTGGATATTTATTGATACCTGCTATTAATTACATTAATATTATGAAAAAAACTATTAAAATTATTTTTCACATAAGAGATTCACTCAAAAGCCACCTAATAAATCAATTTCATAATAATCCTGTCCAGTTTTCAACATCTGAAAGACGAAATTACAAGGATCGAAGAAATAAGTACAATTTTGGCTTGTATAATAAGATTAATTAGATAATTTGTATTTTAATATATATTATTAACAATATCGAAAGGAAAATAACTCTGAATTATATGTCAAGTATTAAACTAATCAATTTTAATACATGGATATAATATTGTTAGTAAGTAGTATGTTAGTAAAAAAGTGGTAAAAAATATATAGAATTTCTTTGAAATTTTCGATTCAGTTATCACAGTGTAAAATATTAAATATTGCAGACTTTCATATTTAGCCGATGGATTATATTAATACTAATTAGATATTTCCATATTAAATATACAATATTTTACAATGTCAATTTATGAACTACATCAAAATGTCAATTTTTTGTGGATATTCGGAAATAAGAAGCCTTCGGTATCTCATCTCGTGGTATATAAAACATCTCGTGGTATATAAAACTAAATTTAACTAAATTTATTACATTCCTAGCACGAATGAATTTAAAATAATCGGAATTTTTGTTATTTTATAACTTAACAAGCTACCTTTTTTTACAATTCTCAATATATATTTGTAAAATTATTTTTGGAATTTATTAAGAATAAAATGAATTCTTTATTTTTTTATTAATTTTCTTCTATATTGTAATTGAGAATCTGTATTTTTGTTATGCAAAACGTGATAGCTGGTAATATTTTCCTAAGGGAAAATATTAATAAAATCAAAGATTTTTTCTTTTTGTTTTTCAATATAATCTTATATATAAAATCTCGTGTCACAAAACTTTGAAATCATACTCCTCCGAAACGGCTGGACCGATTCTTATGAAATTTTTTATGCATATTCAGTAGGTCTCAAAGAAGGTTTTTATTTTATTATCAAACCGCTAATTGGTAAGGTGTGTCCAGGGGGTGGTATTTACCTAAAAATAGTTTAGTTACAATGCTAGATCATAGAGGCACTGCTGGCAATAATTTGACCTCTATATATATCCTAAATAGACATTTGAAATGAAGAATCATTCGAGGGTGAGCGTGCTAAGGCGTTTTCTTAAGACTTTGCTTCCTCAGTTCGAAACTCGCAAAAGCACTTTTTTTTTTTAAGTATTACATATTTTTTTTTACAAATTTATTAATTTTTATTATTTTAATATTTTATTAAATTATTTTATTTTATTAAATTAATAATTATCTCAATTAATTTTTTGTGCATAAATAAACCTAAATAAAAAAACTATATATAAAATTTGAATTTTCATTCATTCATTCATATAAAGCAAATTGGCCGTAAGAAGGATATGATAGCCTCTGAGATCACATATAAATAGAACATTATTCTTTTCATCTAAATACACAAATTATATAAAAATATATAATTAAAAAATTGTGTAAATTTCAGTGAATAGAAAGAAATTTAATATGATTGTTCAAAGAAAATATGTAAAAAAAATTTGATTACTATCATTACTGTTAATAGTATTTTGTAATAAAATCTATTTTCAAATAAATATGTTACATACTTTACATTATTTTCATCTAGACATGCAAATTCCATAACTACAAAGAAAAAATTATAAAATTTTCAGTTAAGTGAAAAATTATTTTATTTGGAGATAAGACCAACATTTCAGCAATTCTCTGAATTCGTAATTTGAACCCGCCACGGCTGTGCAACGGTGCGCGATTAGTCATTAAAAAATTTATGAAAAACTTTATCGAAGCAACCTTATTAAATGGCAAGTTTCGATGTGAAAAGATATTAATACCATGAATAACTATTATACCCACTAGAAATTCTCTAGAAATTATTTACATGGCAAAACAACGTTTGCCGGGTCAGCTATAATAATATATAATTAATTTAATGATTAAATTAAAATATATTTTACAAGAAAACAAATAAATGTCTTATCTACTTATACTGATTGATACAAAATGGATGAAAACCTTTTACATACACACTTTTAACCAAATACTATGTATCACTCGGGGGTTCAGGGGGCGGAGCACCCGTCTAGGTGTGGAGAGCGCCGAAGGCGCTCGGAGCAGCTAGTATTAAATATATTTGAGGAACACATAAAATTGAATTTTATAAATAAATAATAAATTTATGAGATCAATATGATAATTCTCCTTGACTAGTATTTAATTTGATATTTCCCAGATACTTAGATTCACCGCAAGACACAACTTTAACAAGTAAATGGGTTGCTATAGTTATTATCAAAGCGAGGGGTTGCAAAACAATTAAGTTCTATAGAGTCTATATATACTGACCACCTCACATGGTTTAATATGCTCGAGGCTCACTCTGATGAGAAACTATTAGAGATTTTTTGAATATTTAATTTAATTTCTTTAAAGCATAAATATTATTATAAATTAATAAAATTAAAATTAAAATTTCTTGACTGAATTTAAAATCTATAAATCAACTAATTATTATAACATTTTCAATATTTTTCAAAATTAAAATATTTTCTAACTACTTACACTTTTAAATGAAATATTTTATTAATTAATTTATTTAACTAGTTAAACTACTCAATTTATAATACATATGATTTATATAATTTATTTCTTGTAATAAATAAATATTTACTTCAATATTTATTATTTAATTTTTTACATCTTTATTTTTTTTTTAATGATTACAAAATATTGGATTTATATTATTTTTGTGTGTTGTTTGTAAGTATAGCTATATAAAATTATTCGTTTTATTATAAAAATCAATATTTCAAACGAAATTATAATATTAGATAAAAAAAATCAATCTCCAAAATTAATAGCATTTTTCGATTATAATATTATTCATACAAAATAAAAACTTCTATTATAATATGTCATTAGAATGGGTAAGATTTATTTCAACTGATAAAAACAAAACAAAAATATCTAAATATATATTTAGAAGTGTAAATTTAGTTTTAAATCATCCTAGCCAGACTTTATCTAAATAGTACAATCGGGGTTTAAAATTTTTTATTAATTTAAATTTATATATGCCATTTTAAAAAGGATCTGAATTCCCCATTCTAATCAGTAATAAATTTTTTTTCTATTTTTGTTCTCATTAAATAATATATTATATTTTTTTGCCATGCAATTTAGGACCCTACAAGATGTAGTAATAAACTAAGAGCTGAGGAAATAATTACTAATTCAATCCCACGAATATCTTTTTATCATTTAGACATCAATCCATAAAATATCTTCACTTTTTTTTAATATATAAATTTTGAATTGCAGGATAAAAAGTCAAGGGGTTCATTAGAATAAAAACTTCTTTTTTTTCTGAAGTGGTTTATTTTATTTTATAAATATATTATTTTATTTTTGCAGACCATTAAAACTTAGTATGTTTAAAGGAAATGTAAATAAAAGGGATGAAAGTTATTTTTAAATTTTTATTTGAATTCGAGAGTTTTTAATGATTTTATATGTATATTAAGGACTTTGTTTCTTCTTTTTAAATTAAACAGTTTGAAATATAAATTTGATTATAATTTTTAGTCATTTTCAAATTGATTACAATTTCGATATTTGACACATATAAAATAAAAATATTTCATTGAACTACCTCAAATTAAAAATGAACATGAATTGAAATAAAATCTAATTAAAAATAAAACATTTTTCTTTTCAACCATTCCAGTAGAAATAGATATGTAAACAAAAATATAAGTTAATTATAAAATATTAGAATATTAATTTTTTAGTTAATATAGTAAACTTTTAATTGAGATTATAATTTGGATGTTAATTTTAACAATTTACATAGTGAATTTAATTTTTGATGATGGCATGGTATATTTTCGAAATAATAAGTCTATTTAATAACTAATTTCAAAATCGTTATAATTTTGTTATTGTTAATATTTGTTAATAATTATATCAAAAAAATTTGAACAAATTCCAACGTATATTAAATATTCAACATTAATTTCGTCGAGAACTACTCTTAGTTTCCATTTCGGTTTGATAGTATCTCTACTAAGATTGATTAAATTATCTGGAAAAACTAATTCAATGATGGGTTGGAATCTAAATGGACAATTGAGTAATGTCTAGAGCGAGCTCCAATCCTGTCACGTCTCATGATTACAAATTAACAGCACGGAAACGATAGCAACTTGACTTTGATTAGTAGGGACACAGAGGATGGTAGACATTTTCCGAAATCATAGTCTATATATGCAGCTGCATACTCTACCCAAATAGTCACATAGACAATTATTTATGTCCAGTCAAAATGAAGCTGGGGTATTAATTTAAACGACATGATCAACAAATGATTTGCAGGCGAAATTTTATTAAAATTTATTCATTGAAAAAACAACTTTCAGTAATAATATAATTTCTTTTATAATATAAAAATTAATATTTTATATATGGGTGGTAATTACTTTAATTTACATACATTTGATGTAAATATGTATATGGGGCTGGAAAAACAGTCAGGTTATTACGAGGGCAGGTCAATAAGTCCATGACTTTTTGAATTTCCTGTCTCTTAAATGAAATAGCAACACTGCTCCTATCAGCTGACTCCTGTCCAAATTTAAGCCAGCTGCTTCTTTTAGTTTTTATTTCATATCCATGAATTCTCATAGCTGAACATCCCGTTATTTGAGAAGAAAATGGGAAAAAGTGAATTTCCATGAAAATCCATGAATTGGGATACGAATTGCTCCCTCATCCGACTTATTTTCCAGATTTAACCCCCAGTGATAATTGCTTGTTTCCATACCTGAAGAAATGGCTTGGCGGAAAAAGATTTGACTCCAACGATGAAATCATCTGACAAACAAATACCTATTTTACAAATATTATTTTTTGGAAGGGATAAAAAAATTGGGAAATCTTTGGACGAAGTGTACGAAGGTTGCCTTTTATATTTCGGGATTGGACAACCCTAGTGTTGCAATCTGGCAACTGACAGCTCTATCGTAAAGTTTGACATTTTTGAGATTATACGTACTCAGAATGTTTTGACATATGAGATCTATTTGTGTTGTTTACAGTAACTTAAAAGATTTATATCGGCCAAATAATGGAATTAAATCGTGAACATTTTTGTGCAATTATTTTTTATAACTTTCGACGTGGATTAACTCAGCAAAAGTGCATGGATGAACTGAATTCAATTTTTGGCGATGAAGCTGAATCAAGTGTTTATCGATAGTATGGTGAATTTAATCGAGGTCGTAGTTCACTCAAAGACGAATTTCGTGAAGGTCCTCCAAAATCAGTTGTTGTTCCGGAAACCATTGATGCTGTACGCGAACTGATATTGGAAGATCGTCATGTGCCCTATCGTGAGATTGAGACAACCTTAGGCATTAGTGGGACCAGCATACATTCAATATTGCATAAACATTTGACTGACAAAAAATTTGTTCGCGTTGGATCCCACACAATTTGTCAATCGCTGAGAAGGCTCGTGTCGATTGGTCGAAAGAAATGCTCAAAAATACGATCGCGGTGCTTCAAAACACGTCTATGACATCGTGATAGGTGATGAATCGTGGATGTATGCGTATCAACCCGAAAGTAAAAAGCAGTCTACTGTATTGGTGTTTCAAGATGAGCCAAATCCAACAAAAGTTATTCGCGCACGAAGCAGTTCCAAACAAATGGTCGCCTATTTTTTCGGAAAAACAGGACATGTCGCAACCGTACGACTAGAACAACGCAGAACAGTCAATTCTGGGTGGTACACAACCATTTGTTTGCCAATTGTCTTCCAAGAAATCAAGAAAACAAGAAAACCAACCGACGGATCACTCTTCATGCGCTCTCACACATCGGCTCAAGCAAATGCATTTTTGAGGACTCAAAACAAGGATTTGCCGCCGTATAGTCCTGACTTGGCACCGAATTCCCGTATTTATAAAACAAACTGATAGGTCAAGGTTTTCGACACCTGAAGAAGCGGTTGTTGCGTTCAGAATGAATGTTTTGGAGATACCTTAATCAGAATGGCAATTGGTTCAAATGCATGCAAAAGTGTATAGATCTTCATGGGGAATATTTTGAAAAACAATAAAGAGATTTTCGATGATTAACATTTGTTTTTGTTCTCTAATCCCGGAAGGCAACCCTCGTATAGAGCTCAAAGGAGACTACGTGGAAAATAACATAATTTTTTATCAAGTATAGAGCTCAAAGGAGACTTCTTAAACTACTACTACTTTGACTGATACATTTATCCTAATTATTTATTTCTCAATGGACATAGGTTAATTTTGTGTACTTTACACATTATTATTTCTAAAGATATATAAAAATAATTATAGATACATTTTAAAGAATTATTACTAGACATATATATAAATTTGAATATTCTCTTTATTATTAGATTTCGTAAATAACTGTATTATAATTACTAAAAATCAATTTATTATAAAATAAAGTAAAATTTAATTCCTTTGAGAAACAAATAGCTAGATCTTTTAGAATTTTTGATAATTCAAAAGATTGTCAATTAACATATTATAAAGGTTAATAAAAGTTTTTTTCGACGAGTTCTATATAAATACTTTCGACCCAAAATGAAGTTCAGTTGGTGTTTATCCAATTTAAACAACGAGTGTGATGAAGGTATCTCGTGTAAATTAAAACGGCCCGTACAAGATGTTTGATTTAACTTTTAATTAGTCATTACTCGGTTGGTCAAGAGTGGTTAATTATGGAAGGCCCCTTGAGCGGGGGTGTATTATTTGAAACAAGTTGGGGTCTCGAGGGCCCCGTTCTAGGGCGCTTTAACATTCTAACTTGAATGGCTTCTGTCGGGCTAACAGTTCGAATTGAGAATTAATGATACATGTATTCTGCGCCTCTTCATCGTCCAGTTAATATTTGGAAAACAGGCGAAAATAACCTAAGCGTAGTTTAAAGACTATAATTAAAAGAGTGGAGTCTCTTCGTGAAATAAAATTTAATTCGAATATTAAATACCTCACCGGGGAAGATATAAAATTAGTTAGTAACTGTTTTCAGTATAGGGTAGGATTTTTAAATCGACCTACCAACAATACTCATTCCCGCCCTTTACTAGTAACGATTTAATATTAATATCATTTTAATGAGCTTTATAAACTTGTTGGAAAGTTTTTCGTCCTATTTAAAGTAAAAAAAAAATTTAAAAAAAAAGAAAAAAATAATAATTTACCACATTTATATATATGTTAAATATATAAAAAAGTTTTCTCATCAACTCTTCTCTAGTTCATCAAAAAAATTAATAGAAAACTCTTATTTCAAATTTTTTCTAAATAAATTTATATATATATATTCATAGATAATAAAATAAATAGATATACTTGTAATAATTAAATCAAGATTAAAATACATTTAATAAATTCAAGGAAGGCACCACAGGATGAGAGGCAATATAGTTGTCTTACATTCCCGGGTTTAAATCCCGGACGTGGAAAAAGAATTTCTCTAGCTGAGGTCTATGGGACGGAGTCAACCAAGTCTCCGGGATCAAAATAGTGAAGTTACTTGATAAAAAGTAGTGCCTCCGATCAAGAAAATCAAGGTAAAAGTTGATAGGACCCGTTCTACTGATCATAGGACACCTCATTGATATATATTACTAGATAGGCGCTGTCCTTGAGTAGGATGTTCAAAAGTTACAAGAGCATATCCTCTTACAATATCTGATAAAATGAATGAATGATAAAATTAATTTATATTGAATAGATATATTAAATAAATTATTTTATTAAATAATTTCCGAAATCTCCTAAATATATGATCTCAAGTAAACATTAGAAAGAATCGACATTTAAGTCATATTTTTCCTTGACATATAATATCAAAAACTCTCTGGATGAAATTTAGTTTTAATTGTTCACTCAATTTATAATTAAATTTATGACATAAATTTACTTTAAAAATATATAAATATGTCGATTTGATGAAAAGGAAAAAATAAATTTTTTATATACATAAGTAGTAAACAGATAAAATTTTACTTCAATACTCTTATGTATAATATAATGATAGAATTGATTATTCCAAGTTGTGGAATTCATTTTTAGAAGCAGTCGTCAAATATTTTTCAAATATTAATTAGCAATCAATGTTTACATATTGATTCTGAATGAAATAGATAAAAGATAGATGGACAAATTTGTAAAACTCTAATTAATAAATATTGATAAACAATTTCAAATATCTAAATAATTTTATGTATAAATATTTTTATAAATTTACGAGTTATAATTTTAATTAGTTTTACTTAATATATTAATTAAAAAATTTATTTAAAATTTTTCATCCCTTTTAATTTGATGGTATTAGAGAAAATAATTTCAATTTATTAAATATATATGTTTATATATTAAATTTGCATGGTCAATGTAAATAATATTAAAATAGAATAAGCTGGAGTGTCTCCACTCGACTATCTCGCAATTTGAATTGGATTAAATAACATATATTATATTTAAATTAAATTTAATTAATTAAATTATAAATTAAAATTAATAAATAATATTTATTAAACCAGCGCGTGTTTGGCTCTTTGTTGATTGCACCACGTCACGTGCTGACACGTGATTTGTAGTGTTAAAAAATTAATTCCGGTACTTTCACCGATTCAATCAAGCTGATCAATTTTTAATCATGTGAAAAACTATCAAACATATTTTTATTTTTACGGTCACTTTAGAGGAAAAAAATCAAAACATGTTAGGTAATGACCCTCTTCTGATTGAGCTACTTTTCTCAAAAGTTGATAGAAAACTACGAATTTTGAATAATGTTTGTATACCAAATTTCATTATTCTAGCTCAAACCGTTTTTACGTAATCTTGTTACATAAATACACACACACACAGACATTTTTCTCAACCTTATTGTTAGTGAAAATGACTCAGGGACCTTCAAAACGTATAAAAACATCAAAATCAGGACATCGATAATTTTCGTGATTGCAATACTATTTGACAAGATAGTAAAAAATAATATTTTTTAACTATAATTTCAATGTTACTTAAATAAAAGAAATAATACCTACTGGGTGTCCCTAAATTAACATCGGAGTTTTAACGCTTTATAATATTTAGTATATTAAACTTTCAGTTGTAAATGATATGTCAAATGAGAGAGTAACTCAAACAGTTTTAACAAAATTCTTATAAATGTTCAATGTGAGCACCATTTGTCACACAGCACACTTCAAGTCTATAATCGAGTTCTTCTCAAACGTTGATCAGTGTGTTTGCTCACATTGAACATTTATTTAAGAATTTTGTTAAAACTGTTTGAGTAGCTCTTTCATTTATCATATCATTTATAACTGAAAGTTTAATATACTAAATATTATAAAGTGTTAAAACTCAGATATTCATTTAGAGACATCCGGTATATATGCCTTTTAAACATTCATTCATCTTTATTAATGAATTGATTTTTATTTTATTTGGAATTTTAATAAATGGAATATTTTATTTTATTTTATGTATATTAAAAATTGATGATCAACAAAGGTATGAGATTGTTTTATAATTTATAACAATATCTCTCCATTAAGTTAAAGTTAATATAAATAATTTATATGCCTTTTAAATTGTTTGTTCCTTAATTTTTTTAAAATCAAATAATTCTTCATAAATGAAATAAATTATTAAATAATCATTTTATGAATGGTTTTATTTAAAAAAATATTTCAAATTGGGGATTTAAGAGAAAATTTAAATTATATGAATTATATTATTAGCTATATAAAATATCGGCGATTGGTAAAGGTATTAGTTGTAATCGTGTTAATATTTATGTTAGATGGTGAAAACATCAGTGAGAATAATAATATATCGGTTATAATCACATGATAATATATTTACCTGGTTGTCGTTGTCAAAGAACTCTGTTTCTACGCTGGGCATCACAAATGGGTGATCCTCTTCTGATTTTGATGAACATTGGACATATACGTCTTGAAACATTTTGGGAATGGGTAATTTGACAAATGTTTTATTTAAATCACTGCTATAATGTTTGATTAATTTAGTAAAATAAGATTTACTAATAAACAGCTGATTGTCTAAGAACACACCGGCCAATCTAATCGAAAAACACTTTTGATTTCGATAAAAATCACCAATAATATGTAAATTAAACTTGGTAAATATGAAATATTTGAATAATTGAACTCGAAATCCTAAAAAAGAGAGCATTTGTTATTAAACTGGAAAGAGCATGTTGTGAGTAAATATGTCAGGTTAGGTTAATAATTAATTATCTAATTTAATAAAAGAAATTATTTAAAATTAATCACTTACCAATAGACATATATATTTTATACAAATTTATTGATATAAAAGAACAATTTCAAGTTAGAATAGAAATGTTAACAAATTTTGAAGATTAAAGAAAACCGCGACTTGATGAGCCTTAGGTTAGCTACCAAATTAAAAAAAAAATAAATACATACTTTCAAAAGTTTTATTAATAAATTTATTAAAAATTCTATTTTTTTATTTATCTATTTTATTCTGAATGTTAAATAATTATAAATTGTAAAAAATAATTTGGAAATTTTAAGGGCGGTAGATATGAAAAATTACATAAATTTGAGGGAAAATAAAAAAATAAATCAATTTATATTCATTTTAAAAGAAATATATTCTAAAAAAATATATATATATAAATATTGAAAAGATATAATTTGAAATACATAATTATGAATTTATAAAATAGAATATAAAGATTATTTATGTCAGATATAAGTAGATATAAAATATTTTTATTATGAAAAAGATATTTGCAAGAATATCACAAATTGAAATAAAAATTTTTAAGGTAGAAAATTAATTGAAGGATTTGGACAATTCTTCAAAGCTTGTATCAGCAGCTGCGATTTCTTTTAAAAAATTTCCTTTTCGATGTAATATAACATCTCCATTCTTATTGGAATTTAATTTTACATCGATCAGATTAAATTCTTGGTAACTAAAAATATAATTATAGATTAATTATAAATTACTTAACACACATTTATATTTTAATATTTTTAATTGAAAATACTTTTGTAAAAGATCCATTGATCCAATTTTCGGTTCTATTTCTTCGGATTTATCGCTGTTTGTTTCAAAATGAATTCCATATTCGATACAGTCGGAGATAATTGTATCATTTAATGAAATTAATGATTTTTCAGAAGCCTTTAGGGTATAAAATAATTAATTAGAGAAACAAATAAATTTATTTAAAAATAAATAATAATTTATTATCTTCTTACAAATAATCCAACACGGCACTTAGTTATTTTGGATTTTGATAGATTGATTTTACTCTCCTGTAATACTACAATTGCAGTGCGTGCATCACAAAAATGACATTCATTTGCTGTTAGTCGGCCAGATAATAAAACAAAAGTATCAACGTTGTTGGATCCCAAAATTTTACATGAATTTAAAGTCAATAAACTGTTTTTAATTCGAAGACTGGTTATACGACTCTTGGCATCAATAGTTAAATTATTTAATGTAAGGGTTCCATTTTGAACATAACTTGCCAATTTAGATCCATGTCCATTTAATTTCAAGATAGATTTATCAATATGTATACCTGAAAATAAATAAAAAAATATGTTAATCTTAAAATCTTTATATTATTTATAAAACAATTAAGTTTGCTACACATTAAATTATTAAATTAGATTATTCAAAATATATTAAAAGATAAAACTCTCAAATCAAGATTAAAATTAATAATTATTATTAATTTTTTACCTGTAATCGTTACATTGTTTTCAAATTCTTCCATGTCATTAATATGATGCATACCAGGGCATAGAAAAATTTGTTGGTTCGGTTGAGCATTCTTTAAAGCATCAATTATATTTGAAAAAGTACTAAAGATTTAAAAAAAAATGTCTAAAAGTTAAATATAATACAATTAACAATAATATTTTTATGAGAAGAAAAATTTACTTGATGGAGGTATTTCCCAAAATGTTCTTGACATTATCTAAAAATGTGATTAATTCATCCATTGGACCACCAAGCCACACAATTGAAGGTCCATTTGATGTTTGTTCTTTGCAAGATTGATTATTTTTTTCATTAAGACTTCTATAATACAAAAAAATGTTTTAATTTTAATTAAAAATCAAACAATTAATATCTAAATAAATATACATTACCTAAGTAGAGGATTTTCTAACATTTGAAAATGTCCTTTAACTTGTTTAAGAGCAAGATGTAACTCCATTAATTCAAGTGCTTTTGATTCATCAACAAAATCTTTTTCATTCTCATCTTGTAAATTCTGTTCTAATTTTTGAATGCGAGCAAACAGTTCTCTACCTTCTTCGATTAGTGAATGTATTTTAAGTCGAAGTTGCCTAGATCCATTCTGAATATCTTTTAATCTATATGAAGAATAAGTGTAATTAATTTAGTATTTTTATTAAATTCTTATTATTTAATAAATCAAATTTACATAGAAAAACGATTTGATAAATGAGCTAATGGCCAATCTTCAGAATCATCATCACGATCCCAAGGTTGCCAGAGAAAATCATAGAAAAATCTAAAAAAAAATTCAAAATTATCTACAAAATCATCATAATTAAGGCCTTTAATATTAATGTTTTCCCCTCCCCTAAACAAATTTAAAAACAAGCTATCAAAATTAAATTTGTTTAAAGAAGGCAATATTAAGAAACGATTAAAAATATAAATCTAATAATCGATAAGTTTGATATACTTAAGGATTTAATTAAAAAAAATAATTTAAAAATTATTTAAAATAGAAAATATTAAAATGAATTGATAAAAGAAAAAACAAGAACCCAAGTTAATGATAAAAAAGAAGCAAATACCTTATTTTATCTATAATATTAGCCGTTTCATAAGCATTTACTACATTTTCCTGATCTTTAGTAGGAAATAGATTAATTAATGGAACTTCATGAATTTCTGGGATGTTTGTATCATCTTTAACAGCAATAATTTCAACATCTGCTGTCAATTTACTAAAATATATTTTATTTACCTAAAATAAAGAGTAATAATTAGTAACGATAAATTACAATAAAATATTATTTAAACTTACAATTACAAAGACAACAGTTGGAAATGGAATTGAAAATTTCTCGCAAGTGTCTCGATTGATTTTCCATAATGCATTCCAGCCGATCGGCTCAATCGCAATTTCAATATAATAAGACCATTCCGAGATAATATCTTGAGCTTTAATTGGAATATCTCGAAATTCATCAAGAAAAATGTCAGAATATTCTTCAAACCGTTTATCTAAAGATTTTTCAAAAGTGATTATTTCAGGTGACATTTTGAAAATAAAAAGTGAAATCTAATTTTTTAGTCTGTGATGGTCTGTGATGTATATTTTAAACGGCTAGCAACCGATATTTTCAAATTTAAAACAACAAATATGACCAATAGTAAAATGAAAATTCTCTATATCAATTTTGTTTTACTTTTATAATGATATTTTTATAAATTAAAATGTATTAATTTATCTAATTTTATGATATATTTTAAGTCTAAATCTTTATTTTACTTAATTAACAGAAATAGATTAAATCAATTTTTTTCATTTTAAAAAGTTGTTTGTCAAATACAGAGTATGTATCAAAACGTGAAGATGTCAAAAAATATGACAACAAACATTTTGAAATTTAAATAAATGTTAAATATATTATAAATCGTTTTCAAACTCTTCAGGAGTACAATTTTAATTTTATAAATATAACTATAGATAATTTTGTTTGTAAGTAATTTAAGAAATTAATTTTGAAAGGGAGTATTTGAAGATTTTCCTTATTTTAATAAGAAATTGATCTTACAATTAAATATTTTTAGACGTTTCAAATAATTTTATTTTCAATAGAATTGATTTTTATATATAATTATAACAATAATATACGAAATGTTTTTGAAACATTATTATATTCATTTAACAATTAAAACCATATTATGAATACGTCATAATTACCGAAATCATTTAATTTTTATCTCTTATATAATTTGTTTATATATAATGTAAAGTTAAACTAAAATAACTCTTAAATATATTTTACATTTGATATTTACATTTCTGTTATGAATTTTACTTTTTAGACATTATGCTGTAAAATGAGAATTCGAAAATTTACTGCCCTTTTTGGGGCATCATTTATTAGTTTAGGATGTTTTATTTTATATTTAATGATGGATTTTACATTATTCACATCAGACGTTCAAGAAGTAATTATTAAATTTGTATTTATTTCTGTTTAATATATATATATAATATATATTTTATCTTGTAGAGGAATAAATGGGTACATATTGAAGATAATTTAAAGAAAATTGAGAATTTAAAATCTGAAATTATTTATAAAGTAAATACTATAAATATTTCTAAACCTTCGCAAGGATTAGATGACTTAATTCATTTAAATGAAGAAATGAAATGTTCTAGTTTATTTAATATTATTCCTAATAATACAGTTCAGGTCGGTATTATATTAAAATTAATTTATTTAGTTTAAAAGATAAAATTATTTAATTAATCTATTTTTAGATGTTAGATGTATATGGTAAGTTAAAATTTGATAATCCAAATGGTGGAGCCTGGAAACAAGGATGGAATATCGAATATAATCCAAACCAATGGAATATTAATAATAAATTAATTGTATATGTGGTACCACATTCTCATAATGACCCTGGTAAAATACAATTTTTTTTATATTATAACTTATTTCCCTTTTCAAAACTTTTAAAATAAAAAATAATATTCAAATTTTTCTATTTTTTTATAAATGCTAGAATTAATTCAAATTCATATATACTTAAAATAAAATCACTAATTTTTTAAATAATATATATATATTTATCTAATATCATTCTCTTTTAATTGTAATCAGAGGATATACTTTTAAAATCTTTTTATTATTTTTTCGTTTTAGGTTGGATAACAACATTTGAACAATATTATAAAACGCAAACAAAAAATATACTGAATAATATGGTGATTAAATTGGGAGAAGATAGACGAAGAAAATTTATATGGGCAGAAATTTCTTTTTTTGCTTTATGGTGGGAAGATCAGAATCAGGATAATAAAGACCAAGTGAAACAGTAAATATCTCTCTACTATCATTAATATAAACTAGAACATTTATCAATACTAGATAACAAGAATTTATGAAAAACATATTTTTTAATTAATTTTGTTTTTGAATATGCATTAATAATATAAATTAAGATTTATTTGGTTAGGCAATTAAAATGTATACTTAATTCTTATTTCAATTCTGATTTTTTCTAGATTTATTGAGGATGGACAACTTGAAATCGTTACAGGTGGTTGGGTAATGAACGATGAAGCCAATACACATTATAATTCAATGCTTAACCAGATGATACAAGGTCATCAATGGTTGGAAGCAAACCTCAATTATAGACCTAAGTAAAATTTTATTTGAAACCTTTTCATGTTAATCCTCTTATCTTATTAATTCTTAAATTTTTATTATATAGAAATAGTTGGTCAATTGATCCTTTTGGACAATCACCTACCATGGCATTACTCCTTAAAAAAATGGGTTTAGAAAATTTAGTAATTCAACGGTTACATTATTCGGTAAAAAAATATTTAGCACAAAATAAAAATTTAGAATTTTTTTGGCAACAATTGTGGGGTAAGTTCATTATAATTTCACTATTTAAAATTTATTTATTAATTTAACGATTTGTTTTTATTTTTCTTATCATCTATAGATTGGTCTGGATCAACAAAATTACGAACACACGCCATGCCATTTTATAGTTATGACATTCCACATACATGTGGACCTGAACCTGCTATTTGTTGTCAATTTGATTTTAGGAGATTACCAGGATTCGGAATGGATTGTCCATGGCGGACCCTTCCTAAACCAATAACTACTGCTAATGTCAAACAAAAGTATAAGTTTTTTGTTTGATTCTTATATTTTTACACTTTATTCAATTTAATTAAATAACTATATAATTATACAATTATATATAGTAATATTTTCTAGAAAATTATATTATTTTTAAACTTATTTAAATATTTAAACACTCCTATTTATTTTTGTTTTTCATTTTTACCGACCGACGATAGTAAGGGAGGTATTGTTTTCACACCAAATTTCACATGTGGAGATTTTTATATATCTCCACGAATCATGCATTTTCTAAATAGAAAAAAGTATTTTTAGCATGATGTCTGTCCGTCCGTCTGTCCGTCCGTCCGTATAGATGTGTACAGCCTGAACGGCTCAACCGATTTTGATGAAATTTGGTATATTTACTTAATGCATCAGTGGGATGAATTGATCAACTTTTGGTGCAATTCCGGAAACCGGAAGTTGTAGTATTAGCGATCGACGATAGGAAGGAAAGGGTTATTTTCACACCAAAGGAGATTTTTTTATATATCACCACGAATCAAGCACTTTGTATTGGTTTTATCCTCGAGAAAAATCATATTTATTAGTTTTTTCTTGATTTAAAATTATATGACGTCATCCAGCCATTCATGACGTCACAGCCTGGTCTTGCATATATATTATAAATAAAATAAAATTAAAAATGTTTATATTTATTATTTATGTATCCATATCTGTTTTTTATTACATTAATAGATATATGAAAATTATTTGAAATTGTTTCTGTAGCTGGAAATTAATTTATTTCAAACCGTCGGTCGGTTCGGACCTGGCCACAGGTCAACTTATTAATATATTCACTTGTAATAAAATTTTATAATAGAATAGGTAATTTTACTTAATTTCGTACTTTATTATTTTATTATCAGAAATTATTTATATTAAATTAATGTATAACTCATAAATATATACTTTATCTCTGTACATAAATTTTATATAATTTTAGTCTATTACTGTATGTTTCAGAGCTGAACAACTACTTGATCAATATCGGAAGAAAGCTCAACTTTACAAAACGAATGTTATTCTTGTGCCTCTTGGAGATGATTTTCGTTATGATCATACCACTGAATGGGATGCTCAATTTATGAATTATCAAAAATTATTTGACCACATGAATAATGACCCAACTATGAATGTCCGAGCTCAATTCGGAACGTTAGATGATTTTTTCAAAGATTTAACTACGAATATTGGTCATTATATTAAATTACCTACACTCTCAGGAGATTTTTTCACTTATGCAGATCGTGATGATCACTACTGGAGCGGATACTATACTTCACGTCCATTTTATAAACGAATGGACCGCACTCTAATGTCCCGTTTAAGGTTTGAATTATTCTTGTTATTAAGAATAATAAATTAATTTCTTTAAAGTAGGTTGTAATATAATATGTTTTTTAGAGCTGCAGAAATTTGGTTTTCTTTATCATGGGGTCAGCAATACCCTAACGGGCCTTGGACTGACAATTATAATTCTCTATTAAAACGATTAGATCAAGCAAGAAAAAATCATGCTTTATTTCAACATCATGATGGCATTACAGGGACAGCTAAAGATCATGTCGTTGAAGATTATGCTGATAAGTAAGATTTTTATATAATCCTCAGATGGTACTCTTGAGTTGAAGCTTCACCCTTTCCAAATTTCAATATTTTCGTTCTGAAAAGAATTTGAAATAATCCAATGAAAAAAAATGATATTGACTTATGTGCCTAGAACCTTGTAATTTATTTAATTTAATATTTTTTACTTTTATTATTATTAATAAAATATTTTTATTTTCCAGAATGATGGATGCTCTAAAAGCATGCGAAGAAATTTTACAATTTTCTATCAACAAACTTTTGTCATCCGGGAATGTAAGTTCAATTTAAACAATTATTCTTTGTTTAAAAAAATATCCACATTGAAATAATTATGTTTTATTTATTTTTTTAGCAACATCCATATGAATTACAGGAAAATGTCTGGCAATTGGATGAAGTCCGTTCACATTACAATACTTTTCCAACAAAAAAAGTAATTTCTTTAGAATTAGATGGTGGACCATCAACACAACGTATCGTAATTGTCAATTCTCTCATGTACGAACGAAAAGAGGTAGTTACTTTTCACGTCAATAGTCCTCATATACAAGTAAGTATTTCTAAGTAATATTCGTTATGTTTCATTTTACATATATCATTATATTATATATTAAACATTAATTATTTTAAGGTTCGTGATGTCAATGGTGAAATAATTCGAAGTCAAACATCACCACACATTAATCCAACAGCAATGTCTTCTTCTACCAGATATGTGTTAGCCTTTGAAATACAAGTAGCGGCACTTGCAGTTAATACATACATTATAGCAGCCTCAGAACCTCATCCGTAAGATTTTTTCTATTAATTAAAAAATTCCTTTATCATACAAGATAAAAATTCAGTTTATTACTAACTAATATATATTTTAATATCTAATTGCTTTTTACCGACCGATGATAGTAAGGGAGGTATTGTTTTCACACCAAATTTCACTTGTGGAGATTTTTACATATCTCCACGAATCATGCATTTTCTTAACAGAAAAAAGTATTTTTAGCATCATGTCTGTCCGTCCGTCCGCTGTATAGATGTGTACAGCTTGAACGGCTCAACGGATTTTGATGAAATTTGGCGTATTTACTTAATGTATGATGAATTGATCAACTTTTGGTGTATATCCGGAAACCAGAATTGGTAATATTACCGATCGACGATAGGATGGGAAGGGTTATTTTCACACCAAATTTCACATGAGGAGATTTTTTACATATCTCCACGAATCATGCACTTTGTATTGGTTTGGTTTTATCCTCGGGAAAATCATCTTCATTAGTTTTTTCTTAATTTAAAATTATATGATGTCAGCCAGCCCTTTATGACGTCACAGCCAGCTACTTATATATTTTAAATAAAATAAAATTAAAAACATTTATGTTATATGCCTATCTGTTTTTTATTGCATTAATAGATACATTTAAATTATTTGAAATTGTTTCTGTAGCTGGAAATTAATTTATTTCAAACCGTCGGTCGGTTTTGCGCCTGGCCACAGGTCAACTTAATATATATAATATAAATATCTAAACAAAAATCTCACAAATAAATTTTAATATATTGATAATTTTTCTTTTCTAGGATGAATTCAGTAGTATCGATTCGGGCTTGGAATGTAGATGGAGCATCATTTGTTACTCAAGTGGTTCCTGAAGACTTTTCTCTAAGTAATGGTCAAATAACAGCTAGTTTTTCCAAAAAGGGCCTACTTAAAGCTATAACACTCCCTTCACATTCAATCACTGTACCAGTTCATTTGGATTTTGTAAGGTAATATTATTTAATTTTTTTATTTAAAGATGATTAATGATAAATTTTAAAATAAATAAGTTTAAATTTTAATAAATTTAAAAAAATATTTAATTAAATTTTTCAGATATGGAACACGAAGAAGTCAAGAAAGATCTGGAGCTTATTTGTTTCTTCCTGATGGAGAAGCCAGGCCAATTTACATAAAAAATCCTCCTGTTTTTATAACTCAGGGTCCAATATTTTCACAAGTGACTATTTATCTTCAACAGTTGATACACACTGTTACAATATATAACAGTTCAGGTATACTTTTATTATAATTACTCAGTGACAATTTAATTTTCATTTATTAAGAAATTTGACCAATGCTGTGGTTTTTATTTATTATTCTGTTTATCAAACATATTATGCTGTTCTTTTCATTTAGTAAAAGTATATTTAAAATTTTTAGATGTGGATGGATTGGGACTTGAAATATCTAATCTTGTTGATATTACTCACCAAACTAATTTCGAACTTGCGATGAGATTTTCAACAAATATTAAAAGTAATGAAGAATTTTACACTGATCTAAATGGTTATCAGGTATTTTTAAATGATATTTTCATAATTCTCCAATAATTTATTAGTATTTTGTCTCTAAAATTATACCATGACAAATAAAAATGTTTTTGTAAAACACATTATTCATTATTTTAGTTTTCATTTATTTTAGATAATTAAAAGAAGGCGGTTTAAAAAATTACCTCTTCAAGCGAATTATTACCCCATGCCAACTCAAATATTTATTGAAGATCCAACTTTTCGATTAAGCGTTATTAGTGCTCAGCCTTTAGGGGCAGCTTCTCTTAAATCTGGTCAAATAGAGGTACTATTCAAATTTGTCTATAAAATAAACTTTAAATTTACTATCATGTATTTTCTAAATTTTATTAGATTATGCAAGACCGACGACTAAATCAAGATGATAATCGTGGACTGGCGCAAGGAGTTGTTGATAATGTTCCGACACCAACAATATTTCGTTTATTATTGGAAAAAAGACAAATAAATTGCCAGAACATTGTAGAAACTCATCCAGGAGGATTGCCAACACCGCATTCTATTTTAGCCGTTGAATCTCTTTTGCATCCCCCTCTTCAATTTCTCTGGATTGGTCCTGAAGCTCGCAAGCCTGATCTTTCAACATACAATACAAATACACAATCACAACCCCTCGATTTGCATTTGGTCACTCTTCGTACTTTGGAACAAAGCAGCACAGCTGCTGTTGGTTTAATCCTTCATCGATCTCAAACTGAAAGTTGTTTTTCAAATTCGCATATAAGCAATTTTCATAACAATACGGTAATTGGAATAAACTTTTAAATTATGTATGAATAACTGTATTTATGTTATATTCATTTCAGGTTAATATTGGGGAAATATTTCCTGGACATTTCGGAAGTAAAATGAAGAAGTCAAGTTTAACCTTTTTGTATCAAGAACAATCTATACCAAAATATTTCAATTTATCCCTTTGCCCAATGGACATTAATGCATATGTTTTTCCAAAATAAATTCTGGGATTTTTTTTTCAAAAGAAATAATTGAAAATTTTATATTATTCAATATTATCTAAAAATTTAATTTAAAAATGAAACAATTTTCATTAAAATTAGAATTTATCTAATTTTTTGTTTCATTTTACATACCAATGACGAATAAAATAATTTTGCTTAACAAAATGATATAATTTTTTAACATAGCAAAGAAATATTATTTATAATGTAGGAACTTGGAATATTTCTTTGAATAAGATTTTATATTTTAAATTTACTTCTAATAGATTATTTAATTCATTTGATGACTGTAAGACTTATACAATGCGTTCAGAAAGTCACTAATACATCTAATACAATAATACAATAAGTATGGTTTTTTCACTTCACATTATAGGAAAAAACTATGCACTAAGAACTGTTGAAAATATTTTCCATAAAACTTCCATACAAGTATGTACTGATTAATTCAAGTTCTCGAAGATTCTAATAAATTGTATTTTAACAGTTCCATTTAACTGACTTTTCGAATGCAATGTATATTGAAAACAAATATAAATCGGAAAAGGTAGCAAAGATTATTATTAAATAATTAATTGATATTACTTTCAAAAGAACTTGAGATTGACATATTTATAATTCAACTGAGACTTGAATAACTATTTCCCTTTAAAATGAACTTACTTTTATTTTAAATATTTAACAATATAATAAATGTATGTGTAATTAATATTTGGGAAATAAAATTATTAGTTCATTGATAAATTGGAAAAATAATCATTTACTTATTAAATGATTATTATTATAAAAATACTATAAAGGGTTACTATTTTTTCTGTTAATAAATAAATATTAATTGATAAATATTACATAAATAAAAATAAACTTATATTAAACGATCTCTGTTTCATATCCTATTATCAAGCTAGTCAACTAAGCGGATATTAAAACGAGATTGAATACTAATTTGAGAAATTTAGTGAAATTGTTAAAAGCAGTGTAATTATTTATAAACAATTAAATTAACTTTTACTGAAAAAAGAATGATTAAATATTACTGTAGTTTGAGATAATCAGTCGAGCAAAAAATTTTTCATTAATGAGGTGTAAGTTTAGACAATTAGGCTTAATCCTCGATCAATTTTCAGTAATACTTGCACAATTTTCAAAATAATTCTTCTCCAGTAGATTTCCAATACTTTTCATCTAATTGGCATAGATTTAATATTGAGATTGAAATTTACAACTTTTAAATTTTTACTAACGGGTTTAATTTCCAAAGATTCTCAAAAATACAGTCTCATTTAATCATTTATTTTGAATATATTTTCCAATGATAAATCCTTTCTCTTATTTATTTATTTTTATTATTTTTGCTATTTATAATTGAATTTCTTGATTATATTAGTAATTTTTAATAAAAATTTTAAAAATTACTTAAAATTATTTTAATTTTTTTTATAATAATATATATTGTTATATAATAATGCATATAATTATTGGATCAAGTCTTAAGAATGACTAAAATAAAATAAAATTTCTTAATGTAAAATTTATTGAAAGCATGCGAAATAATTATGTTTTCAATTTTGTAGAAAAACTTAACATTAAGAAAATTTATTTTATTCTTGTCATTCTCAAGACTGTTTATCCAAATAATTAATTCAATTTTTCTTTTAAATTGCATAAAGACAATGAATTGTCCTTTGAATTTATGAATAATTAAGTATTAGGTTAGGGCTGTGTTTCTATTTTATAATGTGAATTTAAAATCACCAAAAAAATAAATGTTCCACGGTGACATTTTCATTTATTCATTGAATAGCTCCATAATCGGTGACCATTTTCTTCTCTTATCAAATGATTAGGAAAAAAAAATATAGTTAATCAGTTGCATCGAGAAGAGCTTGTCTATATTTTTTGAAACTTATAAGAGTAAGAGTCAAATACAAAGAACTAAAATTAAATCAATTTTTGTGATAAAAGAATATAAAATATAATATAGAAGATACCTTCATAAAATCAGAAGTCCTGAATATTTATTTTTATAATTTAAAAAAAATAGTTTGTAATTAACAATTAGAATATTTATTATTACATTACAATTGATGGATTCTCTTAAATTCCCACTTTCAAGAAAAATATAAAAAAAAATTGAAATAGATATTTTAGGATTTTTGTCACTTATAGAAAAAATATAAAATTGATATTGTAATTGATGTTCATTGTAAACTATTGTATTTGTAAAATATTTTTTTTTTTGAGTGAGGTGGATGATTGACATAACTGACCATCTTTTTAGTCAATAAATAAAATAAATGTATGATCCTTAATTTTGTTTAATTTTCTAAAGAAAGTCCCTTTAAAACAGAATAGTAAAAAACCATTTTTTTAATATTTCTATGAATGACTTTTAACAAGAGGTTTCCACAAATCTAATATTAATAAATTAATAGACTATTTATTTTATATATAAATTAGATACATTGAAAAATTTTGAATAGGGAATAAAATAATGAAGCAAGCATAAGTATTTCTTTTTTTTTGAGATATTATTGTTGGAAACATGTAAAATAAAATACTAGAATGGAAAGATGGGAATTAACAAAAATGTTTCTTTTTTATACATGATTTATCAATTTGGTATTTATTTAAATATCTAAGTTTTCCAAATTATGAATATAAGATTTTTCTATATAATAAGAGTATAATATAATATACTATATGAACTATACCTATATAGGTAAAAGTAAAAAAATAATATTTCAGGTGGATTAAAAACAAATAATGAATATAAAATATATTTATATTATTGTTTCACAGGTTTTTTGAAACAAAAAAAATTTCAGAAAATTGTAACAAACAAATTGAGAATAAATATCAATATTATAAATTGATTCTTAAATGAATTAATACTTAAGTAAATTAGAAGAGAGTAAATTAAATGTAATATTTTCAATATCACTAATTGTAAGAGAGAGGGAGAGATTATTTATAAAAAAAAATATTAGACCATTAATGAGATTTTTTTTTATAAAATTTCAATTTATTAATGTTTTCCGAAAGTAAATATCTTACACAATGGAGAATATATTTTTAAATACTATTTTATTATTTAATTTTTAAATGAATTAGTACCTTTGGAAGATGAAGTAAAATAGAATAAATTTGATTTTTTCAAAAGCTTATATTGACTGGGACTATTATTCCTAAAAATAATAAAAATATATTAATTTCATACTATGTTTACATATAATTTTTGAAAGAGAGCCTTATAAAAAAAAAACCTCTGAATTTCTGTACGTTCTTGGAAAAGAGCCTAACCGGTGTAAAGATGTTCTATAATCTATAATATATTATGATCAGTAGAATGGATCTGAAGATGGGAATTATTGAATGATTTTTTTCACTTTTCACTTAAATTCCGTTCTCTCATCACACCATATAAAAGTAGCTAACTACTCAAATACTTAGTAAAACCTATCCAAAGAAAAATTTACATTAACTATATTTTCATATTAAATCTTTTTTATAGTTATCTTTAATCATATTTGATTCTATTAAATTATAATCTGTAAATTTTATTTTCATAAATAATAAAGGAACAACAAAAAAACCCAATGATATAATTAAATTGTTGATTATTATCTTATCACTTATATCCGACTAGATACTATTATCACCCTATCATGAATCACGAAATGGAAAATACAATTTTTTTCGAAATTTGATAAATTATTGACCTTGTTTTTTATTATTTATAACAATTTTTTAATTATCTCCCTTAAAAAAAACAAAATTGACAATTTATACTATTATTCTTTTTTTAAATATTAAACAAAGGATTTAAAGGGACTAAATAATTTTCAAATAAATTTTATTTTTAAGAATTAAATGAATTGTAAACAAATACATATATGTGAAACGTTTTGATTATGATTAATTTCAAACTTTTAATTATTTTTTATCGTCATGGCTCATTAATATGACACAATATGGCAGATGATAGAGTTAAATGACTGCTTTTTAAAAAGATTTTTAAATTTTTATTATATTGCAGATATTAATTTCTGGAAAAGCTATCAAGTTAATTAGCCCCGATAGTATCATTGTTACGAATCACTTAATCAATCTCTTGAAACTATATTTTATTCATAACACATTTCTGATATTAAGTATAAGTATTATGCACTTAGATGATAAAGTATATAAATACATATAAGAAATATATTATTATTTTATTTCTAATTTTTAACTCCCTTAATTTACTATCATTAAAATGTTTATTTTATAGTAAATAGAGGGCAGATGTAAAATTTTTTGGAAAATAAAAAAAAAAAAAAAAAAATATATTTTAAAAACAAAAATTATTAAGAAGTTACAAATGCAATGTCTGTAGGAATGAAATCAAGACTTCAGCATTTCAGTGTAAGAGATTTGTTAAGATAAATGTGAAGAGAGAGAATTAGAGATGGAGGATAAAAGAATGTGTGTTTGAAGCTCACTCAGATCGGATGATGGTGGTGCTTCTCAGGAGTCGGTAGATCTCTCAGACCGAGCAGTTAAACATTTTAAAAAAATCCATCTATTTATCAAAGGGGAATTTGCAATAATACTTGAAACTGTATCAAATAATAATTAAAACAGGCATTTATATAAAAAAAATTCAAATACTATTTTTATTTTATTATACCATATAATATTAGTTATTCATAACTATAGAGATATGCAACTAGGGCTCTAAAATATATATATTTCAATGATGAGAGGACGAAACTGCCTTACGTATTGTAAACGGATGCAAAGCATTAGAAATATTGAAATATAATATATTATTTTATATGTTTGTGAACAAAAAAAAAACCGAAAAAATCTGAACTCTAAAGTATTTAATCATTAAGAGACTAAAATAATATTGGTTTTAAAACATAAAAAATGACTGATGTGCTAGGACAAAGTAAAGTCATTCCTGGCGAAAGGAGAAGAAAAAAGGGCTCTTACCCCTGTATGACCAGCATAATAAATATTTTGTTCAAAATTTATTTAATCTAATCTAATTATTCTTTAAAATAAATTTTAAACTTTAATCAAAATTTATCTAAAATTATCTATAGTCTAGACCAGTTATTCTCATCCTTTTTTTTTTATCACTGCACGCTTTTAAGAATTTACGAATTTGGTGGTACATTGACTATAAAATAAGTTTACTATAAAAGTATTTTAATTACCCAACTGTCTAAAATAATTTGTGATAATAATTCTCAATATTCTCAAATAAAATAATATTTACTACAAAAACAACACTAAGTATATTTATTAAGAAATTAATTCCAATTTTTTTGAAATTTCATTTATTTTTAGTGGTAAAAATTGTCAGTTCTATATCGTCTACATTTATTACACCTATTATTCATACGTATATTCTTCTCTTAATAAAAAAATCTTTAAAATATCTACTATCCTTTTCTAAAATTCAGTGACACAATTTGAAAATTTCTCATCACACAATGAGGGTTGAGTTATACTGGTCCAGATTGTAAAAAAGTGTTTCTCATCCGGAGTTTCTCACTGCTAAATTTGTAAATAGAAAAAAATGTAATCCTTGATACTTTGTTCATTTTATTTTTTATGATATTTTCTTCAAATTTTCGTTAATAATTTTAATATTTGTTTTTATTTGTTACAACAATTATTATTTTAAATATAGTTGAAGAAAGGAGATGAAGCTAGGGATAAAAGATTAGAAAATTATTTTTTTTTGTCAACGTTTCGGATTCCTTCTTCAGAAACTCTCTGGGGGTGTATTTGTTATTACAAACTGAAATTCGACTTACTTGTAGATTGATTATGATGTATCTGTTTTTAAATTTAATGTTGTTCCTATAAAATTCATGGTATTATTTATTTTAATCTCACAAGTCAATCTGTGACTACTGGGAGTAGTCCTAAGAATTTAATAGGTCTTTTACTTTTCTAAATTTCAAAAAAAAATATGTTCAAAGGTTCATTGATTTATTTTTTCCTATTGTATGTCCTGATTTATGTTTATTTATATTTTCATGAAATTTGAAACAATTGGCTTTTATTCATATTTTAATATCTTCTATAAATAATTCTAGTGCAATGTTTGTGCGCGTTTTTATGCTTGGCCATCATTTAGAAATAATTTCTATAACCTTGTCATTTTGAATATTAGCGTATAGGGACACTATGTCAAAATATGGTAAAATTTGTTTCTCCGGTATAGAAATTTATATAATTTTAATTTTATTTTATCTTGGGTTCACCTCCTTTCTCCATCATAATATAATATACTAGCAGACCCGGTAAAGCTTCGCTTTTGCAGGTGTGTCTGTATCCATATATACGTATGTGATAACTGAACACTTAATAATAATAATAATAATAATAATGTATTAAATGAATATAATTGAAATTTTATTAGTATTATTTTATTAGTATTATTTTTTTGTTTTTTTTTCTTTTTATTTATTTTTATTGGAAATATTTTTTATTGAAAATATTAGAAAATATTTATTGTAGCGCCTTGGCATAAACAATGTTTTTTGTATTACCAATACTATCTTTTGTGTAAATATACAATTTTTTTAGATTTCCTACATGCGAGCATGCAACATATAATTGTAAGTTTTGTTGCAATCAGACTATTTTTAACATTTTGGACGCCATGTTGGATCCGCCATTTTACATTTAACTACACTAAAACCTTCCTTGGTATGGCCACAACAATCCCTGAAAGTTTCATCGCAATCGGACGGGTAGTTTTTGAGTTTAGGCGAGACAGATAGATAAACAGACAGACAGATATTCCCTTTTATATAGATAGATAACAGCCATTATATACTTTGATTAAAATCATATTTTTATTATATAATATATAATCAATTTTATTAAACTTATAAATGCGCTATCAATATTTTGTTCCGAGTTGGGCTGAAAATTATAAAAATAAAAGAGTTACACGATTCAAAAAAGGTTGAGAGCCTATGATCTAAACTCTATAAACAAAGTAAATATTATCCAATTTGGACGAATGTATAGTAGAGTCCAAATTGAAAATTCGAAGTACCGCATATCCACACTGTGACTTGAATTCAATATTCTTAGATCTTACAAAAAAAAAAAAAAAATTTTGAGGGTCTAAAATCTTATCTTTTAATCCTATTTAATCACAAAAATTAAAATCAATCAATAGAAACTTTATATATAAATTCTAGTTAATATTTTTATAATTTTATCTCCATTTTTTTAATTAGATATTTTATTTTATTTTTTTGATCTTCATTCATTCTGATAATATTATTTAGATAAGTTATAAATAAATATACTTAGATCTAGATCAAAATATATTGTTAAGAAGATTTTTAATTTTTATATTAAAATAAAATTATTATATTTAAAAAAAATATTAATATTTACAAATTAAAAAAAAAAAAATATGATTCCAGTATTTATTTAATTGATGTATATTTATATATATATATATTTTTTTTTTAAATAAAAGATTATTGATTTACTTTTTGATATGTTAAGAAGTAATTTCGGAAATGATCAAACAGTAATCAATGAATTAATTGATGTTAATTGATTGAAAGAACAATGTGCTTTCCTGAACCTTAATCCTCTATATATAAAATTAATTTTAGGATAAATGAAAAATTACACTTATTATTAAGATGGCAATAATTTTAAAGAATTTTAAAAATATATTAAAAAAATAAAATAAGTCATTTTTTTCCTTTGAGAGTATTAGTGATATTTATCAACCTTATATTCACTTCAAAAATAAAACAATTATATGAATTTGTATATTATTGTTTAGAATTTAGAATAAGAAATCAGTAAGCAAATATCAATTTCACTTTTTATTAGGCTTATAGAAATATTTATTTAAAATATTATTCAATTATTCTATTTATTTATATTTATTTCTGATATGTATTTTATTAATTATTTTAAATAAACGTTTATTCACATAAAGCATTTTTTTTAATAAAAATAAGATTTTATTCTATAGTTGTAGAATGGGCCGGAGACTCATTTTTACTATCTCGTAAGAGTGTGTGTGTGTGTGTGTATACGAGGGTGGTCTGAAAAGTTTCCGACCTGGCCAAGAAAAACGATGTTTTTCAATTTTTTTTTTGTTTTATTTTTCAAAATTCAAGATAATTGAGACTGTACGATGTCAGCTGAACGTGTGCGAAATATTTTGAAACGTGGCGCTGGTTTAATAAATATTATTTATTAATTTTAATTTATAATTTAATTAATTTAATTGAATTTAAATTAATGTATGTTATTTAATCCAATTCAAATTTGCGAGATAGTCGAGTGGAGACACTCCAGCTTTTTTAAAAATATAAAAATAATATTAATCTCTTAATATATTTATTTTCTAATACATAAATCTATAATAAAACTAATATGCAATAATTAATTGGATATGTCTGAAGTACTTATATAAGCCCTCAACATCCATTATTTAGGATCAAAAAACATAACTAAAACTAAATGTCCCAATGAAAGTAAATTAAAAATGAACTATTTTAGAGTAATTGAATATTAATAGAATTTTCTATTTATGAATCAAACTCAACATAGCTTTAAGTATTTTTCATTTGTATTAAGGTGATAAAATACTATCTACCAGACCATTCAAAGAAAGTCTCTTCTCTTTTACAAAGATTAAATTTGCAAAATGTTTATATGTAGTTCATTATTAATTAATTTATCATGAAGTTGAATAATGAATAATAAAAATAGCAAGGAGACAATTTCCATTTATTCAAATTTAAGTGTTTTACAAGACTTTTTTAATTGATTACGAAATGTTTATTTCCTTTCAATTATAAATGTACAAACAACTATAATTAATATTCTAAAGAAGAAGATCATCCATTTCTTAGAAGAATAACATTCGATATTATCCGATAATGAATAAAAATTCTATTATAAAATTAAAAGAAATATTAATTTAAAAAAAAAATAGATTAATACATTATCTCCAAAAAAAAATTCAAGTGGTTGGTTTTTTCTCATAAGATATGCTCTTGTATATAAGAGGAGTTGATTTCAGTATTGATATCATTCACCTTACAAAGATGAAAACCATTCTTGCTTTCCTTTTGGCTTTGGCCGTTGCTCAGGTACATATTTTTTTCTTTCTTGTTTTAATCAATTCATTATGAAAATGAAATAGTTGCTTTATAAAGAAATTTTGTAAATAAAACCACATATTGATATTTGTTATTGTAAATTTATACAAAAAATACAAACATATACACAACGTTTCGATTGCTACTTCTGCAATCGTTATCAAACTTTAAATTAATTGTTTAAGAATAATTATTTTTTCTCCTGTAATTTTGAATTTGTAAGCACGTTCCGAGCGCCATCTGGTTGGTGACTTAGGTCTTATATTAAGGATCATTCGTCACTTGTCACTGGACACTCGAACAGTGCAGTCGTAGCAGCAATCGAAACGTTGTGTATATGTTTGTATTTTTTGAATAAATTTACAATAACAAATATCAATATGTGGTTTAATTTACAAAATTACGTTATAAATAAAAACAACCACCAAAGCTTTAATAATTAATATCTAGAAATAGTTGCTTGTTTTTATAATATTATTTATTGATTTTCAAAATTTGATCCATTATAATTTTTTACTTTTCAAAGAAAATTGATCAAAAAATGATAATTTCTTTCAAAATTTTGATATTTTTATTATTTATTATCATACCTGGAAATCACAGACCAAATCAATAGAATTTGAATTGAAGCATTTTATTTATATTTTTACCGACCGACGATAGTAAGGGAGGTATTGTTTTTAATTATAATATAATATAATATAATTTTAATATAAACCTATTGTGGTTTATCCCCAAATATTCTTTTAGGATTCTTTATCCTAGGACAGATTTTCATAAAAATCGGTGATTGGACTGTGAAATAGGCAGAATTAAGTTTAAATAGGCATAGCATTACAATATAAATATCCAAATTTATTTTTCACTTAAAATGCACTCCCCTCCTTAGGAAACCGAAAATGACCTTATTACGTCGATTAAAAAGATATTTAGAGGAAGAAGTTAACTCAAAAAATCATCAACAATAATAATAAGGCATCAATCCAGTTAATGATCAAAAAGGACCATATTTTTTCAATTAAATTTATATTATTTCATTTTATAGGCCTTCATTCCAAGGAATATTGAGATTCCTGAGGACAAACTTTTCCCAAAGAAAACATTAAAAGAATGGCAAGATATTTTGAAAAACATCGAATATCACCCCGATGGACAAAAAACCTATGGAATCCCTCAACCTGGTAACTTTCTAATTCCTTTTTATTGGTTTAATGAATTTTTGAATCATATATGAATGGAATTTTAGTAAAATTATTAACTTTTCTTTGATTATAGAATCATCCGGTAAAGCTTTGTCACCAAGAATTATTGGTGGTTCCAATGCGCAAAGTGGTCAATTCCCTTGGCAGGTGGCAGTCCATATGGATAACTCATATTTCTGCGGGGGTTCTTTGATTTCTGGCACTTGGGTTCTTACTGCTGGACATTGTGTCGATGGAATCAGAAATTTCGTAGTTTTAGCTGGAACTCTGCAACCTAATGGTGGCGGTCAATCCCAATCATCTTCCACCAAAGTTCTTCACAGCGGATACAATCCAAATACCATTGTCAATGATATTGGTCTCATCCGATTTTCAAGCTCATTTAGTGTTGGATCATGTATGTTAAAAGAAAAATTTACTTTTTTCAAATTATTATTTTCAAATTGTATTTTATTATTAAATTTCATTTTTTTTAGCAACAATCAACACTGTTTTATTACCTTCATCATCCATTGGAAGTCTTGAAGGTGTTACTGCACGAATCAGTGGTTGGGGAAAAACATCAGATAGTAAGTAACATTGTTTTCTTAAAATTATTACATATATCTTATCTTCTTATGCTAGCTAAAATTGTTTGTTTGTACATGGGTTCTCAAAAACCGCTCTAACGATTTTTTTGAAATTCACACCAGAGATAGTATTTATAAAGAAAAATTAAGTTTTATTGATCATATATATCTCTGGAAAAATTCATCTTTATTACTTTTTTTTTTTTTTAATTTAAATGTAAAAATGTGACGTCACTATGTCATCCATATTGAAATTTGACTCCCGCCTTTTTTAAAGGATATTGAATTAATATTTTTTTAATATTTAAAATATTTTAAAATTATTTATTTAATTTCGAAAAAAAATTAAAAATATATATTTTAATAATATTTTATAATTATAAATTACGATATATATTTATCATTCTTCCAATAAAAAAAAAATATTCATGCACTTAGAAACATACCTAATAATTCATATTTATGTGTGTTTGTATTATTGAGGACCCCAAGTTCCATTCATTTTAATCAGATTGATGCAATGATGCAACATTTAATAATTGTAATAAATAATTAAAGAATTGTATATCAATATTTTTTAAAGGGTCGATCAGGTGTTCCAAGTATTAATATTACCAGCCAAATCCAATAATAATGAATTTTTTTTTAACTTAATTACCGAGTTGAGGCTCGGGGTCCCGGTACTTACTTATATATTACAATAAATTATTTAATGTCAAAAGAAAACATATCTGTCTTCAACCATTATTTAATTTCATATCAAAATATTTACTTTTTTAAATTAAAAATAAGTTATATATTTATCAAGTTCGTGAGAAATTGAAGAGAATGAGTAAATTACTAATATTCCTACAATACAAAGTTTTACCAAGTTAATTATTATTGATATATACAAGATTTTTTCTTGAATTCCTATTCTTAATTATTTTCAAACGCGGTCATTGAATATCATTTTTTATGTGTATTACCCTTAAATAATCTTAAAATATAATATACTATATTGTAATATATACACAAAAATATATTTATTTATTACTTATTTTCCAGACTCTGGAATATCTTCAACTCTTAAATGGGTGGATCTTCCAATCGTTTCATCTTCCGTTTGTGCTAACTATTATGGATCATTCACTGCCAATCAAATCTGCGTTTCTGGACAAAATCACAGAAGCACATGCAATGTATGTTTCTATATATATATATTTCTTCTTAAAATTAATTTAATAAATAATCATCATTTAGAGAATGAGATACAAAATATTAGAGATTAAAGAAATTTAAAATAGTGAACCTTTGATTGGTTCATTATAAATATCTTAAAGAATATTTACATAAAATTGAATTTATCATCTAAGAATGATTTCAGTTTTACTGTTTTCCATAAAGGAATTTGTAAATTATTTATATTTCACTTCAATGTGTAAATACAGTATGAATAAGGGATTTTAGTTTTTAAAGATTTTAATGTATGATATTACATTAAGATTAATTTAAGATTTCAAAAGAGATGAATTAAATCTATGTTCTTAATGGGTGACCTCTTTTACAGTCCTTCATAGAGATTGTTGTTATTTTAAAAATTTTTAGTTTTTTTATTTATTAAAATTATTAAATTTCTATTTTACTAGATATTCATAAGATAAAATATGTTCCTATTTTCTCAGGGTGACTCTGGTGGTCCTTTGGTCATTCAAGGAAGTGATGGACGGTGGACTGAAGTTGGTATTGTCTCTTTTGGATCTTCTGGAGGTTGCGAATCTGGATATCCCTTGGGATTTACTCGTGTCAGCGCCTACCGCTCCTGGATTTCTTCCAACACTGGATTATCTTTTTAAATTTTTTAATTTCTTTTTTTCTATGTCATTAATATTTAAATATAAAATTAAAAATTGATATAATAAAATGATTTTATTTATCTTATACAAATGTTTATTTTATATTGTTTACTATCTGATTCTATTTAAATAATTCCTTTTGGTATTTCTGAGGATGATTTGAGTATTTTTTCTTATTTCATTAGAATCTCTCTCTCCCACTCACATACTTTCCACGAATCCATTCGTCTCTCGCCTTGCGCTTTTCTTCTCATGTCCTTTCACATATTTCATCAAATCTTGGTTTTTTCTTTCTCTTCACTTCTCCTATAGTTTGACCCGCTGTCAATGTTAGTGTATTTTTATGGCATTCCAACGACTGTTTACATCCCGGTTGATTCCACATAAATTAAAAGGTTCTAAGTTAGCCTTCAACTGCTGAGAATATGCTGATCTCCATCTTTGCTCCTTCAGTCTATTTGTGTCGAATTTTTTAATGGCATCTCCCTTATTTCTTTTGTGCCATTTTATATATGTTTTCAAATGGCTTCTTACCAGGAAATGATCACTATCACCATCTGCCCCCCTGGCAGTCTTTACATCAGTAATCCAATGTTTAATGTTTTCATCTATGGCAATGTGGTCAATCTGGTTAACTGTTCTTCCGTCTGGAGACACCCATTTTCCTTTATGGATGTTTTTTCTCTGAAAATTTGTACTCGACACGAATAAACCTTTAGATGATGCAAACTCTATGAACCTTATCCCATTATCGTTGCTGATCTCATACAAACTCTGTCTCCCGATAGTGGGGGAGTATATCCGTTCTTTTCCTATTTTGGCGTTCATGATCCCTAGCAGAATTTTTCGGTTTCTTCCGGGATATTATCCATTATACTTTCTAAATTGGAGTATACTTCATCTTTAATATGTGGCGGGCTATCCTCTGAAGGCATGTGGCAGTTTATAAATGTTATAAAACACTTATTCACTACAGATAATTACAGATATCCGTGGGCTTATGGAAGAAAAGTAGGTTACATTACTAGTTAGACTTGTGTACTGACGCAGAACCCTGTGCCATGTGTTCGTGCTCCTTTCCAACCCACATAGAATATCGTCGAATTTTCAATATCCAGAATTCCACTCCCATCCCATCATCTCCTGCAGAGCTGTTAGGTCTAATTTATATTCCTCTAGCTCTCTAACAATTCTATATACAGCGCCTGACTTATACAGACTGCGTATATTTCATGTACCAAATCGTAAACCATTTCCATGCTTAGGTCGTGTTCCGTTAAATCCGTCCGTGTTCCGAGGCTGATTGTTGTTATTTTTACCGGTTTTTACTTTTTATGGAGCAGGGTGGTAGCCCACAGCCAATCCCCACTTGGGAGGGCCGTCGATTTTCTGTCAGGGTTTACTCCCTTATTCGGAACACCGAAAAGAGTAGAAAGTAGATAGTAAGAAATGAAATAAAAGACCCTTAGCCCTCGAAAACCTAATAGCATCAGGGTCGGGAGAAACAAGAGTTGACAAAGGGAGGTCTGATAGGAAAGACAAAAGAGGGATATCTAGTACAAGTAAGTGGAAAAAATACTAGATATAGCTCAGGACCTCATGGTTGCCAGACTAGTTATGAGCCCCTCAAGGGAACAAGATCCCCCATCGCGTATAACAGACAGCCCGACACATGCCACTGATAGAATAGAGGAAGTGTTATTTATTTATTTGATAATATTAGTAAATATTAATCGGGATTAGGTGTTAATAGAAATAAATAAATAAAGGATTTAAAATAGGAGTGGTAGAGGGGGGAGAGGAGTTGAGCACTTGCTTGGCAGGACGATGAACCCTGAATTGAACTCGGAATTAGAATAATTTCATAGAATATAAAATAAAATTATAATAATGATCATTATCATTATCACCAATAATCATTATATATTCATTAATGGGTTCATATGCCCATCAATCTCAGTACCGAGAATTACCCATTAAGGATCCATCGTGTCCACCTTGGTAGTAATTGATCCCATATGCACCCCTTTGTAAAGAGCACTCCAAAATCAGTAAAGTGATGTAAAACTTACCACCAGTTTTAACAAATACCCCGAGGAAAATGGATGGGAATCACGAGCGATGTGCCACACGTCCGACAAGCACCGAGTTCACTCACATAACACTTATATTATGTATTCAATATTTTCATTAGTGACATTTTAAAATGTTACAATCTAAATTTACCCCCTGATAAAAAAGCGATAGCCTTCGAAGACGATCTGATTGTCTATGTCTAGGTAAAAATCTTTTGAGATCCAAAATGAACTTCAAATAGAATAAGTTGACCTGTGGCCAGGCACAGAACCGACCGACGGTTTGAAATAAATTAATTTCCAGCTACAGAAACAATTTCAAATAATTTTAATATATCTATTAATACAATAAAAAACAGATATGGATATAAAATAATTATTTTTTATTTTATTTTATTTTTAATATATAAGGAGGCCTGGTTGTGACGTCAAGAAGGGCTGAGTGACGTCATATAATTTTAAATTAAGAAAAAACTAATGAAGATGATTTTTCCCGAGGATAAAACCAATACAAAGTGCATGATTCGTGGTGATATGTAAAAAATCTCCTCAAGAAATTTGGTGTGAAAATAAGGGTTATTTTCACATAATACTACCACTTCCGGTTTCCGGATATACACCAAAAGTTGCTGAATTCATCAAACTGATGCATTAAGTAAATATACCAAATTTTATCAAAATCCGTTGAGCCGTTCAAGCTGTACACATCTATACGGACACACAGCGGACGGACGGACGGACAGACATCATGCTAAAAATACTTTTTTCTGTTAAGAAAATGCATGATTCGTGGAGATATGTAAAAATCTCCACATGTAAAATTTGATGTGAAAACAATACCTCCCTTACTATCGTCGGTCGGTAAAAAATGTATAAAATAAAAATAAAAATTTAAAATAAAAAAATAATTAATAAATAATTTTAAGTAATAAATATGATCACAACATTCTGTTAAATATGTTTTTTTTTCTTCTATTAACTCTTTGTTAATATTATTAATAAACCCCCGCTGTGTTTAGGGATTTATATTTATATATGGTAAAATTATATATAATTATATATCTCTCTTTTTCTCTTGCTAATAAACACATTTAAAAAAAAACATTGTCGAGGTCCCGGGTTCAAGTCCCGGGCCTGGCAAGGAAATTTCTCTAGCTGGGGTCTATGGGACAAAGTCAACCCAGCCTCGGGGATCAAAATTGGAATGCTACTTGATAAAAAGTAGTGTCTCCGTTCAAGAAAATCAAGGTAAAAGGTGTTAGGACCCCTTCTACTGCCTATAGCAGAGGTCGCCAAACTTTTTGACCTCACGGACCAGTTAATTCATAATTTAAATCCCGCGGACCACTAATAGGATTTTTTAAGTGTTAAATATATTTATAAATAAAAATTGTAATCAAAGAACACATAAAATGTACCTAGTTAATAAAATGAAACTATTATCACGTATTGTTATGAATTGAATCATGTTTTAATGCATCTTAAAACATAACTTAACATGATGAGTAAGTATATTCCACATTTTTCTGCGGACCAGCGAAATTTTCTCGCGGACCACCACTGGCCTATAGGACACCTAATAATATAACCGACTTGACAGGCACTATCCTTGCGTAGAATGTATAAAAAAGAGGTTTTTTAATATTAATTCATAAACTCATTTTACATTTTAATTTTTAATATAAATTTCAATGTAAAAGGATTATGTACGTATATATAAGATGGTTGCAAGTTATATAAACACAGTTGTATTAACACTTAACCATGAAGGGAGTAAAGATGCGATAAATGGAATAACAATTTTTTATTATTAGCTGCTCAGACCACCTTTGGCGCTCATTAACGCTTATAAATAATAAAAAATTGTTATTCCATTTATGTAATCCTCTTTATAATTTAAATTTAGATAAAAAATATTATATCTTATCTCGATTTAATTTATTGATTATATTTTTAGATTGAAAATTGACCTAGAAGTGTTATCGATTTGTTGTATTTATTTATTTTATTTTTAATTTTTCTACCTCCTGGAATTTTTACAACGTTCAAAACACATCATCACAGCAAGCTCCTTTACAATATTTTATACAATCTGGCCTACATTTTAGAAATATTTATCTTAAAAATGTAAAGAGGTCATTTTTATTAATTAGTTAATTTTTATGAATGCTAAAATTAATAAAAAAAAAAATGATAAACAAACAATGATTTAGAAATGATTCTTTTCTCAAATTGTAGAAATTTAATTTTAAAAAAAAATTAATAATATTTATATCAATGAATTGAATTTATTGGTAAATGGAAGAAAATACTAACATATTAGAAAACATTTAAGATTAATTTGATTATCTTAATTAAAAGGATTGTAATTGAAGTGGTTAAATCCTTTTTAGATAAATGCTTTAGTATAAAAATTCACACTTTTCCAATAACAGTATCATTCACTCATCAAGATGAAAATAATTATTGCACTTCTTTTGACAGTGGCCATTGTTCAGGTATGATATTGTTGAATTTTACTATAATTTTAATGAAAAAGTTATCTTGTTTCTTGATAATATATTTATATTATCAAGAAAGAAACAATTTTATTTACCAAATGAAATTGATTCGAAAAACTTGATATTCAAAATTATGAGGGTTCGATTTGGGATTTACAAGTAGAAGATGAAGGAGAAGTAAAAGAATATATATATCCAAAATTATTTTAATTATTTTATTAATTTAGAAATTGTTATTCTTTCTATTATTAATTTATCCAAAATTAAGAATATTTGTTAAGAATTATCTTTATTTTTTTATCTTTATTATTTATTTTTATATATTAAAAATTAATAAATAATTCCAGTAGATAAATCATTATTTAATAAAAAAGTATAAAAATATTAAATTTGCTTATCAATAAGACCATGCATCATAAAGACAAATAAGTTGACCTGTGGCCAGGTCCGAACCGACCGACGGTTTGAAGTAAATTAATTTCCAGCTACAGAAACAATTTCAAATAATTTAAATGTATCTATTAATGCAATAAAAACAGATATGGATAGAACATAAATATTTTTAATTTTATTTTATTTAAAATATATAAGTAGCTGGCTGTGACGTCATGAAGGGCTGGCTGACATCATATAATTTTAATTTAAGAAAAAACTAATAAAGATCATTTTTCTCGAGGATAAAACCAATACAAAGTGCATGATTCGTGGTGATATGTAAAAAATCTCCTCATGTGAAATTTGGTGTGAAAATAACCCTTCCATTCCTATCGTCGATCGCTAATACTAGCACTTTCGGTTTTCGGATTTGAACCAAAAGTTGATCAATTCATCCCACTGATGCATTAAGTAAATATACCAAATTTCATCAAAATCCTTTGAGCCGTCGGTCGGTAAAAATACGTTTCGCTTGCTCTTTCCGTTAATAAACATAACCTTCAAAGTTATAATAATTTAATGTAACGTATAACTTTTTAAAAAAAAATATTAGATATAGGACATTTTCATTTAAGATTGAATTAAATAATTACAATGAGAGATAATATGGTATAATAAAATTTATAGGCTCTTGTTCCAAGGGATATTTTAATTGCTGAAGACAAACTTTTCCCTAAGAAAACTTTAAAAGAGTGGCAAGAAATCTTAAAAAATGCTGAATATCATCCCAGTAATGTTTCAAAACCTGAAATAATTCCTCAACCAGGTATGATTTTTAAACTTTTCCTAACTTTTTCTAATATTTTTATATTATTTTTGATACATCATTACAAATATTATTATTATTATTATTATTATTATTAGATTAACCCGTTTTATTTGAGATAAAAATATTTTCTTCGATTTCAGAATCATCAGGTAGAGCTTTGACACCAAGAATTGTTGGTGGTTCTGCAGCCGCCTCTGGCCAATTCCCTTGGCAAGTGGCTATTCATATGGATAAAGCCTATTTTTGCGGTGGCTCATTGATTGCTTCCACATGGGTCCTTACTGCTGGACATTGTGTTGATGGAATTACCCAGTTTGTTATTTTGGCTGGTTCACTTTCTCCTACCAGTGGTGGTCAAAGTCAAACAACTACTAGTAAAACCCTCCATAATGAATACAATCCAAATACAGTGACCAACGATATTGGTCTCCTTAGTGTTGGGAAAGATTTCACTATTGGCTCATGTATGTTCCTAAAATTATTTCACTTATTCATTATTTTAAATATTTTTATAAAATTTATTATTTTAGCAACCATCAACACTGTTTTATTGCCTCCTTCAAATATTGGAAGTCTTCAAGGTGTTACTGCCCGTGTTAGTGGTTGGGGAAAAACTTCTGACAGTAAGTAACTATGTGTATTTCTTAAATATGGATCTTTTAATACATTCATTTAATTAATTTTATTTATAATTTATTTAGATATTTCTCTTTGGATTAATGCTTTGTTTTGAGATAGAATATTTCGAGTTTAAGAAATAAATTAAGGATATGATTAGTTTAATAGTTTAATATTGTTATGAATAGAAATAGGAGGCAGGGTAGCCGAGAGCGTAGGATACCAACTTTCCACGCAAGAAGTCGGCGTTCGATTCCAACTAAAAACAAAAATTTTCAATTTAATTTAACATCAGCTGCCTCCGGCAAGCCCCACCATGGATGTCACCTTGTCGTGTTGGGGGGCTTCGACTTAACTAAGAACATCCACGTCTCGGAGATGAGACTAGCAATCTACTCAAGAGACGCAAATCACAATTGCTCAAAGAACCACACACAGCCTCGAAAATTGGAATGATTAACACATTGACGACACGGCAACGAACCTATTTCGGCAAATGGGTTAAGATTCGCCGTAAAAATGGAACGAACACGTAGGAAGAGCCAACGCGGAAAGGCTCTTGAGAATAAAGCCCGGGATGGAAGGCCAGCCTCACAAGAGACCAAGCCACCGAAAAAATGGGCTGACTGCTGGGCGTACTCTTCCGATAAAAAAGACCTGAGGATAGTGAAGAAGAACAGGCCTTAGGCCTATAATAGAAGAAGAAGAAGAAGAAGATGAATAGAAATAATCATAAACTAAAATTGTATTTATTTTCAGCCTCAGCATTAGCAAAATCTTTGAATTTTGTGGATCTTGAAATTCTTAGTCCAAGCGTCTGTGTTAGTTATTATGGTTCTTTCACCGATAAACAAATCTGTTGTTCTGGAGCCGGTCATAAAAGCACTTGCAGCGTAAGTATTTATATATGTATAATATATATAGATATATATTATTTTTAAGAAACTTAATATATAACAATGCTATTTTAACTATAACACCAAGGACGCGATGGATCGAGAATGTAGGAAGGGACGTGAGATAGATGGGAGAAAATAGGAGTTGGATGGGTGTAGCTCACGATAAGGGTACTTGTTGGAATGTGGTTACTGAGGCCAAGAACTTTCGACTTCCATAGAGCTACAGAGATAGATAGATAGAATTATTATCTCAAATAACAAAATAATCAGTGTTACTTTCACTTTTTACTTTCCCGCATACTTCGTATAAGGGAAGTATTGGAATCGTCAAAAATTTCGACTTCGAGATTTCGATAGATCTTGACGTTTTAGACCTCCCTGAGTCGGAAAATACCATTTTTCGAATTATGTCTGTGTGTGTGTATGTATGTATGTATGTATGTATGTATGTATGTATGTATGTATGTATGTAAGCAAATTTACTCAAAAACTAATCAAGCTAGGACTTCGAAATTTGGTACACCGATATTATTCACAGTTTGTAGATTTCTATCAAAATTTCGTCAAAATCGGTTAACCGGAAGTGGTACTTTACCTACACTGGTTGCGTTTACCTTTCAAGTAAAGTACCAGTTTGCTTCGAGATATTTGCTTCCTATTTTGTATATAGATTTAAAAATATGAAAAAAATTCAGATACCCAATTTCATCATGATCTGACTACCGGAAGTGACATTTTACCTATACAAGTAGCGTTAGGTGTAAATTATAAATATACATAATAGTGTTAAACCATTTTACTTTATAATTTAAATTGATTAGTTTGTTTATTTTTATTGTTGTTAAAACATAATAATAATAACCTAATTACCTATTTATATGCGGGAAAGTCTAGGGGAGGACACTCCCGATTTTTTAAACATGGATATTTATATATTTAGAAGGGGAAGTAATCAAAAATTAGAATTTTAATTCTTAACAGGAATACAGTTGAGTCCAAAAAACAAGTTCCGTAAAATAGTCTGTATGTATATGAAAAGCATAGCTTAAATAACGAAAAGAAAAGGATTTGATTGATTTTTTAATTTTTTCTCATAACTGACTAACAATTTTTATTAAATTCGTTTAATTAATATTAAAATAAGCTGGAGTGTCTCCACTCGACTATCTCGCAATTTGAATTGGATTAAATAACATAATATATTATATTTAAATTAAATTTAATTAATTATAAATTATAAATAATAAATATTAAACCAGCGCATGTTTGGCTTTTTATTGATGGCACCATGGCACGTGTTGGCGCGTGAGATTTGCAGTGTTAAAAAATTAATTCTGGTACTTTCAGCAATTCAATCAAGCTGAAATTCTATATATAGCAGTTTTATACAATTATTAATCATGTGAAAAATTATCAAACATATATTTTTATTTTTACGGTCACTTTAGAGGAAAAAAAATCAAAACGTTGTAGGTAATGACGCTCTTCCGGTTGAGCTACATTTCTCAAAAGTTGATAGAAAACTATGAATTTTGAATAATGCTCATGTACCAAATTGCATCATTCTAGCTCAAACCGTTTTTGCGTAATCTTGCCTACATACATACACACACACACACACACACATACACACACACACACACACAGACATTTTTCTCAACCTTAGTGAAAATGATTCAGGAACCTTCAAAACGTATAAAAACATCAAAATCTCAACATCGAAAATTTTCGTGATCGCAATACTATCTCTGGCGAGATAGTAAAAATTAAATCTTTATTATTGGAAATATTTTTTTTTACCTTTGTAGAGAACCCTAAAGCCTAAAATAATGAATTTTCAAAATGACTTCCCCTTAAGTACCTTTATTATTATTTATTTTTATTTTTTTTCTTTTTTTTTTTTATTTTTTTTTTCTTATTTTTTCTTTTTTTTCTTTTTTTTTTTCTTTTTTTTTTTATTTTTTTTTCTTATTTTTTTTTTCTTATTTTTTCTTTTTTTTCTTTTTTTTTTTATTAAAATTAGAAAATTAGAATACGGTAAATTTTGAAATAGACCCAGAAGGGATACCACGATAAACAAAACTCGCCACTAACTCTACCTCAAGGTAATGAGAAAGTGTGTTTTTTGCCAGAACGTGCCTTGAAGTACACTTTGGGGTGCTCATATGCCAAAACTATTGATTTTACAAAAAAAGGATATTACATTAATTATAGCAATTTTCTCTAGTTTAATTTTGTACATAAATATTTATATCATGGAGTGAGTTGGATAGGAGATATTGTCAGAAAACTGAGTTTAGAGCCCATTTTTTCAATATAGCAGCGCGAGCGACAAAAATGGGAGGTGGCAAAGTTGAAATTCTGAAAAATTTATAATTTTCAAAACTCCCTTTAAACTTTTCAGGTGAAACTTCCAATAGACTGTATACTTATACTAATATTTATATAAAGGGTGTTTCTTTTCGAGGTATAGAACTTTAAATTGCAATAAAACAACGATGGATTATTCGATTGACATGAATTTTATTTATACGAAAGATAATCTTGTGGCATTACATTTTATATATAATTTCTGGCATATGGCTCGGATGTAGTCCAATCTGGACGTCATATTTTCGATAACTTTTTCCAACATTTGTGGCCGTATATCGGCAATAACACGGCGAATGTTGTTTTCCAAATGGTTAATCGTTTGTGGCTTATCCGCATAGACCAATGACTTTACAAAAAGTAGTCTAGCGGTGTTAAATCACAAGATCTTGGAGACCAATTCAGAGGTCCAAAACGTGATATTAGGCGGTCACCAAACGTGTCTTTCAATAAATCGATTGTGGCACGAGCTGTGTGACATGTTGCGCCGTCTTGTTGGACATCATGGTTGTTCAATTCAGGAATGAAAAAGTTAGTAATCATGGCTCTCTACTCATTCGGGTCTTCCTCAATGCTACGCTCTACAGTAGCAATAGCTTCTTCTGTACGCACCGTACGGCGTCTCTGGGGATGCGAGTTATCAATAAGAGTAAACGTGGTGCAAAAACATTCCATGGTTCCACTGCTCTGATGGACGATTTTGTCTACGATAAAATGGACGTAGTGCACGATACGTATTCCGCACAGAACCATTATTTTCGAAATAAAATTGCACTATTTGCAAGCGTTGTTCAGGCGTGAGTCTATTCATGATGAATTGCCAAACCAAACTGAGAATAAATCACTTGACAGCTGTTAAATCGGTCGTCAACTTGAACAGTAATGCCAACTTAAAGTTCTATACCTCGAAAAAAACACCCTTTACACATAGAAAAATTCTTGATTTGACACTTAGTTCAAAATATTTAAAAAGAGAATCCAAAATACTCAATAAACATTATTGTTGTATACATTTTATTTTAAGCGGGATGAGAATTATTATTGAGAACTGGGCCGCGAATATTGAAAGGTTAACGCTAAACAAGTTATCGATTTATTTTTATAGGGTGATTCCGGAGGTCCTATGGTCGTTCAAGGAAATGATCTTCGGTGGATGCAAGTTGGAATTGTTTCTTTTGGATCAATCAATGGATGTGAAGCTGGATATCCACTTGGATTCACAAGAGTTTCTAGCTATCTCACTTGGATTGATGCTAACACTGGATTATCTCGTTAAAGTTAAAATCACTATTATTCTTTCTTCTATGTATTTATACTATAATTTGTATTTAATATATAAATGAATGTTTTAATAAAATTGTTTCACAAACCTATATTTGTGATTTTAGTTAAAAGATTAATAAATTTAATCCAAAATAATTTCCATAATAAAAAAAAATAAAATATTTCTATATTTGGTAAGATAAAAAGAAATAATAATGAAAAAGAGATATTTTTACAATATATATGATTTTTTTTTTGTGATGTTTGCATTTTAATTTTAAATTGAAAATTATAATAATAATTAATTCTACCTATATAGAAAAATATTTAAAATATACCAAAGTTTAAATTATGAAATTGTATATTTCAAAATGAAAATAAAAAGTTTAAGAAAATAATCGCGATATTCAATTATTTTTTTATTATTAATTAAATTAAAAAAAAACAATTGAATATTTAATAGGGCCTCCTCCTTTCCCCATAAATTAGCCCTTCCAAGCCTCGCCTTCCGAAATTTAGAAAAAGTAATAAAAAAGAAAGTTTGCCTTAAAAAAAAGATTAAAAAAATAAGGCGTTTGGTCTAGTAGCCTCTTTGAATCAGCTGAGAGTGCATAGCCTCCATCAATAGGCATGGAAGGCCCATGCTAATCGAAAAAGCCCTGCGCTCAAAAGGTAACCAACAGTTTGTTCCTGTTCAGGCTAATCCCATTTCGGAGCTGTGCTGAATTACCTTCCCGAATTCCCGTTCATCCAATCAGTGGCGCAACCAGGGGGGGGTTTTGGGGGTTAAAACCCCCCCCAGGAGAGAAAAAAATATAAATTGCTGTATATTATGTAATATATTACAAATAGAAAAGAAAAAAAAATTCTTACAGTATAACTTAGTGCATAATAAGTAAGTTTATTTTATTTTAAAAAAATTTTAACAAAAATAAAAATTGCTTATTTTTTCGTACAGAATCAAATATAAGAAATAAAAAATTATTTTATTATTTCTCCCAGTGGCGCAACCAGGGGGGGTTTTGGGGGTTATAACCTCCCCCCCTCCCCCAGGAGAGAAAAAATATTAAAATTGCTGTATATTATGTACTATATTACAAATAGAAAAGAAAAAATATAATCCTTTTTTTTATTTGAAAAAAAAAAATTCTTAAAGTAAAACTTAGTGTATAGTAAGTAAGTTTATTTTATTTTAAAAAAATTTTAACAAAAATAAAAATTGCTTATTTTTTCGTACAGAATTTAATATAAGAAATAAAAAAAATATTTTATTATTTCTCCTAAATCATGAAAAACAAAAGACTTAATATAAAATTACTAGATGATTGCGAAATTTTCCAATTTGACTATTATTTAAATATAAAATAAATAAAAATATTACTCAAATTCTAAATATTTTTTATTAATAATACATTAATTGCTAATTTCATAAAAATTATGAAGCGAAGACTATTTTTTACAAAATGGAAACGGGTAAAAATCCCTAAAGGAAAAAATCCAGTCAAAAATCCCTAAGACCGAAAATCCCTAAATAAAAATATCATTGACTGAAAAAATCCCAAAAAGAAAAAATCACTAAAATCAAAATTTTTCATTTTTGTATTAATTTTAATTATGATTAAGAAAATTTAATTACATTTAATGACACCCAGTTGCCTGAGACACGACGTCCCAAGGAGGTAAACAGGCCTAGACCGAAAGTAGGGAAACATAGGTCAAAAAATACATACATAGGGCCCACACATTAGGGGTGTCAAATTCGTATGTAAAATAAAGGGAATTTACTCAAATTCCGTTTATTAGGATACGTTTTAATAGCTTAATGATTCCAAATACAAAATACACCATTTGCACCGTATATTTCACCAGGGAATATATAACGCAATTTGTGAAATTTACTATCATCAGAGGTTGTATTTTTCATTTTGCTCAATGCATTTATAGAAACATCAAATCAATGCCAGAAGTTTTGAAGCTCTATAATGATATAGATAATCCTGACAACTCCACACATTTACGAACTCTTGCAGCTTTGGTTTTGGTACCGCCATCAAAAGTCATTGTAGTCTACCAAGCATTAGCCGGACGACCAACAGGGTAAAAATTCGTGATCTTTTTTCTTACTTCGAGCGCACTTGGCTAGGTGAACAATTTTTGGCTGGCTTTTATGACCCCGAATTCGACATTGGAACATTGGAACATCTACGATGCCACTTTGATGAGTTTGCCTCGAACAAACAATTTATTGGAAGGTTACAACAATGCTCTTCGTTCACGCTTAGGAGGTTACAAGACATCTGTATGGGACCTGATTAAGCAAATCCATATTGAGCATAACCTTATCTCTTTGGAAATCTGTCGTGATGTTCGTGGTAAGAAGCCTGATCCACCAAGGAAACGATTCCGCGACTCGCATGATGAGCTTCTGACCATAATGAAGGCAAACCATGAAAAATGGGAGGCTAAAAAACCAGATGGAACAGATGTGATGACACCAAGCATGATGTATAACTACCTTATTCAAGTCTCTTCGGCTATTCATTATTAAATAAGTAAAAATATTAGAGAAATTTTTTATTTAGGGATTTATTTTTTTATAGAGATATTTTACTTAGGGATTTTTTCTTAGAGATTTTTACATGATTTCTTTCAAAATATCCTGCCACTACGGACGGACGAAAAGATTTCGAAATATTAAAGTAGTTTTTTATAAATAACTCCTTTATTATTATGTTTGGTAAAAATGAATATAATGAAACTTTTAGTAAATTCGATTTCCTATAAATTTAATACGATAGTATAATTCTCATAAAAATCGGTATTTATTGAGAAAATCAATAAAATGTGCTTTGATACTTTAAAAAAATTAGGGATTAAACTAACCTTACTTATGGTCCGATCTTGTCCAAAAACAATCCAATCCCCGCCCATCATTCGCAAAAAAAAAAACATCTAAATATCAAATTTCAAGACAATATCCCATTTTGTCTATAATTGTCGGTAATATCGGTAACGAACGGCCGGCCGGTTCAAAAAATTTTTTTTGCAGTTTTGGATTCAGAACCGTCTGAAAAGTGGAAATCTCGAAAAATCTCGGAGAAAAAATTTTCAAAATTTTCCGACCATCGTATAAGCTATCCTCATTCCATGAAAGCTAAAATGATTTACTTATAGCTGGAAAAAAATATTGTCTTTCTAAAACTGTGAATACGAGTAAATAAAATACAAAATTAAATTTTTTTGCCAGATTTTGTAAAATCAGTGTTTCATTTACAAAACTTTTTAAAATATTTAATATAAAAAAAAAATCTTAATGAAAATTTGTCTTTGAGACAGACCGGGGGGGGGGGGGCATAGGAAGGTGGAGCGGCTAGTCAAAACCCCCCCCAGGATCAAATCCTGGTTGCGCCACTGCATCCAATCCACCTCAAATACACTCTCAGTAATACAAAATGGCACAATTCAGACCTGAAATGCAATTCATGCAATCCATCCCTTAAATAATAGCATGGCATTTGTTTTATCCACCCACATTTTATTTATTTATTAATTCTAATCTAATCTATGAATTAGTAGGATGAGAACATGCATGGATGTAGGAGGCAACCACCTGAAAATTCCTAACAACTATATATATAAGATATATATCAAAAAATAGCCACCCTCCCAGTATAACGCATCGAAACCTACTAATTCTAAAAATACTTTTGTCTCTTCTGCCTCCTTTATCGATGCTTCTTCTTGAAAGATGTACTCTGAAATTCCCTAATCTAACTAAATTCTGTCATCTAATTTAATATATTTCTCTATAATCTCCTAATGAATATTATCAAAAGCAAAAAATCATTGTAATTTGATTATACTTTCTATATTATATTAAACTTTACTTTAAATATTATATTTACATTTTCTATTTTAAAGTGCTCCATGCTAAATAAATAACGATTATTACTTACATTTGGAGAGCTGTATTTCAATCATTTCATCGTCATGAAGGATGGAGAAGATAATCAAGAATTCAAATCAACATTCAGTAGCAGGAATGAAGATTGAAACATGAAATAGAAGAAGAAAAATAACTTATTAGTTTATAATCAATAAATAAATTTAAATTGAATTAAAAATAAAATTAATAATAAATACTGACCTCGGAGTTAATAAAGGGGTGATATTTCTCGCAGATTAAACTCGAAGAATAGTTCGTAGACTTGAATTGATGTCCATCACTCTCGCCTCGATAAAGAAAAAATAATTAAGATTAGATATTTATATTATATACTGGAAATAAAAAAATAAAATATAAATAAATAATATTAATAGGATTAAAAAAGTGTATAGATTTTTAAAAATATTATCTTATTTCTGTAATATTAAAATACTAAAATTTTTTTACATCCTATATAGAACCATGATTATAATAAGTTATAATACGCATTTAATAGACATATAATAAAAATATCTTAGAAAACTAATTACGATTATATTATTAATTTCACGAAGATTTTATTCTGTTTAATTGATATATAGGTAATAGAAATATTATTCATTTTTCAAAAGTGTTATAATAATATGAAATTGACAAAACAATATTCATAAGAGATTGGAAAGGAACGGTGTGAGCGATAATGAGATTAGAAAGAATATATAGAATATTTAAAATTATATATTCCTATATGAATATAAGAAATTTATATTTTTTGATTTATAATTATATTATATGAATTTTGAAAATAATCAGCATAACTTCCTATTTTTTAAATAAATAAGTTTTAATAGGATTAATATAATTATTGAAATTTAAAAAATATTTCAATAAATATATTTAAAGAAAAATAGAATTTTGTAGGTATATGATTTTTTAATTTTTAAATAATTTTAATTTAACTTTTAATAAAATTTAATTAATGAGATTTGATAGAATATTTAAGATTAATTCTTTTCAAAGATTGGAATGAAAAATTTATAAATTTATTTGGGTATATGAATAAAAATTTATAAAAATGCACTTTATAAAATTTAATTTTTATTGAAATATTTTTTTTTTAAAGTTCACTAATCTTTCTTTTAATTAATAAAAATAAATAATAAAATTACAATTAATTCTTGATTAGCGACTGATTAAGGGATGATTTCAGTGGAGAGGCCGTCCAGTGTCTCACACTATGCAGGGAAGGGGAACTGACTGCGTACGAGTCGCCCTCCGGCATGAGGAGGTCAGTTCAGGCGGCGGAGGGGCATGGAGAGGGGCGAGCGGGGAGTTGAGAGGTGAGCGCTCTACTGCAAATTATTTCAAATAAAATACATATGAAAATAAAATAAAATAAACAAATATTAATTTTTAAAATTAGTGGTGTTTTAGAATACATCTTCGAATCAATAAGTTTAATTCTATTAATTCTATTAAATCAATAAGCTTAATTTTATTCAAAGATCTTAATGAAAATTAAAAAAAAAAATTATAAATATATCAGTAAGAAGTTAATTAATGAAATTATCATATTTTGAAAAAAAAAAATAGATCAAGGAGGTGGCGTATTAATGTAAATGGTTCAATTTAAATTTAAAATTGTTTGCCGAATGTGATATAATTTTAATTTAATGTAAATATATTTCATAAAAAAGAAGGTAAATGGTAAGAATTGTTCTTATCTTGGTTGGGATACGGTATAGTAAATCTACATGTGATTTCGAAGATATCGATGAGTTATGCTTTTCTTTGCTGTGTTCTTAGCAAATTACGTTAAACAATTCTTTTCTAATATGAATTTCTATTTTAATTCTAAAAAAAATTTAGTAAGTAATACATTAGTTACATACCCAATTAACATTTTATATATCTCAACCTTCTTCGGTTCCAGTATATTTTTCAGTTGGAGGAACTATTTCCAAAATAATTTTTTATATATGCAAATTAATTCATAAATCTAGTCCAGTTTTTTCTAAATTTTTTCAATTTGGTTCTTAAATAAGTTGACCTGTGGCCAGGTCCGAACCGACCGACGGATTGAAGTAAATTAATTTCCAGCTACAGAAACAATTTCAAATAATTTTAATATCTAATATCTATTAATGTAATAAAAAACAGATATGGATAGAACATAAATATTTTTAATTTTATTTTATTTATATGTAAGACCAGGCTGTGACGTCATGAATGGCTGGATGACGTCATATAATTTTAAATTAAGAAAAAACTAATAAAGATGATTTTTCTCGAGGATAAAACCAATACAAAGTGCATGATTCGTGGTGATATGTAAAAAATCACCTCATGTGAAATTTGGTGTGAAAATAACCCTTCCCTTCCTATCGTCGATCGCTAATACTACCACTTCCGGTTTCCGGATTTGCACCAAAAGTTGATCAATTCATGGTAATGATGCATTAAGTAAATATACCAAATTTCATCAAAATCCGTTGAGCCGTTCAAGCTGTACACATCTATACGGACGGACGGTCGGACAGACATCATGCTAAAAATACTTTTTTGCTTTATTGCTTTCCTCAAATAGATGAACTTGAAAACATTAATTTCCAACAAGATGGTGCTCCCCCACACTTCAGTGCATTTTTTTTTTCCAAGTCAGCCCTTTGGATGGTATTTTCCCTCCTTGGTGATTTTTCTCAATAGGACTAAGGTATAATTCACTCACAATATTTATTTTCCTTTTATTTGAAATATTTCTCACTTAAATCTATCCACAATAGCCAGAGTTAATATATAAATATCCAGAGCTCTCTTTGAACGATGTTCACACTCTGAACTCCGCAGCTCAACTCCAATAACAATATTATATGCATTAAAAAATAATAAAATTACATACATATATATATAATTTATACATCTTTTCTTTCATCTTTTCTTAATTAAACTGCTTAATAACAGGTGTAAAAAATTAATCAAATCCAAATTTATCAAGTTTTTTCCATCTTTAAGTGAACACATAGATATTTAATTCTGTTTTTCATAAATAGTCTGGATCTCTTCCTAAACCCATCAATGTTTTCATATATCTTTCTTCCGAAACCTTCTCAATTCTTATTTCTGGTATGTGAAATTCAACAGTATGAAGTATATTTGATTTATTATTATTTTATTCTTTTTATCACCTGGAGATATAATTATCTACGTACTTTTAATTTAAATTGTTTTAAATATACTAGTAGATTTATTTTTAATATTATTTTATTAATGTTAATATTAATACTAATAATAATTACTTAATGACATATCGATCAAATGTTTTCTTACGAATGAATCATTCTTTTAAAAATAATTTTATTAGTTTTTAATTTATTTTTAGAAATATTTTTAAAGACTAAGAAGAAATTATTATTAAGAAAAATGTAGATAGGGTGTCTGAGGGGGGGGGGGATTTATCTTAATATATTACATTTCGAGTGGTTAGAAACCTCCTTCGAGATATAAAAAAAGCATATATAATCATGAAATTGTATGACTGATTATCAGTTATTTAGATATCAAGATGAAAAACATTCTAATTTTCTTATTAGCATTGGTTGTGGTACAGGTAATATTTATTTAAATTAATTTACAAGTTATTTTGATAAAAATATTTAGAGCAAATTTCATCCATTAATAATTAAATTTTTTAGGCTCTTGTTCCAAGAGATATTTTAATTCCTGAAGAAAAACTTTTTCCAAAAAAAACATTAAAAGAATGGCAAGAAATCTTGAAAAATATTGAATATTATCCCAGAAATGGACCAAAAACCAAAGGAATTCCTCAACCAGGTATGAAAATTAAATACTATTATTTTTTAGATGAAAATAGATTAATTGTATCATTTTCATTGGAATCACATGATATGAGAAAGAATTTGTTATTAATATTTACTTTTAATTTGGATGGGTTTCATATAAGTAATAATTTAATTTCTATTAGTGGAAAATTTAAATATCTTAATTTATTTTGATTAAAGGTGGTTATTATATTCATTATAATTGTACGTTCAAATGGTAAGAGTCCAGAAAAAAAATTTATTGATTTCAGCTTCTTCTGGAAAGGCTATTACTCCAAGAATTGTTGGTGGTACCAATGCCCTTGATGGTCAATTTCCTTGGCAGGTTGCAGTTCACATGGACAATACATATTTCTGTGGTGGCTCATTAATTTCTGGTAACTGGATTCTTACTGCTGGTCATTGTGTCTATCAAGTAATTAGTTTTGTTGTTTATGCTGGAACTCTGGCACCTAATAGTGGTGAGCAACAACAAATAAGCACAAATAAATATCTTCACAGTGGATACAATGAAAAGTCTCTTCAAAATGACATTGGTTTAGTTCATTTCAAAAACTCTTTTAAAATTGGAACACGTACGTATTTCATATTGATATTGTTTTATATTTATATATTTTGAATATTTTATTATATTTCTAGAAAAAATTAATAGTATTTTGTTGCCGTCTAAATCTCTTGGAAACCTTGTTGGTGCGACTGCTCGAGTCAGTGGATGGGGAAAAACATCCGACAGTAAGAATTATTTTATTACAAATTTAAATAATTTATATCTAAGTATTAACTTTCATAAATAAAAGCATAATCATGTATTTTTTTATATTCTATAGCATCAGGAATATCTTCAGTTCTCAAATATGTAGATCTCGTAATTGTTAATTCAACTATTTGTTCAAGTTATTATGGAACATTTGATAATAGTCAGATATGTTGTTCTGCAGTCAACAAAAGAAGCACTTGCAACGTAAGTGTAAAATTTTCTTTAATATAATAATCTATAATTTAGAAATTATCAAAAGACAAAGATTTCATTGTAATTAATTGGCGTCTTTCATAAATACACATATGAATTTATTTTTATATATTTTTCTTCAACTAAGACATTTTTGAAACAGAAGTACTGAGAGATTGAAATTGTATTTCAAAATCCAATGTTTATTTTTACAGGGTGACTCAGGAGGCCCCTTAGCCATCATGGCAACAGATACACGTTGGACCCAAGTTGGTATCGTCTCCTTTGGATGTACAAAAGGATGTGAATTAGAATGTCCATTGGGTTTTACTCGAGTCAGCAGTTTTCTTGATTGGATCTCATCGAAAACTGGTTTATCACTTTAGGATTGTATTTCCGTAAATGTTTTTCTACAACTATAATTATATTAAATTCCTATTTTTGTATAAATATTTTTTTTTAAAAAAAAACAAAATTTATTAAATTAATTAAACTATTAATCTACTTCTAGTTTTGGTGTTTTTGGATTTCCTATGTATATCAATTTTTCAGAGTTGAAGCCCTTGAGAACGAGAGTTAAAAGCTCATCAAGTTATCAAGAATTTTTTTTTATTATATAAATTTACAAGCTGTAACAAGATAACTTTGTTTGTTTATTTTTAATAAGTCATGTAGGGAATTTAATATAATTTTTATAGGTGACGAGAGTAGATTTAGAGTATTTGAGAATAGGATTCTGCGAAGCATTTATGGGCCAAAGAAAGATGAGGTCACTGGGGAATGGCGAAGATTGCATAACGAGGAATTGCATGTCCTCTATGCATCTCCAGATATAGTTAGAATTATAAAATCGAGAAGGCTACGGTGGGCAGTACACGTGGCTAGAATGGGAGAAGATAAAATGGCGAACAATATATTGGTAGGGAGACCGAGTGGGAAACGTCCACTTGGAAGACCAAGGACACGGTGGGTGGATAATGTGGGAAAGGATTTGAGAGAAATGGGAGAGGATAGGGACTGGAAGTTTGTGGCTCAGAATAGGAATACTTGGAGGAGTCTGGTTACTGTGGCCAAGAACTTTCGAGTTCCGTAGATACACAGAGATAGATACATAGATAGATTTATAAAAACATGTGAGTGTGTGTGTGTGTGTGTATGATGTAGGGGAACCTTTCTTAAAACAAAGTTCTATAAGTATATGTTTAGGTTATATGTGTTGAATTTAAATAAGATTTCTTAATATTATTTTCCTTCTATGACTCTAGAGGAAAACTCTGTAGAGCAGGAATGAACAATCCTCAGTCCACCAAACATAATAGTACAATATCATCAACATTTTGCGGACCACTTGATTTATGTTAAGTTAAATATAACTTCAAATAATCACTACACTTTGAGACTTTGAAAGAGAGATGTATTCTGTGTATTGATCATTAAATATTTAAGGTTAAATAATTTGTTAAGTTGCTTTTTGTCTACGACCTGCCAGGAAATGTCAGCTATAGAGCATAAAAGTTGTCTTTTGTTTTGAATCCGGTCAAGCCTCTCTCCGAGGCAATTTAGTCTTATTTAAGTTCAGTTATTTTCATAGCTGTTGTTTAGTGCGGAATTTCGCGAGTATGAAACAGTTTCGCCTTAGTAGCAGAATAGGCCCACAGGTAATTTTTCTCTGCTTATTTCCTTCTTTTAGAAATTTTTTCGATTGAGTAGAGAAACTGTTTTAAAATTTTGTTGAGAAAGGGTGTACCTTATTTTAAGTATTTTAAATTTACATGCACTGTTAAGGATTATTTGATACCAAGTCTATAACATGATAAAACAGTCTAAATAGTCTAATCTACAATACGCAAATAAGATCTTCTATTTTAGACATTTGCGACATTTGATGTTCAAACAGTAGTACCTGGAACACCGAGCTATCGCTCTACCTTTTAAAAAATATTGATATACAATTCTTTAATTATTTATTATAATTATTAAATGTTAAGTTATAAGAAATAAGTATTACAGACTAAACAGATACGCTAGAGCTAGACAAAGTCACCTTGATGATGTCCAGTTTCGAGAAGATGGATACTAATTCTCAACGGTAGATAAATTGACGAGTTAGAGAAAAGCATAAGAAGTAATAAAGCACATTTGGTTAGGCTAAATGATGTAATTATTGAACTGGAAGATTTAGATGACTTTAATGAAAAAAATTAATAAAGAGGGTAGGTCACAAAAAGAGTATGAGGTCAGAACAATACACAATGGTGGAAAGAGGAGTAGTAACAATAGTTTTATACAATCATTTTGAGAAAAAATAAAGGAACCTTAGTTAGCGCATTTAGGTTCTCAAATTAACGTCTAAATTAATTATCAAGACATTAATTTAGAGAATACTATGTCCATATATAAAGACTTAATTAAATAATCATATTAGATATAAACTCAATATCAAATAAACCAATCCAATTGAATTTATAAATGATCTCCAAGTTTTAGAATATTAAAAATCTTCCCAAAGTGGGCGCTTGTGCAATCCAGGGGGGGGTGGTGATTACCACAGGTGCAATTAGGGAAAATTCTTATATTTACTTTTATTATATTACTTTTCTATATATTCTGAGATCAATAAATAGATACATAAATTCAATATTTCTAATTTACACCTTTATTTATAATATTTTGCAAATAAGTACATTTATCTTTCTGTTTAATTGTTATTAAAATTTAAAAAATTAATTTCCGCTGAGTAAATTATTTTCTGGAAAAGGGGCGCTAGGCCAAATAAGTTTGAGAACCACTGGGCTAAAGACTACATACACACAGCCAGACATTTTTCTCAACCTCTCTTAGTGAAAATGACTCGGGGACCTTCAAAACGTATAAAAACATCAAAATCTCGTCATCGAAAATTTTCTGGCGAGATAGTAAAATGGAACGATATGACATTGAATGAAAATATGAATTAAATTTAATTGACCGTTTGAAAACCTAAGTAATAAGTTAAATTCCCGACCAAAAATGAAATCTTTTAAAATAAAAGTTTAAAAATGCCCATTCCGTTCTAAGTGATAATAGTACTCTTGATGATCAATAGAGCTTATTCACAAAGTTATTTTAAATTTGCCGTTATCACATATCACTTCAGTAGATATCGAACGATGGTTTTGTTTTATTAAAATATAAAACTATATTATTATTTTATTTATTATTTTCAAATAATTTTAATGTTAAATTACAGAACAAATGAAAAGTTAGTTTTACGAAAATATTCCGTTTTTTATGATTTTATTTTGTCAAATAATATGTATTACAAAAAATAAATGTTTTATACAAAACTATTTTCTTATAAATGTAAAACTTTGGAATATGTGTAAATCAATTCAAGTAGTTTATAAGGTTGTGACCACCATCCTAAAATCATATTATTTTAAAAATATTTTTTGGATCCTCCGGTATTGTTACAATGAATGAAATAATTTTTTTATATGTGAAAAATTTTCGGAATTATTATTCCATAGATAATTATTTTCAAAATTCAAATTATATAGATATAGTCACTATCAAAATATAAATGGAACCAAAGAATTCAAAGAGGCTTTGAATATAAAATGTATATTATTTAGTGTTGCGAGCATCAGACTGTGAAATTTCTACCATATAACATTAATAGAGAACATTTGTCCTCAAAATTATGATAACAGATCATTACAACAATGAACAACGTTTCCATTTAAGCTATTCGTCACTCTACCAATTAATCTCATGGGTAATCAATTCGCGGGATAAGATTAACGCAAAGAATGTTTTTTTGTGTGTCAAGAACTAGTAATGCTCTTTGATAACGGATAGAAATAAAGTAAAGAATTTGTATATGTTGAGATTTTATGGAGGGGGAGGGGGATCCATTCGTTTTAAATTATTAATTATGTAAGCGTCGTTTGGGAGTAATTTATATTAAATTTCAAAAGTCCACACCAAGCGAACTAAATAAGATTTTCTAGTAAATATGTTGACCTGTGGCCAGGTCCGAACCGACCGACGGTTTAAAGTAAATTAATTAAACAATTTCAAATAATTTTAATATATCTATTAATGCAATAAAACAGATATCGATATAACATAAATATTTTTAATTTTATTTACAATATATAAGGAGGCGCTGACTGTGACGTCATTAAGGGCTGGGTGACGTCATATAATTTTAAAATAAGAAAAATTAATAAAGATGATTTTTCACGAGGATAAAAACTTTTCCCTTCCTATCGTCGATCGCTAATACTACCACTTCCGGTTTCCGGATTTGCACCAAAAGTTGATCAATTCATCATATTGATGCATTAAGTATATCAATATACCAAATTTCATCAAAATCCGTTGAGCCGTTCAAGCTGTACACATCTATACAGCGGACGGGCGGACGGACAGACATCATTCTAAAAATATTTTTTTTCTGTTAAGAAAATGCATGATTCGTGGAGATATGTACCTAAAAATATCCACAGGTGAAATTTGGTGTGAAAACAATACCTCCCTTACTATTGTCGGTCGGTAAAAATTGAAATTTAGTTTTTATTTAAATAAAGAAATAAAAATAAAAGTATATTAGAAAAATATATATCTAATAATATTAAATTTTGCATATGAATTTAATCACCGATTTCTGAGTATTGACATTTTTACGTATTCAAATAATAAGTTATTTAAAAAAACATGAATGAATCGTCATCAAATAAAAAAAGATAAAATTATTTTAAAGATCAAGTGGTTAGATTTGTCGTTTAAGATATAAATCAGTGTGTATATATATACTATCAGCTAATTTTATAATTTTAATCACTATTCAAATTTCAAAATGAAAATCATAATAATATTATTTTTGGCTTTAACTGTAGTACAGGTAACAATTCTTTTCCTATCTCAAACAGTTCAAAATCAATAATGATGCCAGAAGTATCATCATGTATCTTCAAGTATAGGGTTTTTAATTGTTTTGTTCATTTTTTATTTTATTAAGAAGTTATTATTATGAAACACGATTGTCTAACTATATTTCTTACTAATGAATTGAATTTTATTGAAACTTTTCCATTACTTATTTCAAGTCTTAATTCACATTAAGTAAACAAACAAAATTATCGTATTTGGAAATTTGTACTTTAAAATTAATGCATTAATTTACGATATTTTTATTTTTTATGAAAAATGATGCTATTTTCAGGTAATACAATCTGATATTGAATTAATTTTTAATAATTTAATCATTCCTTAGGCTATTTTTCCAAAGAAAGTTCTAATTTCTGAGGACAAACTTTATCCAAAAAAAACATTAAAAGAATGGCAAAAAATCTTGGAAAATATTGAATATTATCCTAGCAATGCACCAAAAACGAAAGGAATTCCACAACCAGGTATGAAAATAAAAGAGTATTACTTTATATTTACCATTTAATATTTTTTTTTTAAGATGAAAATAGATTAATTATAATTAATATCTGAATATTTTATTAACATTTAATATTTGGCTATTTTAATTATTTATTTAAATTTACATTATATAAAAAAAACATGATTATGCATAATAAAATTCTTACAAATATTTATTAATTATCGAACGTTAAGGTTATATTTAGTAAAAGTCGACTTTAACTGAAGAAAAAAGCAAATAAAAGATATATTTTGATTGTAGCCCTTTCAGGCAAGGCTATTAGTCCGAGAATTATTGGAGGTGACAATGCTGTTAATGGTCAGTTCCCTTGGCAAGTGGCAATCTATATGGATGACTCCTATTTTTGTGGAGGATCTTTGATTTCTGGCATTTGGGTCCTTACTGCTGGCCACTGTGTAGCTGATTTTACCAGTTTTAATGTTTATGCTGGAACTCTTTCACCTGGTACTGGTGGTCAACAACAAACATCCAAAAATAAAATCCTCCACAGTGGGTTTAATCCATACTATTTACAAAACGACATTGGTCTCATCCGTTTTACTAAAGCTTTTAACATTGGAACAAGTAAGTTTTTTTTATCCCTATAAAGAAATAAGTAATTTACAAATTCAAATCATTATTAGACACAACTATAGCTATATACAGGGGTTGGACAAAAATATCGAAAGACCTTATGAAATGCATATTTGAAAAGAAAGAATGATTTTAATGAAATATGTAGGTGCCGCTGGCGTTTTTGACTACTGACGCCACCTATACAACTTCGTAAACGTGCTAAACAGTTCAGTTGTTGTCGGAGTACTGTTATGTGAGGTTGTCATTGCATTATGTCAGAGTTAACAGACTTAGAACGTGGGCAAATTGTTGGAGCACGTATGGTAGGTGCCTCCGTAAGCAAGGTGGCCGAGGTGTTTAGTGTATCAAGAGGTACTGTGTCGAAGATTTATTCCGCATATTTGAAAAGCGGAAATACATCATCTGCTAAATCACAGCGCGGATGAAAGTGTGTCCTGAGTGATCGTGACAGACGATCATTAAGGGCAATTGTGACGAAAAATAAGACCACAGCTGCAAAAGTTACTGCTGAAATGAATGTTGTGTTACCGAACCCTGTGAGTACCAAAAAAATTAGAAGGGAGCTTCATAAACAGGGAATTGCTGGCCGTGCTTAAGCAAAGAAACATGTTTTTTTAAATGTGTTTCCATATTTTTGTCCAACCCCTGTATGTATTTTATAGCTATATATGTATATTCTCAATAGTATATAGTGGAAATCTTTTATTTTAAGTAAATATTCTCATTTATTTTTAGCAAATATTAATAGTATTTTGTTGCCATCTAAATCTCTTGGAGACCTTGTTGGTGCGACTGCTCGAGTCAGTGGTTGGGGAAAAACATCCGACAGTAATATTTATTCATATTTATGAAAATGATAATAATAATAATTTATACATATTTATTTACATTCTAGCGTCCGAGTTATCTCCAGTGCTCAAATATGTTGACCTTGTAATCATTAATTCAACCACCTGCGCCGATTATTATGGGACTTTTAGTTCGGCACAAATCTGCTCTTCTACTGTCAATAAAAGAAGCCCTTGTAATGCAAGTAGAAAATTTTTTTTATGTGATGTAACTTCATAATAATCGGTTCAGACAATTTTGAGTCTAAAGTGTCAAGCATACAGACATGGAAAATTTTAATGTTAGGTTCTCCAGGACATGAAACGTGAAGAGATGAAAAAATTTTTAAATTCTGGTCAATATGCAGACAAAAACTTATATAAAGTACGCAGTTTTTTAATTGCGCGGGATTTTTTTGTTTGAAGTCAGCACTGTTCCTATTATTTTCGTTATCTACTATCACTCCGATTAGAAGACCATTGGTCGTTTTTCCATTTTGTAGCCATGGAGAGGTTCAGTATCGAGCAACGCATTCTTATTGTAAAAACTCATTACAAAAACGGTAAGTGCTACGCAGAGACTGTCCGTAAACTTCGCGCGATCTTTGGACGTGACAATGCCCCGACCGCAACAACAGTTTCGAGGTTGGCACAGAAATTCGAAGAATCTGGGTCAGTTGCAACCAGAAAATCGCCCTGTCGAAACCGTAATGTTCGAACGCAACAAAACATTCCGGTAGTGCAAGACAGTGTGAAAGTGAGCCCCGTGAAGACGCTTCGCCGTCGTTCACAACAGCTGGGTATGTCAACATCTTCGTGCTCGGTGCATCGAATACTGAAAAAAGATCTTTATATGCACCCCTACAAGTTTCAGTTGATACAAGAGCTGAAACCAGCAGATTATGCAAAACGGCGAAGATTCGCCGATTCGATTTTGACTAGACAACAAGAGGACGACGAATTCACAAGTTTACGTGAACAAACCTCAAACGATTACCGAACTGAAGATGAAAATTCAACGGGTAATCGGCGAAATCGACATGGACGTCTGAGAAAGAGTTATCGTTAATTTCAACGATCGGATGACTGCCTGCAGAGAAAGTGGAGGTGGACATATGCTCGATATCATTTTTCATTATTAAATCGAAGTATATGTTGAATGAAATTAAATAAAAATTTTGAATTTTGCTTCGATTTTGGCTGATTTATTGCATTTTTAAAAACTGCGTACTTTATGAAACACCCTTTATATATACCATATTTAGTATACATTTAAATATATTTAGTAGAGATCTGAATTTTTTCTATTTTAAAGATTTATTTTTAAATTTTCAGGGTGACGTAGGTGGACCTTTATCTATAGTGGCAACGGATAATCGATGGACTCAAGTTGGCATTATCTCCTTTGGATCCAAGAATGGTTGCGAAGTTGAAAGCCCTGTGGGTTTTACTCGGCTTACTAGTTATCTCGAATGGATCTCATCCAATACTGGATTATCACTTTAGAATTGTATTTCTAAAGTTCTAATATAATTAAGCTGTAATTATTAGACTCTATTTACATAAATAAAATTAATATAATTTCTAAATCTTTGTTACAATCATTTGATTAAATTTTGCACAATTTATTATATAATATATTTAATATATTTGACTAGAGGGTCATCATTTATATCGTATTGAATATAATAGTAAAATTTAGCTAATTAGACTTCGATTAATTAATACGATATAAATGATGAAGTGGTGAAATGTTGAATTACTGAACTTGAGGATGAAGAGTCAAAACTTACCAAGAACACAAAGCCTATGTTCAAACATATGTATATAAGAATATTTTGATGTAATTTCATAGAAATCGGTTAAGCCGATTTTGAGTCTATAAGGTCACAAAAGATATGAAACATGATGGAAAATAGATCTTTCGTAATGAGCGATAGAGGTGTGCAGTCCTCAATCAGCTTTCCAGTTAATAACAGATTACAACAAGCAACAGTTAACTCGCCAGTTCTATTTAATATATTTATAAATGATATTCTCACAGTATATGAACTAAATGATAAAAATCTGGAGTGTCTCCACTCGACTATCTCACAAATTTGAATTAACATATATTAATTTAAATTAAATTAAATTAATTAAATTATAATTAAAATTAATAAATAATATTTATTAAACCAGCGCATGTTTGGCTCTTTGTTGATGGCACCACGTCACGTGTTGGCGCGTGAGATATGCAGTGTTAAAAAATTAATTCTGGTACTTTCAGCTATTCAATCAAGCTGAAATTCTATATATAGCAGTTTTATACAATTATTAATTATGTAAAAAATCTGGCGAGATAGTAAAATTAGGGTTTAATAAGTATTTCTATAATTTATCATGTATATAGAAACAGTAACGATAAAAGAATTAAATACGACCCTTTTCTAGATGGACAGGATCAATACAAATTTTATAGATTTAGTCGTGTGGTGGAAAGGGTTAAATAATAAAAACTATATATACTGGTGGAGTTATTATAAAATATTATATTGTATTATTATATATATTTAGGGTTATTCAAAAAGTAAGAGCAGATTGCAAACATTTATTTCTTCCAAATTACACTTGGTGCTCATATTGAATGCATATCATAATTGTAAACTTGTAATTGTAAACTTTTCTCTATCCAATAACGTTAGAATCATGTTTTCATCTTTTGTAGTTTGGAAGAAATACATGTTTGCAATCTGCTTTTTCTTTTTGAATAACTATGTATGTAGTATAATTTAAAGAATTTCAAAAATGATTTGTCCTTTAGGAATATTATAGTGTTGGATATGCAAAAAATATTAAAGAATAAAATGAACTTATATCTCTAAATGAAACAGAAGATTTAGAAAATATAAATAGAGTTGTTTCCGCATGGAACCTGAATTCAAATAAATTTGAATTCCCGCCCTCTGACTAAGTTTAAATAGTAATTAAGTTAATATTTATAAATATTAGTGTTAATTAATTATATAATGTAGTTTAATATTTTTAAGTTAATTTCATTTATAGTTTTAAATATTTAATTGTTATTGTCATAAATTCATGAGGTTGACCACCCCCCTCCCTTACTATCTACATATAAAAAGACAGGCCGAGCTCTCTGAAGCGCTGCTGTTGTACCTGTCACCCAAGTGCTATTGCCTTTGTCTGTCGCTGCTGTCTGTTGTTTTTATCTGCTCGACCACTGATTACTGGGGCTCCTTGGCCCACCGACGCCTTATTCGACCCGTTCGAATTTACGACTCGAACGCGGTGCTTTTGGGGTCGTCGACGAGGCTACAGATTGCAGCCGCCGGTCCTGTGCTCCAGAGTTTGTTCCGAGGGGGCAAACCCAGTGATTCCTGAAGGGGATCATCTCTACTTTTGGATCCGTGGTGGTCCATTCGACTCGAGGAGGGTCCAGAGCCAATTGATCGTTGGATCAATTGCGAAACCAGCAGAGAAGACATCCAGGCAGCGAACGGCCGCGTAAACCCCCATTTAATTCAATTCCCGGTGGTCAGATAAGTGCACTTATGAACACTTAGAACTATATTAATTTTAGACTTAAAATTTAGATTTAAGTTGATATATGAAAAATATTTAGGTGACCCTAAATATAATTAATCCATTTACATTGAACCTAATTTTAATTTAATTAAAGATTATAAAAGTTGATTATAGTTTTTATTTAGCGAGCTTTTTTCAATTCCAAATTCTTAATATATTAAACATAGACCTCTAATACAGTCCACTTAATTTTCAAGGTGCGATAGAAGTGAAGAGGTAACTATCGCAATATTATATTAATTCCTCTTTTTAGCCTTCGAGCAAAATTAATATATATTAAGGATTCATCCCCTTCCATTTCCTCCCACTTTCAATTTTCAGGAACAATAGCTTTCTATTATTTTTTAGGTCTTACAAGCCTCTATAGTCGATGTATCAAGCGGATACAAGAGTATTTGCTAAGGTTATAATGACTGGAAAAACTATGTATTTAGAAAAAGAAATGTTAAATGAATGATACAGGTGTGGAAAAAACAGCTCCTAATTTCATGTCATGTACTGTGGAGTCGTACTTTTTAAGAAGCTGTTCAATGTGGAAAAAATTAAACTTGAAATTGTTTATAGTATTTGTGTTATTTTAAAATAATCTCCCTGTCTTATCCTGAATAATATATAATTATATCTATATTTATATATTTTCATTTAAAAATATAAAAATAAAAGAATATAAGGAAAATATATATTGCATATGTATACTTATCATGGGATATTCTGGTATTTCTTAGTATTTTTTATCAGTAGTAATAAAATAATAAAAAAAAATATGAATGAATATTATTAAATAAGTATTAAAGAGTAAAAGATTAAATTCGTTTTAAGATCAAATGATTAGATATGTTGTTTAAGATATTGAAATAGTATGTTGGAGATAATGGGGATTAATTTGATAGATATTGAAGAAAAGAAGGATATGGATTAGAACGGGGTCTAGGATATTTGTGTATTGTTTGGAATATCAAAATGTGCAAGATATTAAATATAATAATAATAATAAAAAGAAATAAAATTAGAAATGGAAATAGAAATTTAAAAAAAAATTGGAAAAATTAAAAATATATAAATTCATTAATAGTATTAATTTAAATTAATTAATCTTCTCTTAAAAGAAACTTATCTATTATCTCCCAACTTCTTCAGGTTCTCTTTTACCTTTGGTCTACCAACTAAGGCTCTCCCCATAACTAAGCAAGTTTCTTGTCCCTAAGCTATCCCTTCAGAAGACATAACCGCGGAGACGGGGACTGAAGCCTTAGTCCGCGGTTGGATTTCACGATTCGGCTGCCCTGAACAAATCACAACAGACCAAGGTTCGCCAGCCAAGGTTCGGCCTTCAACAAAAGTCTGAAGCCGGCGATCATGTGTCACAAGAACCAGAGCTGGAATGATTGGCTCTCCCTCGTTCTCCTTGACATAAGAACAGTAATCAGAGAGGACATTCACGCATCTTCGGCGGAACTCGTTTAAGGTGAAAGTCTCAGGCTACCAGGCAAATTCTTCACGTCCAACAGAAACCCGGGATCCTATTCAGAACTGTTACAAAGAATGAGAGAACACATGAGAAGCTTGCAACCAGTTTCGACGTCACGAGCGGAATCTTTGTCCACAAGACCCTTCGAGAATTTTCACACTTTTTTTCTGAGAAGAGAAGCTTTGAAGGCATCATATGCTGACTCTCGTAAATCTGAATCCCGGACAGCAAAAACTTAGATCATCATTATAAACGGCAAGAAGAGTACAGTCCCGATTGACCGAGTGAAGCCAGCATTCATCCTCGAAGAGAACGACGCAGCGCTCTTTGTATAGACAAACTTCCGACAAACCAACCTAAAATCACGCAAACTTCACAACGGAAGAGACGTCGATCTCGAGCTCTCCTCAACGGAAGACTATTTGGAAGTTATATTATATGACCTTTATGAATCCCAAAATAGAGAGTTAGAAGTATAAAATTTAAAAGATTAAAATAGAGAATAGGAATTGCATTGAAGTGACACAAGAAGGGAAAGGCTGTTTCGATCTAGACTTACCATAATTTTGTGTTCTTAAATTAAGCATTTGCTCAATGCACGCTAATAATCAGCTATTATTATTACAAAAAAAAATTTCAAATCATAATTACCATTAGTCAACAAAATTTTCAAGAAATAGTTAAATGAATAAAACATTTTATTGATTAATTATTAATTTAATATTTATCACTAGAGAGAACTTTTTCAAAAATTCCTTGTTATTATTAAAAATGGCCAGTGTTGAATGCTATTCATTTTTCGAGTTATCAATTTCTGTATTTAATACATACATACATTCTGGAATCTCTAACATTTGGCTTGGACGCCGGGACCATACCTTCACATCGAGACTGTCCCGGTCAAAACGGGAAGCCTGGGAAACCTATTTCAGTCATTAACTTTCGATTTCACAGTAAATGGTAAACTCTATTCAAGAGAAACAAATAAATGTAGGTATACCAATATATGTTAGGATAATAAAAGTAATATTTTATATATTCACACAATCAAATTAATTTAAAATTAATAGATTAAATAATAAAGCAAGAAATTTTCTGAAATGATTTTAAAAAATATTTTTATTTACACCCTTAATACATAACAATATATATATATATATATATATAGAGAGAGAGAGAGAAGGATATATATATATATATATATATATATTTCCGAGATTTTTGCGCAAGTATATGATAATAAATTGCATAAAAAATATCATTATTTTTATTATTATAGAAGTATTAAAGAAAAACAGATTAAATGATTTTGTCTCAAGTGGTTAGATAGGTCTTTTAAGATATAAAGTATTATAAATAATCATGTCTTTGTATAACTCTAAGTACTTTTCAATATTCAAAATGAAAACTATTATAACATTTCTTTTAGCTTTGGCTCTAGTTCAGGTAATATAATTGTTGATATTTAAACTAATGTAACAAATCGCAACTCATTTGCAGTGTTCTTTACTCTTCTCTAAACCGGATAGTCAGGGATATAATTTAAATGATACCTTGCTAATAAATATTAATTAATTAATACTTATAGAACAGAGAGGAGAGAAATCGAATATTAATTATCTTAAAAGAAATTTAATTATATACATCGCCTCTGCCCAAAAAAATGTCACCTCCCCGTAACGCCTCTTCTGCCCCCTTGGCAAAATTTTTTAGTAATTTATCGATGGGTCCGCCTCTTATATCTTCAAGAGGGGATGAACCATCCCCTAAGGGGGGGTGTTTTCCTGAGGGTGTGATCACCAACCTCCCACCATATGTAGGACTGGTGTGAACATTTTTTCCCACAGCTTTTCGTAGGGGTGGAAATATTATTCCGCACGTGCTTTCACGCTGATTTTTCCACAATCGCATTTTTAATTTTTATGACCCCCTTGAAAGAGACCCTTGCAGGTATATGGCATTCTACCTGCACTTTGTTACATATGCAATAAAGTAATTGTTTTTTTTTAATTTTCAGTTTCACTTAGAATTATGATTTCATTGTATTTCGTTTTCATTTGTAATTTTTCTTTCTATAGAGTTGAATGTTATTCTTAACGAATATGTTATTGTATTAACATGTATCTTGAAAAAGACCCTTTCAGGCATATGGCATTCTACCTGCACTTTGTTGCACTAAAAAAAATGGTAAAATGGGTAGATGAAAATGTTTTTACGACCATTTCAGTTAATGAAATTTTTTATATTTAAAATCAATTAATATATTTGCAGAGATTATCGACTTTGGTTAATTTTATTAATTATAGTTTAATTTATTAGGCTCTAATTCCCAGAAATATTGAAATTCCTGAAGACAAACTTTTCCCGAAAAAAACATTAAAAGAATGGCAGAAAATCTTGAAAAACATTGAATATTATCCGAGCAATGCACCTAAAACAAAAGGAATTCCTCAACCAGGTAATAAAATAAAATATTATTATGCTTTTATACAAATTCTGTGATAAAAGAAATTAATTTTTTTTCTCTCAATATACATATGAATTGAAAAATAAAATTTTATTTAATATTTCTCTTCTTATATATATATATCCATAAGTAATTGTATTATATGAATTTTGTATTTGAAATTAAAATTTAAAATGCCGATGTTTCAAAAATGTGCATTAATTTGAGATATATCAAAATTTAATTTGAACTTGATTATTCAAAAACAAGCCCTGATAAAAGGACGGGCAAGGGGTCGAATAGTCGCGAATTAAAAGAAAGGAGGGTGATAGTATCTACATTATTATATAATAAAAAATAGAAAAATATATATAAAATTATAATAATATATATTCATTATAGTGTATATTTAAGATAAAAAATAATAAATTAAACTAAAAACCATTAAATATTTTTTTTGTTAATACAGTTATTAAATAAAGAATAAAAAAATAATTCTCTTCGTCAATGAAAAAATGACTTCGACATATTATTTTAATTTAATTTAAACATACCCAATTTTTAAAATTAAAATTATCGATTAGTGATACAATAAAATATAATTTAGTGAACATAAAATTCTTAAAGATTAAATTACATTATTTAATTTGTGCTTCACATGCCATAATAGCAGTGGTGTATTGCGAGAGAAACGCGGGGGAACGACGTTTCCTTGCCTTTTTGCAGAACCGGAACGCCTTCCAGTACTTTTTCATGTCCCAACAACTCCCACTTAAATCTACTGATAGAATTTCTTTTTTTTTGTGTTCGTTTATATTTTGTATAGTAAGTATAAGAAACAATACCTCCCTTAATATCGTCGGTCGGTAAAAATAAAAACTTATATGGAAAAAAATAGTTTGCTGAAAATAGGACTTTTTTTGCTCCCACTATGCGTTCCCTTAATTCTTATTTTACCAATACTTCAAATGTTGTTGTGCCTTCAATAATAATTTTAAGGTAAGTTAATAAAAATAAATTTCAATATATCTCAAATAAATTTAGTCACCCAAAATTATTATTTTATGTAAAATGAAATATTCCTATTTTTAAAATCATTCGGAATTTATTAAAATTTATTTTAGTATGCTATGGCGGATTTTACATTTAATATGGTAACGTATACTAGGTTGTTCAATAAGTTCGCGGAGAGAGAGGGAGGTCCAAAAACTTGATCAATACCGGAAATCATCTGAAAAATAAAAGATATGGTATGGAAATGGAAGACCATCCAGTGAAAGAGATTTAACAGAGACTTTAGGCATTTCATTGGGCGCAGTGAGCAATATTTTGAGTATTAATTTGCGCGTTAAGTTCCGCGAACTTATTGAACAATATATTATATCTATATGAGGAAACAATCTTATTTAATATACCATATTTCCTCACAAACACATAACGACACAAGTATAATTTGATGAATTTTCTGTTAAATAAAAAAAATGTTCATTAAATGAATTTTAATCTAATTTAATTTAATCTTTATTTCAATTTCTCATTCTAACATGCAAGTTCAACTCCATTATTAGCTTTGACTTTTGAAAATGATAAGATATGTTCAAAGCTTGACAAGTTGTAATATTTTTATCGTGATTTTGGCGCATCCTAACTTGCAAGATCAGAAAGTTCGCCTCGACCAGAGTTTAAATTCACCACTGACAATAGATAGCAAGTTTTTGTACATTTTTAATTTTACTGAATATCTATATTTTTTTTGTTAAAACATTTATCTAATTACATATCTTATATGTAATAAAATATTATTTGAAATTTTTCTTAAAAAAACTTTGATTTTTAAAAATTGATTGTCCTACAATTTATTAATTTAACTGTGTATATTTTTAATGCAGATTGATTGTAAATTTCTTTGTTGTTTAACATTTTAGAAATCAATATTGATAATATAGAGTGTGTAAATGTTTCTTTACAGTTCAAAGACATAGACGTGCCCAACGTAAGTAAACTATAGAAAAAAAACATTGTCTCATCACTGGTAGGGAAGAAACCAACAAAGTTATCAATTGTGTAGCGTATGATTGTGGAAAGTGATTTGTCCCTGGAAAAAGTTTGGACTACTTATGAATTTCAAGCCATTTATACTGACTGTTGTTTAGATATGTCTTTAAAATTTTAAAATAAATCCCAAGAATTGAGAAAATTCTTTTTCTCTCTTTATCTCAGCAATAATTCATTGCTAACATCATGCGGTTTTGCCTACCAAAATATAGGATGTAAATGTAAATATAATATAAACCAGTTGAATATATTTAGAAGGCCCCATATGACTGACAAAAACATAAACATTCATCAACGAGAAAGCCACTATTTTGGGATCAGAATGACTTGAAACTTGGAGATCTGTCAAAACTCGTATATCGATAGTCAATCGGGATTACAATACCTTTACTTTTAGAAAATTTTGAAATTTTTTCGATTGAAAATTAATAAATTAAAGTTATGATTTCTGGGCAATGTGAAGATGTGTCTGAAAAAAAGAAATTTAAAATTAAATGTTTAGAAATACTTGATCTTATATAATATACAAAAGCAATTATAGAGGTTACTTCTGGACAATCGATCTTCAGCTTGACTGAATTAGATTTAGTTAACCAAAGTCAACTGAAGGAGGGTTGCTCTGCATCGCGACAGATGGCGACGAAATGTCAAGGGAACCAAGGCTCTGTAGCTGTAGCACTGCAGATGATGATAAACATAGTTCAGATCAACCCCCCGACACGCAATGCTAAATTCGTGAAACAGCGTTTAGCGCTGCTGCTAAAAAGTGGCCCCTATATGAACTATGATGTAAAAAAACCGGCCTGGCACCATTTTTAAATTCCATTTTGAATCATTTGAATGAGAGCGGGAGGAATGAAAAAATTATGAAATTTTTCAGTTGAGTGAAAAATTATTTATTTAGAGCTAAAACTGACATTTCAGAAATAAATTTTTTTTTTTCAGAAAATTGCTGAAATGTTGGTCTTATCCCCAAATAAATAATTTTTCACTTAACTGAAAAATTTCATAATTTGCATGTCTAGAAGAAAAGAATAATGTTGTATGTGACATATTTATTTGAAAATAGATTATTACAAAAAATCATTAACAATAATGATGTGTATCTCATTTGTAAACAAATCTTTTATACATATTTTTCTTTAAACATATTATATTAAATTTCTCACTTAAATAAAAATTACACAATTTTTCAATTATATAATTATATAAATTGCACATCTAAAATGAAAAGAATAATGTTCTATGTAACCTATTTATTTAATAAATAGATTATTATTGTGACATGTTTTTAAACAAAATTAAAAAAAATTTATAAAATTTATACAACTGAGGTGTATATTCCTCTGTTTTCCCAACCTTGGATATTCCATTATTAAATATCACAAAACCTACCATCTTGATTTATATATATTCAAGGGTTAATTAATTTCTTCTTTTCAGGTGTGTGGAAATCATAATCATTAAAATGAAGTTTGCATACACGATATTTTAGCAGACAATTCTTATGAATACAATCTAAAAACTGCAAAATCAAAAATTTATTTATATGTACATATATTATATAACTTTATCAATATCAATAATAGTAAAATTATATTAATTATACTTACTTTATTATTATTCATATTGATCGCAATTGGAGGGTGTCGGATCAGTCAGATAATATAATATTTACAATTGTTTCAAATTGTTTAGGTTAGACAATCAGATGTTTACATGTTTACGACACTTCACAATATTTAAAATGATTCAAATGGATTTCATGAATTTAAAAATGAGCCTGGTGCGGCATCTGTTGGTTGTTTTATGAAAAACTTTCGGATTTAAATTAGTGCCAGCAGCGCCTCTTGTGGCCCCTATGTCCTTAACATGTTTTCAAAAGCTCTGGGCCTGTGTCGGGGGGTTGGTTCAGATTTATCATTGTGACTTGAATGCAGCAGAGTTAGTGTTAGAAGTAATAAGTTCAAAGCACATACTGCAAGCGATAAATGAAAATGTTAATAAATTATAGCATTTAGAAATATATTTAATGATGTTAGAAACGATCTAAACATAAAGATAGCGAATAGAATTTTGTTAATATTTCCAGAAATATTGGCATCATCGTTCAGTAAAATGAAAATCGTAAAAAATTATTTAAAATCTTCTATCTATATAAATCTATAGTAATAAAAAAATTATAATTCACTTTATTGAATCATTGCTAATTTGAAAACTAGAGAAGTTAAGTTATAAAAAAAATATTGTTTTTTTTGAGTAGGGGCGCAATATTTAATCTTACCATCTATCATAGAAACAGTATATAGATCCACTCCGGAATAACAAGTAACGCACTAGTATACGTTTTGAACATTTTTTAAAAAAATATATGTATATTAAAAAGTATTTTTTTAAAATAAAATATTTTATACAAATAAGCTGGAGTGTCTCCACTCGACTATCTAGCAATTTGTATTGGATTAAATAACATATATTATATTTAAATTAAATCTTGTCTTTATATACACATACACACACGGATATTTTTCTCAACTTTAGTGAAAATGACTCAGGGACCTTCAAAACGTATAAAAACATAAAAATCTCGATATCGAAAATTTTCGTGATCGCAATACTATCTCTTGGGAGATAGTAAAAATGAAATAAGATAAGATAAATCAGTCATCACTAGAAGAAGTTAAAGTACAAACCGCTCTAAATAAATTTAAATTGAGCATTATTCACAAAAATGTATACAAAATTTGTAACTAAATTAATAAAATTCAAACTAATAACTTTCTTGTATATTGAAAGAATATCTTTTTTATGGACAGAATTATATTTTTTAGATTAAATGTATATTTTTCACATTTTGTCTATGTATAATTATTTAGATTCAGAAGGATTATCTCATTTTTAATTTGTGTTTGATTTTTATTTAATATTTTTGGATATAATGTGATTAAATAAAAAAAATGTTCTATTATAATTAATATTTCCTAAAATTTTTTAAAACTTGACTTTTAATATGTTTTGAAATAACTTTAATAACTAAATATAATAATTTCAAAATATTTATATATCTTTTAGATTAATATTCTATTTTTTGAATAGATAATAAATGATATAAAACTGTTGCAGAATCTTCTGGAAAGGCTATGACTCCAAGAATTGTTGGTGGTACCAATGCGGTTGAAGGTCAATTTCCTTGGCAGGTTGCCGTTCACATGGACGATAAATATTTCTGTGGTGGCTCATTAATTTCTGGTAACTGGGTCCTGACTGCTGGTCATTGTATCGATGGAATCCTTTCTTTCGAAGTTTATGCTGGAACTCTGTCATATTGGACAGGCAGCGAACAGCAAACATCTACCACTAAAATCCTCCACAGTGAATTCAATTCAAAAACTCTTGAAAACGACATTGGACTCATTCATTTTAAGAAATCTTTTAATATTGGAACAAGTAGGTATTTTATTATCGTTCATTTGTTAAAGAAAATTTTTTTAATTCTTCAAAGTACAAAATTTCTAAAAAAAAAAAACAAAAAATAAATATAAATAAATTAATTAAAAATTAAATAAACTTTTATTATACTTGATATATTTTAAGTAAACTATTTTTTAGAAAATATCAATAGTATTATGTTGGCGTCTTCGTCCATTGGAAGTCTTGTTGGGACAACTGCACGAGTCAGTGGTTGGGGTAAATCATCCGACTGTAAGAATTTTTATTGTTAACAAATTGTAAATTATACCTATTGATTTATTCATTTATGACATGGTACATTCTTCAGCGGAGAATTCATTAACTTTAGGCCTCAAAACTGTAGACCTCGTAATAGTTGACCCATACGTCTGCGTTAGTTATTATGGAGAATTTTTTAATAGCCAAATCTGCTGTGCTGCTGATAAATATAGAAGCACTTGCGAAGTATGTATACAATTTTATTAAAATTTATATTAAGATTATACATAATATATATTAATTATTTGGTATTAGTTGTATTAACATCTTAATATTTTTATTTGATAAAAATTATTTTTATACAAGGAAAATAAAGACATAATATTCATGACAGAGAAGAATTGAAAAGTTTAAAAACTGCTGTTTAATTATTCACTTTCAGGGTGATTCAGGTGGTCCGTTATCCATCATGACATCAGATGGACGCTGGATTCAAGTTGGCATAGTCTCCTTTGTATCTAAAAAAAGTTGTGAATCTGGATATCCTTTAGGTTTTACCCGAGTTAATAGTTTTTTGGATTGGATTTCATCCAATACTGGATTATCTCTTTAAAACTTTATTTCTATCTCATTATCTAATGACAATCAATTTAAATTTAATGTAATTTTTATAAATAAAACTTTTAAAAAAATATTTAAAATTATTTAAACACTATTAATGTTATAATTATAATTCCATGGAACATTGGACATCTGAAAAATAATGAAATAAATCATCCCGCTCTCTCTTAGTTAATCTATAATACTTTGTAATTTCATGGTAATTTCATATAAAATTATTTTTATTTACAAAATAACATCTCCCACTTCTCAAACGGCCCGAGAAAAAAACCTTTTTATGATACAAGTTTGCAATTAGAATTATTTATTCCTATGGAGATGCACATGACTTTTTGCTTTTATTTTATACTTATTTTCAAATATAAACATGATAATTTAAAAATATATAACAATAAATTATTTTACACTATATATCGAAGAAGAATTTTATATGATTTTTTTCATAGATCAATCATCAGAAATAATATAAATTGATTGATTATATTTAAATTTTCTTGTTTCTTTCATTGAATTAATTTCACGTTTATCTTCATCCAAATTTTGTTTAAATGTTTGTTTCTAGATCTGTAATAAATAAAAATCTAATAATTTAAAAAAATAATCAAAATTTTTTTTTAAATATGTACTTAATAAATAAAAATTATAAACCAATTATAATTTAAAAAATTATATCTCTACTTCAAGCTAATTATAATATTTATGTGAAAAATATAACTAGACTAAATTATCATATAAACTTTTTTAAATAAAGAATAATTTTTACCTGTTTCAAAAATGTATTTAGGCATTTTAAGTGGTGGTACTTGATTCGGCTAAGGGTTTTGGTGGATACAATTCTCCGATGAATTTAAAAAAATTTTCAATCCTGTCCGTATAATCAAAACAGCGCTTGAAAAGAAATTCGCACATATGGCCGGAAAAATGTGTGCGATCCCCAAATCGCGCTACATTGCCGCGAATTTCTCTCCAGACGCGCTTTCTATGCTGAGGGTGTGTTTCTGTAATTTATTAATCCGTTTAAGACAGATAAAAGTAATTAATAAAAAAAAGTTATTGGTAATTTTTTTATTATAATTTTGTAAAATTGTAAATATTTCTCACCAGTCCCAGGGTCTACGAAATTAATACTATGGTTGACTTTTAGATGCTCAAAATCCGTTGACTTTAGGTCAGCATAGGCTTTCCAACAATAAGAGATTATAGTCGTTCCAGGAAGAATCCACTCCCTGATACACTCAAGAAGTGTTTCGCTGGTAAGATCGGAAACCGGGGCAACGAAAATTTTTCCACTCCCACGCTCATATCCTCCAAAAACCCATTGTCCTCTTAACATTCTGCCACTTTTGTATTTCCTCTTGCCAATTTTGGCTTCATCTATTTCTACGATATGTCCTGGGCCTCCAAGCTTTTGGCTATACTTATCAGCCCAGAACATACAAACCTATAGAAAGATATCACATTATTAATAGATTATTCATATAAAATTTCTGTATTCTATGATAAAGTATTCTTACTTCTCTACAGAAGCTAAACCATTTAACAATAGTGGCAGAGGATTTGACGCCGGTTTCTACTAGAGTAATTGCTTGACGTGGATAATTTGTCATTAAAAAAAATGCCACTATTCGGCATATAGTAGTCAGATCAAGTATACTTTTTTCAAACCAAGTACCACGTCTGGCACTTGATGTATAATTACATTTAGTAGATTTTTTCTTGCTTCCTGTTTAAAAAATAAAAAAAGTCAAGTTTAACACTTTAGAACCTAGCACTTTTTAAATAAATATAATAAAATAATACTTTTCTCCTATTACCTGGGGGTTTAAATAATTTGCTACATCTGAATAGCAATCTATTTTTATTCAAATGAATTTCTTTGCCACATTTGAGGCAAGTACTAGATCTTAACAAGACCCCCCGTTGGCAAAGAAATTCTATCAATTCTTCGTGGTTTTCTGTAATTAAAATAAATTTTATAAAAGTCATCATGTTGACAATTATATAGTTGACAGTGGTTGACAGTTCACAGTGGTTCTCAGACTATCAAGCCCATCTCATTGAGCCCGCCAAGCCTTGTTTAGTTTTTAAGCCGTCCATAAGAGATGGCGCTGCAGGCACCCAATTTTTAACTCTGCAGGCGCTCAAAAGATCGCACTGCTGCAAGGCATGCATAATTTAAAAGGGAATTTCCTTAACATGTTCCCCCAGTTTGACAACACGGACCAACACGGACAAATCCCCTCGCCACCCCTCGCCACAGATTATCTCGTGCTTACAAATTCAAGATCCGAAGGCAGCAATTGCAAACATGCCTTTATTATATAAATTATTTTATATTAATATTAAATATATTAATATATTATTATGTATTTTATTTATTGCCATTTTGGTTCAAATTTACAGCTTTTTTTTACTATCTCGTAAGAGATAGTATTGCGATCACGAAAATTTTCGATGCTGAGATTTTGATGTTTTTATACGTTTTGAAGGTTCCTGAATCATTTTCACTAAGGTTGAGAAAAATGTGTGTGTAGACAAGATTACGCAAAAACGGTTTGAGCTAGAATGATGAAATTTGGTACATAGGCATTATTCAAAATTCATAGTTTTCTATCAACTTTTGAGAAATGTAGCTCAACCGGAAGAGGGTCATTACCTACAACGTTTTGACTTTTTTTCTTCTAAAGTGACCGTAAAAATAAAGATATATGTTTGATATGATTAATAACATGATTAATAATTGTATAAAACTGCTATATCTAGAATTTTAGCTTGATTTATTTGCTGAAAGTACTAGAATTAATTTTTTAACACTGCAAATCTCACGCTTCAACACGTTACTTGGTGCCATCAACAAAGAGCCAAACATGGGCTGGTTTAATAAATATGATTTAAAAATTTTAATTTATAATTTGATTAATTAAATTTAATTTAAATATAATATATGTTATTTAATCCAATTCAAATTTGCGAGATAGTCGAGTGGAGACACTCCAGCTAATTTTTTTTATCATTGTCAATTTTTAAAATTTTATTTTAATTAAGAAATTCCTTTTGGATTGTTCATTTAACAATGAATTTTAGTTTTTTTAAATTATTTGTATTTTGTTAGAAAGGATTGATACAATTTGTAATAGAAAAATAATAAATAATAACATAACAATAGATAAGAAATTTAACAAAGTCATAAATATTACAAAATATCAAAATTTTAAAAATAGCCTAAACATTTTCAATTATATTTATGAAATTATATGAAAGAATAAGCGGGAGTGTCCTCCCCTAGACTTTCCCGCATATAATTAGGTATAAAGAGTTGTGAATGAATATTTAGAATGTGTAAACTTGGTATTGATAAAGAGCCAGTTCGTATTAGTTTATTGGTGTCAAATTTGATATTTGGTAACATTTATATATATATATATATATATATATATATAGAATAAAGTGCTACTTCCGGTTAACTGATATTTTAAATGTAAAAAAACAGATATGGATATAATATAAATATTTTTAATTTTATTTTATTTATAATATATAAGGGCTGGCTGTGACGTCATGAAGTGCTGGGTGACGTCATATAATTTTAAATTAAGAAAAAACTAATGAAGATGATTTTTCTCGAGGATAAAACCAATACAAAGTGCATAACACGTGGAGATATGTCCTCACGTGAAATTTGATATGTACACATCTATACGGACGGACGGACAGACGGACAGACGGACGACAGACATCATGCTAAAAATACTTTTTTCTGTTAAGAAAATGCATGATTCGTGGAGATATGTACCTAAAAATATCCATAGGTGAAATTTGGTGTGAAAACAATACCTCCCTTACTATCGTCGGTCGGTAAAAAAGAAACGCTACTTGTATAGGTAAAATGTCACTTCCGGTAGTCAGATCATGATGAAATTTGGTATCTGAATTTTTTTCATATTTTTAAATCTATATACAAAATATGAAGCAAATATCTCGAAGCAAACTGGTACTTTACTTGAAAGGTAAACGCAACCAGTGTAGGTAAAGTACCACTTCCGGTTAACCGATTTTGACGAAATTTTGATAGAAATCTACAAACTGTGAATAATATCGGTGTACCAAATTTCGAAGTCCTAGCTTGATTAGTTTTTGAGTAAATTTGCTTACAGACATTACATACATACATACATACATACATACATACATACATACATACATACATACATACATACATACATACATACATACATACATACATACACACACACAGACATAATTCGAAAAATGGTATTTTCCGACTCAGGGAGGTCTAAAACGTCAAGATCTATCGAAATCTCGAAGTCGAAATTTTTGACGATTCCAATACTTCCCTTATACGAAGTATGCGGGAAAGTAAAAAAAATATTTTTTTTTTCAAATTTTTGTTTATTTTGAATTGAAAAGATTTACCTGAAAATTTGGTCTATTCAAAGGGTCAAAACAAAAAACCAATACAAAAGGTACCTGTATGACCCATGCAAATTGTATTCCTTTGTTAAAAAGGGACTATATATACCTAAAATTTGTGTTGAGATTCATTCAGTGTTCAGCTCTCTTCGCAAGCAGTTGCTCTACAAGGAATTTTCTGACCAACACACACAACCAAACTATTTTCAATATTTCTTCGCTCATCTATCCTCTTCATTTTCTTATATATCATTAATTATTTTTGTTTTGTTTTTTTGATTTCAGAATGGATTTCAAACGGGAGTGGAATGTTCTTCACAATATCATAGAAGAAGGACTCAATTACTATCATCATAGACGACATTTCGACGTTTTCCACGATGAATCAATAAGAATTGAAACCCCGGTAAGATTAGTTGGTGGTGAGATCAAATTTTTAGATATCATGGCAAATAAAGAAAATATTCCGCCGAACGAGGATGACATCGAGACGGTAATAAATCACCCGATTAATCGTCGGCGGACCAGGAGAAGAAATCTGGACTTAACAAGTAATGTAGTCAATAGAAAAAGAAATTACTATTATAATTTAAGAATTTAATTATTCTTTTATATAATATCTAATTTTTATTTTGTTATAAATAATGTATAATCTATATAATATTACTATTCTTCAAATCCTATGTAAATATTATATTAGATTAATATAATTGTATTCTTAATTTTATATTTTAATAAATATTTTTGTATATAAGTAAATTAATTTTTGAATTTTTCATTAAAACTCCTTATATTTCTTTCCCCAACCTTATTGGAATTTTAACTTTATCATTATCAAAAAAAAACAATTTATATATAATCAAAATATTAATTTTAAATATTAAAAAATATATTTGATATATCCTAGCAAACAATAAACTTTTTTAATCCTCTATAAAATAGATTTTATAGAATTAATTTAATTTTTATTTTTTCATATGTGAAACATATGTATATTAAAATTTACATTCAATTAAATTATATATCAATTAACATTGATTTTAAATAACCTATATTTAGTTTTAGAAAAAATGCATAATTAAATCTAAAATTTTTGCAAAAATAAATGTTAAAAATTTGTCAATAAACCTTGTACAAAGACCCCTCTTAACGCCCTCCAATGAATACCTTGGAATAGTAATAATTAAATTATTATCTCTCCTATTAATTAACTATTAATGATTTATATTTGAAAAGGGAATGGAAGATTACAAAGGGGTATAAAAGCAAGGACGGATTTTTAACTTGACGCGCCAACACGTGAAGTGGTGTCATTAACAGAGCCAAACATGTGCTGGTTTAATAAATATTATTTATTAATTTTAATTTATAATTTATAATTAATTAAATTTAATTTAAATATAATATATTATGTTATTTAATCCAATTCAAATTGCGAGATAGTCGAGTGGAGACACTCCAACTAATTTTTACAAAATTTTACATATTTGCCATATTAAATATTATTATTTGTATTTACATTAATAATCAGTATTACTAAATTATGTATATATAAAATAAAATATATATAGGTATATGTGTATATTATTATATATAAATTATATTAATTATATTATTTTTAATATACTTAAGCGCCTGCAAAAGTTAAAATTGAGTGCCTGCTGCGCCATCTCTTATTGACCGTCTAAAAAATAAACAAGTTGGGTCGGCTCAGTGTTTCCCCGCTATATTGCTAAGGATAAAATTACTTAGAATTAATCAAGGAATCAAAATCCGAGAGGTAACCTACCTCCTTAACAATTACCATTTTGGTATTAACGGATGTGGGTAAAATCTTGCCAGCATAAGCATATGCGAGGTGCAGAGGGTGCGGAGCTCAACTACACTTCATTTGGGCTTAAATCATATATATTTAATATTTTGATTAATAATAGTTTAATTATAAATGATATTTTAGAATATTTATTTATTTATCAATAAAAAGAATTTATAATATAGTTATGTTTATTTTTATTATTTTATTTTTTATGAAATATAATTTAAATAATGTAAAGTTAAATTATTATTTTATTAAATGACAAATAATATATTACGTTTGTTTCAAAATAATTATTAAAAATTGTTTTATTGAAATATATAAATATAATAAAAATTATTTTAAAAATTTTAAATAAAAATCCATAAAAATCCCCTATATTTAATTTCTAGCTTCACTTGATTGATTACTCGCTTATTCAAGAGTTCGTTGCTACTTGTAAATCTTAGTTTTTATTACAAAGCAAAATTTCCATTTTACTTCAAAAACTAGTTACATTAGATTTTCTTTAAAAGTAATTTTATCTTAATAATAAAAATAATATTGAAAAGGTATGATATTTAATAAAAAATTTATTTTGAGTTTAATAAAGTTAAAAGCTTATCTTAAAAAGATTTCAGAAATTGAAAAATTGTATTTTAATTGTTTGAAAATTTCTTAATTTATTTATAATTTATTTGTTAATTTAATTTATGAAATTAAACAAAATTTAGCTATTTTACATTATAGTTTCGATTAAATTTTTCATATTTCTTAATTTGACATTTCTTTCTACTATCAAAAAATATTTAAATATTATTTATACTAATTATTTATACTAAATTAGAATATTTACTTAATATAAGTTAAAAATTTTGTTTAATTGATTTTATAATTTTACTTTAATATCTTTCATAAATTTTGCTTTATTGCTTCGTCATGTTACTCACATTAAATTAAAATGACAATTAATTTTCCTTATTTTGATTGATAATAATTAAGAATAGCAAATGATTTAATATTTTTTAAAATATCTTTTATTGTTTATAAGGGAATTTTGTAACTAAAACCACATATTGAAATTTGTTATTGTAAATTTATTTAAAAAAAATACAAAAAATACACGTTTCGATTGCTACTTCTGCAATCGTTATCAATATGTGGTTTTATTTAAAAATTCCCTTATAAATAAAAACAGCCAACAAAGCTTTAATAATTTAATATCTTTTATTCTAATAATAATATATTGAGCATGTTTCGGATGTTTACTGTCATCCATTAACAAAGTATATAGCATACTATAGCTAAAAGTCGAAAATTAAATGAACTTATTTATTTTTTTACTTATATTCAAACAATTTTTTAATACCAAAAATAACACATAGGTATGAGATACTAGGAGAACTAGGATGAAGGAGAGCTTAACAAAATTTATCTTGTTATTTTGTTTTGTCTTTTTTTTCTTATAATTCATTTCTTCCTTCTCGGGTGGGGGGGTACAAAACAAACTATAGTTTTAAGGGTCTTGTGTTGACCATCATTCTGACTAATCATTTATCATTATATTATATATTATTGATGTATATATTTGTAATAATATTTATTTATCATCATTTTTTAGAATGGTTCCTGCAACGGATCAATCTACTGATGTAGAGATGAAAAATGCTGATAGTCCTTCGACCAATCCAACAACTGAGGGTGAAACTGATTCTAAAAAAGATGCTGATCTTTTAAGTATTCAGGATATTCGAGAGCAATGTAGACAAATTGAAAAAGGTGTACAAAGTAAAGAACCTCGATTTATACTTCGTGTCCTTCGGCTTTTACCCAGCACCAGAAGAAAGTTGAATGCAATTGTTTTACGTGGTATTATTGGTGGTTTTTATACCAACTCGCCCATTGAAAAAGATGCCTTATTGAATTTTGTGGAAGAAATAATGGAAACGGATGCTACCACTAATCAAAGGGTACGTAGTGGTAAAAGCTCCAGCTCACCTATTTTACCTGAAGTTGATGTTTACATTAATTTACTTGTTTTACTTCGTTTGATTGATACTCAAAAATATCAAGAAGCTGTTCAATGTTCAGATCAACTTATGCAAAAGATTGTCGCTCAAAATCGTAGGACTTTAGATCTTCTTGCAGCCAAGTGTTATTTTTATCATTCACGCAGTTATGAATTAACCGAACAATTGGATAAGATCCGTGGATTTTTACATGCACGATTACGAACAGCAACTTTAAGAAATGATTATGAAGGTCAAGGAGTTTTGATCAATTGTTTACTGAGAAATTATTTACATTATAATCTCTACGATCAAGCAGATAAACTTGTATCGAAATCCGTTTTCCCTGAAACGGCTAGTAATAATGAATGGGCAAGATTTTTTTATTATTTGGGCCGTATTAAAGCAGCACGATTGGAATATAGCGCTGCTCATAAACATCTCGTCCAAGCCTTGAGGAAAGCTCCACAAACGGCAGCTGTAGGATTCCGTCAAACTGTTAATAAATTAGCAGTCACAGTCGAATTATTGCTCGGGGATATTCCAGAAAGACAGGTAATTTATTTAAATCAATTTGATTTGTTAATATTTAATATTTTTCATCAAATTTATTAATTATATAAAATTTCTACTTTTTTAATTTTAAGGTTTTTCGACAAGCAGCCTTGAGAAGAGCACTTGCACCATATTTTCAATTAACACAAGCAGTCCGAATGGGAAATTTGCAACGATTTGGAGAAGTATTGGAAAATTTTGGATCACAATTTCGTACAGACCATACTTATACTTTGATATTACGTCTTCGACATAATGTTATTAAGACCGCTATACGCTCTGTTGGTTTATCATATTCAAGAATTGCACCAGCTGATATTGCTCAAAAATTAGGCCTTGACTCTCCTGAGGATGCTGAATTTATTGTTGCAAAGGTATATTTTCCTTTTATATCTATAAATTTTGACAAAATATTATTATTATTAGTAAGTTTATATATATTTATATTTTTATTTACAACATCTTCATAACTAAAAAGAAGTTAAATTAATAAAAAATAAAATTAATTAAATTTTATTTAAAATCATACCAATAAAATAGATATATAGTATAGTTGAAGATTCATCTATATTTAATCATTATTTGTTTGGAAACTATATTCTTATTATTTATTTTAGGCAATTCGCGATGGTGTGATTGAAGCTACGCTTGATCCTGAAAGAGGATATATGCGTAGTAAAGAGACAACTGATATTTATTGCACTCGGGAACCTCAATTAGCTTTTCACCAACGTATTGCTTTCTGTTTAGATTTGCACAATCAAAGTGTAAAAGCTATGCGTTATCCCGCAAAATCTTATGGAAAAGATTTAGAATCAGCTGAAGAAAGAAGAGAACGAGAACAACAAGATATGGAACTTGCAAAAGAAATGGCTGAAGATGATGATGATGGTTTTCCATAAAAATTAATTCTGTGTTAATATGAAGTATTGTTTAATCATATTATATATATATATATATGAATTCAATAATAATAAATTATTAAAAATTAATTAACAATATTATACCAATATATATTTTGACTTCCTCAATAAAATAATATCTAATTTCTTTGAAAAGGACTCCTTTTTTAAATGTATCTAAAAAGAGTGATTATATATTTATATTCTAAATTATATAAGGTTTTTTCTGTTTTAGTCAATCCATGATTCACATTTATTTAATAAATAAATTCTTTATCTTAACCATGCATTTTCATTTTTACAATTTATGAAAAAATAAAAATGTTATCTAATAAGACAACATTTTTATTTTTCACAACAACAAATTGAGGTTGAAGAAAAAATGTTATATTTATTTTTTTTATTTACAAAATTATATCTTCCTTAATTTGTTTCTATAAATTATATAAGAGTTGACAGGTAATGGACAACAAATTATTAGTTTTTTCATCCAGATTGAGATTCTATTTGATGTAATCAATTAAAGAAGAAATTGAAATAAAAAGATTGCATTGGTGGAGGTAAATTTGGTAAAATCTTTTAAAATAAATTAATTAATATACTTATTTTCCACTAATTATAAGAAATCAAATTGATTCCAACATTTTGACATTCAATGAATATTTCAATTATATGTCAATATAAAAAATTAAAAAAAAATTGGTGCCAATTTTTTATATATATTGATTAATTTATTTTAAACTAGCTGCTCCGAGCGCCTTCGGCGCTCCTCACACCTAGACGGGGGCTCCAACCCCTGTACCCCCGAGTGATACATAGTATTTCGTTGAAAGTGTGTATGTAAAAGGTTTTCATCCATTTTGTATCAATCAGTATAAGTAGATAAGATATTTATTTGTTTTCTTGTAAAATATATTTTAATTTAATCAGTAAATTAATTATATATTATTTTTGTATACTATCATCTAGTAATATAATAATTTTTTTTATTTTAAAATCACAATCTAATAAATTCTATACAATACTAAATACTAATAAGTGATAGTTGTATACTGTGTCTCTACAGTTTTCGAAAGTTCTTAGCCGCAGCATCCACATTTCTCTAAGCGTCCCTATCCTGAGCTACAACCAAATCCTACCCTGTCCCATCTCTCCCATGTCCCATCCTTCATTGTCCAACCACCGCGTCCTTGGTCTTTCACCGGATGTTTCCCAATCGGTTTCTCCCAAATATATTTTTCTCCGATCTTTCTAGCCTCTCCCATTCCTTCCCATCCCAGCCTTCTCGAATTTACAACCTTGACTATATCTGGAGATCATGCAATTCCTCGTTATGCCATCTCCGCCATTCCCCTGTGACCTCATCTTCCTTTGGCCTATAGATGCTGCGAACAATATTAATCTCACAAATACTCTAAATCTACTCTCGTCTCCCAGGGTCATCGATAGGGTGATCAAACGTCCAGTTTTTCCGGGATTGTCCCCTTTTTAGGTGCTCTGTCCCGGCGTCCCCAAAAATGTCTTCTGGACAACCAATTGTCCCTTTTTTTCAATATTTAGGACATTTCGTATTTTTTTTCAAAATATTTTCAATTTAGTTCTAAAAAAATAAGTAAACCGTTTGTCCCGGTTTAGTGTTTTCGAAAAATGGTCACCCTAGTCATCGGTCAACATGAAAAATAATTGTTTTATATATTTCTATTTTGATCCTCTTTGATAATAGTTTTGATGAGATAAGCCCCTTTACTGCATAATAACAGGTGTTACTCGATTACAACTTCGATTTAAATTCTTCTATTATTATCTTTCGTGATTACAGATCTTAAGTATTTAAATATTTATACTTTTTCAAATTCTACATTTTGTGTGTTAGCACTATTAATTTCTAGCTCCACCTCTTTTCCTGCTTCGATTAATTTTCCTACGCTATCTTTGATTGCCAGTTGTCTCCTATAATATTTAAGTCGTATCCGTAGCATAATTCTTGAATTTTTTTGATTAAATACATTTCGGTTGATTTTTCCCCAATTTCTCTAATCACATGTCTCCTCTTCCAGTCCAATTCATTTACCTATCCATGTTGCTTAAGGCATTTAAATTTTTTTGTTTCTATGACAGCAAAAAAGTAAACAAATTACATACATACAAACATATATATCATATATAGAAGATAAATTAATTAATTTCATATTTAAATTAATATATTACCAGGAGAAATGCATAAATGATGTCGCCTTTCAGAAGGGCCGTCCTAAGATATTCGGCGCCCGTGGGCTTCTAAAATTTTGCGCCCCTTTTCATAAGAAATTACACAGAATGGTTAGTAGGAGCGAGATGGTCACATAGGTATTCAAAAGTGCCCGAACTAGAAATTGTAAATTTATTAGAATTAGACCAATTATTGTATTGGATAAATAATATCACCCGTATATTTAAGTCATTAAATAAATCACTCTCTATGGACAAAATACTCAAAATATTTAATTTGCTCTGCCCCAAAGAAGATCACAGATAATTTTTTATCCTTGCAATTTGTAGTGGCAATACTTAAAAAATGCGTAGTGCTGTGGCCATTTTAGGAAAAGTAAACTTAATTTTAGTGTCAATTATGGTTCTTAGACCAAGTTCTGCAGTAGATATATTTTCTTTACCTTCTAATAAATTCATGTGTTTAAAATTAAGTCACTCTTCAATAAAATTACTTTCGATATCGTTTATATAGGTTTTGCACAATTTCGCAGCATTCTTTTCTAATTGTGTCTTCGTTTAAATTTTTTAAATTGACTAAAAACCTATATTTTATATATATTTCATCATTTGCTCAGTCTTTTTCTTTTGTATTTCTGCTAGAAGTTTATCAATAATAGCATAATAAATATTTATCTGGAAATCGTTAGCATCAAATCTAACTTCTTCCGAGGTATTTCTGTCAAACATTTTTTTTCTTTTGCGTATTCGTTTGTACTCATCACATCGAGACGATTTTATGCCCTCAGATTTGTAAAGGTTAAATGTGGTTAAATGATTCTGTATTTCGTTTGACTGTATAACATGTCTAATAAAAAAAAGAAGTTATTTTTTTAGTCTTATATTAGAGGACAAAAATATTTTCAAAACGTCAATTAAAATTACTAAATTATATATTATCTTTATTTTTTTTTATTTTAATTATTCAATTATAAATTATAACTATATTTTAAGTCCAAAAATGATTTATTGGTTATATAAAAATTATAATATGATTTTAAGACAAATGATAAAAACGAGTTGTTTTAAATTTTTTTTTTTTTTTATATTGAGTAATTTTTTAAAATTTGTTTTAAATTCATTATATTCTATTATAATTTATTTGATGTGATATTAATAAAAAATAATATTAAATTGTATATAAATTTAAAAATTAGAATATTTGAATTTGTTTAAATTTTAACACATGTAATCATTCATATGCAAAGAAAATAGAAAATTTTGAAAATCAACTTGGTATTAAATTCAAATAATATTTTAAAAGTAGTAATTTTAATTATAATATTTAAATGGGGGCACAGCCCCTGTCTAGGTGCGAAGAACGCCGAAAAAATTACATAAATATTTCGGGGATCATAAACTATAATGACATGAAAGCTGGGTTAGGGTTTAAAACCATTTTTGGATGATATCGATATGAACTAATATTTCAAAAAGTCTACTTTTTAATCCAAATTTCATTCAAGTGATGTATTGGTAAAATAAGAAGTAAGGGAACGCATAGTGGGAACAAAAAAAGTGCTATTTTCAGCAAACTATTTTTTTCCATATAAGTTTTTATTTTTTCTTATTCTTACTATACAATATATTAACGAACACAAAAAAAGAAATTCTAACAGTAGATTTAAGTGGGAGTTGATGAAAAAGTACTGGATCGCGTTCCGGTTCTGAAAAAAGATAAGGGAACGTCGTTCCCCGCGTTCCCCTCCCAATACACCACTGGTCTTATCGAATATTCTTTAGAATATTATTATTTTAGAACATAATTAATTTATTTATTAAAATGGTGTTGGCTATTTGAACAGATATAATATTGAAAATTTATATCCATTACTAATTGAATTAATAAATAATAAATATATATAAATAATATATATATACACCCTCCATTCCAAAAGAAACCGAACTTTTAAAAAAAATAGTACCACTAAGTGGCACGCATCGATTGAAGCCATTGAGAAGGCGACGACCGACGTCCTATAGACCATTCCAATAAAGGACATGGAGAAGTCATTTGACAACTTGTTGGAGCGTGCAAATTTGTGTATCGATGCAGAAGGGGAATACATTGATTAATAAAAATGATTTGTTCCAAAATGTACATTGGTTTTTTGTGTTTTTAAAAAGTTCGGTTTCTTTTGGAATGGAGGGTGTATATATATATATAAAAGATTTTTGACTGTACATTGCTCAGAATTTAAATTTTTGCATATCTTCAGCAATATCTATTCAATAACCGCAGAAATTAATTTTTAAAAAATTTTATAATGGTCCTTGTTCAATTAGAGCCCCTTGAATTCAGTGAACGGAACACTAATATGTGGGTTTACAGCGTCAACTCCGACACTGTGTGGCGCCTATATAACACAATAAAATATATAAATTATTTATTGATTAAATTAAAAAATTACATAAAGGAAATTAATGTTTAATATACAAATTGAATTCAATTAACTGAAAACCTATTACATACAGACTTTGAATTAAAAAATATGTATCTCTTCGGAGGTACAGGGCGCAGGGCTTGATTTTTTACAGAAATTTATTCAAAATATTTTATAAAGAGCTTAGTATTATGTATCTTTAATATGTTAATACTTTGAATTAATGAATGTTTAAATGATTTATTTAATATATAAATACATTGATCAAATCTGCCAATTAAAAAAATATCTACAATGAACTTCATTTATTTCATGATCAATAGATGTCTCTGCTCAAAATTTTTGACAGTTTTTATATTTCTGTTTTTACTTTATTTACATAACTATATACAAAGATATTTCAATTATTATTATTTTTTTTAATCTAATCAATCATATTTTATAATAAACAATTGTAAGTTTTATTTTGTACGATGCTTATAAATATTATTTATTTCATAATCTTGTTATTTGTTTTTTTTTAAAGATCCGATCATCAAATCTAATGACAAATCAGAATAAAAATGATAGTGATGATCTGTTCAGAGTTGGACGAAGAGTTATATGCGATGGGTATCGAGGAATAATACAATATATTGGACCTGTAAACACATCGTCAGATATTTGGTATGGAATTGATTGGGACGATCCTAAAAGAGGCAAACATAATGGCACATATAATGGGATCCCCTATTTCAAAACAAGGTATATCTATGATTAAACAGTTTAGTTAAATTATAATAATATTATATTTACTTTGATGGGAGAGATCATTTAGACTCTAAATATTGTATATTGTAATTTTCATTTTAGACATCCCACATCGGGAACTTTTGTTAAAAAAGAAAAATTAAGCCTAGGATATAGTTGCCCAAGTGCTATCAAAATGCGATATGGGGAGATAAAAGGAGATGAGACGGCAGGTATTGATCGAAGAAATCTTAATCTACTTAAAAAGGAAATGAATGCTCCTTTATTGGAAGTAGTTGGATTTGATAAAGTAAATAAAATACAAAGGTAATAGACATTAATTTAATTTAATAGACACTTATTATTTTGCAATATTATTAAAAACTATACTTAGAAGAGATTTGAATTAGTCAAATAATATAAATCATTGGTAAATGTATAAATATATAATAAACTCTTCATATAATTTTTAATAACAAAGAGTAATAAAAAAATTAATTTTCAGTCAATTTGATGAATTGCGTGTAGTGTGGTTACATGGGTATGAGGTTAATGGACCTGGTCAACGTAATGAACTTAAAGAATTAGCACCTAAAATATCAGAATTAGATATTTCAACAACTTTAATAAACGATTGGAAAAATATTTCAAGGATATGTGAACAACTTCAATGGTTATCTCTATTAAACATAAGGTTAATTGATAATAATATTTTATAATTTTGTTAATGAATCTTAATTTATTAAAATCTCTTTTATAATTAATATTTCTAATGAGTTGCTTATTACAACCTTAATGAACTAGTACATTCTTTATCTCTTTGAATTCTAATTTAACCATAACTAAACAGCGCCAATTTCGATTTATAACGATTTCAACGCTTTTTTTTATTTATTATTTATTTTTTATTTATTATTTATTTTTCTTATTTTTTAAAAATAACCGGTTAACTTTATATATATATATATATATATATATATATATGTGTGTATCATAATTAAAAATATTAATTTTTTATTATATTCTCATTTTAGTGACAATTTAATTCCTATGCCAGAAAATCCTGAACAATACAGGGAATCTTTTAAAAATCTTGAACATATAGTTATGGGATATCTAAATTATGATTGGGTTACAATTCTTAAATGTATAGAAATGTTCCCGCAAATTAATTCCCTTCAAGTATAATAATTATTAGGTAAATAACATAATTCTAATAAAACACTTTCTAATAATAATAAATTATTTAAGGTACCTCATAATAATATTGATAAATTAATATCACCATCTAATAATATTTTATTTAATTTAACTTCTCTAAGTTTAGAAGAAAATCCAATTTTGGATTGGAACGAAATTAATCATTTAGGAAATATTATAACGTAAGTATTGGTTTCTGATAATTAAAAATTTTTTTTTTTAATATTTGTATACATTTATTTTTTATACATCCTATTTTATTGTAAATCAATAAACCCTCCAAGTCATTTTTCCAATAAATATGTATATAATTTTTTAATATAAATATACAATTAAGTGGATAATTTCCAATATAATATTTATTTTTTAGATTAGAATATTTATTTCTTTCAAATACTAAAATCAATAAAATATTTTTTAATGATTGCAATTTTAATCAAAAGACAAAATTATTTCCAAATCTTAAAGTATTACACGTTTCACAAAATTTAATTTATGAGGTAAATATATCACATAATACAAATTTTTTTATATTTAAATTTTATTTTATCTTCTCTTTGCAATTTTTAGTGGGAATCATTTAATGAATTAAATAAATTACAAAATTTAATTGATTTAAGATGTAAAGAAAATCCAATTTGTGATTTAGAAAATATAGAAACAACACGTCAACTAATCATAGTTAGGATATCTAATTTAAAGGTAAATGTAATCAATGTATTATTTATAAAATATTATTTTGTAGATATATATATATATTTTTAAAATTCTTTGAATAAATATATATATATATATTTATTTAAGCTTTTAAATGGTGTTGTCATTGAACAAGAAGAGCGAAAAGGTGCAGAATATGACTTTTTACGAAGATATGGCAAAAACTGGATAGAAGCGAAAAAATCTAACGAATTAATGGAAAAATTTCAACAAACTTATCCCTGCTTTGAAGCACTTGTAAAAAGTAAAGATTTATTTAATTTTTTTTTATTTTACTGATTTATTTTCAATAATTATTTATTATTATAGACTCTTCTTTATTCTGTTTTCTTTCTTTACGCACCTTTTTTCGTGTTGCTTGGATCAGTTGAAAATAATATTCCTTTAGGTGGCGTTTGCTAATGTTATTTATGACTTAATATTTATAACGACTATAAGTAAATTACTTCTCCCAGGCACTCCTCCATTCTGTTATATAGGTCTAAACTAATTCAATATACTTCTTTCTTCATTTAAAATTATGTATTCGAATTTTGTTGTTCTTTATAATTAATTTTAATTTTTTCTTTATCCTAACTCTGCATTTAAATTTTAAACGGCCGAATCACTTTCAGTTAAACGGTGCATTTTTGTGCTCAGTTTTGTTCTCAGGCCTGAGTTTGTGGGCCCTGTTTTTCCTCGTTAAATTGCACAAACCAAGCCACACATTTTCAGTTTAGTTTATTGAGCAGTTTTTTTTATATACAGCTCAAATTGCGCAGTTAAACTGAAAACCTTAATTGCTTTTCTTTAACAGTTAAAATTCATATCTCAATTTTATAATTTCCGCAAAATCTCTTGAGTATTATTTTACAAAAACACCTTAAATTTTAAAAATATTTCAGAACATGGTGCATATGATCAAGAAGAATTAGAAGAATCTTCCAATCTATTAAAAAAACGACTTATTTGTATCCTTTTATTAGTAATCATGACATTTAATATTTAGTTTTTTAAATCCCGAGGGTTTTGTAAGAAAAAAAATTAACTCTCTTTTAATGTATAATTTAAAAATCAGATTACTGATGAATTTCCTTAATATATATATAAAGCTGTAAAAATATATGCTCCAGACCATGAAGAATGTCCTCAGCTTGTTAAAAAGTTACCCCAATCAATGCTTGTTCAGAAATTAGGAGGATTAATTCATAAACTATATAAAACTGGGGATCAAATACCAAAACTCTCTTACATTAATTCAGAGGTAAAGAAAAATTATAATTTTACGTTTTCCTTTAATATATTTTAATAAATATTTGTTTTAGTCACCAGATATGGAAATACCACTCAATAATGATTTTAAATCACTAAATTTCTTCTCAATTCAAGATGGTGATAGTATTTTGGTTCGCTGGTGAAGAAAATATTCTTTACCTCATAAAATAATGAAATAATAATATGTATCATATAAATAATTAAAAACTAATTATAAAACTAACAAGAGTATATATATATATATATTTACATTATTTTATATTTCATTTAGCTATAAATTTATGCTTATAGGATGGATTCAGAAATAAACTTATTGGTGAATATTTTCTTACTTAGTTAATTTTGTTAAAAAACCTACACATGTATACCTACTAATTTTCTGGAATTTTCATCATTGAATTTTAGAAAATTTTTGTATTTTAAAGATTTTCTCAGAAATTTGTCTAAAATCATATAGAATTAATCAACATTAAATCATTTTGAAGATAATAGAAATTTTTTAAATAAAATTACTTCCTTTATAATATATATAATAGCTTTAATAAATTTAAATTTATATTTGATAAACATGTTAAAGAGAAAATAAAAAAATGTATTTTAATTTTAATAATAGCATATTATGATGTAAATATTGTATTTTAATTTTTTTAATAAATTTTCAGAAACTAAATGAAGTTTTTATCAAGGAATATTATTTTTTTTTTTTAATTTTAATTATACTGATATATTTTGACATGATTGATCTCGAATTATATATTTTTTTAGCTTCATTTAGCCAGTCACATATTTAAATTATATATTTCTTAATATTGACGAGATTAGTTCTCTCAGCCTTAATTTGCTCAGCCCAGGTTATTTTTTACAATTTAAAAATATGTTTCTTAGTTAATATTTTTCAATAGTTATATTATATAATTTTATTAAAAATAAATTTTAACAAATCTGTTTTTCAATATAATTCTGTTTATTTACATTGTTTGTTTTCACTCGATGTTGAATTTGGTTTAAAAAGCTAACTTAAATTATTTCTTATATCAATTTAACAATATTTTTAAATATCATCTAATTTTAAAATGTGAGAAACCCGATATTGATGCAAATACTCCTATATAATGGAATCATTAGTTAAAAATATTAATTAATTTGCTTATATTAAAACTAATTATTCGTTATCTAAAAACATTGTTGAACCCATTAAATAATGTTTGAATAAAAATTATCTAAATTCTACAAAAATGTAATTCTTTGCTTTTTATAATTCACACTATTGTTTAAATTTATAATCAACTTTAAATATTTTTAATTTTAATCCAATGAAGAATGATTATATATATATATAAAAGCACTAATCACTGTGTCTGTAACCCTTCATTTTGAAGGATATGTTTACAAAAAAACAAAATTCAATAAATGGTAATTTGATTTTTATGTATTTTAAAAAAAATTCAAGACTAGATCTTGAATGTTTTCTTATTATATAATGTTTGAAAAAATATTTTTTGACAATAATTTTGTAAACAGTATATAAAGAATAATTAATAAACCATTAATTTTAATTTTTGTATGTATTTTAATTCTATTTAATTGAAATAAATACAATTGAAAGCCCCAATTCAAAAAATACGCTTGAATAGAGAAAAAACTCACATTTCAACCCACAAGATGGATATTCAACACTATGTCATGGATTCCACATAAGCAACAAACAAATGTCAATCTTAAACATAAACTTATCGACAAAAAGATCGTATTAATTTTTTAATATCCAACACCAGAACTGCCAAGTACATCATAATAAAAATTAAAGAAAATTCTGGAAGGCAGATTACTAAAAAATGGTCATTGGTATACAAAAAATACTGTTTTCAGGATAAATTCATTTTAAATTGAAATTGCAAACACCGTTTGCAACGGGTTCTTCTAGTAGACATATAATAACTCTTCGGGTCAATATTTTCAACAGATCTATGAAATCTTAAAAAACAAAATGTAATGTTAAATTGTAAAACAAATCCTTATTAATAGAAGTACATCAAATTCTAACAGCAAATCAAATACATACAGCCACAATGAACGCTGCACTTTGAAAAAACTTGTCTAAGACAATAATATAGCTAAAACGGTGACGAAATACTGATGTGCGATGCTTTGAAACATTTCCGATGGAGGGAAGAAAAGTTTTCCAATTTTCAAGAGAGTAAAAATTTATATAAAAATCGGATGTATTAAGGGAGCCTCGGAAAAATCCGATTATTTAGCGAGCCGCAAACCAGAAAAGTTTGGGAACCTCTGAACTAACCAGTAAATTTGATAAATATGAAATAATCTATCATATTTACGAAATTCAGTGGTGATTATAAATTATAAATATTATGTATATATAATATAATTAATCTTATCATATTAAAAATAATTAAATTAAAAAAAAAATATGTTAGATATATAAAATTAAGGGAAAATTTATAAATTTCCTATTATTCTGCGTTATTTTATAAAATGGTTGTATTTTATAGGTCATTAATATGAATTCAAATTATTAAAATTAAAAATTATTTAAGGATTTTTTCTATAAAATTATTTTCAAAAAGGATTTTTAAAGTTGTGATGAATGTATAAATAATAGGGTTGGAAAAAAGGATTGGATTTGTATTAAAATGATACAGAATAGAAATTACAGGATTTATAATAAGGAAATTACTCTTTTTAAATATGTATTTATGGTAATATATTAATAAAATACATATTAACATACATATGTTTTAATAAATAATATAATAATATATGATAAATTAAAATTAAAATATACTTTCTTTTTAAATTTAAAAGAATATATAAAATAGTTCATAATTTAAAAGATATCTTAATTAAAGATAATCATAGATGCGGAATTGAATAAAAAAAATTAAAATACTTATAACTTAGGAACTATTTAAAATATGATACAGTTTTTATTTTGAATAAAAGGAGTACATTTGACAAAATAAAATTGGTGTATATATATATATAAATATTGATATATTTCTATAATTTTGACCAATCATTTGACATTAGTCAAAGATCAAATTGTATTTAATTTGCGTTCCTTCTTTAGACACCAAATTTTTTTCTACTACCATAAAAATTTGTAATTATTTCAAAATCTATATTCTTAAATAAAATCATTTCGTTTTGTCTAAGTTTTTAAATTCAATATCTACATACATAATATATATGTATAATATATACGTTTATGAATATTTTTTGTTTTTAAAAATGTAATAAATTTTTAAGTTCAATGTGTGTACTAAACAAATAATAGATATTTTTGTCTTTTTCTCTCTTTGAATCCATTAACTGCATAAAAAAATGATTTATTTTTTACAACTAGTTTTTTTTATAAATTATAATTAAAATAAATTCATATTTACAATATTTATCATGCTTGAAAGTTGCCATTAGTGAGTTAATTAATAAATATAAACGAGTATATTCTATATATTAGGCGACACCAAATTTAAATTTGTTTTTTCGTATTAGTTATTTAATATTTTTTTAAATTCATTTGAAGGCTTATATTTTGAGGTTTGAACAAAGTATTTAATTTTGATTAGAATTTGTGATTATTTAGGTTTTAAATAATATAAATAGTATTTTTTATTAAAAAAAAAAAATTCTATGAGACACGTTTATTCGTCATTTTAAAAAACAATACTTTCTCAGTAGAAAGCACTATTTTTTATTCATTTAATACTTATAATTGTTAATATTATGAAACTCTATTTCATAATTTAACATAATATTAATTTTATTTTATAAGAACAATAATTCGTTGTAACTACATATCTACATTAATTTAATTTATTACTCGTATTATTCTATTAAAAAATTAAATTTAGTTAAATCTCAATGAATAAAATGAAATTATATGTGAAACAGCTTTTAGGTAATTTTTAAAAATTATAAAATAAAAACTTATTTACATTATAGTTTTATTCAATATTTTAACAAGGTGAATAGTCAGAAATAATAATCATTTACTTTTAAAAGATATATATATTTATGTTTTGTGCGGTTGAAAATATTAAAATAACCAGATTTGAATAAATACAAATTCTTTTTCATTTTGGAAAAATAATAAATAAAGAATATAATAATCTATTCACTAGGCCGTATAAATAAATATTCCCCGATACAATTGCTCTAACTCTAACTACTTATATATTATCAGATAAAATTGAAATTAGTAATGATTTAATGAAATTAAAAATTTTTGGAAGATAATTTTCAATTGTAATGAAGTTTTTACAACATTCAAACATTTTTAAATTGCTAATTTTGAATTTGTTATCATCTTTTATTTAGCGTTACAATGATAAATATTGAAAATTAAGAATTTTTCTTATTTTTCACAAAAAAATCTATTTTAAAAAGTAAAATAATTGCTATGTTATATTTTATTATAAATAAAAATACATGGAAAGCACGAGATTTATTCAAATATATCTATAAATTAATATATTTATATCATTTTATAAAATGAGAATGGTTCTCAAAATAAATAATTTAATTTTTAATAATTGAAAAATTAGATTTTTTTATAAAATTAATATAAAATATTAAAATCGAGTAAAATATATAAATAAAAAGATTTTATTTAAATTTCGAATCTCTCGTTTCTTTTATTTATTGAGTAATGTTATTTAACTTCAAAATTTAATTTATGTGACTAGACAAAAATATTAATATTCAAATATTTAAATCACTTTTTCAACATGATTAGGAAATCTAGAAAAAAATTAACAAACAAATTATTATAGAATGTTTAAAATGTTTCTCTAATCTAATAAATCGGCCGTGCAGTCGCGAATATCGCGGTTCTTTCACGGAAGAATATCATTCTGGAGGTATGTACAAATAGTGTTAATATAGTTAGAGAACCATTCCGAATGTTTTGACAAAATTTAAAAAAAAAAAGGAAAAGATTTGTGCCATTTTTATAATATTGGAATCAACATTAAAACTCTATTTTTGAACGGAATCATAATATAAATATGAATTTAAAAAATAATTATATATAAGTATAATAAATAGAATAATTATAAGACAAAGGATAAAATTAAAAATTAATTTGCAATAGTTAATAGAAATAATAAATATTTTACTAACATAAACTTTATCATAGGCAATTATGGATTAATATTTTATAAATAGTTCAGAATTATTGTTATATCGATCGTTTATATCTATTTATAGTTTGCTGAGGAAAAAGTCAAAATTGATTAAGACAGTTATTTTATTATTCGACACTATTGCTATTTACAAATATTATATAAATTAGGTAAATAATTATATACATATTTATCAAAATATTCATAATGCATTTTAAATCTTCTTTTGAATAGAAAATAGAAGTTGTTTCAGAAATTAAAACTACTTCCTTATTTTTGAAAGTTTACAAATAAATTAAAAGTAAATTAAAAAAGTTGGTATGTTTTATGTTTAGGCAAATTAAAATAACCAAAAGATAAATTAGTTTTAATATGAATATTAGCCCTATAAAATATAATACTATTTTATATAATAATTTTTAATTTATATTTAAATTGTTAACAGACTTTCTTTTAGTAAATAAAATATAGCTACCCATTTTAAGAAAACAAATTCTGTTATTTTTTTAAAATTCTAGAATAAATATATATACATATATATTTATATGTATATATGTTTAAATTAGATTTTATTAATATTTTAAAAATTTGATGTATTTATTTTTTCTATTTTTGTAAAATGTTTATAAAAAAGAATTCTTATCTATCTAAGTTATTTTAATATTTGCATAATCATAAGAAAATATAAAAATGTTTTGATAAGAAATTATATAAATTAGAAAATCAAATAGTAATATTTTAAAAGAGTCTTTAAAAATAATTATTTTGGATAAATTCATTTAAACGATCGATTTAACATGTTTTTAATTATATAAATATTTATTATAATTTTTTTCTTTATAATATATAATTTACTAAATTTATTAATATAATTCATTTTTCATGAATAAATTTCAAAAGATGGTAAAATATAAGTTTTATACAACGTATCTACTTAATATAGAAGTATATATAATATACCAATATATATATATATATATATATTTATATAATTTTATATATACGTATTAATAAATGTTATAATTTATAAAGTTCAAAAATAGAGTTTAAAACAACAACAACGAATATGAAGGACACGCGAATATTTTGCGACGGCATCGACAATGTTATTTATTGAAATTTTCTGGTGTTTTTTTAATTGGTGTATGTTATATACTTGTATCCGAATTATTATGGTTATGTAAATTATGATGATTATGATGATGGTAATGATGGTGAAGACGTTTTTCTTCGGTGGAATTGTTCGAGCTTGCTGCTGAAGAGGCTAAAGGTGCGATAGCTGGATTAGAAGAGGTACCTGGGAGTGTATTCGCTCCATGGGTACTTAATGAATGTTGAAGAGCAACAGGAGTGAGCCATTCACGTGGGAGGCAACGTTGAAGAAACGGGACACATGAAGAAAAATATGCTAGACGATTCACCCAGGAGGGAATCTCCTGTCCGCATAAAATCTAAAAATTATACATAACAATTAGATTATTATTAAAATGTACAGTTTATATTAGAATTATTAAAATTATTTGTTTAAACAAAATAAAATAGAAGAAAATGCATATTTTTAATAATATTTGCATAAAATTAATTTTTACTATTACGAATATTTATTCATGTTGACAATTTAAATATACTTAAAATTATTGATTCAATAAATGAAGATAATAAAATGTTTTAAAAATAAATAAAACGTACGTATTCTGTAAAAATTAAATCTATAGTAGTACTTATAAAAATAAAATATTTACTTTTAGTTTTATTTTGTTTACTACAAATATATATAATTTGCAAGTTTTTATAATGATATTTTATATATGATTTATGAAGTATTGGCCTATATATTATTTTAAATAATTAATAATCATATTTATATTTATTTTACCTGTGTAAAAGATCCTGAAAAATGGTTACAATTTTTATTCATTAAATGATATCTGTCGCCACGAAATTCTTTTCCTAATTCAGCAACAATTCGTTTTACATCTTCTTCTGTGAAATCGGTATGTCCTACGTGAACGGATTGTCTATAAAATTAAATAAATAATATCATTAAATAAGTCATTTATTTTATATAAATCATTTAGTTTCTAAGTTATTTAAATTAATTTAAACTAAAATCTTTAAATTTTTTCTTGATAAAAAAATGACTTAATAAAAAGAACATGATTCATAACTCAGCTATTCTTAAAATATTCTAGATTTCTTCATTAAATTATTTAGAAAATACTCATTACATTTATACAAGGTTAATTAAAAAGGAGTCTATTACCTGAATTGAAATTGATCACCTAATTCTTCTGCATCGCGGGGGCCAATTTCGAAAATTCCTGATAGAGAGAAAGGATGACCACCATAAGCGTATTCTGTACCGTAAATCTCAACTCCAGAATGGAAGACCCCAAGCCCTAGAGATGTAGTATATTCATTGATCCAGTACTGCAAATTTAATTAGACGATATTAAAATAATTAAAATTAAATCAAATGGAAAGTATTCAATAAAAAAACATGAAAATATTTCCTCTTTATTTTAAATTATTTTGAAATTTCGACATTACTAAATTTAAACTATTTACTAATAATTTATTTACGACACGAATTATTAATCAGGTTCTTCATTTATTTTATCTATTATATTATTATCAATACACATAGATAAGAAAATTATAATATATATTATATAAATTAAAAGTTATAGAAAATTATTTAAATACTAAGCAGTAAAACTTTTTTGTTTTAGTTAAAGTAAATCATTTCATTATAAATTAATCAAGAATAAAATTACCATATCATAGACATTGAGGATCACAGGTTCTCTAGCCATCCTGGGTAAAAGTTCTTCGGAGGCGTCTGATGCTTGATAGCCCAGACAACTGGGGATGGGTAAATGGCAACCAACACCTGAAGAAAACATTCAATAATTTGCAAACTGCTACACCTAAAAATGCAAAAAAAATCCAAATTATTTTATTTATTATAACTAGTTAATATATAATGAAATAATTAATTATAAATATATATAAAAATATAATATTTAGAAATTTGTTTAAAATCAATTAATTTTTAATTAAATGAGATTCGATTAAAATTTTTAAATATAAATATATAAACATGAGCTCATTCGAAGAAGGGAGGACTCACAGTTTTATAATTCTCAAATAAAACGAAGACTTTACCAATATATTTATAAATGTACTTGTATATATATACATATAACCTTTCAGAGAAAATGTGGGAATCGGCATACAATATAAAAAATAAAAGGAAATTTTTATAAAAAAGAATAAAAGAAATGTTTGAATCTTATTTTAATTAAAGAAACACATTAAAAACAAAAATCAATAAATGAAGTTCCGCTTTTTAGATTATATTTATATATAATGCTGAGGTGTATCTATGCATCTGGTTCACTGATCTTAAAGACGAGAGATCGAATTTAATAATTTAATGTAAAATATAATTAATTAATATTCAAATTCATCCATATGCTGGATAATATGAAATTAGATCCTAAGGAAATAAATTAAATTGAAAAATCAAAGTGATGAGTTCTCCTTTGTATTATTTTTTATTCCCAAATTAAAAGTAATTTCAAATTCAAAAATAAATTATTATGATTGTGCTTCAAGTTTTTTTGGCCAAATTGAAATATTAGAAATAATCGAAGATGGCCGGAACAAAATAATAGCCTGCTGCAGTGCAATTTTTGTATACGAGGTACGTGATATGAATGATATCCATATCCTTGCAAAAACTCGAGATGTTCATTTACTTTTGAAATTCCCGTTCTTTCTTCAATGACACGTACTGAGGTATCGGGTCATCTCAACTTATAATTAGAATGACGATCTGCCTTGGGATATTTCTCCCGATATAGTCTTGCTGCGGCACTAGCATTCTCCATAAATGAGATGCCTGTTATTATATTCTTAAGATGTGTACCAATGTTATTTTTATTAAATGTTCTATTTCAATCAATTTAAATAATATCTTATGACCAGAGACTATAAAAATTATCAAGTTTAATACCAGGATTCCGTAAAATAAAATTAGAATTGTATATAAATATGAAACTTTGAAATTATGACGTGCCGATAATTAAGGCAGGGCAGAAAATTTTAAAAAATTCTAAAATAATTAACTCTAAATTTTTTCTTTTGGACTGTCCTGAACTGAACTATAGTGTACTCATTTTATCCCAAGTTTTGGACCCCCCTATATATATTTTTAACTATAACAATTTGTTAACCAAGTATAATTTCTGACTGGCGCCTTAGAGATACATTACTTATTAAATATTTATGAATAAATTAAAAGTTTTATTCAATTGATTTTCTTGTAAAGGAGATACGTGCGCGGAGACTAATTAACATATCTTATTTATTTGATTAGTTATTTAATAATAACATTTCCGATTTCGATTTGTCGGAATCATAAAATTCTTTAATAAAATAATTAAAAATTTGCAATCATTTGTTACGATTATATAGATAGAAATAGGTAATCTATAATTGATTCCACTTAGAAAACAAAAAAGTTTTATAGTTGATGTTGTGAGTAAATTGATTAAAATAGATTCATAATATTTAAATAAGAAAATAACAAATAAATAATTTAAAAAAATATGTAAATAAGTACTATAATATTTAAGAATATTTTTCTAACTTAAATAAAATTTAAACATAATAATAGATTTTGCTTCCCATAAATTAATCTAATCTTAATCTCTAAAGTTGTAATTTTAAATTAAAATTCATAAATTAAAGGGAATATTCTCTTCTTATGTAAATGACAAAGTTAATTTCCCCTAGTCGAAGACTGTCAATAGAAGTATATTCAAATAGATATATTTATAAATGTTTGACGTACAATCAATAAATTATAATGGAATATAAAGGAATATTTTTAAACTAGATACAAAATAAATAGCTTTTGAAAGCAGATCAATTAATAAATATTAAAAAAATATTAGAGTTTAATAATTGGTCTTAGAGTTAGGCTTTCGGAAAAAGAAGTATGTTGAATTTAATGTTGGAATTTAGCCTCTAAATTATATGTGAATTTTGAAAATTAAGTTAAAAGGTGAATGTAAATTAATTATAATGATAGTTGTGTGCCGTTAAATAGGAGTATAAAAAAATATTTAAAATGCTTTTAAATATATATTAATACAAATAGAATTAAATATACAAACCAATTCCTTCGTAAAAACATTTTTTGTCTTTCTAAAAATATTTTTTTAGAAAATTATTTCATCTTATATTTCTATTCCAGGAGTATCAAAATTTATTTTTTTTTAAATAAAAACTTTTTGATGTATTTTATGTTCAAATTGAATATTCAATATTTTTTCTATTAAATATTATATAAATTCTTAAATTTCACTAAGTAGAGAATGTTTTTATCTAATTTTTTTTATTAAAGGCAATTGACATTTGGAGATTTGAAGTGAATGTCAGATGATCTGATATTGTTATATTTGTTTAAAAAGTTTCATATGCTTATTTTATTATAGTACATAATATATTTTATATTATTATTAACTACAAACTTTATATTTTAATCTAAAGTTAAAAAAGTAAATTATTTTTTTCTTTATTTCAAAATGATAAATTATGTTAAATTAATATATTAGAGATAAGTTATAGAATCAGAGAATTATTTAGAAAAAGACATTCCTAAATTCTAATGAATGATTAATAAATAAATTTTCAATCATAAAATTATTTCTAAAATTCTAAAATTATACATAATTAATAATAAATATGATATAATCACATAAATAGAATAAATTTTAAATTTCTCAGAAAAGATTAATTTTCAATATATATATATATATATATTACATATATATCATTTTTTTAATAATCCAAATTTGAATAAAAAAATATATTTTCATCTTCTCTAATATAAAGTTAAAAATGTATAATTTAAAATAAACAAAAAATATATATTTGTTTTTTATTTTGTAAAAATTATAATAAAAATGTTTTATATCTTATTTTAATCTCATTGACGTTTTGAATATAAAAAGTATTATTTAATTAAAATAAATAAATAAAGTTGCTAAAAAATTTTTGTTTATATTTCTATAAACATCGGTAAATAAGAATGTATATGTATATATTACCTTTTACTAGTTGTATAAATTAGGCCAGAATAGAAACAATTTAATTTCTAGTGAGTATTTATGAACATTGTACGTTGTTTCTGTAAATCTTGTTTTATTTTAACTAAGTATTTGTCTTGGGGTCATAAACTTGCCATAACGACATATTGAACGAGAAACATATGCTAAAGCAGACGGCCATTTTAAAAATGCGGGAAACTATAAACCCCGGAACGCTGTTCAAATTTATCTATGATGCCAATAACTTAAGTAAATAAATAGAATTAAGAGATTATATTCTTTTAAAATAGGATAATATTTTATTCTTGAATATGATTTCATTTTTATATCACAAATAAATTTGAAAAAAAAATTTATAAGCACTCTCTCGCGGAGAGAAATAATACTTCTAGGCATTTATGGGGTGAATTTCCTGGATGTGTGTTTATAAGTTTATTAGGTCAACGTCTTGCAGAAAGGGGTAAAAAAGGGAAGGTTCCATCCCTACATTCGTCTTTCATATGAATTTGACCTTATTATTATAATGCTCTCACCAGAGATTGACGAATATTCAACTAAACACAGATTTTAGATTTTCTTTTAATATAAAACTTTTGGAACTCTAATTGAATTCAATAAATATAATAAATTATATAATCTAATTTAAATCTAATTAATTAATTGAACATTTTTTTTCTTTTTGAAGGGGAAGGTGTTTACAATTTTTTTTAACATTAAAAAGAATGTTTTGATTTTGTTTTTAAAAAGAGTAAACTATTAGACATTTTTATATTATAAAGAAAAAAGTATACAATTTTTCATTTTATTGAAGCACTCAAACAAATTTCATTAAACTATTAGTGTAGTTAGGGGGAGGGGAGGCACTTGTTCAGTGCGATACTCTTTTAGAAAAAGTCTGGAGTGTCTCCATTCGACATTGAATTGGATTAAATAACATATATTATATTTAAATTAAATTTAATTAATTATAAATTAAAATTAATAAATAATATTTATTAAACTAGCGCGTGTTTGGCTTTTTGTTGATGGCATCACGTCACGTGCTGGCGCGCGATTTGCAGTCGTGTCAAAAAATTAATTCTGGAATCAAGCTGAAATTATATAGCAGTTTTATACAATTTTTAATCATGTGAAAAACTATCAAACATATATCTTTATTTTTACGGTCAGTTTAGATGAAAAAAATGAAAACGTGGTAGGTAATGACCCTATTCCGAAAGAGCTACATTTCTCAAAAGTTGATAGAAAAGTACGAATTTTGAATAATGCCCGTGTACCAAATTTCATTATTCTAGCTCAAACCGTTTTTGAGTAATCTTGTCTATATACATACATACACACACACAGACATTTTTCTCAACCTTAGTGAAAATGACTCGGGGACCTTCAATCTCTAAAGATAGTAAAAATTAGAATATTTTAATTTGTTTAAATTTGAAATCAATCATATGAAATTCAATTTGCTATTAAATTCACAAATATATTTATATATATATTAATATAGGACAGGCACTAGATCTAGAGAATAGTAATTGAGAAAAAATAATTAGAAAAAAATAGATTTTATAATTTTTATTGATTATTTTAAAAACAGATACAACATTATTATAATTACAAATAACAAAATGAAATAAATATTTATTTATATTTTAATTATTTCAATAGACTGTAGGACAGACCATCTCTGGTAGTAGTATAAATAGTGCTTAAATTATGGCGCCCTTTTACGGAATTATATAGACTTCTGTTATATTTTATATAAGAAATAAAAGTAATCTTCTTCTTCTTAAGACTCTTACTCCCTATAGAGGTTAGCGATCCATATGGCCAGACATCTTTTGGAAACAGCAGCTCTAAAGATGTCAATTGATGAGCACCCAAACCATCTACGAAGATCTCCAAGCCATGAGTTCTGGCGCGTACCCACCGATCTCTTCCCCTCAATCTTCCTCTCGATAATAAGGCGAAGAATTTCATATTTCTCACCACGCATGATATGACCCAGATATTGAATTTTTCTTTTCTTGATTGTTAAAAGGATTTCGGTTGTCTTCTTCATGCGGGTGAGGACTTTTATGTTCGAAACCTTCTAGGTCCATAGATTTTTCTGAATTCTTCGGTACAGGTACATCTCAAAAGCATCAAGTTTTTCTCGAGAAAAGCATCTAACGTCCAAGCCTCACAGCCATAGAGAAGAATCGGGAAAATATAACACCTCAACATTCTGACTCTTAATGTGAGATTAATTTCAGGTCTTGTGAAGAATTTTCTCATATTAGTGAACGTCTTTCTTACCTGCTCTATTCTTGCTCTTATTTTCTTTTTTCTTTCGCAATTTTGGGTAATTTGTCTACCCAGATATTTGAAGGACTCTATTTGCTAAATATTTCGATCTTTAACTTTTATTATTATTGTTTTAGGTTTTTTAGCAAATAGCATTACTTTTGTTTTAGTTGTATTGATGCTCGGGCCATATTGTTCACTATAATCTACTACTCTGTCAAGCATATGTTGTAGTTCTGCTTGACTCACTGAGGATCGGATGATATATCATTGATTTTTATTATCGCTTTTTGGTTCCAGTATATGTTGTTAATGAACTGTATATCCTTTCCATCTACACTCGTATCCTTTAATATCATCATCATTTTTTCATGATTTACGCAGTCAAATGCTTTGCGGTAATCCACAAAGCATGTGTATACGTCATGATTCATGTCGCGGCATCTTTGGGTAAGAACATTCAGAGAGAAAAGCGCCTCTAGAGTTCCAAGCCCGTTCCGAAAACCAAACTACATGATTTTCGCATTTTCGATAAATTCTGGTGTGAAAAATATTTTCAGCACGTGTGACATAAGGCTGATAGACTGTAATCATCATATAACTTTGAACCAGATTTTGTAGGGAAAGCAACAAAGATGGATTTCAGCCAGCTCGACGGAATTTTCCCCGATTCATATATTAAATTGAATATAGATGTAATTATATTTAAGGCAATTGAGTCTTGGCTGTCGATCACATTGAATAGTTCTATCTGAATCCTTTCAGGCCCTACTGCTCTTCCGCTCTTATGTAGTTTAATAGCATGGATCACTTCTTCTCTAGTTATCTTAGGTCCCTCCATATTTAGTTGTCCCGATGTGGGTGGGAATAATGATCTAGAATCCGCAAAAAGGTCTAGAATATACTTTTCCCATTCCTTCAGTTGATTTTCCACCCTAAGAATAATCTCATTATTTTTATTTCTCAAAACTATTTCGTGTTTTTTTTTTTGTTATTAGTTAGTTTTTTTATTTTTTATGTAAATTGAAACTGTCAAACTTGGAATCTAATTCTTCGATTTCTTCGCATTTCTTGTTTAGCCATAGTTCTTTAGCTTCTAAAATTTTCCTTCTCACCTTCCTGTTCAGTTCCTTATATTTCAAAATACATGTTTTAAATTTTTTTCTTTCATCCATAAGATCCAGAATTTCTCGTGTTTTGTTCATTTCTTTAAACCATAGGTTCTTAAACTTATGTACTCCACGGACCCCCACTTGAAAAAATTTTTTTTGACGGACCCCCATCACAACTTTAGGTACTTTACGTCATTTTATTAATTAATTTCTGGCTTACGATCTCATAAGGACAAGGATATATGATGAATATTTCTAACAGTGATTGGTGAATAACGATTTTTTTGCATATTGTAGAACACATTTTATTAGAAATTATAATATTGAAGAAAGAAAATACAAACATTGTCATAGCAACAAATCTCACAAATTATAATGGGTACTTACATTAAATTCATATAAATATTTTATAATTTTTTTCAGAAAATATTAAATAAGAAATATTTTAAAAAATAACTGCATCTATCTCATTAAATATAACTTACATATTTAATGAGATGTATGCAGTTGTTTTCTTGAAACAAGAATCTCAATATCTGGCTTAATATTGGAAACTTTTAATCTAAGATCCGGCTCTACATTTAATTTGTTTCTATATTTAGACTTAATATAAAATAGTACCGAAAAAGCTTGTTCGCATAAATATGTTGTGCAGAATGGAATCAAGTGTTGAAGTGCTTTATTTGCAAGCGCAGGATAATCTGACCTGAGAAGTAACCAAAAGTTGCTCAATTCAGTTTTGTTAAATTTTAGTTTATAAGTTGTATCACATGATAATTCCACGAGAATATCTTGTTCAGGTGCAGATAAATGTTTAGCATTTGTAATTTCCATATTAAATGGATCTCTGATCCAGTTATTGCAAGGATCAGGAGTAGAAAAATACTTCCTGAAGTTGCTTTTCAAAGTAATTAAATGTTCAACAAATAATTGACGCGTTTGATTAAGCAATTTTTCACTGGAGCTTTCTATGAAATCATTGAGAGTTGGAAAAGACTCATATACACCGTTCTGGATGCGTTTCGACCACAAGTCGATTTTTTTAATCATTGCTTCTATTTTATCTTCAACTTTAAATATATTTACAACAGTACCTTGCAGGCTCAAATTAAGTTCGTTCAATTTTGTAAAAATATCAGTCAAGTAAGCCACCTTAGCTAACCAGATAAAATCATTGAAACATTCGGTCAGTTCAAAATGCGCATCTATTAAAAACAATCGTATTTCATCTCGAAGCTCAAAAAGGCGAATGAGTACTTTCCCGCGGGACAACCAACGTACATCTGTATGTAATAATAAATGTGTATGTTGACTACCCATTTCCTCACACATAATTTTAAAAACTCTGGAATTAAGTGGACGAGCCTTAATGAAATTGACAATTTTAACTACTTCGTCTAATGTTCTTTTCAAATCTGGTGACATATTTTTGGCTGCTAATGATTCTCTGTGAATGCAGCAATGATTCCAAACAACCTGAGGCGCAACATTTTTAATAAGAGCAATCAATCCAGTTCTTGTACCTGACATTGCACGAGCACCATCAGTGCAAATTCCAACACATTTTGGCCACTCTATTTCATTTTCGGTTATAAAATTATTCAAACTGTTAAATATGTCATTAGCTGTCGTTCGTGAAGGTAGTGAATCACAAAACAATACATCTTCTTGTATTTGATTTTCAAACTCATATCTAATGAAAGCTAACAAATTGGCATTATTAGTGACATCAGTACTTTCATCCAATTGTAATGAGTAATAGTGACTTTTGCGCACTCTCGATATTAATTCTTCTTTTATATTACATGACATGTCTTCAATCCTATTCTTAACCGTATCATTTGATAATGAAATCAAATTTATATCGTTTGCTGCTTTAGTTCCTAACATTATATTTGTAATTACTTTTGTAGCAGGAAGAATTAATTGCTCTGCTATATTATGCGGCTTTCCTGCTTTAGCAATAAGTAGAGCTACTTCATATGATGCCATTACTGCTTTCTTACTCATACCACCAGATCCCGTCTTTACCATCAATTTCTGACTTGAATTAAGTTCTTCTTTTTTCATTTTAAAAAATTCGATAGACTTACTAACATGCTCGCTGTGCTTTGTTTGTAAATGACGTCTGAGATTAGCAGGTTTCATACTTTCATTGGATAAACTTTCCTGACATAGAACGCAGACTGGTCTTTCCACATCATTGTTGCAAATATAAGTAAATCCAAATGATAAATAATCATCCGAATATTTTCTAGTTTTGCGTTTCTTGGTAGAGTTTGCTGTTGATGCCTCATCATCTGATTCTTTCCGTTTCTGTGTTGAACCAGTTTGTAGCCAACGATCCATTTTATGGAGTAATTTATTAACATTGAACTACAATAATATAAATATAATATAAATATAATATAAATATAACGAATTATTATTTACTAGCTATGTTTTAATATGATTTTAAATGAATGTTTTAATATCATTTTAAATGAATGTTTTAAATCATTTTAATAAATGTTTTAAATCATTTTAAATAAATGATTTAATATCATTTTAAATGAATATTAATTTATATAATAAATATATTTCGTAATTTGATTCTAAAATATTATTAATTTCGTAATTTGATTCTAAAATATTATTAAAATAAATATTTTTTATTCATAAAACTAACTTATACTTACTCTCAAAAACAGCCTTTCTGGGAAATTGCAAAATGTGTTTAGTGTTTTTATAAAATAATGATCATGCAAATTACACTAAAAATTAAAAAAAATTATTAGCTATAATAAACTATTATTAGCTATAATTTAATTATAATTAATTAAATTAATAAAAATAATTTAAAGATACAACTCGTTGAGAAATGAACTTATAATTAACATTAATAAAAATAATTTAAAGATACAACTCGTTGAGAAATGAACTTATAATTAACATTTGCTTTAAAACTGTTTAAAACCCCAGAGTGGACGCTGACAATTTGGGTTTTTCCGGGTAAGACTGTCCCCTCCCCTGGTTTTCCCCAATAACAAAGTGAAAGAAAATTCCCTTATATGCCTCCCCTTCCGAGCCCCTAAGAGGGGTTATTTTAAAGGAACAATCGAAAAATGATTTTAAATGAATGAATGGATGAAAATTCAAATTTTATATATAGTTTTTTATATATGTTTATTTATTCACAAAAAATTAATTGACATAATTATCAATTTAATAAAATAAAATAGTATTATTAATAGTATTAAATTATAGCCGTAATTCTCTAGGACAGAGGTTCTTAAACTGTGGTCCGCGGACCCCTGGGGGTCCGCGAAGCCTTTACTGGGGGTCCGCAAAGCCATCGTACAGGTGCACGAGAAAATGATGAGTCAGTTAAAACTTTAATTAATATAAAAGAAGCGATGGCATGGCTTTGTGAGGAAACAGAGATCAAATACCCAAATTCAACGAAATGTGCAAGAAAACTATTGCTACCGTTTCCATCTTCATATTTAGCTGAATTTTCTTTCTTCAATATTATAATTTCTAATAAAATGTGTTCTACTATATGCAAAAAAATCGTTATTCACCAATCACTGTTAGAAATATCCATCATATATCCTTGTTCTTATGAGATCGTAAGCCAGAAGTTAACTAATAAAATGACGTAAAGTACCTAAAGTTGGGATGGGGTCCGTCAAAATTTTTTTTTTCAAGTGGGGGTCCGCGGAGTACAAAGGTTTAAGAACCTCTGCTCTAGGAGGATATAGTTACACAATGAACTTTAAATATTTATATATGTATATATTTTTACGATGATTTTTTTCCGAGGACCGCGGACCCCCAGTAAAGGCTTCGCGGACCCCCAGGGGTCCGCGGACCACAGTTTAAGAACCACTGCTTTAAACCCATAAGATTAGTTTGAATGTTGTTAAGTTCTTCCTCAACCAAGTCCCACTGGTTTTCCATGCACATCTGTATATTAGCAAGTTTTTCATCTAATGCTTTTCTTACTTTTTCACTAAATTCATAAAAGTAATATATATGTTCAAAATTAAAATTTAATTTCTATAATCTTACTAATGTGATAATGTGAAATTTTTTATAGCATTAAAGTATTATAATGACTATTGCATCAGTCATTTTTTCTTTAATAATTTAATAATATAGGCAGATCATCAGATTAATTTAAAACATTTAAAAAATTTCCCTTAATTTTTTTTTCTAACATTTACCGTCCCTATCATACTGTCGCTCCTTCAATTTATACAGCATAAGTATGTATATTTAAAATAATTTAAAATATAATAAATAAAAAATTTTATTATAATTTTTTTATAGTTTTAAGTTGACTTATATACTTTTATACTTACCTTAAATATTTGCTAATTAATTAATTAACACATTTAGATAGCGGAGTTGCAAAAACTTTTGAAATCTTTTATTTATAAACTGAAAATAAATATTTCTTGATTTTTTTAGTAATATTATTTAAATATTTTTAAAATTCTTTTAATTGTTAATGCTGTTAGATAATATAATAAGAATATAAATATTAGATTTTATTCTTATTAAATAAAAACTGTTTTAATTAATTATTTATTACTTATACTATACTGCAAATTATTAAATTCAAATCAATAATGAGAATATTCATTTTTAATTTAACAATTAATTTAAACTAATATTTAGAAATAAAATTAATTTAAGTAAATAAATATTTTTAGAATACTTTGTTTTTAATTAAAAATTATTAAATAAATACTACATTATCATTTATTATTAAATATTATAAATCTTTAAATTTAAGCAGTATAATTTCTAACATAAATTATCCGGAGATAAACAATTAATAAAATACTTCTTTCTTTTTAAATAAATTAAACTATTAATAAATATGATAAGCATATGTTAAAAATCACAACAAATTTATTTAGATTTTATTATATATCACACATTATATTTGACACATATCAAGTTTGTATTATTCTCTTCAGTATAACAATAGTACAAACATTGTCATCAAAGTAGACATTATTTTTCTATTTGTTTTTACATTTAGTCTTATATAAATATATATAAGACATTATATATATATATACATATATATAATTTATTTATATATATATATATATCTATATATATATATAAATATATATATAAACGAAACACTACATTGTTTTCTTTAATATCCCAAGCTGTGTTTTCTTATATATATAATAGATGTTAAATATTATCTATATAAGAAAGATATATGGAAGCAAATTTACAACGTTTATTTTTACAAGATGCAGAGATATATAGATTGATTTTTATTATTCTTTATTTAATTTTCAACTAAATTAAATGCAGAAATAAATTTCTTTTGTTTTGGATTGGACATTTAAATAAGAAATAGCACCAAAATAATTAAGAAAGAAATAAAAATATTGTTATGAAAAATGGAATCTTTGGTTTATTTAGTTTTATTTTCATAAATAATTTAAAAGTAATTAAAAGAGATGACGAAAAGTTAAAATTTAAATTTTCATCGCTTTCTTTAATTAATTAATATTAATTTAAACTGGCTATTATAAAATGAAATATTATTATTTAACAAAAACTAATTATTTCCATTTAAATTATTTTTTTTCTAAATTAATTTATAATATTTGAAAGATACAAATTTTAACCAAGAGAGTAGGAATATATATTTTTAAATTAATGATTAAAATCAAATATTGATATATTTATATTAAAACAAAATACAAAGAATTAAATTTTTCAAAATAATAATTAATCTTTGTTTTAGTTATTTTTTTTTAAAAAAAGAAGGCTTATAATATAAAATTTAATTTAAAATGTAAAAATAAATTATATTATATATATTATATAATTATATGAGATATAACATGGTTAGAATTAATTTAGAAATACTGATTCATAAAAAAATAATATTAAATGGAGCTAATCTCAACTATTTCTATTATCTCTAAAATATTACAGAAATTTAATAGAAAAAAGTACTTTCCGTCATAATTTTTTCTGCTATTGAAAAAAAAAAACTTTTTGAAAATGCTTACTATGAAATGATTATAAATATAAAATTCGTTGATTAAATATAATAGAATATGGTTATTTAACAGTTAGGTGCCATCTCTTTTACAGTCAGATGATAATTATATATATATATATATATATATATATATATATATATATTTGGACTTAATTGCAAATACATAATTACACTTTATACAATTCTCCAGACTAGGAAAATGAGTTTAGTTGAGAGAGACATAAAATTAATTGAAAAATTAAATAAAAAACAACATTGAAAAATTATTCATATATATTTTAATACGTCAAATATTATTTTGAAAAAGATTTATTTTAATAACTGTTTCCACAATAATAAGTAATATATTTAATAGATTATAATTAATTTTTATCAACAATAAATTGAAATTGATTAAAACACAGCGTTTTTTTTTTATATTTTTTAAAAAATTTTTATATATATATTTTAATTATAGTTTTTGGACGAGGACTTTAAGACATTCATCAAAGTACAAAAAATGTTTGTTTTTTTTTTATAATTTAAAATTTATCGTTAATTTGATTTTACTGAATTATTTTTTACTTTATTTATTTATTTTTTTTATTTTTATTTTTTATGGTTTTTATTTTTGGTATTTACTTTTTTATTTATTTATATAAATTACATTATACATAATGGTTAACATTTTTTTAGAGATAGAAAAACTATCTATTTTGTTGACATTAGATGGTATTTTTCTAAGTTTAATTTTTATTTATTTATTTATTGTTTCGGTAAAAAAATGTTGATTAACAGGCATTCACTATCATACAAGCACAATTTGTGATATTAAATTCAATTTAGAAATTAAAAAAAAGATAAAATTAAGTAATTTAACTAAAAATAACATACTCTCACAACCTAATAATCTGAAGATTTATCGGCCTCTCTTGATTCAAGTATATATATAATATATATATATATATATATATGAATATAGTATATAATTTTTATATATAATTTTTTTTTCTTTTATTTTTAATAAACTATTTATAATTTATGAAATATTATACACCTGTACAATAATGAGAAAGATTTAACTTTGAAGATTTCAAGTTCAATTTTACATTTTTGTTTATCACACATTGAAAAAAAAATGATTGAAAGCTTTTTTTGAGTCTGGAAGCACCACCAGCTGAGGACGAAAGTTGGATACCAATTTTATTAGGATTTTTTTGTATGAAAGGGAGATATTATTGCAAATGATAAAAAGTGTTTAAAAATATTTGTCGTCATACCATATTTTTGAAAACATACAAATATATATCATTTATATAATTACATATAAAAAACAATCAATCAAATAAAGATACTAGCTTTATCTAATGAAAAAAATGCATAAATGTTTAACATTAATGATTACAATAAATTTTATAAATAAGAACATTTTGAAAATATGTAATATTTATTAACATATTCATTTTTTTAAAGGAATAAACTTAACTTAGGCAAATTTTAGCTAATTTTACAAATATATATTAAAAATAAAATATAAAATGATGAAATAAAATAAATATTATTATAATTATTATAACAAAAGTTTATTCATAAAATACAAATTTAATTTTTTTTAAGTTGAATAGAAAGATATTATTTCCTCATTGATATTAAAAACATATAATAATTTTTTTGAATATACTAATTTTATGTATTAATTTCAACCAAAAGAAATTTAAAATATAAATTTTCATTCATAATTATTCAAATATTCCAATGACTTTCTATTTTTTTTTTTATAAATTTATTATAGTATATTAAATAAGAATTACAAGATCTAAGTTTTTAATAAAATTTTAAAAAGTTGGTTCATTTGAAGTTCGTTATATTAAAAATTGAAAATTTAATACATTGATTTTTTTACTCAAAATTTTTTTAAAATGATTTTAAAAAGTTTTAAATTTCTGATTTCACAAGAATCTACAAAAATCATGGGATTAGTTTTAAGATTAGTATTTTTTTATTAATTATTTTGATACCTATATATATATAACTTTTTAAACGAATACATTTTTTTTATAAATTTATTGTACCTGAAATTTTCATATTACATAAATAATATTAACAATTAAAAAATGTTTAACAATTTTATTTTAATATCCAAGAAAAGACAATCAATTAAAGACGACAAATACTAATTACACTTTTATTTAATTATTATTTTTTCATAAATTATAGTTTTTTTTTTATTTTTTATTTTCAATTCTCGATATATAAGTATATATACGAGAGAAGTTGAACATTTCAGCACAACGACACTTCAGATTTGTATTTATTTATTTTCAAATTATCTTTCTTTAGTTCGTTCGTTTATAAAAATAAAGGCCGTCTCACAAGAGTTGATCGTCATCGTCCAGAAGTCCTTGCCGTCGTTGTTCGGCTGCCAAAAGTGAGGCCTGTTTATAGTTGATCGGTCCGTAAGAACGATAATCAACATCCGCATAATCGAGTTCGGAATATTCGGGCCGAAAGGGCTGCAAAAAACACCGTATCACCCATTCGAAAAATGTTTTTATTTAATTAATTGTCTTAAATCTTTTTATTTAGTTAATTTCTTAATTCATTTTTTTTTCCTTTTTTTTTTTCTTTATTTTTTATAGAGAAACGAGCTCGCGAAAAAACGCACAAAAAACATACAAACGCATGCACACTGAATTGTAGCCACATACGCCACGCACGCACTGAAAACACGCAACAAACGCGTATTTATTTATGTATATATGATTATTATTATTATTATTAATATTATTATTATTATTATTATTTTAATTATTATTATTTTGGTTAATTATTCCTTCCCAAAAATTAGGAAAGGACGGCGGGGGTTAATGATTTAGTTTCCATCCACAGAAATACATTCAAAATATACAATTATTGTATTTGGATGAACTCCAGCCAAACATTCACAAGCGTTTGTTTTTTAATGTATTTTTGTTTATACGGAGGATTGCCATTAAAAGCCGACGAAGGCAAAAAAGCGTGCTTATTGCTCTTAATTTAGTAAAAAAAAAGAAAGAAATAAAAGGGAATAGAAATTGTTATTTTAATGAAATCACTTGTTTTAAATGTATTTTTTAATCGTGCTATGGGTACTATTTTAAGAGGGCAATTTAATCGCCCTTCCTCATCAAAAGATTTATTATCCGAGATATTCCTGGTAGTATACAATAAAAATATGGTAAAAAAGGGGGCGAAAAGTTAATTAAATTCATTGGCCAATATTTTCCTATATAAAATTCTAATATCCCTTTTCCCGTATTCAAATAACACAATTTTCATAAATAATTTTCGTTTTTGATTAGTATATAAATATACAAATAATGTATACAATACACATTATTATAAAAAAAATATTTCAATAGAAAATCAATACAATTTTGAAAGTGCTCTTCAATATATAAAAATAAGATTTAAATTATAAGATTTAAAATAATAAATATTCAAATCAAATTCAATTTATTTAACATTAAATTGCGTTGGTTTCACTAATAAAATATTAACTTACATTGTGATTACCACAGCACGTGTGTATGGAATTTGCAGTTACCAGATTACATTTTATCTCATTGATTATGTATTTTCCATATAAATAAACTATAATACTATAATATATATTATAATACCATTTAATTATATATATTGTATATATATAGAGAGAGAGATAAGATCAGTGGCGTACCTAGAACTTTTGCCGCCCGGGGCGATCTCCAGTTTGCCGCCCTTTTTATTATCAAATAGTGGTATTTATAAATTAATGCTCATAAATAAATTATTAAGTTATTTAATCAATATTAATTAATACACAGAGTAAATTTTTTTACACATATTTGTATTTATATAATATTTACTCTTCTAGCTTCCATACTAGAAAAATCGTGTATAATGCTCTTAAAATTTATATTTATATTTTTACCGCCGGTCCTGCTTTTCAAAAGAAAAATCGATGATTTAAAAAAATATTGGTATATCACTTCAAAGTAATCATATAAACTTTTCAAAAGAAATGACATTTATAAACTGATATCAAAAAATTTTAGTTAAGAAAAATTGCTGAACAAAATCGTAAAGATGCGTTTACGAATTCAACGAATTTTAATGAATACAATAAAATAAAATTATTACCCTGTTCTTGGAATTATAATTCAAAATTTACACTAAAATGCATTTATATACACCGAGGAATAATATTCGAAATCATATAGTTAATCATAATTTATATAAATCAAATAGTAAACTTATAATAATCATAATAATAATTTATTATTCAAGAAAGAAAAAAAATAAATATGAAAAGAATAAGTTGCTTTTTACAACTATAACTAAATATAAAAAATGCCGCCCCAAGATAAGTGCCGCCCGGTGGGGACCGCACCCACCGCACCCCCTAGGTACGCCACTGGATAAGATATATACAATATATATATAGTATATAGCTATATTTTTAACAAAAATGAAATTAATTGAATATTAGCCATTCTAATGAATTAGTGATTATTTTATTAAAAAAAAACAATAAAAATACGATATATATTTTATTTTCAAGTACATACTGGTAAAAAAAATTCTGGGAAAAATTACCCGTTAAATAGTAACATGTATATGTATATAATTTTGGTATATTTGACATAATTTATCCGTCATAATTTTAAATCCTTAATTTTATAATTACAAGCATTTCCCTCAATTTTAAGAAAAGAACATTTTCAAGAAAAATACTACAAATTTTAAAAATTCTGTCCTCACCATCTTAGCCTAAAATTATTTGAATTGCTAATCTCATTTTGAGATTTATTGAGAAATCTTTATATTTAGAAATGTAGTTTTATGATGATACTGGCTGATTAGTAAATATATACAACATAAAAAAATATATGGTTTAAAAATAAATTTTTTTAACTTCTTTTTCTACCTTCTGTCACCTTTTCGGTCATATATGTACAATGTTCATAATTACTCTACATATGCTATATTCATATTAATAACAAAACCAAAGCCCTGAAGAGGGCGCTGAAACGGGGCCGAAACGTCGAGTTTGTTTGGACAAAGAAGTTGAAAGTTTTTTTTTTTCCAAATCTTCTGATTTCTGCAAACTATTCCTAATCGAAATTATATAAGAGAATATATCTTAAAATACAAATTTAAATAAAAACATCATTATTTATGATAATAGTACAATTACATTTTTTATAATGCAGGGATCTATTTATTTTTATTAAATAATTTTTGAATTCGGAGAATTTTGAACCCACGTTCTCAAATTCCATAGCTCACGACTTTACAAAATGAGTTACGACTGTATCTTTTATAAATATTAAATTAGATTTTTTTTGACAAAATTGTGATTTCATTTTATAAAATTAAAGAAAAGAATCAATGAAAGAGAGAAAATAAAGAAAGACAAAGAAACTTACAAAGAGGAAAGGGGTTATTGTCACGGATTAGTATTCCGTTTTTGTTTTTAAATTTACCTAAAATGTCTTGGAATCTTCTCAAAAAATATAAGTGACGCTGGCTTTAGGCCTGGCACTCTGCAAGAACAATAAACCGCTTTTAAGCCAAATAATTCGGTCAATTGGGCAAACCCACGAAAGTTCACTTCTATTGGCCCCCCAAAAAATTTAAGGGGAAAATAAAAATGAAAAATATATGAAATTTGAAAATGGAAGGAATGATTGTATGTGTTACACTATTTGACTTAGACATCAATCTCTTGACCAACATCATGAAATTTTAAAATGGCATAGTCAGTATGTGGACCAAGTGGATGTTGTGGCTGATGTTGTGGCGCGTGACGTGGGAAATGAGGTGTGGGTGGAGTGGAAGGCGCTGGCGGAGCGGAAGCAGAAAGATTAGCCACTTCCGCTTGACGAAGAAGTAAATCGGCGTAGACTAGTCGATGGTGCTCACTGCCACCGACATAATACGGCTGTTGATATTCGAGACGGACGGCAGCCGGCATTGCTTCATAATAGCTTTGCGCTTGTTGCTGCTGGTGCTGCTGTTGATGGTGATGTTGTTGTGATGTTGGAGACTCGCGGACCCCTCGCGATCGATGTAATGAATTAGTATGTTGGTGGTAGTGGTGGGGGTTATGGTGATTCACATGATTGTTATGTGGTTGATGGGGCAGAAGATGATTGTAATGGTGAAGCCGGTGTGGCGCTTGCAGGCTCTACAAACACACGAGCGAAAAAAACACACATGCCGTTAGTAGATTAGTAACGAACACAAATCACACAATTCAAAAAATAAACACAGTCAAATATTTATATATTTTACAGTCATTATATCAATAGAATTTTAATTGAACTAAGAATAAAAACTAAAATTACAAAAAAAAAAAAAAAAAAAATTAAAATATTGATATCTTATCTTATTATGCTAGCTAAAATTGTTTTATATATGTAAATGGGTTCTCAAAAACCGCTCTAACGATTTTTTTGAAATTCACATCAGAGATAGTATTTATAAAGAAAAATTGAGTTTTATTGATCATATCTCTGGAAAAATTCATCTTCATTAGTTTTTTTTTAAATTTAAATGTATATATGAGACGTCACAGCCACCGCCTGTGAGATTTATATCTATTCTTAAAATAAAATTAAAAATATTTATATTATATTCATATTTGATTTTTTATTACATTAATAGATACATTTAAATTATTTGAAATTGTTTCACAACGTTTAGAAGATTTATCTTTATGGAGAAATTAAAACATATTTTCTATTATGATTTGAAAACCAACTAACCTGATCTTTTTTTGATTTCTTATTTTCTTGGGTATTTGGTGGAATGGGTATTGGAATATTTTGATAAGTGTGTTTTGATTTAATTGGTGGTGTACGTTTTCTAGGTGCAGCTATTGGTGGAATTTGTAAATGATTTGGGGTTGGTAAAGGAGGAGGAGATGGTGGTCTCCTTTTCGAACCATCCAGTAAATCAGTTCTTATGGGTTTCTTTGGTGGTGGTGGTGGTGGGGTTTTCAAGGTGGTTGTCACTGTGGCAACAACCACCGGTCCTTGTGTATTGGCTTCAATCTTTAATGTTTGAAATTGTCGGAAGTGTAAAGGGATTGATTGGCGTGGTCGTCGTGGTGTGGATCGCAGGGAGAGGAAATGCTCTTCGTGATGGGTGACGAGGGCCCCGATTCGATTTGGTTGACTCCGGGTAGAGCCGTAGCCAGATGAGCCATCCGGGTGCAAACTCTGCTGACTTCCGCCATGCAAGGCACACTAAGGTGTACAACACACGCACAAACAAAAAAAAAAAACATGCAACAAAACATAAGCAAAAAAACATAAAAAAAAAACATTTTTAAGCAACTAATAAAAATACGAAAATAGTTCAGTCACCAAATATTTATTATATATTATTCAATTCAATCAAAAGGGATTAATCAATTATTCAACACTCACTAAACGAGTAAAATGTTTAAAATAAAATAAATCAAAATGAAAAAAAAAAACAATTAAAAAACAATGACAATTTGAGGCATATTTGCCAATAGCTTGATATAACATGGACCCTGGGAGATAATCATTAACTATATTTGCTGTCTACAAACTTCTATTATAAGTTCTTTCACTTTTCGATTTTTAAAGATCATAAAAGAAATGTAATGTGAAATTGTTGTGCTCTCTTCTGTTAATGATAGCCAAAAACAGTTAACATTTATTTAATTCAAACAAAAGAAAATTTTAAATCAAAAATAAAATAAAATTTTATATAAAGTTAAATTGAATTATTTTAAGAGTAAAATCTCTATAGCAAATAAACTTTACTAATTTTTCAGAATTTTACCAACTAATTTAAGAAAATTAAATATTAGCCCTTATTAATATATATGTATGTATTCATAAAGAATACTTATCTTTTCCTTAAAATTTATTTTTATAAAAATGATATATCTAAACTTAAAATGATAAATTCTAAAAATTTTAACACAACATATTTATAATAAATAAATATATAAGTAAACTTCATTAGATTCGAAATGTTGATATGTATCTAGTGAGTGTATCATGGATGATTGATAAAAAATAAATTGCTTTTGGTTATATTGATATTTCGTGACTTTGTTTCAATAAACATTAATAGAATTATATTTTTCTATAATTAAATAAAAAGCAATTGAAGTTACTTACATACATTGAACAACAGAACATACATTTCAAAAATATATTATGCATGCCTTTTTGGGCAAGTCAAGTGAAACCTGCTCATGATTTTAAAATGAATGATGAAAATGAATAAATGAATAGTTAATGATGATGATAAATTAAGAGGAAAAAATTAAAAAAATATAATGTTTATTTTATAATCAACTACTTGATTTTAAAGTTGTGGGAGGGAGGAACCTTTAAAAATAGGTATATTAAAGCTTTAAGCATATTAAAAAAATTAAATAAAAATTACTATAATCGATATGAACAATTCAAAAGAAAGAGAGATAAAAAAATGTTTCAAGAAATTTTGTTATGTTATCAATATTAATAGTATTGTAAATTATACGTATAAATAATGGGTGGTCGACAGAGTCTTTTCGTATTTTGTCCATAGATGTCGTTGAAATCGTATATCTCCAGTGCTACCAATCACATTGTGTCATACCATATAGTGTTGGAAAGGTGAAATTTCAAGCTTCATTTAACCTTAAAGAAAATTAAATTTGGTGAAGCTGAACAAAATTTACAGCTTTTCAAAAATGAGTGAAAATAATGAAGAAATTCGCTATATTTTGAAATTTTTGTATAAAAAAGGGAAGAATGCCATGCAAGCCGCCAATGAAATTTGTGAAGTTCACGGAGACGATGCTATATCATTTCGTGTAGCACAACAATGGTTCGCTCGTTTTCGTTCTGGAAATTTCGATGTGAAAGATGCACCTCGTTCTGGTCGACCTATCGTTGAAAAAGTCGATGAAATTATGGAAAAGATTGACAAGGATCGTCACATAAGCAGCCATGACATTGCCAAGGAACTAAACATTCATCATCAAACGGTTTGGAACCATTTAAAAAAGGCTGGCTACAAAAAGGAGCTTGATGTGTGGGTACCACATGATTAGAAATACGAAAAGACTTTTTCGACTACCCTATAAATATATATATCTGTGGCTCTACGGAACTCTAAAGTTCTTGGCCGCAGCAACCATATTCCTCCAAGTGCTCCTATTCTGAGCTACACTCTTTCAACTCCTATTTTCTCCCATCTCTCTCCCGTCCCTTCCTACATTGTCCACCCACCGCGTCCTTGGTCTTCCAAGCGGACGTTTCCCCATACATATATTTTTTGCTAGTCTAACAATATATATATATATATATATAAGAGACTTAAATCTTAGATAATTCTTAATAGAACCCAATATAGAATTATATGTATTTTAGATTTAATTTAGATTTTATTTAAATTTAATATAGTGTATCTGATAAATTTAATTTCAAAAGTGTAATACAAGTAGTTATGTCAAAATTGAATTATATTATAATGTGTATGATTTATTTATTTAGAAATAAAACATGTAAATTGGCTAGTAGAATGAAGATTTTAAAATAAAAATATTTTTTGGATCTAAGTAGTTTAAAGTATTTACCACACGATCATAAGTGAAAAAGGGGCCGGCCTATAATGAATAAGATCTTAAGTTGCTTGTAACGACAGCTAATAAGCGTTTATTACCAAAACAAAATTAAAATTTGCGTTTATTAATAATTGACTAAACATTTAAGTAATATATAAATTTCATTTATAAATTTAGAAAGGAAATTCTGTTAATCAAGAAAAATGTACCCTGAAAATAGTTTTTCAATCTTTTTAATTAATTCATTATAATTTTAAATTTTAAAGTTAAATAATATGATAATTAGTTTTCATTTACCACCTAGAATTTTTTTTTTTTAGAATATATGATAGATTTTATAAATTACTTTCTAATAAAATTTTGTCATTTTTATCTCCATCTAGATTATTTAATTAGAAAAGTCAGAAGAATTCGTTTATTTTAAGATAATAATAATAAAAAAAAAAAAATAAATAAATAAAATTTCAATAATAAAATCGTAATAATAATAAGAATCACATGCTAAACGAAGTAATTTTGACGGTTAGTACTGCATTGTTATATTTTCATGCATGCGTGAGCGATAATGAATTTTCGATGAAAAAAAAGAAACGAACTTACATTATAAAATAAAAATAATGAAGTTAAACAGCAGTTTCAAACATATCTAATGATGAATCCTATAAATGAGGAAAGTTTTGTGAATCAAAATATATTAAAGCGGCATAAAAATAAATAAAAAATAAAATCAATTTATATTATAATTATTATAATTGAGTTTGATATAGGTAAATGAAAATAAATAAAAAAAAAAAAAAAATAAAAATAAAAACGGGTAGTAAAGTGTTATGCAGTATCGAGGGTGTAAGATTTTTATTTTGATTTTTTTTTTTAAATCTAATTTTTATGGATTAGGGAAATAATTTTCTTTCTCGGCATATGCAGTTGATTGCCGATGTTGGTGGAATGTTGGGAAGGCGTTCGCAGGTTTCACCGCTCGCATCGCCAAAAAGGCAAAGCACTGGGATCACAGCATGCATCATGAAAGAAAAAGGACGAGCATTACCTTATTGGGGGCATCTTGAATGCCGTGGAAGGGCAGATTTTCATAGAAGGCCTTGTCTTGGTCGGCATTACTAAGGCCATCTACACCAGCCCCATCCGGTTTATCTTTGGTAGCGGATGGGCTTGGATCTGAAACACGTAAAATGGAGTTTTATTTGTTTTGCTCTTCTAATCACGTCACCTAATTAAGCAAAATAGTAAAAGCTTGAAATAATATTTACAAATTGATAAGGAGAATTTGTAAAATATTCATTACTTAGGATGTGTGAGCTGGTTTATTACAGGTCACTTGAGGCCCACTTATAAATACGATATAATCCCATCACCTTGAAGATACTACTTATAAACACATTTAGATGTGGAAATTTTAATATTACAGGTAAAAATACGGGCTAAATTAATCCAATGAATCATACAAACTTCACACTACATGTTTTTTACGGACATAAATGAACTCAATGTTAAGAAAACAACAGAAATTCCATAAAACCAAAAAAAAAAAATCCGAAAAAAATAACCAAGTAATTGAAAATTAGGATAAAATTGAAATAATTTAAAATTAAATGATTATTGACAGATGCTATTTTGTTTTAATTTAATTTTTGACCAAAAATATTTAAGTAAAAAATTAAAGGGTGCAAAGAATAAGATGACCCCAAATAAGGAGAAAAGAAAGAAAGAAATAACCTTTTTATAAGAAACACAGAATTTTTAATAATTTCTTTAAATAATAATTAAAAAGTGTGAAGAACATAATGAACTCAAAAAAAATTAAAAAATTAAAATTTAAGACTAATAATTAATCAAAAATTAACTCTAATTCAATAATTAAAAAATATTTTTTCAAAGAAAGAAACGAAAATAGAATTTCTAACGCGATTAGTTCTATTAATGATTGAAAAAAAATAATAAATTTTATCAATTTAGAGTTCAAATGAGTTAAATTTACAACTATTATTAGTTATGGGATTTGTGTGATTGAATTTACTGTTTAAAAAAATGTCCATTGGTCGACAAATGTATTCCCTTAATTGGAAAAATAATAGAATTGGGAAAATTAATTTACAAATATAATTTAAGTGTAAATATTTAATAAATTTAATAATTTGTATTTGTTATTAAAATAAGTTGACCTGTGGCCAGGTCCGAACCGACCGACGGTTTGAAAAATTAATTTCCAGCTACAGAAACAATTTCAAATAATTTTAATATATCTATTAATGTAATAAAAAACAGATATGAATATAACATAAATATTGTTAATTTTATATTATTTATAATATATATGCAAGACCAGGCTGTGACGTCATGAATAGCTGGATGACGTCATATAATTTTAAATCAAGAAAAAACTAATAAATATGATTTTTCTCGAGGATAAAACCAATACAAAGTGCATGATTCGTGGTGATATATAAAAAAATCTCCTCATGTGAAATTTAGTGTGAAAATAACCCTTTCCTTTCTATCGTTGATCGCTAATACTACCACTTCCGGTTTCCGGAATTGCACCAAAAGTTGATCAATTCATCCCACTGATGCATTAAGTAAATATACCAAATTTCATCAAAATCCGTTCAGCTGTTCAGGCTGTACACATCTATACGGACGGACGGACGGAAGGATGGACAGACATCATGCTAAAAATACTTTTTTCTGTTAAGAAAATGCATGATTCGTGGAAATATGTAAAAATCTCTACATGTGAAATTTGGTGTGAAAACAATACCTCCCTTACTATCGTCGGTCGGTAAAAATAAATAATTAAATAAATAAGATTAATAATGATTATTATTGAATCTATATTTGTCGGACAATATAAATAAGAAAATATAAATTGAAATTTTAAAAATGAATGGGATGTAATTAATTAAAAGATCAATTTAAATATTTTTTGTTTTTTATATTTGGGATAAGGTTCTGAATTTTCAAATTTGGGGAAGAGGAATCGAATATCGCTAGGTTCAATATATAATTTAATATATACCTATAACTACTCATAACTACTATAACTACTCGTTGTTGTATGATTTCACATTAAAGAGTAATAAGCCCTTTGACTACCACTTTCAGAGATCGAACTGACAACGTAAAGATTTGAATATCTACTATATATATATATATATATATCTTTATAAAATTTTGAATTAATTCAAATACTGACTAAAATGGGCTTACTATCGATCCAGAAGAACAATGAAATTAAATAAAAAATACTTTTAAAAAATAATATTTTAAATATAATGAAAATAATGACAAACATACCTATATGAAAAAAATATTAGTTGAAATTAAATGAATTGATTACAAAATAAAAATAAATAAATCTCAATCACAAGAGGAAATGGTCATATAAAGACGTACCTTGATATATCGCCTGAATCTTGAAGTTGAAATTAAGAATAAATAATAAAAAAAGAGTAAGTGTGAAATAGTAAGAGAATAAGAAAGCAAGTGTCAAATGGAATTAGGAGATGGGATAAAATGATTTGAACATTTTCTATATACAACAGAATGAGACAGAGGGAGAGAATTATTTTTCAAAAAAAAAAAAACTTACTTGCTCCTGGCTTTTTGCGTTTTCTCGAAGCAGTACTGCGGTCGTTGGTTCCATCGAATTTCTTGTAGGTCATCACTGCAAGGATCAAAAGGTGGTGGTGGAGGTTGTGGTCAATGGTTAAAGCGTGCAAGCGTCTATTTAGCATTAGCAGGTTATATAGCCCCACCCAATAATATTTAAATATATATATCATTTATTTATAAAGGTGAATTCAGAATAAACCAAAAAAAAATTAAATATATTCCTACAATAATCATATTATTAATATTTTAGATAGTTTTCCTTTTTTTTAATAATCACCAAAAGAAAAACATTACAAAGTACATCTGGGTATTTATTTTATATTTTTAAACAAATTAATTTCAAAATTCAATTATTATTTTTTTTTCCTCACTGTTATAATTATAATTACTATAATTACAATATTAAACTAGTCATCTTTGATGTCTATTATATTTAAAAAATTAAAATATTTAAAAATAATAATTATTAGTAGGAATTTAGAATTTAATTTAAAAAAAAAATTCGAATAGTAATAAGGTACTTCAATAATTTGTTATTGAACAGAAAAAATTATCTAAATTTATTGTAGGAATAACCAAAATTATTTTATCTCAGTTTTCAAGGATAATTTTAAAACAAGAAAAATTGAAAATAATATATTTCAAATAATAATAATAATTATATTTAAATTTTTAAGATTGCTTATTAGAATATGGTATATATAATAATGATTTGCAATCTTATTCGATAATGATATGATGGGGAGCAATTCATTTCCTAAGACCTTCATAAATCATAGAAAATTATTATAATCAAAATTTCATGAAATATCTATGTTTTTTCCTATAAAAAGACCAATTTTCCTACATCCAAACCTGTTGAGTTTAAATCTTCTCTTTATGGACTCTAGTATTATATTTTAAATAATTTATTTTTACAAACATTAAATTATGAAAAATAACTAAATAAATGATTTGGTAAGATAATATTGAAACTAATAATATAAAATTTTTATATAAAAAAAAAATCTATATATTTAGTTATTAAAAAGAAAAAAAAAATAATTGTTTAACATTCAATTATAATAATATTATTTTCACAAACAAATGGAACTCACGAAATGGTTTGCATGATTGTTATTATATCCCATATTATTAAGTAATCAAATGTATTAAAAACTATACACTATGACAAAAGAAATTTTATACATAATTTCAATATCCAACATTGATTTTTTAATATAGGTATGTATATTTTCGTTAAAAGTGATAAGAGCCTATTTTAATTTTTCCCTCCCGCAAAATAAAAAGAGTAATTGGTTCCATAATTTTTAGGCTACCTATTTTCTTTAAATTATGTTGTTGAGTGAAATATAATAGTGTGGTTTTATATAAGAAATGATAGTAACTTCTGAAATTATATGATTATAAAAATTTGACAAGAAAAAATTTATAATAGTATAGAAATTTTGAGAGGTTTAGGATAATTATTTCATAATACTATATTGTATTTTATTATTCTCAAAATAAATTTTATTTAATTATTTATTTAATAGGAGAATATATTAATATAGGAATATTTAAAACTTAAATGACATTGATTAATTAAATTAAAATTAATCTTAAATTATTAAAGCTTTGGTGGTTGTTTTTATTTATAACGTAATTTTGTAAATAAAACCACATATTGATATTTGTTATTGTAAATTTATTCAAAAAATACAAAAATATACACGACGTTTCGAATGCGTTCGATCGTTATCAAACGATTGCACTGTTCGAGTGTCCAGTGACGAGTGACGAATGATACTTAATATAAGACCTAGGTCATCAACCAGATGGCGTTCGGAACGTGCTTACAAGTTCTTCATTCTTTATAATTTTTAAATTAATTGAAGAACTCAATTTATTTATAAAATAATTGTTGTTCACGTTTTGTTTATAATTTTTAAATTAATTGTTTAAGAATAATTATTTTTTCTCCTGTAATTTTGAATTTGTAAGCACGTTCCGAACGCCATCTGGTTGGTGACCTAGGTCTTATATTAAGTATCATTCGTTACTCGTCACTGGACACTCGAACAGTGCAGTCGCTTGATGACGATTGCACAAGTAGCAATCGAAACATTGTGTATATTTTTTGTATTTTTTGAATAAATTTACAATAACAAATATCAATATGTGGTTTTATTTACAAAATTCCGTTATAAAATTAATCTTTTCAATGTATTGAATAGAAAGAAGATAATAATTTTTTATAGGCATAGGTATATATAATAATTAATAATCAATTTAATTGAATTCACCATAAAAGAAATATTTGATAACTATCATACTACATATAATAATGATTAAATGACGTGTATTTAATGAGATGTCTGTGGGTGGTGGCTATAAGCGGTTAGAGGAAAATTTCAGCAATATACCTCCTGATCGAGCTCGTATAACTCCTGGTAATGTTTCGCATCGGTAAGGAATGCCATCTTCAGCACTTCTCATTCCTTCTCTCTGCATCGACGAGGATGTCGCCGAGAACATTTGGCGAATACGATTAGCACGTGCTTGTTGATTGATTTCTTCAGCACCCGGAATATGACCAAGACTCGTTGCTCGACGTTGTCGTCTTGAAGTACTACTACTTGTATTGTTTAATTTATTGATGTTTTTGGGTGGTGGTGGTAATCGACCAGTACTAAGACTATGAGCCCCGTTTACGTGCACATGAACACCCGGTCGTAATGGCCATTTATGTTGAGTAGGTGTTGTTGTTGTTGTTGCCGAAATAGAGGCTGTTGTAGTGGTTGTCGATGAGGTAGCATCTCCTCCATCCGGACTACGCGGAACATTAAACGGGGATCGCAAGCATCGACGACGGACTCTCGATAGAAGATAGAGAGCTAAGCGACTGGGCCTACAAATAGGGTCCATTATAGGTATATATTATAAAAAGCACTTCATATGGAGAGTCCGTCATAATAAGATAATCAACGGAACTATTGGAAGCTCGTCCAGAGTAAAAAAAAGAAACAGAACGGGTGAAGCAAAGCAGCAGAAGTAAGAAGACTAAATTAGAAGAGAGAGAGAGAGGAAGAGAGGAAAAATGATAGCAACTAAAGATGCATGAAAGAAAAAGAAAGCTTATCAATAAGTACCTTTAGATTATCCTGGAATACTCGCTCACAACAACACTTCAGTTAGTATGCATCTAATTATATATCAACCCAAAATAAATGTTCTACAAATCTTTAAAAAAAATAAATAAATTGAATATTCAATAGCATTCAATTTTCCAATAAATACATTATTAATTTAGCCAAATCATGTTACAAAATTTAAGATTGGAATTATTAAAATTCAAAGTTAATTTTAATATTATTTAAAATTTAGTTAAGAGGAAAGTAATTTCTATTATATAATAAATAAATAGATATATATAAAAATAAACTGTGGCCAGGCACAAAACCGACCGACGATTGTTGAAGATTTTATTAATTTTTGAGATCTAAGCCCATATTAGTTTAGTTTAGATTATTTATATTTAATTTATATTTTATTTAAATGTTATTTTATTTAAAACTAATAAAGATGATTTTTCTCGAGAATAAAACCAATACAAAGTGCATGATTCGTATATATATATATAAAATACCAATAATTTAAACAAATTAATATTTGTGTTTTTCTTTTGTAAATCATTAAGCGCACACCTCCGCTAGTCCCCTCTCCATTCCCCTCCGCCGCCTGGCCTCACCTGCCTGCTTGTCGGCCGGGTAACTCGAACGCTTTCAGTTGCTTACCCATGCCTACCATTATCTGCGCATTACAAGACGTTGAGAGGCCTGTCCACCGAAATCATCCCTCAATCATTTCCTAATATAAAATTAATTAAAAATTTATTTATTTTTTTTATTAATTAAAACGAAGACTTTTTTATTAGTGAATTTAAAAAAAAATTTCAATCAAAATTAAATTTTATAAAATGCATTTGTATAACTCTTTACTGGTATTATTTATATATATTTAAAAATTTTATTAATTTTTCATTAAGAATTTGGAATAGAATTAAGCTTAAATATTCTATATATTCGAATGAAGATCTAATAAATTCAATTTTATTAAAACAATTTAATTGAAAATTATTTAAACATTAAAATAAGTTGACCTGTGGCCAGGTCCGAACTGACCGACGGTTTGAAGTAAATTAATTTCCAGCTACAGAAACAATTTTAAATAGTTTTAATATATTTGCACCAAAAGTTGATCAATTCATCATACTGATGCATTAAGTAAATATACCAAATTTGATCAAAATCCGTTGAGCCGTTCAAGCTGTACACATCTATACGGACGGTCGGACAGACACATGATGCTAAAAATACTTTTTTCTGTTAAGAAAATGCATGATTCGTGGAGATATGTAAAAATCTCCACATGTGAAATTTGGTGTAAAAACAATACCTCCCTTTCTATCGTCGGTCCGTAAAAATGATTAATTTGTTAGTTATTAATATAAATTAATTAATTTATTGATGATAATATATTTTCAATGTGTAGATATATTCTTGTTTTAGGAGTATATATTTGGTATTAGTAATATATGATATATATTAATATAATCAAATAGGTTTGACTGAATTATTGAATTTAGTGGAAAATTGTATACTTCCTAATTAAGTAATCAAAGAACGAATGGAATGCCGTATTGAATGGGATATCCGACGATTACCTGGCCGAAAGCCGTAGCCGTCCGCGGATCCAGGCGATTGGAGCCCGGCGCTCCAGCGGGCGGCAGCCGCCCTTCGAGACGCTAGGAATCTTGGAGGTCATGCCAGGAGGCACACAGTTACCATTTTTGCGTAAATTATTCACACCCCAAAGTTTCCAATATATAAATAAAGTAAAAAAAAAACACTCCCCCTCAATTTAAATGATAAAATAATAAATGTAGATTATACATCTATGTAGACTAAATCAATGTAAAAATGATATGTGACTTTATTAATAAATAAACAAATTATAAATAAAAAATTACCCTAGCTGAAATGTTGTTGCAAGATCCTAATCAGGATTCCCTTTTATTTTATTATGGTATCTTTTACCTAAGTTAAATAAATGAGAGAAGTTTGTGTTGTGTTGTGGTGAGTGAGTAGTGGAATAAATTTACATGGGAGAATTAAGTGATGGTCAATTAATAATTGAATAGATCCAGATACGGCAATATTTAAATAAACTCTACTCATATAGTTAAATTGTAATCACATTTTACCCCTTTTGGAGAAATAAACCAAACTTTGACGGAAGGGGAGAATGAAAAAAGCCTTCATTTGAATATTTTTAGTAAAAATGGAAATGGAAATTCTTGGTACCATAATTTCTATCATGTATGTATATATGTAAATATTTAGTAATATGTAAAGTTAAATTATAAAAAATTCAAATTCATATTCTCTTTTTTTTTATAGAATTCTAAAAACTGATTCCTCTTTGAAGTTTACACTTATTATTTAGTAATATATATAAATATAAATATATATATATATATATTTAAAATTTTATATCAGATTGTGAGAAATTAAACATAAATTTTTATATTTATAAATGTGAATGTTTGAAAAATATTTATATAATTTAATTTATTGGTACTATAACTTGTTCAAAAGATTTAATCCTAGACCTTCGTTGAAATATTTTAATACATTAAGTAAATTAAAAATACTTGAACATACAAAAATATAAGAATATAATTTAATTAAAACACTTGAGAAGAAGGAAGCTTCCCAGGTGGAGTAACAACCGAAATGTACATGAAGTAAATATAGCAATGAATTATAAATTTCGGCGAGTGTTTTAATAAAACATTATTCTTATTAAATTATATATTATCAAGTTTAATTTTAGTTTACGTATGATAATATATTATAATTTATCAATAATATATATTATAATTTGTATAATAATTTTTTTTTTTAATTTTTCTCTTTTTTTTAATCGAGAATATATTTTTTAACTGAATAAAACAGTTAATAATTTTCATTTTATTTTATAAATTATTAAAAATCTTTTAAATTTGTTTTTATGTATAAAAATACGTTTGGGTTCTTTTCGCCTTTTTTATCTCTTTAGCTTTAATATTAAAAAATTTAAGAGATAAGTAGAGTAGTTTTGTAAATATGTTAAATATGTTTATAATTTCTAGATTTTTTTTTCTTTATAATATCTAGTGTTGTATTATTTATAAACGATTGAGAGAGAAATGGGGACTAAAAGATTTCTAAGCCAGAGGCGTGCGATAGGGGGAGTGAAGTGGCATCATTCCTACAACACAACACAAATGCGTGCACGCAAATGCACGCAAGACAGGCCAGGTGCATGTGCAGCTTTACTTACGACGGAAAGAAGCTCGAGCCGCCAAACTGCTAACTCCCATTTAAAAAGAGAAAGAAAACATAAAATAATAATAATAATAATAATGATAATAATAAAATAAAACAACCAATAAGATAAGAAAACTAAAGGAAAAATTTAAGAAAAGTGTTCGGTGTGCTAATCTAATTCGAGGAAGCAGTTGTTGTATTTTTTAGTCTTCCATTGCGTGAAATTATATTAGTACTTCAAAAGATATAATAAGAAAATAGTAGAAAATAAATAAATTCGAAAACAAAGCGGTGGGAAATAATATTGAATATATAAAAAATAAGATGTGAATAATCTACATTAAATATGTATATATATATATATATATATAAATTATATTTATAGCTTCTTTTAACCTTAGTATAAATAGTTTACGATAGAGGGCTTATTAATTGTTTATTAATTATTAATGTAAGATATACAGTTATTTAAAAGTAAATATTTATTTTAGATAGGCATAGTATATAATCGAAAAAAAAAATTAAAATTAATAAATTTCTAGAAGGAATCTTTAAGGATTTTTTAATTGTTCAATTATACTACACTTATAACTCAGGATGTTTCGATGGAATTTACAACTTATTAAGTTCTTTTGGAAACACCCTTTTATTATTACTTCGTATTTAAATAATAGAAAAAATAAATAAATAAAAATTATCAAAAAAAAAAAATTATTTAAGATAGTAAAAATGGAATTTTTAATTATTATTAAAATATTAATAAACTAGATTAATCAAAAGTTTAAAATAAACACTTTAAACAGATATTTATAGTTTAATTGTTTTTATGCAAAAAATTAAAATGATTTAATAATCATCAAGAGATCATTTTTTAGTTAATATTTATTATATGCATATATATATATATATATATAGCAATTTTATTAAAATAATTTTTATTTTAATAAGAATTTTAAATTATAAAGTTTTAAAAATTTTAAACGTTTTCAATACTAATATATACACTAGCATAATACACAACATTCTCAATTATATAGTCCTAATTAAATACATCTTATTTTTTACAAAAACTTTAAAGAATAATAAGCACAAAGAAAAAACAAATATACAAAATTTATATAAATATATTTATTTATTACAATAATTTTGTAGATATTTATATATGTATATGTATAAAAGACAAAATGATTATAAAATGATTCAGGTGAAAATATTTTCAAAAATTGGGTGAAATATAATAAAAGATAAAGATTATAAAGAGATAGTTGTGATAGAGTAATTAATTGTAATGGGAATCCTTGAGATAGTTCTAGCAACGCGATTTCAGTTTGTTTATTTTTTAAATGAAATAAAGATGGAAGTTGTGTAATGAGAAAATAAATATTATCGATTTTAAAGGTGATTAGGAATAAAAGCAGAAAAAAAGCAAAGGTGTTGAATATACAAAGTAGAGAAAGAGATAAGAGAATGAGGGAGAGATATTGAGATTATAAATTCAACACTTACTTTTCTCTCTCCTCGAGTTCCACTGGATTATTGTCTATATTGATATAAAAAAGAGAGAAAAACACAGACAAATGTTAGTACAAAACACAATCACATATTACAAAAAAAAAAGAAAATAAATAAATTAATAAAAAAAAAAAAATAATTATATATTCATGCAGATGGTTTCAGGAGGTGATTTGATATTAGATGACTCGTCGAAGGAATGGAATCTTGGTAAGAAAATTCATGAATATATTTGTAATTAAAGAGAAGGCATCGATTCTAATATTGGTCACTAATGATTCATAAGATGCACAAGTCGAAGAACTTCTCGACCCTGTAGCTTAAAATAAGTCTCTTTTAATCGAAAAATTATAAAAAAAAATATATTATTTTTTTTATTAATTCAAAAAATAAAAAATAGTATTCAGTTAAAAAATAATTAATTAATAAAGATAAAGAGTTAATAAACATATATATTTTAATAAATTATATAGAATTAAATTCAGGTTTTTCCTTTATAATGATCAATTTCTATCTACTTACAAGTAACGTTTATATTTATTTCTATTAATTTTAATCTATATATTTTCTTATTTATTAATTTAGAACTGAATTCAATACATAAAAGAACATTATGAGGCGCATAATATACTTTAAATAGAAACAATTGGAATAATTTGATCTAATAAAATAATTTATAGTATCTTTGAAAAAATTTTCAATTGAAATGAAATTATAAAATAATAATTATATCAGAATTATTAATTTTTTAGAGAAAACAACTGTTTTTGAGAATTGGTCTTCATTAAGATATATCAGCCCCCATTAAAGATTTAGATTCATTTTTTTTTTTATTATTATTATTATTATTAACAATATTTTAGATTATTTTCCATAAAATATCGTTAATTTAAAAACATCTAGGTAACTAATATGTTGTATTTATTTCTTTTTATGTTTATTTTTGCTACACTTATAAAAGTTTTTTTATAAGTTATTTTTCTTTTAAATTAATTATATATTGCATGTATAAATAGCATTTAAGATTTGATGAAAGATTCAATAATATTAACAAAAATTTAATTTTGCGTTTTTACTATGGTAACTACAATGGGGTTCTTAATAACAAATATAAAATCAGTATACCGCTCCCATCTTTGTCCACCAATGTTAAATAGTGAAAAAAATTATTGAAAAAATGATTCTATTCGTTTATTTTTTAAATTGAAAATGATTAAATTATACAAATTAAATCTACCATAGTGATATTTTTTTGAGGATTCTAAGGGAAAAAACAAAGGATATAAAAAGGGATCATTTTCTTCCTAATGAAATTAAAAAGAAAAATTAATTAAATTATTTTATTAAAAAATTTGTAGACGTTATTTATTAATAAAATTGAGCACTATTTCTAAGTTAAAAGTATATTTGAAAATATTAAATATCGAAGCTTCTAAAAAAAAATATTGATTTAATTTAAATAGAAAGGTTAAAATTTTAGAGGATAATTTTAAATTATTTAATAAATAATATTGTAAAAAATAATTTTATATCTAGTACAAAATCTTCTCTACTATAAATTATAAATTTAATACTTACTAAATAAAAATAATAATAAGAGGTAAACAAAAGATTTAAATAAATGCTCGGTTTTAAATAATGAAATATTTTATAATAGTAAATAAATACGTGAAGTATTGTAAATAAAGAAGAAAATGATCTCTAAATTTTTTTTAAATAAATGCTTTAGTATGAATTATTCCAAACAAAACATTTATAAAATTACTTACATTTGTCTTGAGCACGTTTCCTTCTGCATACAAGTATAATGATGATACAGATAATGATGAGCATCACTATGATGACGATCACCACTGCTAGGATGAGCACCATATTCTCATTTTCCATTTTGCCTCTCCACCAATTATCATGTCCTGGGGGAGAAAAGATGATGATCGATTAGTAAAAAGGAATTAAATAAAATTAAAGAAATTACTAAGGGTGCGCTCGCCAAGGGGGATTATTAGGATACAAATTAAAATTTAAATATATATATACTTCCGAATTTGAAAAAAATAAAAAAAACAAAAAATACTTAAGTGTGTTTTCTATTAAATTAAAAAATAATAATCAACTCTCCGTTTAGAAAAAATAAAAATAAAATTCAACTAATAATAAATATATTTTACAGATCAATTTGCCAGTATATATCAATAAAAATAATGAATTATATTTATTATCACTGTTTGTTCAAAAATAATATTTTGATTTATATATATATAAAGGTTGATGCATAATTAACCTGCATTTATATCGGCTCTTTTTTCATCAGTGAAAGTAGCATTTTGTTTATTATTTTTGTATGAAAACAATCTTCTCTATTATTTTAGAAAAATGCGTGTCGAAAACCATAGTCGAATTCGCCATATTATGGCTCTACCACTTCGAGAAAGGATGGAAAGCAGCACAGTCATTTTGTGATCTCAACGAACTTTTTAATGAATGATTCCGCTTCTGTCCCATCACACAACATAGCTTTCTTACAGAGGAGATGTTTCGGTATTCCTTTAGGAGAAACACCTGACTAATCGCAAATCTTCTTTCTTTCGACGTTTTTGAAGAGAAGCGACAGTGACAAGATTCTTAATAAATGATGTTTATTCGTTTCGCTGCAGTAACTTGATGAAAATTAGAACGAGATCGGCTTTGTTGTTGTCGGAAAGCTTGTGGATGACCCATCCAGCAAATTTTCACACTTTTCCAAGCTTTTTGAGGCGACGAATTGATTGATCTTGAACTCTTCAGCCAGCATTCGTGTTGTCATGTTCTCGTCCTCTTCCTCTTCCACGGTTATCGTCGAAAATTGATTGCCTACCTCTTCCTGGTTTATCCTCCAAGCTGGTATCACCTGATTTGAAACAGACAAATCATTCCTTACACTGACTTTCGCTGATTGTTCCTTTGCCATAAAATTCGTTGCGATCACAAATTGACTGTGATGCTTTCCATCCTTTCTCAAACTGGAAGAGCATAATATGCCAAAAATAAGTATGGTTTTTTTAAAACAATAGAGAAAATTATTTACAAAAATAATAAACAAAACGCTACTTCATGAAAAAAGCGCCGATATAAACGCCGGATAATTATGCATCAATCTAATATAATGGCGCCTAAAAAATGCTTCTATTATGCCAAGACCGTTCAATTCTATGCAAATATATTAATTAAATTATTTTTTTCTAAATAAATAAATTTATTTTTATACCTATATATGTATATAGGGTTATATTATACGAAAATTATTAATATAGACTGATAATCAATTAATTAGAACTATAATTGTTTAACTATGTGCTATTCTTGAACTTAAAAGTCATGATTAGTTAAAAAAATGCCACTAGAGCAACAATTACATTTTAAAAAAACAAATTATAAAATGACAGTGTTTTTTTTCTAATAAAATTATAAAATTATGAACAAATGCTTTAGAGTTGATTAAAAATGTTAACCCCTTCAAAGTCCTCGAAACATAAATTTTCATAAGTGATTTTTACAATAAATAAATGCTGCTCTAAAATGTATCGTGGCATTTGTAATAACCTCAATGTCTAATTAAAACAATAAATACTGCTTAGAATGTTATGGTTTGGATGTGGTAACTAATTTAAAATTAGAGTTCTAATTGACACACGCAGACTATATTTAGTTTAACAAACCATTAATAAAAATATAATCAATAAAGAAATGCAGATATTATTTAATACATAAGTAAATTCTATTTTTCATGTTTTATAAATATATAAATAAGGCGGATATTTTTAATACGAAAGTATATAGAATGGATTATGTTCAGAATGGCCATCACATGTTTAATAACTGCCATTCAACTATAACGCATAACTATAGCGCATATATTGGACAATGGGTCATTTTAAAGCATTTCCAATATGCTATTTTATGACTTGAATATAAAAAACAATAGAGAACTATAAAACACGAGTTATATCCCTTATTTCTCATGGAACTTAGACATTAATTCAGTGAAATGCTTTGAATATAATTTTTATAGAAAATTTTCATATTTTTTCCTAAGGGAATAAATAATATAGTATGAATAAAATAGGGAAATTAAAAAGTACATATTACAGGTGTTAATAATTTTTTAGATCATTATTATTATATAATTATAATTAAATTAATTAAAAGAATTAAACTGTTAAATAGAAGTTATAAAAATTTACCTATAAATAAAAATAAACAATTTGATATCAGCCATTAATACTATTCATATTTTATCAAATTTTTGTTTTTATATTTTATATTCAAAAATTTTAATTTATTCGGTATTATTTTATTTTAATAGTATAAATATTTTTAAAACATTTAATGATTTAAATTTAACATATAAGTAAGCAATTTATTAGTATGGTATTTTTTAAAACTAATCAATATCGTCTTTTCTTGAATATTATTTAACTTTTTTAATTTCCAACTTATTAAATATAGTATTAGAAAGAAAGAAAATGCTTAGGAAATAAAATAAGTGAAATATCACTTTAATTTCACGATTCAAAGTTTGTAGACATTAATGTCAAGATTAATCATAATTTTAATCGTTATGCTCACATCGATTTAATTCCAAATATAGACATTACAAATAGTAAATTTTTTTTAAGAAAATAATAATATTTATTATAATATTATATTTCGGTTTAATAATATCAATATTTTGAAATTACCCAAAATTTATTTAAGAACGGAATAAATTTTTAGAGAAATTTAAAACCTGATTATTTAAAAATTTATTAATTAATTAAATTACAAAAATTTAAGTAATTTAAATGAGTAGCACCAACAAATAGCCAGAAAATTATATATTATTAAATATCTATATGTTGATATTCTTGATATGATATGAATTATGAATCCTGAAATTATCTTGAGCATGCTTCTGACGGATTTGATCAATCGGAACAAACTTAGAATAAATTTTTAAAATAAAAAACAATCATTCAATTGAATTTTGGGTATTAAGATTTTTTATATTTAAGTTTAGAATAACAGAAAAATATTGAAATGTGATTCTGCCATCTTCATGTGCAATGAAACAGAATTCAAATATTGAAAAATAGTTTAAATGATTTTATTAGAAAAGTATATAGAATAGAAGGAGGTGATAAAGAGGTTTTTTTCTGTAAAATCAATCCAGCGATGTTCTAAAAACACCAGCAAGATTACTTAAATAAATCTTAATATAATAAATAAATAAATAATACAGTGTTGGAAATTTTAAGGATGATTGATTGATTGGCAGGGAGAGAAATGATTGTCTACATGCAGGAATTTGTTTTTGCTTGCATTCCAAGCGACTTTTGCATTTAGCATCCAATTTCATGCTCTACCAAGCAGAGAATTATTACCTGTATCTCTGAACTTACTACTTTTCTCCTGGTAGGCTAAAAGCATCGGATAACTATGTCAGTATTCATAGAAGGTTTTTGGGTTTACATTAGTTTAATTAATGTACAATTGTATTTTAAATTTTATGTAAGTAATTTTTTATTGGTTAATAAACAAAGGAAGGAAAACATTTAGTGGAAATTGTAGGATTTAAGGAAATAGTAGAAGACTGGCCAATAATAACTTTATTAATATAAAAATATTAATTAATGTTATCATAATATTTAAGTTTCTTATTTGCTCAAAAAATGTTTATTTCGAATAGTTCGATTTAGGGGAAGTCCCGATTCAAGGGATATAATACCTTCCTTTTGATCCCCAAACAATTAAAGTATTGGTATTCGATACTTTTATCCAATTACCAATTTGATCCTATACTTGGGTAAATGTATCAAAAGAAATCTGAGAAAGAAAACTTAAAACCCTGGAATTCAGAACTATCCACTTAATATTAATTTTTTAAATTTTTTCTAATTTACCTTATTTTATCATCCTAATAATTCGAAATAAAAAATAAAATAAGGATTAAAAAGGGTTTTCTATTAAAGGAATCTATTTTATTTCATTTGAATATATCATTATATATTATTTTATCAAGATGTTTAAGCCTTTTTAATAAATAATAAAATAACTTTATAATCTTAGAGTGATGAGAAGAAAATTTCAAATGGCAGTGCACCAATCGAAATGTGCATAAAACTCAATTAAATTAAAATAAATTAGAAATTTAGGTTATTATAATAATAATAATCATATCATCAAAAATTTAGATTTAAAATTCTAAATGGGATCCTATCAATTTTCCCCACATTCTTATTATCTTTTCCTTTAATAACATTTATAAATAACAAGTTTTCTAACTCTTTTAGATAAGATTTTAACTCTAATCTAGCTCTATACTTCTAAAACAAAAAAAAAAAGATCCCATTCAAACATTCGTCAACTTTCTTGGATAAAGTTTGTTTTCCTCGATTTAAAAAGAATGACAAATACAAGAATAGGATTACCGAAGGTTCACTTGACAGAAAAGTCGGAAGATAAATCCGTTAAACCAAAGTTAGTATTTTCTAGGCACAGATAACTAATATATATATATATATATATATATATAAGAGTAAGTTAATTTTTTTCTGCAATTTAATGTAAATAATTAAATTTAAAATAAATATATTATTTATTAGAAAATTTATATAAATAAGGAACCTTATATTAGGTCCGTTATTGATAAAAGATCTCAAACAATTATATAATATTTAGTACTTTATCATTAGAATCTTTAAGAAATGACTAATGAATTATTTTCAATAAAGTATTTAATTTTATATAATTTTGTAACAATGAAATAATTAAAAAACGTGTCTAATGAAGTTGAATTGTATGCATAGAATTATTAACTAATCCGTTGAGATGTTTCATTATGATTAATTAATTTTTTTTTAACTAATTAAACTTTTTTTAAATTATTATTGATGATATAAATAAGTTAGACTATGGGAAGTTTATAAATCTTGAAAAAAAGTAAATTTTTTTTTTAGATGAAAACGTAAAGTATAAATCATTTTAAATAAAAGGTTAGTGTATTAAGAAAATAGATATATACAAAATTAAGTTATAATTCGTCTTTGGACTGATAGCATGGTGTTGTGACAGGTTGCGTGACTCTCAAATCCGATCATTTGTTGTTGATCCAACTCGATCCATCCATCTTGCTGTCTGGCCCTCAAGCCTACATCTACCAATGCCATGCTTAGTTGAATCCACCCATTTTGTAGTTGTTTTTTGTATATTTTATAAAACTCTCTTATTAAGGTTTAAAGAACGTGAAGAAGAACAACTTTACTTCAAAAACCTTACGAACAAATCAATGGATCACGTCACCACTGTTCATCTCTTTATCTCATATTGAGATGCTATTTAAATATTTAAATATATATTTGAAAAGTTTTTCAATTTCCACATGATTTTAAATTATGTTCTTATTATTATATTATTATTAATATAAATTTAAAACACGTCACATAGTCCAGGAGAAAACACGCTTGACTCTCAACCACGTGGTCCCCTTTATCTATGGACCTATAGGAACAAGTCCTACTATCCTACGAAATTACAATTGGAAAGTTACTTAAAATAAAACTTTATCTAGTATATATGAAATTAATTTATTAATTAATTCATATTTTTTTTTTTAATAATTTATTTCTAATTTCAATCAATTTTGATTTTTATATTCAAAATTATATCGGAATTTCAGGAAATAAAAATACATAATAATAAAACACTTTAAATTTAAGTTTGACTATCTGATAACCTGATTAATGGAAAAAATTTTATCAAAAATCAAGATTTAAGAGGCTTTATTGTACTGATCATACAACACCTCTACCCGGCTTAGGCACCAACCAACTTGATAAGCGTTGTCTCTTCACAAGTCAGAGATTAAATATATATATTTTTATAAATTAAATAAAAAACGTATATATGAATATCTATTTTTGAAATAAAATTGAATCTTCAATTTAACCATTTCAATGTTCATTTCTATATTTTAATACCATATTTCTACACATTTTAAAATATTGTTTATCAGCACACATATGTATATATAAGTTAAGGATTAGTTGTTATCTACAAATATAAATTTATTAGAATAATATTTTTTTTATTCTTTTCATTTAAGAAAATAATAATTTAGAATAGAATAATAGAATAATATATATAGAAAATATTAATTAGTATATTGTTTAAAAAGGTCTAAGTTGTTTTACTAGTAATTTATAGTACTTGGATATATCAATTGTAGTTGAGATTTGAAACATGCAAGAATTAATCCTTAATAATTTTTATTTAGAAAATTACATCCAACATCTGGAATATGAATTAAAACCCCTATTTAATTTAAAATCAAAAATATTTAATATGAAACGACGTTAAAATAAATGTCCAAATTAATAAATATATATTATTTACTAATAAAATAAAGCCATATATTTGTATAACGTTCCCATCTGCTCTTTAGTCACTTTTAATTCTTTTAATTGATCAATGCAATAGTATTGTGATTAAACGGGCGCAGGGCTTCCCAGAGTGTATTTGGGTCCAATCGAAAAAAAAATATTTTACTAAACAAATAAATAATAAAATAAAAAATAATATATTGTCAAAATTATACTAATTTCATAATCCTTTTTAATTCAATATTAAAAAAAAATATTAATTAAAAATAATCAAATTATAATAAATACTTATATTAATCTTAAGTATGTGATATATTAATTAAGTACTTTCATTTTATATTACTACATGGACTGAAAAGTCCCGGGATTTTTCAATAGGTGACGCCTCTAGAAAATGAACATAACTCATTTCGAGAGGCTCATCTGTCACTAGTTTATGTATGAAGTATCATGACATTTCGTCCATTCATTTACAGTCGTTTGAGTGACGCTACTTTCGCCTTCATAAGAAAAATGGAAAAACAGGAATATCGTGTTTGATAAACTGTTGTTCTTGAAGGAGCAGGTGTGGGATAACATTCCTGCAACCACTGCAATGATTGTTCACAAGTTTTTCTCATTAAAAAAACAATGTTTAATCAAGACGCGATATTCCTCTTGAAATGAGTCATGTTCATTTTCTAGTGGCGTCATCTATAGAAAAATCCCGGGACTTTTCAGCCCATGTAGTATTATAATTAAGATCTATTCTTAAAACTCTTTAAACCATATGATATATATTACAAAATTGGTATATTTTTAACTTAATTTTAATGTTATTTAAATATACATTTATTTAATCATTTTTTAAAGCCTTTATCATGCAATAATAAGAAAATATGGTGGCCTTTTTGTATATTTATTATGCTGAATAGTATTATTTGTATATTTATCATTTTTCTCATAATTAAAAATTATTAAAGTAATAAAATAAAATTTATTTATTTATAATACTTTTCAAATCATTCAATATAGAAATATATAACATTAGGTTTATAAATGTATAATACCCAATTGAGTTATTAATTCTTTCGATTTTCTGAAATACTTTTATTTAAATATGTCATAAACTTATTAAAAATTATTCTTATTCCCATTTTTCTTTGGATAATGTTTTTTTCCATTCTATACTAAATAAATAGCTGTTTCTAATGTTAAATGAGGGCAATGTGACAAAGGGGCTTCGTTGAGGGAGCCGATCAAGTGAGAAATTAACGCAGTGAAGTGGAAATATCCACTGCATTCAGATCGCTATTTGGTGGGAGGGTGAGGGGTGGAGGAGAAAGAGGAGGGTGACATATATACTCGACCATCCCAAGGGTTCTATTAGATTAGGATAAGTGAACTTAATCGAATAATCATATTCGACACAATAATATTTATCAATTATCGATTACCTACACAAAAACAAACAAAAAAAAAAATGATATTATTATCTATGATTCCCTTTTTCCACCTTCAATTAAAATGGGGTTGTAAATTTTAGAAATAAGAGAGCACGATGTTAGCTATTTAAATATTCAAAGGTTATATTATTTTATCGGACATACATATTTCATATTGGATTATTTAATAAGGGCCATAATGCTTTTCTATTCTGTGTGATTAATATTTTAATAGATTTCCAGAGCAGGCCAGCTGACGCCACTTGGATGAGGAATTTTCACAGAAGGGATTAAAAAGGGGACGCGGGATGATAGAGAAAAAGAGGATGGGGTGGAGATGGGCAAGGGGAAAGGAGAAACTGTTCATAAGGGAGGAGAATGCATGCCACAATGGAAACGCTCTGACATAGATCAACACAAAACATGTTTAACAAAACAACGACTTAGTAAAATTACATTCTAATTAAACATTGCAGTAATCATTTGTAAATCATTTTCATAGATTTACCTAATAATAGAAAGATTTATTTATTAGAAAAGATATATAAGTAAATAAATAATTTTTTTAAATTATTTAATTATAATTTAATTTTTTTGACAAACTTAATGGGAATATACAATACAATACATAATATGTTTTTCTTTCTTTTAAATAATTAATCAGATGTTCTTATATTACGAATTTTCATTAAAAAAGTATTCATAATGTTTATTTCTAATATAATTAGACTTCTAAAAATTCAATAACATAATTATTTCAAAAGTTCATATGAAATGTAATGTTTTTCTATTTAAGGTGGGGATTTTATGATAAAATCTTCAATTCACTCCACACTTAAGATTTTTAATGAATTTCATTCATGGGTTTGAATTTTCATTAAGATTAAATAAACTCCTGCTGTTTTATTATTTGGTCCAAGGAATTTTTATTTTTGCACTGACTCATCCCATTTTATTAAATGACAATACAATTTCTAGTTTAATACAAATTGTTATCTGTTGTGTATTTCTTTTATTTTTTATTAATATGAAAGGTCGCAAATAAATATAGGAATTTTAAATCTCTTTCAATTATATATATATATATATACAGGGCCGGTTCTAAGGTTTAGGTTTCAATAATGAATGTATAAAAAAATGTTATTTTTAAATCAGCGCCCATCGAAAATTGGCGCCCGTAGATTCGACCACTACTTTATCCGGCGTTGTAAATATTATATATATATATATATATATATATATTAAAAACATAACAGAAATAATTATTTTAAAATAGTCTTACAAAACAAGTTCTACAAGCATACATTTTATTATGAGCTAAATAAATAAATATTTTTTTTTAATTATTTAAGTATTGTATTAATGAAAAATTGGATTTTATTAAGTCGTTATTTTAATTAAACTTTTTTAGGTGAAGTTCAGAAAATAAATAGAGATAGCAAAGAGAGAGAGAGAGAGAGAAGACATATACAAACAGAGAGAGAGAGAGAGAGAGAGACATTTGTGTATTTGGGGGTTAAGGAAATAGCGCGAGCGCATTTAGGGTAAGGACTGATAAGGAATGTTTTTGTTCAGGAGTTGAGGGGTTCAATCACTTTCACGTATATATAATCCCATACGAACTTACCTGTGACATCGAGCTCGCATGGAATTGAAATGCCAACGGTGTTATTAGCGTAACATAAATAGGTGCGAAAGTTCTCATCCCGGGATTCTAATGTCAAATAACTTTTGCCGTTTTTATTCTCAATATTATTCTCCAGAGTATCATTCTCGCCTTTAATCCGCCAAGTAAAATCGACAATCTTCGGATTGGCACTTGCCGTACATGTCAACACGAGCTTGTTATCCATTTCCGCTTTGGAAATACTGCATTCCGGTTTATCTGAATGAGAAAAATATCAATAAATATTACTCCTTCAAAATTAAAATAAATAAGATTGTGAAAAAATATTACAGGGTTATGCATTAATATAAATAAAATTATTAAATAATATAAATAAAATCAAAATAAATTTAACCAAAGTTTATTTAACTTTTATATACAAACTAATACAATTAAAAAATAGTTATAAAACATTTTTTTTATTTAAAATTAGATGAAATCTTGTCATCAAAAATCAGAATTATTATTTTTTAGCTGTATGGTGGCGATAAAAATAAGCTTTATCAAGACAAGATTTCATCTAATTTGAAATAAAAAAAATGTTTTATAGCTATTTTAAATTGTATTAGTTTGTATATAAAGCTTTGTTTAAATTTATTTTTATTTTTTTTATATTATTTAATAGTTTTATTTATATTAATGAATAATTTTATTTAATTTAATGAATAATTTTATTTATATTTATGAATCATTTTCTTTATATTAATGCATAACCCTGTAATAAAAAAAATGTTTTATTTTTCTTTCTTTTTTTTGTTAGAGGTATTATATGTATACTTCTAGAATAAATAATATATATATATATAAATGTTTTCATTAATTTAAAAAAAAGTAATTAAGATAAAAATATATTTTTAGTCTATATGTTCTTTTAAAAGCAGTCATTTTTCCACCCCAAACCATTTTAGTATAGTATAACTAAGTTTATAACAATTAAACATATTCAAATGATCTAGTTTTTAAATATATACAAAGAATATTTTTAAAAATATTGATATATCGAAATCGGCCCAAGAATTAGTGTCAATGGAGGGCACAATGACGATTATATATACATAGACCTGTTGACCTATAAATATCGAGTTGTATCATTTATTTATATTGTTCATAATAAATTAAAAATCACTGATATATATATATATATATATATATCGATATAAATAATAGCAAACAGGTAAATTGTTCGAAACAAAATAATAGTAATTTATTATTTAAATTTGTTTTTTGTTAAATAAGAAATTTTAGTGATTAGTCTAGCCTACTAGATAGCAGCACAAGTATTATAAATCCATCTAAATGACTGAAATCTCTCTCAATATTTCATAGTAATCTTTTTAAGTTGACATCAATACTCCCACTTTTTATTCATTGAAGTAGATAGATACAATAGTAAAGAAACGAAATTATTATCCAAATTTATTTTGAATTAAATAATAAATAATTATTTTGAATTTTTGTATTTGTGTGTGTGTTTTTTTTCATGATATTTAATTAATATACAAGAATATGTCTTATATATATAGTTTTTTCTCTTTTAGTTTTAAAATTAATTAAGTTATAAAATAATTATTTTCTTCCAATTATATATTTCTATTTTAGACTAATATTTTTTTTTTACTTATATAAAATTAAAAATGTTCCCATATGTAGTAATTATTGAAGTGAAACTTCTTTAGCGGCGTCCTGACATTTGGTTGAGAATGGAGAGTGAATTGAAAAATTGAAATTTCGTAACGCGTTACGAAACGCAAGAGAGAAAAAAGATATAGATATAACGAGTGAGAATGAGATAGCCTCTATCTCCGACTCTCTTTTGTGCGGTGTTTCGTTTTTGAGAGAGAGGCTATCTGGGTCTTTCTTTTGTCCGGTCTTTCGTCTTTGAGAAAGAGGCTATCTGCCTCTTCGTTTTGTGCTGTCTTTCGTTCTACTACGCTCTCGCTAGGTCCAAAGTCCACGGCGCGCATGCGCGGTAGTACGTTGACGCGGAATAATATTTCTCAGCTTCTACTGGGTCAAAGAATAAAAATTAGTATGACTTATGATCAAAAGAGGGCGAGATCTCCACCTTGTCCAGTAGATATCGCAATTAAATACAATTTGAATTTAAATATATATTAATTTCAAAATTTGCCTAAACATTTATAAAAATAAATATACATATGAAATTTGTTATTTTTTTTTAATATTAAAAAATATTTAATTTGAGATTAATTATATGTAAAAAGATCAACTATCAAATAGATTCAAACTTTTATTTTCTTTGATTAGATTATAATTAAATATTATTTATATTATTTAAAAATTATTATTAAATTTAATTAATTATAAATTATAAATAATAAATAATAAATATTAAACCAGCGCATGTTTGGCTTTTTGTTGATGGCACCACGTCACGTGTTGGCGCGTGAGATTTGCAGTGTTAAAAAATTAATTCTGGTAATTTCAGCTAATCAATCAAGCTGAAATTCTATATATAGCAGTTTTATACAATTATTAATCATGTGAAAAATTATCAAACATATATCTTTATTTTTACGGTCACTTTAGAGGAAAAAAAATCAAAACGTTGTAGGTAATGACCCTCTTCCGGTTGAGCTACATTTCTCAAAAGTTGATAGAAAACTATGAATTTTGAATAATGTCCATGTACCAAATTTCATCATTCTAGCTCAAACCGTTTTTGCGTAATCTTGCCTACATACACACACACACACACACACAGACACACACACACAGACATTTTTCTCAACCTTAGTGAAAATGATTCAGGAACCTTCAAAAAGTATAAAAACATCAAAATCTCAACATCGAAAATTTTCGTGATCGCAATACTATCTCTGGCGAGATAGTAAATTAGCTGGAGTGTCTCCACTCGACTATCTCGCAATTTGAATTGGATTAAATAACATAATATATTATATTTAAATTAAATTTAATTAATTATAAATTATAAATAATAAATAATAAATATTAAACCAGCGCATGTTTGGCTTTTTGTTGATGGCATCACGTCACGTGTTGGCGCGTGAGATTTGCAGTGTTAAAAAATTAATTCTGGTAATTTCAGCGAATCAATCAAGCTGAAATTCTATATATAGCAGTTTTATACAATTATTAATCATGTGAAAAATTATCAAACATATATCTTTATTTTTACGGTCACTTTAGAGGAAAAAAAATCAAAACGTTGTAGGTAATGACCCTCTTCCGGTTGAGCTACATTTCTCAAAAGTTGATAGAAAACTATGAATTTTGAATAATGTCCATGTACCAAATTTCATCATTCTAGCTCAAACCGTTTTTGCGTAATCTTGCCTACATACATACACACACACATACACACACACATACACACACACATACACACACACATACACACACACATACACACACACACGCAGACATTTTTCTCAACCTTAGTGAAAATGATTCAGGAACCTTCAAAACGTATAAAAACATCAAAATCTCAACATCGAAAATTTTCGTGATCGCAATACTATCTCTGGCGAGATAGTAAAAATGATTCATTATTATTGGATTTGGCTGGTAATATTAATACCTGAGACACCGAGCTCGCTCTACCCTTTAAAAAATATTGATATACAATTCTTTAATTATTTATTACAATTATTAAATGTATTAAATAATATTTTATTGAAAAAATATTAAAAATTATAAAACTATCTAAAACTTAATTAATAAAAGAACAATGAATAAATAAATCACGAAAATAGATAAAAAAAAAATGCACGCGGCGAGTTTCGATCCTTCGAACTCGGGGAGTAAAAACAATTGTTCTTACTGCTGGTCTATGATATTTTGATAATTACAAAGATATTTTTACCATCTTTCAAAGACATTTATTTGTTTTGTTGTTTTTTTTTGAGAGAGATTAATAAATATATATATATATTATTAAAAATAAATATTTTTAATTTTATTTCGAAATTAAATAATGAATTTTAAAATATTTTAAATATAAAAAAATGTTAATACAATATCATTTAAAAAAAAGCGGGATTAATAAATATATATATATATTTTATTAAAAATAAATATTTTTAATTTTATTTCGAAATTAAATAATAAATTTTAAAATATTTTAAATATAAAATTTCGAAATTAAATAATGAATTTTAAAATATTTTAAATATAAAAAAATGTTAATACAATATCATTTAAAAAAAAGCGGGATTAATAAATATATATATATATTTTATTAAAAATAAATATTTTTAATTTTATTTCGAAATTAAATTATAAATTTTAAAATATTTTAAATATAAAAAAAATATTAATACAAAATTAAAAAAAGGCGGGAGTAAAATTTCAAAATGGATGCCATTTACGTCACCCATATATAATTTTCAATTAAGAAATTAATAATGAAGCTGTAAGTTTCAAGATTCTTTATAAATACTATATCTAGTGTGAATTTGAAAAAAATCGTTAGAGCGGTTTTTGAGAACCAATGGTTATAGATAAATAGATAGATATATACAATTTTAGCTAGCATAATAAGATAAGATATATATCGTGAAATAATTAAAATTCTCAAGTCAAATATACAGCGTGCACGCATACCGACGCATGTAATTGTGTGTGTGAACATGGTCGGCGATTCACACGCCAACACATACAGTTATGTGCGTCGATGACCATTCACGTTATTTATCCGAATCTCAACATTACTTTAACACTACTAAATCAATTTAAAATTATTATTGCATTTAAAACTGCTTTTCTCTACTCCACAGATTTCACTATGCCGAAAAAAAATAACGACCAAAATTTAGACGATATTATTTATTTCATACACCTTTCACTACTGGTTTATAGCCACACAGGTGCTAATGCACTTGAACGAGGCGAAGATAAAATCCCTCTAATTCTCGGGGGAGATTTTAATGTAAATTTTGGATCTGATGATTCGTTGCCGTTGATCAACTTTCTTCGAGAAACATTTGGTCTGCTTATAAATAACGATCCCAAGGAATCAACAACAAAATCTGGAACTACAATAGATGCTGTTTTTACACGTTATATAGAAAATATCGAATCACGAACATATATATCTTATTTTAGTTATCACAAGCCATTAATATCAGTATTACCAATTGAAGCACCAACCGACAATAGTACAGGCAATGTAGATATGATGATAGAGTAGATAATAATAATAATAAAGCGAATATTTGTTACGAAAATTTTATACTGTTATATGTCTTTCGAAATGATCCCTTTATTTTTCTCTATTTCTCTCTCACTCACACTCTCAACTAAAATTTATCTTATTCTCTAGATTGTAAGAAGTTTCACTTCCGCCACGTGTACGATGCTGCACATTTTGCTTTTTTTTTAACTTATATTAAAAATTAATCATATGGATAACAATATTTTATTACTTACATAATACGTTGATATATGTCCGTGCACTAATATTGCCGTGTCGATTGATGGCCTCACAAACATAATATCCGTTATTCGTTCGAGGAATTTCATAATTCAATACGAGTGCATTGTTTTTACTTAAAATCTCGGTATGACCCTCACGCTTCCACTGATAAACAACACGAGGGTAACCTTTAGCATTGCATACTACTTTTTCAGGGACATTCTTTTCCACAACTTCAACAACACTTTTAGAAACACTTATATTTTCCGGTGGATCTATAAAAAAAATATTAATATAATAAATTTATTATTTAAATAATTATCACGGTATTATATATGTTTAAAACCGTTTATGTAATATATTTTATGGTATTATTATGATAATAATCTGGGTTAAGTTTTATTTCTTCTCCATTTTAATTCTATCTTACGAAAATTGAATTTTTTTTTTAAATATCTACGATATTCAAAGCATATCATAATTTATTAATAAATCATTAAACATAAAGTAAATGATTTAAATATGGAGTCAAATATAAATTAAATAGCGAGTAAGAAATAATAATAATAGTAATAATTTATTACTTTTGAAATTAAAGTTATTTATTAATTATTTTTTTATAAACATATTTTACATAGGTTGTAATTAAAAATAACTGGGATGTTCTAGTGATAGTTTAAATTTATTTTTAATAAGAAGATAAGACACCCGGTTTTATATTCTTTTGATATTTAGAGACATACACCCTCCATTCCAAAAAATACCGAACTTTTTAAAAAAACCAATGTACATTTTGGAACAAATCATTTTTATTAATCAATGTATTCCCCTTCTGCATCGATACACAAATTTGCACGCTCCAACAAGTTGTCAAACGACATTTCCATGTCCTTTATTGGAATGGTCTTTGGGACGTTGGTCGTCGCCTTCTCAATGACTTCAATCAATGCGTGTCACTTTTCTTTCATCGCCAAATTCAGTTTAGGGAACAGATAGAAGTCGCACGGACCCAGATCTGGTGAATAGGGCGAATGATGCAAAGGAATAACGTGATTTTTGACCAAAAATTCAGTTACAAGTCGCGAACGATGTGATGGTGCATTATCGGGCAAAAGAGTCCAACTGCCGATTTCTCGATATTCTGGCCGAATACGACGAATTCTTGCCAGCAAACACTTCATGACGCCCAAGTGACTGTCTGGCCGGGTGGAACAAATTCTTTGTGGATAATTCCTTTTGAATCGTAAAAATCCGGTTCTGGGACGGCCTGATCTTTCGTCATCCTCCAGCGTCTCTCTACCGATTTGAATCGCCCGAACCACTCCTAACCTTGCGTACGTGTTAGACAATCATCACCATATGCATTTTGTAGCATTTTGTGCGTTTCAGTAAAAGTTTCACCAAGTTTAACACAAAAATCAATTGCAGCTCTTTGAAACTCATTTTCCGACCGATGTACAAAACACACTAACATTTGAAACGCAATAACTTTTGTTGTATGCATCCAACTGTCATGAAATTTATACCCGTTGTCAATGAGGGACTAAGCCATCTACGGGTAAAATATTACAACAGATGGCATTAGTGGTACTATTTTTTTTTAAAAGTTCGGTTTCTTTTGGAATGGAGAGTGTATATAATTATATATTAAATTAATTTTAATAATCAAACTGATAAAATTTGATTATTTACAGATTGAATTATATAATAATTTAATTTTTTACTTTAATTTTAAAAAAAAATTATTCCATTATTTTATAAGAATCAAATTATAAGAATATCAGAATAATAAAAATCAATAAAAAAATTAATAAAATTAATAAAAATATTTTTTAGAATACATACATTCGACTCCCAAGAAGGTAGTACTTTTTACTCCATTCCCAACCAAATTATGACTAGATTCGCATGTATAACTTGCATTATCATGAATCCTATCGAGACGTCCTCCAGGCCAACCTGTCATATTCCACTTTAATGTTGAAAGTATTGACTCAAAATCTGAAGTGCTTGGGTCCGATGGTAAAATCGTATTGTGAATATTATAAAGGGAACCAGCATTGGTGTTGATCAATTTTCCATTCTTTAGCCAATGAACAGAACAAATAGGCGAGCATTCCACACGACAAGAAAGATGAACGTCCTGTGATGTATGTAATGCCCCTGTATATTGTGGCAATCTTTCAATAAAGACCGGTGGTGCTAGAAAACAAAACATAACAATGTAAAATATGTAATAACAATTGATGAATTGAAAAAGCGTTTGGAATAAATTCCACTTACCCATGACATCAATATAAACAGTGGCAGGTTCGCCATCACCCCCTTCATTATAAGCCAGGCATGTAAAATTTGATTCAGTCTCAAGGGTTACTGATTCAATAGTCCAATTAGCAGTTGAAACGTCCTGGATGAGATGAGAACCTCGTATCCAACGATACGTGCCAGATTCAGGTCGGCCTGGATCATCCACACTGCATGAAAGTGTTACCGATCCTTTTTTAACCACTCGAGAGGGTTCATAAACTAAACTTGCGGACCCAGGAGGATCTGAAAAAATAAATTTTGAGATAATTATAAAATTATCATATTCATATATTATAAATAGACTACTTAATATGAGGTAATGAGAACTGGTGGAGAACAAATACTGTTTATGCATTCTCTTAAAGGCTTTAAAATGTAAATTAAACAATTTTACTAAATATTAAAATTTCAATTTTCAAATCTATTCTCTCTAATGTTAATTATATATTTAGTTAATTAATTTAATCATCTAAATTGCACTTTGATATAAAATTATCTAAACACAAAAGTACATTAACAATTTATGACTTCCTTGATGTTAGATAATCTTCATGATAAGAGATTTAGTTGACTCGAGACTTGATCTAGGGAAAAGCAACTTGACACGAAACTACCCATGAATACTAGAATATAACCCCTCTTGTCTACATTCTATGAAAAAAGAAACGATTAAATTACACGACACGCAACATTTTCTCTAAAGATGACACCCAAACCGTTGAAATTAATTTAATTCTTAATTAGATTCTATAAGTTAAATTATAATGAAATTAGTAAAAATTATAAAACTAATTTATGTTTGAAATTAAAAGTATTAGTATATCTTATATAATATTGATATCTTAATAGTAGTACAGAATGTTGAGCATATAAATTAATTTACTTTTAAAGAGTCAAGTTGGATTATTGGGGTTAGATGGACTCTATGGAGTAATTTAGTTATTACACTCAAATTTACTTATGTTAATAAAATTGCTTATGAAATGATAATTTAGAAAAGAAAAGACAATAATTATTTGTATATTTTTCAAATTTATTTTTTAAAATACATATGAGAAGAATGGATTGGTAAGAAAATTGTTTAGGAAAAATACAATTTAGGGATTGATCAATAGAAGAAAATATAAATTAGATATAAGAGATTTAGATAAAATAAGTTGACCTGTGGCCAGGTCCGAACCGACCGACGGTTTGAAATAAATTAATTTCCAGCTACAGAAACAATTTCAAATAATTTTAAGATATCTATTAATGTAATATAAAACAGATATGGATATAACATAAATATTTTTAATTTTATTTTATTTATAATTATATGTAAGACCAGGCTGTGACGTCATGAATGGCTGGATGACGTCATATAATTTTAATTAAGAAAAAACTAATAAAGTGATTTTTCTCGAGTATAAAACCAATGCAAAGTGAATGATTCGTGATGATATGTAAAAAAATCTCCTCATGTGAAATTTGGTATGAAAATAACCCTTCCCTTCCTATCGTCGATCGCTAATACTACCACTTCCGGTTTCCGGATTTACACCAAAAGTTGATCAATTCATCCCACTGATGCATTAAGTAAATATACCAAATTTCATCAAAATCCGTTGAACCGTTCAAGCTGTATACATCTATACGGACGGACGGACGGAAGGATGGACAGACATCATGCTAAAAATACTTTTTTTTGTTAAGAAAATGCATGATTCGTGGAGATATGTAAAAAACTCCACATGTGAAATTTGGTGTGAAAACAATACCTCCCTTACTATCGTCGGTCGGTAATAAGAATTGGTGGAAGGTCCAGGATGATGGAAGGATGTTGTTGCTGAACTTTTGAGATAGATAATAGGATTAAAAAGTATGACAATGTATTAACTGAGAGACTTCTCAATGTAACAAAGTTATATTGAGTTTTACTATTAGAATAATCAAATTATGGACTTACAATATATAGTAAGATCTTCATCTTTGCTCATCGGTCCCCATCCGGCTTCATTCATTCCTTCACAACTGTAATTTCCATGAAACGATCTTCCTACTTCTTCCAATAATAATTTTGATGGATCTATATCACACAGGTATGAATCACTTGTGGTATTTTGTCCAGTTGAACATTCTGGTAATTCTTTTAACAATTCACCCTGAAGATACCAGCGCACTGCTAGAAGAACATCTGGATTGCCATGAACCACCTCGCATTTTAATGTAATGTTTAATCGATCCAGTTCAGACACAGGTGACGGTGGATCCATGGTAAGTTTTACTTCTGGCTTATCTATAAAATTCAATATAATAATTATAATATTTATAAAATCAATTAAAACTTATCCAAATATTGAAAAAAAAAAATGATTTAAAAACAGTATCCAGTTTAACTTAGTTCATATCGCCTATTTTTTTAATCCTCCTAAATCTTTTGACTATTCTATTTTATTTTATTTTCGTCTCCTAATTTATCACAATTTTTAATGTTATATCTATTATGAAATAAATGTTCGTCTTCTTTTACTGACTCATTTCGCGCTATACTTTTGTAGATTTTTATTCTATTGATGTTTTTATGAATTTATAATAGGTGCAGCTTTGTATTTGAATTGGCTGTTCAATATGTATCCTAATCAGTTATGTCATTTTTTTTTTACAAAATTCACAATTAAATTTTTATAAATTATTCAATTTTTATAAAAATAAACCTACATTTATTTCCATATTTAGTCATTTTTCATTTCTCGAGTTTGTTTTAAAATTAAATAAATTATTCAATCTCTTTATTTATTTATATGGTAGAAGCTATTTCAGGAATTTTTATTTATGTTTTAGAATAATTTATATTATCATTTATTTTTTCAAATAGAAAGCGATAGATTGAAAAATTTGTAAATGATTTTATAAATTTATTAATATAATGTTATGGTTTTTTTGTGAAAAAATAAATAAATATGATTACTATGAATGTTTAACTTTTTCTCTTGTATGTATTTAGATTTGCTCTAAATATCAATATTTGGCAATGAAAGTAATATGGAATGTAACTAAAATTTAAAATTAAGATTTCATTTCAAAAATCTCAAAAAAATGAAAATTATATTTTTCATATCTAAAGAAAATTTTATCTAATTAAAATATTGTTTTTTTTTTATTTAAGTGACATTTTATTATTTTTATAATAGTAATCATGTTGGAATTGGAATTAAGGTCAACAGATCCTCGACGAGGATCTCCTCACTCACACCATGTGTTGTAAGATGCAACCGTGGCCATTCCTGTGGCCAGGGTTACCCTAACCCTTAGAGCGGCCAGAAGAAAGTCTCCCACCCCATTCGCCCAACAACGGATGCTCGGGAAGGGATAGCATTAAGATATAAATTGCAGCGCAGATCCCCGTAAGGGATTATTCTTCTGCTGACGTTCGTATTCATTGAGAGCCTTAGATTATTCGATTCTTGGCTAAGATCACGAGAGAGTGTTTGTATGTTTATATGTATATTTGTAAATAAACCATTTTATAGAAAAGCCCAAACAAGAAGTCTTCCTGTTGTTCTATAATTTACCCCAGACAACGATCCAACCCCTTCCACATTTCTACATACATTTATAAAAATGTTATTTCAAATAGGAGTTGTGTTGAAAATTTTTCAATTAGGATTAAAAAACAACAGCCGATTTACTATGGTATAAGTCGTTAAATCAAATCAAGTTCAATTTTAATGTATATTTTATCAATTATAAATCATTTTTATAAATTTTATTTGATCTTCAATACCATACAAAAAATATTCTAAAAACAATTTTTATTTTTGTTTTTTGCAAATATTTACTGTTTTACTATTTCTTTTTTCCGTTATAATGTTTTTTTACTCTCCATGATCATAATTTCAGCTTAACCCCATCAATTCTGTAATTATACATATATATAGGTATACATATAAATATTAGGAAAAGCGGTGAGTTTTTTGATAATTTCAAAAATAATTTTCTATTCCGATGGATATGCTATTCATTCCCAAATGCACGGATATGCATATTAAACATCAGTCAAACATCCCGGTCGACTATTAATTTTCAAATGATATGAGGTGCGTTCGAGTTAAGGACAAGCCATGATTTATTCAAACGTTTTGCTGTAAAACTGCACATGTCGATTCGATATATATGTATCGGGGAAATGTATAGATATTTCCCAATGGAATTGCATTGATAACAATCCCTCAGATAATGTTATTCCTGTTTTGCAATTTACATTTAATTATCATGACATACTATTTTAATAAAAACATCAAAATATTTATTTATCTTAGAAACTATAAACCATAATATAATAAATACTATATATAAATATATAGTGGCATACTTTGGCTATTTCCAAATTGCCACTTTTTACAAGTTAATTTTTGGTAAATTGAGACAAACTAGATAGTTTGGGAGCTTTTAGATGTCGTATGTAAATTAAGCAGACCCAATTTTATATAAATATACTATTACTTATAAATATTTTTTTATTTATATTTATTATGAATTAAATGAAAATAAATATGAAATTTGTTTTTTATACTAATCTAACTTTAAATTAATAATTATTTATTTATTTAGTAAGATTCCTGCCTTTCTATTTGTGAGGTTTAGGCTACAATATAATAATTATTATAAATTATAGATAAAATAATATTTATATTCGTTTTAGATATGATATAGTATATTTATCCAGAGCACTGGTTCGGTTTATAATTGTGTGATTTAACTTGTTTTTTTTTTTTTTTTTTGTTTTGTTTTACACTATTATATTAAAATTCTATTATTTTTTATTATTTGTAAAGATATTTTCTACTTACAATAAATATCGACGTATACTTCGTTGGTAGAGTCAGCCGGTCCCACCTCGTTTTCTAGACGACAGGTGTAGGCACCTCGATCGTGTCTTGTAGCGTTACGTATACGAATCGACACAGCATCGAGATTGCCGCCGACTATCCGGGAGGAATTCAGGTCCACCTCTTGGCCATCTCGCAACCTGTAAAATATATAAAGACAAAAACAAATGTTAGAAAGGCAATTGAATGAAAAGAAGAAGAAATAAAAATATGTGCGTCTTTCTGAGTGTGAGTGAAAATTGACCAAAACGAATCACAATTGGAATTTATCTACCTTCAAACAATATGTGCATTTAGAAAAAAATTCAATTTTGTTTTATAGTCAAATATAAATGTAACTCTTTCTAAACACAGACACACGCTCTATTTTTAAATTTAATTATATATTTAAATAATAATATATTTTTAAAAAATATAAAATTCAATAATTAATATAATTATTATTTTTATTGACATTTTGAAGGCAAATAAATGGTATTAATCAATTATTAAAATTTCATGAGATAAATTCAATATTAAATTTATTACTAAGGATATTATTATTATAATGGAATCATTTTTAAGTTATTATTATTATTATTTGCATCTGGACCATCTATCACGCAAAGCTCCCATATACAAGGGTATTGATGTTAAGTGTGCCCATATATGAATGTTCTTTAGGTGTTAACTTCATTCTTCTTTTTTTGTGTGCTCATGAAGATCCGGTGTTATTCTCATCACGAACCATTGTTGCTTGAATAAGGGTATTGATGTTAAGTGTGCCCATATATGAATGCTCTTTAGGTGTTAACTTTTATTCTTCTTTTTGAGTGCTCGTGAAGACCGGATTCTCCAGGTGACGGGAGGATTGGGGTACCAACTGGAGTTATTCTCATCACCATCCATTGATGCTTATGGTTGCTTGTTTTTGAGGTAGTCCTGCTGGGGTGCAGGGTTGTATAGAACCAGGGCTTGTCAGTTCCTGGAGCCGGAGGCATCTGATGTTAAATTGAATTTATTATAAAAATCCGTTCTTGGTGAGAATCGAACGCCGACTTCTTATGTAGAAGGTTGCCACGCTACACTCTCGGCCAAGCCACCTTTTAAATTATAATTTAATATTTCTTAAATATTAAATATTTATATGGATAATGATAGATATGTATGTAGAAAGTGTTTTGAAATAAAATCAAGAATTTGAGCAACCAGCATAAATGATTCGATAAACTATTTGATTCAAAAAATTTTCCAATATTTATAAGTTTAAAATAAATATTTAATAGCGCAGTATCAAACTCACAAACAATAAGTGCTGCTTTAGAGTCTGGATTATAATAATTATTAATAAATAAAAAAATACTTCAAATTACATCCTCAATATCAAATAATTAGTATTATCTGCTTATCAATCTTACATCAACATTAGTAATTTAATAAATATTAATTAATTACTAAATCCTTTTATAAATTATAAAGTAAGAAATTATTGGACGTTTTAAATAATTTTCATTTTATGTAAATAGTAAGTAAGTATATAAAAAAAATCAATTAAATTTGTTGAAAAATAAATCAAGTTGTTAAAAAAAGAAGAATGAAGAAGGTAAATGTTTTAATGATTTATATTTATGTGATTTTTGTTTTTAAATATTTTAACTTTATTTATTTCTACTTTCTACGTATATTATATATTTAAACGTAGGAAGGAAAAAAATAAAAATAAAATACATTTACTCTTGAAATGAGAAAAGAAGGTATCAAATTATTTATAAGTATAATAAATACATAAAAAGAAAAGAAGAGGTTGAAGGATCCACCTCTTCTATTTTGCATCCTTTTCTAACCCTCAGCCAATCCCCGAGACAAATTAACGCTGGCTAAAGCCGGCTTAGAGGATTAAGGGCGTTATGCATTTATAGAAGAGCAGGAGGAATAACGAAACACTAGACTAGGTATGCCGTACATAAAATACCATACGAAAAACTTACGAAGTGGGAGGAATATTTATTTACTTGGAAATATAGCAACCATTGGTTTTATCTTATGTGAAGATGAAAAAAACCAAGGCTTAAATGTAAGAAGACTGAAAAACAAATGAACGGTTAAATCACAAACACATGCTCGATTTTTTCGCTGGTAAAAAAATGACATATCTTCCATATAGGTTTGAACCTGTATAATATTAAATATATTAAATAGGAGAAAAATGATTACCATAAGACAAGCAAGTTTCAAATTATCAAATAATACATTATTTATATACAAGGTACGTCCTTAGGCGTTGTTTAGTTCAAATTTGATATAATCCGATTTAATAAAACAATTATCTGCAATCCTCCTTTAATTAATATCTGTTTGAGAGAGTAATAGAGAAATTCTGTATTTCTAACTCTCTTCTACATATAACATTTAAAATCAATAAACATGTAAATAAATATAATAGTTATATTTGTTTGAAATATTGTGAATTATAATTTATTTTTTAATAAGAAATAAGTTGACCTGTGACCAGGTCCGAACGGACAGACAGTTTGAAGTAAATTAATTTCCAGCTACAGAAACAATTTCAAATAATTTTAATATATCTATTAATGTAAGAGAAAAACAGATATGGATAGAATATAAATATTTTTAATTTTATTTGATTTATAATATATATGTAAGATCAGGCTCTGACGTCATGAATGGCTGGATGACGTCATATAATTTTAAATTAAGAAAAAACTAATAAAGATGATTTTTCTCGAGGATAAAAACCAATACAAAGGGCATGATTCGTGGAAAAAATCTCCTCATGTGAAATTTGGTGTGAAATTCCCTTCCTATCGTCGATCGCTAATACTACCACTTCTGGTTTCCAGATTTGCACCAAAAGTTGATCAATTCATCATACTGATGCATTAAGAAATATATCAAATTTCATCAAAATCCGTTGAGCCTTTCAAGCTGTACACATCTATACGGACGGACAGACGGACGGATAGACATCATGCTAAAAATACTTTTTTCTGTTAAGAAAATGCATGATTCGTGGAGATATGTAAAAATCTCCACATGTGAAATTTGGTGTGAAAACAATACCTCCCTTACTATCGTCGGTAGGTAAAAAATATTTGGAAAAATAGTCATTTAAAAATCTAGGTAACAAATTGCATCTTCTGCAATAAATAAAATAAATAATGATTTGAAGTATCATTTGATAAACTAGAATAATTAGTTGAAAATATATATCGTTTTAAAGGTATTTGATATCATTCTACTGTTGAAGAAAGATAACCTACCCTAAACTGGAACTATTTAAAATAAGTAAAAAATATTTATGTAAATGTATTATTTTATTATGTTATAATATTACTATAGTTTAAAGATAAAAATAATTATACAAATCTAAAAACTAAAAAAAATATTTTTTTTAATTTTTCAGTATTTTCCTTTCATTAAATTGAATCAAAGAAATTTGTACATTACGTCTGCATATATGACCATAAATTTTAGTATGTATTTACAATAAACACATTCATTTTATTATTATTATTATTATTATCACCTAGAGGTCTCATCTCCTGTAGTTTACAGAGTAGCCATAAAGCATAAACGAAGGTTTTCGTCTCAATTTAATTTCTTCTGGTAATAATTTAATGCAAGAGTCTAATGAATTTTCTCTAATCCCCCCTTCTAGGCTAGGTGTACTATAATAATCAAGATGTACTTTATGGCATTTGATTATTAGCATGTGTGAGTGTATGTGTAATTACTTAAAGGGGTAGTTATCGTACGCCACTGTTTAAGCCCTTTGCAATTAATCCCCTTGTGAGGATTTGCGCGCTAGCTTTTCAGTAAGGAGGTTGGGAGGGTGGGGTGTAAAACTTCCCAATCCCCCGTTCCCTAAACTTGGTCACAAGTGACAACTTGCTTGCCCATTATTCCCCTCAACCCACGCTAGCGCCAAGTCGAAAGCTTTGACCAATGGACTTTTAGAATAGTACTATAGTAAATCATTAGCCGCATATTGTCTTAAAGCAGTTTCAATGAGAATTGGCACACATGGAAATGACTTTTTTCCCGGTTTTTTTGCAATTAAATAAATCAAAAATAAAAAACAAACTTTAGTTTATTATAATATAGAATGGTAAGAAAACTTATAAAATAAATATTTTTAATATAATATCTTGAGATATAATCAGAATAGTTTGTATAAAATATTAAAGATTAAAAAAATAATTAAATAAAAAATCCACATTTAAATAGTTGTCACATCTACATAATTTATCAAATGCAAATAGTCTTGTATCAGTTTATTTTATAATGCTATTTAATAATGCTTATAAAATATGCTCATAAAATATTCCAAAAGGAATAAAAATAAATATTTTCTAAATTTTGTAATACCCAAAATCTAAAAGTCAAAAAATAATAATGAATAATATAAATATAAAAAATTTTATAAAATAACGTTTTGCCAATGGACTAAAAAGAATAAAATAATTTTTCTATAAGCCTGACAAAGTTTATGGATGAATTGCTTCCTATTCAACGAAAAACGTTGGGCGCATTTTATATTTTTAAATTTAATTTGAGTTTACTTATAGCAGTAAATTGATTCTATCTAGTGCCTTCGGTTAAATCAATTAATTTTATAAATATTAAATAAATATTTTTTTTATTTCAATTTCAGTAAATGGTTTAGATAAATATTTATTTAAATTATAGCCTTATTAATTTTTGAGAGAAATTGAATAATATAACATTTTTATATAGGTTTTGTAAAATAAAATTAACTCATATTATTATTTCATTAAGATTTTTAATAATTGATTTATCCTATTATTTTTATTTTGTATACCAAGGCTTCGTTTCTCATTCTTATCATATTACTAAGTACACCAGTGATTCTCAACCTGGGGGGCAATCGACTTCTTAAAGGGGGCGATTTGACTATACGATTTTGGGGGGCGAAATCATTTTCAACTCTAAAAAAAGGTAAGATGATTTTGCGAACAGGCTTTTTAAACATTTCCTCTTTTTTTCAATATGGTTCTAAAAAAAAAAAAAAAGTCAGATGATTTTGAGTTCTGAAACTCGATTTTTCAATATGGCTCTAAGTATCACTTAGTGTACCTACCTTATATCCTTATATTAGGGATTATCATGCAATTTTTATCTGTAAAAATTTATAGGGGGGCGAATTAAGAAGCGGGTCTTACAAGGGGGGCGTTTGGTCCAAAAAGATTGAGAAACACTGAAGTACACAATAGCATATTATACTCATTTTATAAAATATTATTGTTTTCTAATCCAATATAACATACCTGGTTTACCGAGCTGCCGTTCAGTATTTAAAAAAAATATTCCTTATGAGACTGTGAATATTGTTTTAAGATTTTTAAAATTTTGGCTGGGAATATTAACAGATTCATTTTATAAATTTTTAAAATCAGACAATTAAACTAATTGATTCTAGTTTTTAATTTTATCGAATTGGTAATTATATAATTTAAGATCTTTTAATATCATTATTGTAAGAAACGATAAATCGAAATTTATTTTCCTTTAATTTAAAAAATTTCCGTTTTGAATATCAAAGTGTAGTAATCTTTTACAAATTTCGGTTATTTTATCGATTTTCTCTTTTTCATTAGATTTGATGACTAATATTCTCCTGTCTCATGGGGCTGGTGTATTGCCAGTTGCTCTCTCTTTCAAAAAATCCCACTCCTTAGAGAGAGGGGAGTTAAAAAAATGAGAGCCATTTCTTTGTGAAATCCCGGAGCAGCCATCAAGGAAGCGGCAGCCTTGCCTGCCTATAGCTTTAATGTTTTAGACCAGAACAAGAATCTGTAAGAAAGATGACAAGTTAAGTCGTCCGCCTTCTAAAATCTGCTAACAATTTCCGTTTAAAGGGAGGAGTGCGGGACATAGATGATGATGATGACTGACTTCGTTAGAATTAAATTGAAAGGAGAGGAAGTGAGGTGATTTAGATTGGATTAGGAGAAAAAGTAAAAGAGAGAGTTAGCAAATAGGGCATAAATGTGGTAAAGAAAGACAAGAAGGAAACCGGTAAATAACTAATTTATCAAAATTTTTAAAATATATTTTTGGAATATAATAATCCTATAGGTAGAATAAAGAACTTTCGAGTTCAGTAATTCTACAGAGATAAATTGAATATCCCCAAATAGAATGAAAATAAGCTCAATAAAATACATGAAAGCCTAAAGTATGCAATTTCATGAATAAATAATATGTAAATAAAGTTTTATTTGAAAAAAAAAAATTGTAAAAATAAAATAGATAAACTTGACAAGAGATTGACAGGTATTCCCATCAAAGTTAATCTCAAAAAGGGAAATTTACATTTATTTTTTTTTTATTTTAAATGGTAGCTTTCTATCTTAAAAGGCATATAGTTAATGAAATTATAATTTGATTTAGGTATAGGTTTTAATGAATCTTAGTAATCTATACAATTATATGAAATATTTAAAATTAATATACAAAAAAAAAACAATAGAACAATAATACATAGTTAGGTGTTTAATATACCCAATATTTACGATTATGGAATTTATGTAAATTTAGTGTTTTTTAAAACAATACATATTTGTAATATAAATAGGCGTTAATAGGATTTGAAGGAGATTTGCAAGACTTTTTGAATATCTAAAAAATTATAATGACAAATCAGAGGCGGATTAAACGCCGGGCGGACCGGGCGGCCGCCCGGGGCCCACCAGCCCGAGGGGCCCACCGAAACATAAATAAAAATATTTCATTAAAAAAAATTTAAAAAACTGTTGAGTTTATATAGATAATCGGAGTTTAAATAAAACAAGTTATTCTTGATACAGATCTTTATTGAACAACAGATCTTTATTCGGTCGTGTTTGAACCCCGACTAACTTAAGAAAAAATAATCAATTTTGGATCTCGGCGACTACAGTAAAAATTATGTATTTTTTACATAAGTACTATATATGCAAGTATAAAACAGCCTAAATTATAATATAAACCAAATTTGTCTTTCAATTATAATTGTAAATAACAGAGGGCCCATTTCAATTTTTACCGCCCGGGGCCCCCAATCAACTTAATCCGCCACTGTGACAAATAAATATTTATAAAGAAACTCATTTTAGCAACAAATCAATAATAAATTTAAGTGTCATATTCTAAAATATTGTGATGCGAAATAGATTTTTTTTTATTTAGAACATTCTCAAAAATTTATAGTACATTAAATGAATACTTAAAAATATTAAAAATAATATTTTTGAATTATTCATTTCCTTAATTATATTTAATGGGATATTTCTGTTATTCCTTTAGAAAATTATCTATTGCATTTATTCTTTAAATTAAAAATTGTTTAAAAATTTGCATCTATATTATAAAATTAAATTATTTATACATATAATTTTTTATATTTTATTTTAATAAGAATCCAAATTAATGTAATTAGAAGAAAGGGAAGGGAGAGAAAAAAAAATATGAATATGTAATTAAATGAAATTAGAATTAGTATATAGTTAATTAAACTAATCATAAGAAAAATTACAATTTTTTTCTTTGCATTTTTAAAATTAAAATAAATTTTAGGCATATAAGTTTGTAATTTTCTCGCTTATCTTTTTAAACCATTTCTTTTTTTCTTGTTTTTTGCTCTTCTAAATAGTTCAATTTCATTAATTTTTTTTTGTCTGGATCTTATTATAGAGTTTGGAACAGAAAGAATACCTTTTTCCATTATTTTTTTGAATAAAAATATTTTCCACTTTTTTTTTGTAAAAAAATAAGATGAGGAGGCACATGCAGGAATCGGAAATATCATTTCTTATCAAATCTAAATCCAGACTAGTTTTAATTACTTAACATCAAGGATGGTTCTATAGTTCAGCTTCAAAGTTTGTTCTACCCTTACCCTTCTAAAAACTACATATTTGGAGTATTAGACTTCAAAGTACCCATATATTTATATATATATAGTATATATTCGAATTTTTCCTATTTAAGTAATATTTTAAAAATAAATATCCCCGAAGATTAATCGAAATCTAATAAATATAAATAATATGATTATATAAACATCTACATAATATAGAAATAGTAGTTACGGGGTTATTTAAATTGGTGCATTGATTTATGTAGTAATTATTTATTTATTACTTTTTATTTAATAAATAAATATTATGTAGTAATTATTTGTTTGAAGTTATGCCAATTTCTCAATCTCGTATATTTCTACACGAGAATAAATTAAAGCCCTTTACAAAAAGATTGATATAAAACTTCTATAAAGGCAAAGTTATTTGATTGAAATTAATACATATTATACAATTCTATGTGATGGGTGAAATCTTAGATTAAATATTGTATTTTGATTGTTATAAACAATTATATAACAAGATTATGCGACGAAGTTGACATAAAATAAGTTAATAGGTTTGATAAATTGATGAAATTCAAGCGTGAGAACAGCGATAATTAATGCTCAGATATCACAACGATAATATAAATATAAAATCGACCTAGCGAAAAATACTTAATTCGTTTTTAATAAAAATTTCTGCCAATGGGTCCTCTACTAAAGATTTATCTTAAATTGAAATATGAGTATTGCACTTATATAGTTTTATTTTTTTTATATATATGTGATGATTGATTTTGGAATTGTATAAGAATAAATTGTGTTTATATTTGATTATGTTGGTTGGGTTAGTAGATATTAAGATTTCTTCAAAAAACTAATGAAGATGATTTTCCCGAGGATAAAACCAATAGAAAGTGCATGATTTGTGGAGATATATAAAAAAATCTTCTCATGTGAAATTTGGTGTGAAATTAACCCTTCCCTTCCTATCGTCAATCGCTAATACTACCACCAAAAGTTGATCAATTCATCATATTGATGCATTAAGTAAATATACCAAATTTCATCAAAATCCGTTGAGCCGTTCAAGCTGTTCATCTATACGGACGGACAGACGGACAGACATGATGCTAAAAATACTTTTTTCTGTTAAGAAAATGCATGATTCGTGAAGATATGTAAAAATCTCCAGATGTGAAATTTGGTGTGAAAACAATACCTCCCTTATTATCGTCGGTCGGTAAAAAATATTTGGGAAAATAGTCATTTAAAAATCTAGGTAACAAATTTATTTCAAACCGTCGGTCGGTTCGCACCTGGCCACAGGTCAACTTATTCTGTTAAGAAAATGCATGATTCGTGAAGATATGTAAAAATCTCCACATGTGAAATTTGGTGTGAAAACAATACCTCCCTTACTATCGTCGGTCGGTAAAAAGAACCTAATTTTATATCTACTTACTTTAATATTTACTAAAAAATGAATAAAATTCACAATTTAATTAATTCAATATTGAGTCAATTTAATAATAATAAGAACAAATAGACAATAAATAAATGTAAAGATTAATCTGTTTTTTTCAGTTTATAATATAAATTATTGAAATGTAACTTTTTATATTTGAATAAAATGAATAAAATATCTAATAATTTCATCCCGAAGATAAATTGAAAGATAATTTACATACGTCTAATATAAATAACATGATTATATCAACATCTACATAATATAGAAATAGTAGTTAAGGGATAATTTAAATTGGTGCATTGATTTATTCCAATCTTGTTTGATGTTATGCCAATTTCTCGATCACCACACACCGAGGTGAATGTAGGTATACTTTGATATAACAACTAAAATTTCACCCCGAGTACATTGCATTCATAATTCTGTTTAATGGCACACCTGATAACATATATCCTCCCGACTGAATGTAAATGAATAATGACCAATAACGACATATCATTGCTCTCAATACAAGCGAAAGGTGTGTGTAGGATAGGATTTATGGTCAAGCCGATATATGTAGAGTGTATTTGAGGGTTTCGTTATCGGGGGATGAGAATTCCAATCCCCCTGTCAATAAGTTGACAATTCCCTAAGTGAGATCGAATTGATTATCACGCGATACGTTTTAATATAATCCAATTATTTACGTATCAGTGTAATTGTTTATGATGGAGAATCTATTACAACAAAATATTTAATTAATCAAAGTTCATTCTTTTGTATTTCTCGTGTTACATAGCAAGTAATAAAAATTCATTCATAGATTATTTTGTTTTAATTTAATTAGATATCGAAATATATTTTAATATATATATATATATATATATATATTAATTTCCTTCTTGAACAACTTTTAACATTGAAAGGTTTCTATTTATTTTTAACAATTTCCAATTTTCTGATAAGTGTGCATGTGCTGGTGAATTAAATTTTACTTTTAAATTTCATTAAGGATTAACAAGAGGACTCTGTTAAGGGATTAAACAGAGCCGTTTAATACACAACAGATGACTATAAAATTTATTGTCAAATGTTTTTAATGAATACACTTTACAGATCAAATCTATTTAGGTCATATAATAAAATAAAACATTTAAAATAATAATAGGAATATAAATATAGTTAAATTAAATTCTTTCAATTTTTATAATTACTTAACTGTTTATAACGTAATTTTGTAAATAAAACCACATATTGATATTTGTTATTGTAAATTTATTCAAAAAATACAAAAAATATACACAACGTTTCGATTGCTACTTGTGCAATCGTTATCAAGAGACTGCACTGTTCGAGTGTCCAGTGACGAGTGACGAATGATACTTAATATAAGACCTAGGTCATCCACCAGATGGCGATCGGAACGTGCTTACAAATTCAAGCAGTAGCAATCGAAACGTGTATATTTTTTGTATTTTTTGAATAAATTTACAATAACAAATATCAATATGTGGTTTTATTTACAAAATTACGTTATAAATAAAAACAACCACCAAAGCTTTAATAATTTAATACTTAACTGTTTTTTATTACATGCTAACATGCTTAAATTATTTGAAATTTTGAACTTTTGATATCCTTAAATTCTATACTAGTGTGCTATTCTTAAATTAAAATAAAAAATTTCTTAAAATTGTATTTGAAAAAGTTATATAATTTATATTTTAGTAGAGAGATGGTATTAATGGTATTGATTTTTTGTGTTTATTTTTAATGTTCCCCATGATCTAAAATAAATACAATCTTTCACTATTGTGTTTAGTGACACAAACTTAGAGTATGTGAGAAAAATGAGGTTGCTGAAAAATTTATTTACTAAAAAGGTGGAGGCAATATAAAATTTCACATAAGAGATTTAAAATAAAATAAGAATTGATCAGAGATAGTTCAAGAAGGATTAAAGAAGTATAATTACAGTGGTTAAAAATAAAAGATAAATTAGATTATCTAATAATAGTAAACTTCACACAAAAATATATAGATTGTTCAAATGGGGTTTGAAGTCTTATCATTCATATCTCAGAGCATCTTCTTTAACTTGAAAGCTTATCATTGTAAAGGATGTGCAGACAGACATCCCTTAACTTTCAATTGGACCGGAAAATGAACCATATTAAATGCACAGCCCCTATATCCTCTATTGTTGATCTATTGTACATATATATATATATCATTGAAGAAGAGTTTATCAAACGGAATATTTGCATAATTATCTATGCAACACAAAGAATATAACTATAATAAGAATGCTAAATTATATACTCTTAATAAGCAAGATAATTAGAAACAAAAAACAAAATACAAAATTGATAATAAAAAATAATCTAAATTTTAAAATAATATAATAATAACTTATGATTTTTCAATATTGATAATATAATATCTGATCTAACTGAGACCACTGACAGGAGGGTCACTAAAGTTGAGATTTAGGGTTTGAACCCCGACATCATCAATAATTTCTTAAAGGAAAAGGTAAATAAATTTTCTTAAAGGAAAAAAAAACTTACAGAAATTGAAATTATAACAATAGTCATATAATAAAATCAATAATATCATTATTGAAATCAAAATTAAGATATGAATAATATTATGTATTATATATTAGTACCGGGACCCCGAGCTTCGGCTCGGTAATTAAGTTAAAAAAAAATAATTCATTATTATTGGGTTTGGCTGGTAATATTAATACTTGAGACACCGAGCTGATATACAATTCTTTAATTATTTATTACAATTATTAAATGTTGCATCATTGCATCAATCTGATTAAAATGAATGGAACTGGGGTCCTCAATAATAGATAAATATGTATTATTAGGTATGTTTCTAAGTGCATGAATATTTTTTTTTATTGGAAGAATGATAAATATATATCGTAATTTATAATTATAAAATATTATTCAAATATATATTTTTAATTTTATTTCGAAATTAAATAAAAAATTTTTAAAATATTTTAAATATAAAAAAAATATTAATACAATATCCTTTAAAAAAAGGCGGGAGTCAAATTTCAATATGGATGACATAGTGCCGTCATCCATATATAAATTTAAATTAAAAAAAAAACTAATGAAGATATCAGAGATGTGATCAATAAAACTTAATTTTTCTTTATAAATACTATATCTAGTAAAAATTTCAAAAAAATCGTTAGAGCGGTTTTTGAGAACCCATGGCCAAACAAACAAACAATTTTATCTAGCATAATAAGATAAGATTTATTTTAGTGATTTTTTTTTAAGAAATACTAATTTATCTGGTTGCTAATTTCATTGTTAATACAATTCATCAAACATGTAAACAATTAATCGATCACTATATAAAATAATTTAAATTAAATTAAAAAAAAAATATATTAAATTAAAAAAAAGTCTAAATAAGCATAGATCTTGATAGTTAATAAATTAAACAGGAAAAATATGATTTAGTAATTAACTCAAATTTAATCTAGACTTGACTCTTGACATAATACATTTATTATATATCAAATTTGACTAAATACTATCACTCTTGCTAGATTATTATAAAATAATAGTATGAAATTTTGAAAAAAAAAAAATTATATTATTTATGATTGGAAAGCACTGAATAAATAGTCCTATCAAAAGATAAGTTGCAATTCTATTATTGTATTGTCATCTGGTTCTCCAAACAGATAACAGAATTGAATAACCTAAATAAAAGAAATCGCTTTGGGAAGAGAGATAGAGAAAGGAATGAATCTTGAGGGTGTGTCACAGCCAGGACGGTGGGGGATGTTTGATCCTACAGATGAGGTGCAGATGCGTTCAGGGGGTGTCGCAACTCCACTATTGTAATCTCGGATTCAATCAAACTGCCGACGGCCATTTGTTTTGCACAATGGCATCGAGCCATCTATATATCTATATATGCCAATCCCCGTCCCCTTTCGATGCATTAGACATCCGAAGGGAGGCCAATGTAGAAATGTATGTCTTCTTTACACCCCCACCAGCGAGTGTCCTCTCCTCTCCATCAAACCCACCCACCAGTCGACATTGAATCCTGAGAGAGAATGAGAAAGATGTCTTTGTCCTAACCGAGGCTCGAACCAATATTCCATTACACCAGCTGCGGTATCTATTTTCAATATGGCAAGCTGTGGTCGTACTTCAATATCCTCGCAAAATCCGCCATGTTCTTTATCCCCTATCCACCGTCCGAAACAGGCATTTTAAGAAAAAAAAATGTTTATGTATAACTTAATCGAATTTCGTTTCGTTTTCTTTCTATAAAGAAAGAAGAAACAACGATTAAATTGTGAGAACAAATAAAAATTACACTACGAAATTGTCTTAAAATTGGTCTAGAATAAAGTTAAGAAAAATTCTTATTAAATTTATAATATCAATTAATTATAATAAATTTAATAAATATATTATAATATTATATATATATATATATATATCTAAAGAATAATATATATATATATACTTAATATATCGATAGGTATGCTAATATGATTAATTAATTAATTGATATAATTTTAATTAAATGATATAATTAAAATAAACGACTTGACTAAAATAGTGATATTTTTATAGAAATTGAAAATAGAGAATTTGTTATATTATACTACAAAGAGAGTTATAAGAAGATAATATAGAATGAGATATTGGAGAATATAAATTGGAAGGAAATTGGACACTAAAGGTGTAGTGTACTTTCGAATTAAGTAGAGCTTAAAAAAAAATCTTTTTATTCTAAAATATTAATTTAATTCCCAAGAGAGGGTATAATTAAAAGTAACTTAAAAATCATTAAAATTCATAATTTATTAAAATTAATATCAAAACTTTTTTACTTAAATAATGAATTAATATTTATTTGACTCTGAAATATAAAATTCAAAGTCTCTTTGATAAATTTATAAATTCAATCAATCTAGACAATTTGGTAGATGGGGTAGTCAAAAAATACAATTAATTAAATTTAATATATATAATTAAAAATTTAGGCTATAAAATATTATAATATATAATAACATAATATAAAATAAAAAATTGTTTCTAATGTAATTGGAAAAGAAAATATGTATACATTTATAAATTATATAGATTATCTTTTTCTAATGAAAAACATTCTTTAAATTATTTACTTCATCAATTTAATTATTAATATATATTAAAAATAAATAATATTATTTATTTTATAAATGCAGAAGGTAAACGGGCACAGCCAGAAGAATTCGATTGTTTATAGGATTGCATTGAAAAGCGATAAGCGACTCGGCCAATTCTTTGAAAAATAATATTAAAATATTAAAATAAAATAAAATAAATTAAAATAAAATAAAAGAATTTGATTTTTAGTATTCATTGAACAGTGAATCGGAAAAGATGCCACCAAAATTGCTGAGAGCACGTTCTAACAGGTAATTAACAACGATTATATTGTATATACCCACTAATAATTCCTTTTTAATTATAAATATATTATTAATTAATCTTAGTTATTCGTTTAATAAATTTCCTCTATGAATATAATAATTTATTAATTATGATTATAATAATATATTCATAAACTCGTATAGTTATATAAATACTTTATATACTTCAATTACTTTTTACAAGGTGAATTACAAATGATTTGTATTTGATATTCTTTGAATAATGAAGGAAAAAAAAAATAAATAAAAAAAATCTGGAGTGTCTCCACTCGACTATCTCGCAATTTGAATTGGATTAAATAACATATATTAATTTAAATTAAATTAAATTAATTAAATTATAAATTAAAATTAATAGATAATATTTATTAAACCAGCGCATGTGGCACCACATCACGTGTTGGCGCGTGAGATTTGCAGTGTTAAAAAATTAATTCTGGTATTTTCAGCGATTCAATCAAGCTGAAATTCTATATATAGCAGTTTTATACAATTAATAATCATGTGAAAAATTATCAAACTTATATCTTTATTTTTACGGTCACTTTAGAAGAAAAAAATCAAAACGTTGTAGGTAATGACCCTCTTCCAGTTGAGCTACATTTCTCAAAAGTTGATAGAAAACTACAAATTTTGAATAATGGCTATGTACCAAATTTCATCATTCTAGCTCAAACCGTTTTTGCGTAATCTTGGTTACATACATACATATATACATACACACACACACTTACATACACACACAGAGACATTTTTCTCAACCTTAGTGAAAATGATTCAGAAACCTTCAAAACGTATAAAAACATCAAAATCTCAACATCGAAAATTTTCGTGATCGCAATCCTATCTCTGGCGAGATAGTAAAAACCGAAAATTAGCCGCGCCCTCTGCTGGTCAAACTGATAAGACATGGTAGCTAAATGGGATATCAATGGATTTATATCCAATCTTTAATCCTTTTTATCTCGAAAACTAGAAGTTTAGTCAAGAATTGCCTAAGGAAAAAGTTTCTTAGAATTAATCAAAGAATCAACTGGCGAAGTTTCATCAAATTCCGAGAGGTGCCCGGTGTTTAGAATCTTTAATTAACTATTATTTCTTAAAAATTTTTCAACATTCATTCAAAGAAAAGAAGAGATCCCATTCAATATGATTTTAAATTATTCTTAAAATAGTGCCATAACAAAATTCTAAGAGGATAAATTCACACAACTATTATTATTACCTTTAAGGAATAAAGATAAAATTCGTAAATAAATAAATCTTCATAAATATTTTTTTAAATGATGCCTTAACATTGAATTAAAGAGATAAAAAAAAAATGATTTATCAAATATGTTAAATTATTTATACGATCCAATGAATTTTGAATGTATAGAAAATTAAATATGTTTAAAAAAATATGATAAGTTACTATACATCAAAAGATCAAAAATTTAATTCAAAAAAATATAAAAAAAAAAAAATTTCTTCAGAGTGAAAGATATAAATAATTTATATTGATTTTTTTTTTCTTCAAAGATACTGCCGGGTTCATTTTTATTTTCATTCGATTCTGTTGATGGTTCAATATTTCAAAGTCGAGTAGATAAAAATATAGTTATATAAATTATAGATTATCTGAGAAATGTGTTTTATCGTTTTAATATATACATATAAAATATAAGACATATTTTCCAAATGTTCCATTTTATTTTATATTATTTAAACTTCATTTCAAAAACTAAGTTTGCTGAGTTAGACTTTAAGTTAAGTTTGGTTTAATTTTTCGGATAAGTAAAGTATATAAAATATAATATTTCTATATGTGCCTAAATAATAATATGTATTTTATATAAATATTATATATATGTAGTTTAAGTATACCATAAATTATATAGTAGTAATCAAATAAAAAAAATGAGATTTTGAATGGGATCATTTGTTTTTTATAGTCTATTTTGTTTTGTATTTTTTGTGAACGCATTACAAGTTAAACGAAATGTCATATTAATATCAAATGTAGTATTTATCTTAGATTTCTCACTAATGGTACTTTAGATATTAAAGGATTAGATCATACAAATTTCCATCTCCCTTTCTCTATCCTATTCTCCCACTCGCCAAATATCATCACCCTTAATGTTTGAGCAAGTGATTGCCTATCAGTCATGCCTACTTTTCAAATAACTAGTAGAATTCCAATTCTAATTATATTATTACATTTTGGAATATTTCATCAAGATTTTAAAGAAATTGAATAAAAGAATATACTTTTTCAAGTTTGGAAGTAAAGTTAATTTTAATTTAATATATAATTGTATTTTATAATTTTTTCTAAACAATAGTAGGATAATATCTAAGCCTGTCTTTATTCATCTAACTTGTATATATTAATACCTATAAAGTGTTTTTTAATTAATCTAAATGTCTTTTCCTTTTTGTAATTAAATTCGGATTACAGTATTATGCTTGCAAATGAAAAATGCCCTGGCAATATTTCTAATATGAAATCTCAATGGGAAAAATCGCTAACAAGCTGTTGTGATCGTCCCCTCCATTGTCATTCATTCATTCGTATTCAGACAGGAAGGCAGCGAGCGATTCTTGCATATTTGCTTGTCTGGCACCCCCTTGTCTTATTTATTATATCCTATTCATTAAAAATGATGCGTTGATAATCCACCAACACAAATATCGCTAATTGGAAGTTACAATTATTTTTGCTGAAGTATTAATGATAATCTATTTCTTTTTTTATATAATACTAAAGAGCTTTTCATAAATATTAACAATAATAATAATAATCATAATGAATTTTAATTAAACATAATTCATAAAATATGGCTTGAACAGATCAATTCAAGAAGTATTTTTATTTCAATAAAAAGTAAAAAGGAAATAAATTACAATAAAGAAAGTAATACAAAATAAGTTGACCTATGGCCAGGTCCGAACCGACCGACGGTTTGAAGTAAATTAATTTCCAGCTACAGAAACAATTTCAAATAATTTTAATATATCTATTAATGTAATTAAAAACAGATATGGATAGAACATAAATATTTTTAATTTTATTTTATTTAGGGTGGCTATGGCATAATGAAGGGGTGGGTGACGTCATATAATTTTAAATTAAGAAAAAACTAATAAAGATGATTTTTCTCGAGGATAAAACCAATACAAAGTGCATGATTCGTGGTGATAAGTAAAAAAACTCCTCCTGTGAAATTTGGTGTGAAAATAACCCTTCCCTTCCTATCGTCGATCGCTAATACTATCACTTCTGGTTGATCAATTCATCATACTGAGTAAATATACCAAATTTCATCAAAATCCGTTGAGCCGTTCAAGTTGTACACATCTATACGGACGGACGGACGGACAGACATCATGCTAAAAATACTTTTTTCTCTTAAGAAAATGTAAAAATCTCCACATGTGAAATTTGGTGTGAAAACAATACCTCCCTTACTATCGTCGGACGGTAATTAAGTCTGTGTAGGTGAAATTTTGAGACTGTGTGCGCCTCATTTGGAAATCCCTCCCCTAAATTTCAAAATGTATTATTTAGTTTAATTCATATATATATATATATTAATTTCAAAATGTTAAATAAAAATCGGAAAGGATTGAGGTTTATATATATAGCTTAATATATCTCAATTGTTTTTTTTCTTCTTATCAGAAGAGGACCAACTGACCTGAAAGGCAGCTGATCCAGCACCTTGGTCTCCTTTTGTACAGATAAAACCGATTCAACTGCGGCTGTTCCGCACCACTTGAGAACGCCTAATCCGAGTGGATATATGGCTCACCAAGACACACTTTGTCTCTTTCCACGGTTAAGTCTAAAATAATGTCGTATACTGCTCTAATAAGATCGTACAGTGTACGTTTGCCTTAAAACCAATATTGATTATGTTATAAATATCCGGCGAAAGACTTATCGTAAATATAAATCATCCCTGCGATCGAGGTAAGGTATTCATTGCATCCATGAAAATTGGTGCTCCATTGGGAAACGATAATTCATACAAGTCATTTGTCTTAATAAAAGAATTAACAATTCCTGTCAATTCTCCTCATGGAATATTTAATGCATTAAAAAAAAGATTGATATTTTATGTTTATAGTTCTACACTTTTGACTTATACTTGTTTTATATTGAATATATATATACTATAAAAATAATATTTTGTAATTGTTTTTCTCATTGAGTACTAAAACAGAAATTACTTTTTGACATTTTGAATAGCTCAAAAGTAATTCTTAATCAAATACGATATACCGCCCTAAAATACATTTTGATTATTAGATGCTCAAATAAAAAAATATGCCACCCCTTCAAAGAAACCCCTTTTAAATATTAAATTTAATCTGTCTATCTACATTTGAAATAAAAAAAAAATATATGTGTACTGGGGTGAAAAGCTTTCAATATTATCTCATAAATAATCTTTAAGTGAAAAATAAAAAAAGAAAATATGTATTCAATAAAAGAAACAATATTAATATATAGGAAATATATGTATTTATTTTTACTAGCTCGTAAGAGATAGTATTGCGATCACGAAAATTTTAAATGTTGAGATTTTGATGATTTTATACGTTTTGAAGGTTCCTGAATCATTTTCACTAAGGTTGAGAAAAATATCTGTGTGTGTGTGTGTGTGTATGTAACCAAGATTACGCAAAAACTGTTTGAGCTATTATAGAATGATGAAATTTGGTACATGGGGATTATTCAAAATCCATAGTTTTCTATCAACTTTTGAGAAATGTAGCTCAATCGGAAGAGGGTCATTACCTACAACATTTTGATTTTTTTTCTTCTAAAGTGACCGTAATAATAAAGATATATGTTTGATAATTCTTCACATTGTATAAAACTGCTATATATACCAGAATTAATTTTTTAACCCTGCAAATCTCACGCGCCAACACTTGACGTGATGCCATCAACAAAGAGCCAAACATGCGCTGGTTTAACAAATATTATTTATTAATATTAATTTATAATTTAATTAATTTAATTTAATTTAAATTAATCTATGTTATTTAATCCAATTCAAATTTGCGAGATAGTCGAGTGGAGACACTCCAGCTTTTTTAAAATTATCTTTGTTTATTTAAAATCAATTTTATTTTTAAACAGTTATTTTCATTTTCGAAATTGCAATTAATTCATAACTACTAACTTCTTATTTATTAAAAACTTAATAAATATATAATCATAATAAATTTTATTCTCAGAAGACTAGTATTATGATTAAGATTATGAACCCGCCCAACCAAACATATATGTGAAAGATTTCAATCATTGATTAATACTGGAAGCCGAAGTGTTACCCCATCAACCTAAGATACAGTTGCATATGTTTTTGCCAAGAAAAAGTATTAATGACCCGAACAGAACAACATCTATAAACACACATTTTTTAATGTCTTTGTAGATAATGTACTTTATCACAACACAATTTTCAGAAAGTGTGTTAACTTTATTCGAACGCCATAAATAAACATCTAGAGGCACGTATGTGAAATTTTGTATCACCCCATCAAAGAAATCTACGTTGAAAAATACAAAAAATTTTCAAAACACTTGTTCCAGGTCGTAAACCATTTTAACTTATTATTTAAAATTTATTTATTTTATAAAATTCAATTATTCGTTAATCATAAGGAATATCAGTTAATACAAACAAAAGATACATATACTTATTATTTATTTTATTTTAATTAATTAAGTATATTTGGAAACAAAGAGTCAAAGCTTCATTTACCATTTCAGGCTTATTAAATAATTTCCTTTGAAAAAAATGTAGCTTTCATCTGAGACGAGGATTTCTCTAAGCGGATTTTAAACAATTAATTGGATCGGAGAGAAATAATTTTCTCCATCACATTTAATACACTTTCATTTCTGCTTGATATTTAAGTATTTTTATCCCATTGAACGGATTAAAAAATATAACAGGGAAAAAACAAATTGTTTTCGTATAAAGAATATTTGTTTGCATCAAATATAGAAAACAAGGGAACAAATAATATCGTTTAACAAACATTGAATACCTTGTGAATCCCTCTAAATTATGCAAGCAATTTGAAAACCACAAAGCGCAGGTAAGGAAGGAAACATGGGGAAGGGGAGGGAACCCTTGTAAATGGACAAATAACAGCTTGAGGGCATTCGAAAACTGCCAATCAAAAGAGAATCAATGAGAGATCAGAATGTTTTTATTATTATTATATAATAAATATAATTGATATTACTTGTTTACACAAAAATAATATTAATTAATAATAGTTTAAATAAAAATAAATGTATTGAATTAACGAGATTTTTGATAAGTATTATTTCAGTTAATTAGATCAATTTTTATAAATCTTATTATAAATATATAGATATATAACCTCTAATTTTTGTAAATTCTACAAAAGAACAGTATCTATCAATTCGGTTACCGCCTAAGCGGGGTAAAGCTGTTGCATGATCAATACAACAGATCCTTTCAATCTTTATCTCCATTTTTAAACACGTTCCCTTGGGCTTCAGCTAGAGAGAAATGACTTTAACAGTTCTGGGACTTGAACCAAGGACTACTACTGCTACTAGTATTGCCTCCTACACTGCGTGGTGTCTTGTATATATAAACTCTATGAGAAGAATATTTTTTTGGACTCCTTATATTATCATTTTATAGACCTATTATTAATAAACACATGAAATTTTGTAGGTTACAACTTTACTTTCATTTAAAATAAGGTAAAAGAGGGTAATTTCGTCACCCTAAGCCATTTTTCTACACGTTTCCTAATGCTGCCATGTTAGTTTTCATATATGCTAATTGACTTTTCGCAACATAACTCAGGAATGTCTATTTGAATAACTTATTAATTTTAATTTTTCTTACTGATACTGATACCAGAAATTTTGAAAGAAAATTAAGCATTTCCTGAAATGTAGGTAATTTCGTCAATTCATGTAATCGTTGATGTTAATTTCGTCATAATTGTTAATAATAATTGTAATAATAATTTTCTGAAACGTGGTACCAGAATTTTTGTAAATAGGGGTTTCCAAAGGCCCCAAATTTCAAAAATTAAATTTCATTCAATACTGATGGGTCCTATAATTAAGGGTTTTTAAAAATAGTGACGAAATTACCCTCCTCTACCTTAAGCTACCTATATTATAAATTATTTATTTTAATATTGCTATAAATATAATTACATTTTTAATTAAATAAGCAAATATACGTTTACATTTTTTCCCTAAATAATTTGTTCATGAAAAAATTCATAAATATTCTTTAATAATGAGAATTAAAGAGTAAGAAAATAACTTTATTTGCATAATCAATCGATGGTGTCTTGTATATATATATGGGAACAATGAAAGAACAAAAATCTTATTTGATTCATTCAATTCGCTGTCCCGAGTTACCATCCCTTCTTTCATTTAGATCTCCCCTTAATTTTCTCCTTCTCTTCTCTTTCTTATCCTTAACCTTGCTCTTTCCAACACCCTTTGATTTACATGGCGGCCCTCAGACGCCACAAATTATGGGGGTGGTGGTCGTAGAAAATAGATGGTGAGGGGGTTGAAATGTAAGGATCTCCTCCTGCTAAATTATGGAGCCATATCGTTTTCCAATAATGGGATTGCTTAAGGTTTGTGGCCAGAGACACTCCTTTACCATCATCCCATTCCTTTCAGTTTAACGAAGAAAACCGCCATCGCATTATTAAGAGTTTCTATACACAATAATAATTATAAAAAAAATATCATTTTTTATATAGTAATTTTATAATATTTTTCTAAAAAAAACTGTGCTTAATTAAAGATGAAAATTGATTGTCATTTTTTTAAGATTAAAAATTGTCTCTTATTTTATTTGTAATAAAAAAAAGTCAAAAATATAGGAAAACGTATTTTTAAGCCTATATTAGAACAAATATAGATGGTAAAGTAGTGAAATATTCTATTAACGATAATTTTGTTTATCAATATTTATCTTTGACAAGTAAAAATACGATATAGAGAATTTACTAAAATTTTATTGACATAAAAATATAACAAAATTTTAACAAATTTTCATGTTATTGGCATAAAAACCAAACAAAATTTCGATTAACAAATAACCTCTAGGAAAATTGAATATTAACCAATTTTATTCTATTAATAAAATGAAATTAAATACATTTCTTCTATAACACAAAATCTAGATGGGAATATTTATTGAACTTTAGTCATCATTCCCTCCCTCTATCCCTCAGGTAAAATAAAACATCTGACTTTTATACATTCTACGAAAAGACAGTGCCTGTTAGGTCAGTTGCCACTCAGGTTGGGTAAAGGTGATCCATGATCAGTAGAACGGATGCTCTTAAACTTTATCTTGATTTTCTTTTGTTAGGAGGTTTACACATAAATCCAAAATGTCCAGTTTGGTGAATCTGACTTTTTGGAACTGGGTTGCTTGATTGTTTAAATTCCTTTACAAAAATATTCAAACAATTGTTGATTGTATATTATTCTACAAATCATCAAAGTATTATGAATATAAATCATATCAAAGATACATCAATGTATTTAATCAATGATATCATGCATTAACTAATTTTAATTATTTATTTACATCCCGTCTTCAGGAGAGACTTAAAAGCATCTGTCTCTCTGTTTAGAGGGAAATTAATTTCCTCGCTTGAAAACACTAATTGTCTTCTAGTACTCTCCTATACTACTTATTTACTTAAGAAATATTTAATTAAACCTATCTAAAGCTTTCATTTTGTTACAATCTTTAGAATAAAAAGAAAATACTGTCACTCAATTAAGAAGATCAATTCGTACTGAGCTTAATATGTATATTCCTTTATAATGAAAAATTAGATAAGATAATTATAAATAATAATATTATTATTGGGTATAGCTTTTGGAAAAGGGTCGAAAAGAAGAAAAGAAGGAATATTTGTTGAAAACATTATAAGTAGAATTTAAGCTTTTCAATGCATTAAAAGAAAGATTTTGAAATGTTGAATTAATATAAAGATTTTAAAATGTATAAATAATATTATTAATTATAATAATTAAAATAGTATATAAATCTCGATAAACTATTCTCAACAAACGTTAAAACAACCCGGAAAAAACTTTCTCAGAAATCTAAACGAACATATAATATATATATTATTAATTTATTGTAAATTATACAAATATATATATAAATTTCTTTAATTGTGAAATTAATTTTACATATCAGTTTTCTATTGTTTCAATTAAATAATTTAAATAGTATTCGTATCAGTATCTTAATTCATAATTAAATTCTAAAATAAATAATAAATATGAGCTGTTAATATAACTGTTTAAAAATAAAATTGATTTTAAATAAACAAAGATAATTTTAAAAAAGCTGGAGTGTCTCCACTCGACTATCTCGCAAATTTGAATTGGATTAAATAACCTAGATTAATTTAAATTAAATTAAATTATAAATTAAAATTAATAAATAATATTTGTTAAACCAGCGTATGTTTGGCTCTTTGTTGATGGCACCACGTCACGTGCTGGCGCGCGATTTGCAGTCGTGTTAAAAAATTAATTCCGGTTCTATCAGTGATTCAATCAAGCTGAAATTCTATATATAGCAGTTTTATACAATTTTTAATAACGTGAAAAACTATCAAACATATATCTTTATTTTTACGGTCAGTTTAGAGGAAAAAAAATGAAAACGTAGTAGTTAATGACCCTATTCCGAAAGAGCTACATTTCTCAAAAGTTGATAGAAAAGTACGAATTTTGAATAATGCCCATGTACCAAATTTCATCATCCTAACTCAAACAGTTTTTGCGTAATCTTGGTTACATACATACACACACACATATACACAGAGAGAGAGAGAGAGACATTTTTCTCAACCTTAGTGAAAATGATTCAGGAACCTTCAAAACGTATAAAAACATCAAAATCTCAACATCGAAAATTTTCGTGATCGCAATACTATCTCTAACGAGATAGTAAAAATTCTAAATAATAAGTGAAAATATAATATTAGATTGTACCTTTATAAGTTAATATTCTTTAGAACCATATATTTTAATGGAGTGAATCAATAAATATATATATAAGATATATATATATCACCTATTCTTATAAATTATATTTTGTGAAAGAAGAGGGGAGGGGGAAAGAAAACATTTGAATCTCAAGGGATGTAGACATTATATCAAAAGTGGGAGAGTATATTCTAACTTTTTTTTGAGATAATTTATCTGATTGCTACTCGATTGAGGCATTAAAGTGACAGTCGGAAATGAGGATGCGCAAAACTGATGGAAACTGCATGATTTATAGAGCAATAAAATCGAAGCAGTTCGAAAATGTCTCCCTTCTCCTCACTCACCAGGCTTCTATTGACATGAGTGAGATGTGGCAAGGGGTTGGGATCAGAATGAGAGGGTGGTATGGCAAGTGGTCCGAGAGATTACACAAACGGCTATTGAAGACACTTAATCATATCACACCCCCAGAGTGACGCAGTCAATGAGTTCCGGTTAAACGTTTTACGGCATCAAGTTACAATATAGGCAAATTCTTATCTTAAAATAATGATAAAATGATAGAGTATTATCTCCAATAAACAATACATTTATATAATATAATTAGATAGATAAAATTATTTAAATATTTAAAGGATTTGAATAATGATCAATTATAAATTATATTTGATAATTTATTCATATTATTTTTAAGCGGAGATAAAATATTCCAGTTCAGGTATATAATTTTGATTGCGCAAATAATATTTTATTACAACACTATAGGATATTCAAATTTCGAATAAAATTATTTATTTTATAATAAAATATATTTTCATTGTTAATGAAAAGTATAATAAAAGTGTAATGTGTATGATTATGTTAGGTAGAGAGATTAAAATAACAAAGAATTTATAACGGAATTTTGTAAATAAAACCACATATTAATATTTGTTATTGTAAATTTATTCAAAAAATACAAAAATATACACAACGTTTCGATTGCTACTTCTGCAATCATTATCAAGCGTGTGCACTGTTCGAGTGTCCAGTGACGAGTGACGAATGATACTTAATATAAGACCTAGGTCACCAACCAGATGGCGCTCGGGACGTGCTTACAAATTCAAAATTACAGGAGAAAAAAATAATTATTCTTTAATTAAAGAACTCAATGTATTCATAAAATAATTGTTGTTCACATTTTGTTTATAATTTTTAAATTAATTGTTTAAGAATAATTATTTTTTCTCCTGTAATTTTGAATTTGTAAGCACGTTCCGAGCGCCATCTGGTTGGTGACCTAGGTCTTATATTAAGTATCATTCGTCACTCGTCACTGGACACTCGAACAGTGCACTCGCTTGATAACGATTGCAGAAGTAGCAATCGAAAAGTTGTGTATATTTTTATATTTTTTTAATAATTTTACAATAACAAATATTAATATGTGGTTTTATTTACAAAAAATTCCGTTATAAATAAAAACAACCACCAAAGCTTTAATAATTTAATAGCAAAGAATTTTTTTATGTATTTTCTTTTTGAACAGTTGAACCTTTTATCCAGAAATATGGGAGAAAAACATAAAGATGCTATATTCTGTAATATTGATTAATAAAGCATAATTTTAGTTTGAGAACGTAACTTAAATAATCAGATGAAGGTATAAATATATATTGCTTATTATTATTATTATACGATTTAGAACACTCGAATTTAGGTACCAGTAAAATTATTATTATTATTATTATTAATTATTAAGAGCTTAATGAGACATCATCAATTAGTGCCGCTCATTTATCATCTACCACTTTATCCATTCTTATTCATATCTTAGAATTCCTATCAAGGTGGATAGATGGCCATCTTTAATAGGACACAGGTGAGCAAGGAGAATACTCCATTCTGACCGATTTTATTATACTATACAGTGCTGCACCTCTGTGAGAATGATTTAATAATTTCAAAATATAACAGCACCAATAATAAACAAGAAAATTAACATACGATAAGATTATAACATTAATTTCCCCATAAATAACAATTAAAATAATTTTATAATTTAATTCTATTGTAACAAGTGCTGGTAGAAGGCCATATGCCTAAAAGGGTCTTTTTCAAGATACATGTTAATAATACAATAACATATTCGTTAAGAATAACATTCAACTCTATAGAAAGTAATTACAAGTGAAAATGATATACAATGAAATCATAAAATTAAAAACATTAATTCTAAGTGAAGCTGAAAATTAAAAAAAAAGAACAATTACTTTAATGCATTTGTAACAAGTGCAGGTAGAAGGCAATATGCCTGCAAGGGTCTCTTTCAAGGGGGTCCTAAAGCTTAAACGATGCGCCTTTGGAAAAATTATTTCGGTACATAGATGTTTTCACAATACGAGAAGTCAGCGTGAAAGCACGTGCGAAATAATATTTTCACCCCCTCTTGACGAACCGCCGTGGGAAAAAATATAACAGATCTTCTCAACCTTTATCTTGATTTTTGTGATCTGAGGCCGCTACTTTTTATTTCAATTAGCTTCCATTTTGATCATGTATGTAGGCTTGATGGACCTCGAACCAGACACCAGGATTAGAAAAATTGCCTTGTCTTTTATGAAGCATCAAAGGTGAATTTAGATTAATTAATAAAATCTAAATCTCTATTTAGATATTAATATTATTAAATTTCGCATTTAATTATGAGTTAAAAAATTTAATATATTTCTATCTAAATAAATAAATCAGAAATTTTTTTAGCTTCAAATTATCAATAGCTGTTTTCTCCCTTTACATATATATATATATATATATATATATAAACATTATTATTTAAAGTTTTCTTATTATTCCCAAATCGTATCAATCTTGTCACAAAACCTTACAATTCTCTGAAAGCCCCAGTCACCATGATAGTATATTTTCATTTAAAATAATGTATATACAATCTTTTTTTATATAAATTTCAATAAAAAAAGTAAATTGTATTCAACTATGTAATATTTGTTTCATTATTTTCAATAAATAGTGTTTTATTATGACTAAAGAATGTTTATTAATTAAAATATATTTTTACTATTGAACATTACTGGGTAATAATTTTTGTTTTTATTTCAGATTACTAGCTATTAAAACATATACCAATGCAGCAAAGTCAATATATTTATAGAGATAAATATAAACTCTCTCTTTATATATATATATATATATATATTATATAATAAATTTCCCTAGTAAACTTTTTAATTAAGCGAATCTTTTAGATTATAAAATATTTTAATATAATTTCATTAAATAAATCATTTTTTCATAAAGTCATTTAAGCCCACAAACGTAAAAAAAAACAAAAAACAAAAATAAAATAAAATAAAAAAGGGCGAATGACCGTAAATAATAAAAACAAATATTTTATTGATCTCGTTGATTCGTAAAGTATTTATAAATGTTCTTGCTCATAAAAATTAAGGGATTTTAAAATGCCATTAGATAATTAGAGAATATGAGAGTGGATAAAGTTTTTATTAGCTTAGGCCATTAGAATCAACCATTTCGAACTAAAAGTCTAATCTTGGCGATTTTTATAAAAGACTTAAATGTAAGTGAATAGGGTGCTAAAAAAAAGTTAGCTAACTTTTAATATCTTGTTTAACTCGTAGTGTAAAGGGCAATAAGCAATCTCGAAGGGTATCCCATCATCCAAACGCTTTCTCCAATGACCAATACTGGACATTGTTATCATACTTGTAATGCAACTAACAATGAGTGAGATTAAATTTAAGATTTAGATATGATATTGTTATTGTATGTAGATTGAAATATCAATATGATAAATTACCTTACATATCTAGAAAAATATTAGGGGAATTTAATATACTTTCTACATACTAATAATCATTTAGAACTTAAGAGCACATACTAAGAAGCCGGGGAGGAGGCGGTGTTCATTAATATTTTCAAGGTATATTCATAGATGAATAATAAACAAAATCAAATTTAATAAGTTGACCTGAGGCCAGGTCCGAACCGACCGACGGTTTGAAGTAAATTAATTTCCAGCTACAGAAACAATTTCAAATAATTTTAATATATCTATTAATGTAATAAAAAACAGATAGGCATACATAAATAATAAATATAAACATTTTTAATTTTATTTTATTTATAATATATATGCAAGACCAGGCTGTGACGTCATGAATGGCTGGATGACGTCATATAATTTTAAATTAAGAAAAAACTAATAAAGATGATTTTTCTCGAGGATAAAAACAATACAAAGTGCATGATTCGTGGTGATATGTAAAAAAATCTCCTCATGTGAAATTTGGTGTGAAAATAACCCTTCCCTTCCTATCGTCGATCGCTAATACTACCACTTCCGGTTAAGCGGATTTGCACCAAAAGTTGATCAATTCATCATGCTGATGCATTAAGTAAATATACCAAATTTGATCAAAATCCGTTGAGCCGTTCAAGCTGTACACACGGACGGACGGACGGACAGACAGACATCATGCTAAAAATAGTTTTTTCTGTTAAGAAATGTAAAGATATGTAAAAATCTCCACATGTGAAATTTGGTGTGAAAACAATACCTCCCTTACTATCGTCGGTCGGTAAAAATATCGAAATATGTGACTAATTTTTACCCACATAACAAATAATTACTAAAAATATTGTAGGCATTATTTAATTGAATTAGAAATCTCATTTTAATGTGATCTTTGCATTGCATTCTATTGAGCACATCTAAAAGGATTTGTGGGCTCCTTGGGAATCATGCATATGATAATTTGTCGAAGTATTATATATACTATGTATATTAAATTAATAAAAAATTAGAATATTTTAAGAAAATCAGAGTATTAATTAATAGTTTATTTATATACTTTTGTCTATTCCTAATTTAAACTATTATGACTTGTGTTAAAAAAATTAAATATTTTTTTGAGACATTCTTCTTAGAATAAAAATGTTACAATTTTCTCTTGGAATATAATTTTTTTCATTTTTTTTTTGTTTTTTAAAAATTGTTGAACATTTGTAATTTTATAAATTATGCTTTAAAATACTCTTTGGCATATATTGAGAATTCAAGAAAATAGAACGTCTGATATTAGTGAAACAAATTGTTTTTTAGTCTTCATAAGTTCTTTGAGGTCAATATGACCCCAATAGCATTTCAAAGTTTGCACCTTTGCATCTTTTTAAGTATTTTATTTGAAAATTTCTCCTTTTACTACTTTTATTTTTTTGTCTTTCTAATTATGAATTTGACAATTCCCATTTTGAAACTATTATTTTTATAGCACTTCATGAACCCAATACTCTTTAATGCACTTCTTATTATATTTATTGTGTTTCGGTTTTTTCCCATGTTTATTTGCAAAACATTTTTACTTTCCCGCATACTTCGTATAAGGGAAGTATTGGAATCGTCGAAAATTTCGACTTCGAGATTTCGATAGATCTTGACGTTTTAGACCTCCCTGAGTCGGAAAATACCATTTTACGAATTATGTCTGTGTGTGTGTATGTATGTATGTATGTATGTATGTATGTATGTATGTATGTATGTATGTATGTATGTATGTATGTATGTATGTATGTATGTATCTATGTAATGTCTGTAAGCAAATTTACTCAAAAACTAATCAAGCTAGGACTTCGAAATTTGGTACACCGATATTATTCACAGTTTGTAGATTTCTATCAAAATTTCGTCAAAATCGGTTAACCGGAAGTGGTACTTTACCTACACTGGTTGCGTTTACCTTTCAAGTAAAGTACCAGTTTGCTTCGAGATATTTGCTTCCTATTTTGTATATAGATTTAAAAATATGAAAAAAATTCAGATATCAAATTTCATCATGATCTGACTACCGGAAGTGACATTTTACCTATACAAGTAGCGTTTCTTTTTTACCGACCGACGATAGTAAGGGAAGTATTGTTTTCACACCAAATTTCACCTATGGATATTTTTAGGTACATATCTCCACGAATCATGCATTTTCTTAACAGAATAAGTTGACCTGTGGCCAGGTCCGAACCGACCGACGGTTTGAAGTAAATTAATTTCCAGATATCGAAACAATTTCAAATAATTTTAATATATCTATTAATGTAATAAAAAACATATAGGCATATAACATAAATATTTTTAATTTTATTTTATTTATAATATATATGTAAGACCAGGCTGTGACGTCATGAATGGCTGGATGACGTCATATAATTTTAAATCAAGAAAAAACTAATAAATATGATTTTCCCGAGGATAAAACCAATACAAAGTGCATGATTCGTGGTGATATATAAAAAAATCTCCTCATGTGAAATTTGGTGTGAAAATAACCCTTTCCTTCCTATCGTCGATCGCTAATACTACCACTTCCGGTTCACGGATTTGCACCAAAAGTTGATCAATTCATCCCACTGATACAATAAGTAAATATACCAAATTTCATCAAAATCGGTTGAGCCGTTCAGGCTGTACACATCTATACGGACGGACAGACGGACGGACAGACGGACGGACAGACGGACGGACAGACATCATGCTAAAAATACTTTTTTCTGTTTAGAAAATGCATGATTCGTGGAGATATGTAAAAATCTCCACATGTGAAATTTGGTGTGAAAACAATACCTCCCTTACTATCGTCGGTCGGTAAAAAAGTATTTTTAGCATGATGTATGTCCGTCCGTCCGTATAGGTGTGTACAGCCTGAACGGCTCAACGGATTTTGATGAAATTTGGTATATTTACTTAATGCATCAGTATGATGAATGGATCAACTTTTGGTGCAAATCCGGAAACCGGAAGTGCTAGTATTGCCGATCGAAGAGAGGAAGTGAAGGGTTATTTTCATATCAAATTTCACGTGAGGACATATCTCCACGTGTTATGCACTTTGTATTGGTTTTATTCTCGAGAAAAATCATCTTCATTAGTTTTTTCTTAATTTAAAATTATATGACGTCACCCAGCACTTCATGACGTCACAGCCAGCCCTTATATATTATAAATAAAATAAAATTAAAAATATTTATATTATATCCATATCTGTTTTTTTTTACATTTAAAATATCAGTTAACCGGAAGTAGCACTTAATTCTATATATATATATATATAAATGTTACCAAATATCTAATTTGACACCAATAAACTAATACGAACTGGCTCTTTATCAATACCAAGTTTACACATTCTAAATATTCATTCACAACTCTTTATACCTATTTATATGCGGGAAAGTCTAGGGGAGGACACTCCCGCTTATTATTTTTCTATTTTGTAAAATTTTGTATTATTTTTTGTGTGTATAATATGTATTTTGGAAAGAATTTCATCTCATTCTATGGGAATTCCCGGGAATAACCCTCTATGTGTGTGGGTGTATGTATGTATGTGTGTGTGTGTATGTATGTAACCAAGATTACGAAAAATCGGTTTGAGCTAGAATCATGAAATTTGGTATACGGGCATTATTCAAAATTCGTAGGTTTCTATAAACTTTTGAGAAATGTAGTTCAACCGGAAGAGGGTCTAAACTACAACGTTTTGATTTTGTTTCCTCTGAAGTGAACGTAAAAATAAAGATTTATGTTTGATAGTTTTTCACATGATTAAAAATTGTATAAAACTGCTATATATAGAATTTCAGCTTGATTGAATCGCTGAAAGTACCAGAATTTATTTTTTAACACTGCATATCAAGCGCCAACATGTGACGTGGTGCCATCAACAAAGACCCAAACATGCGCTTGTTTAATAAATATTATTTATTAATTTTAATTTATAATTTATAATTAATTAAATTTAATTTAAATATAATATATTATGTTATTTAATCCAATTCAAATTGCGAGTTAGTCGGGTGGAGACACTCCAGCTTATTTGTTTAGTAATAATGAATACACTATCAAATTTGTCATTATAATTAGACAAAAAAAAAAATTAAAAAATTCTATCCAGAGTTCCAGCTTTTTTAATATAGGAATACATATGGGCATATTTATAATAATTACTTCTCTTATGTACTTAGGAATAATTAAGATAATTATTTATGAAAGTTATTATCGATTCAATCTTCTTGGATATATTCGCACCATAGACAAATGATTAACACTTCCAATTAATTTCCTTTTTGTTTATCTTTAATAGGAAGTCTATTATATTATAATAGAAGCAACATTTCACACAATTTAATTAACATTATAAATACGCTGGTAATTTATATAGACAAATTGTTGGAAATATTATTAAATTATATTGGACACAGGTCGCACATATTTTTAAAAAGCTGGAGTGTCTCCACTCGACTATCTCGCAAATTTGAATTGGATTAAATAACATAATATATTATATTTAAATTAAATTTAATTAATTAAATTATAAATTAAAATTAATAAATAATTTTTGTTAAACCAGCGCATGTTTGGCTCTTTGTCATATTTATTAAAATTAATATCAAAACTTTTTTACTTAAATAATGAATTAATATTTATTTGACTCTGAAATATAAAATTCAAAGTCTCTTTGATAAATTTATAAATTCAATCAATCTAGACAATTTGGTAGATGGGGTAGACAAAAAATACAATTAATTAAATTTAATATATATAATTAAAAGCTATAAAATATCCTAATATATAATATATAACAACATAATATAAAATAAAAAATTGTTTCTAATGTAATTGGAAAAGAAAATATGTATCCATTTATAAATTATATAGATTATCTTTTTCTAATGAAAAACATTCTTTAAATTATTTTCTTCATCAATTTAATTATTAATATATAAAAAATAAATGATATTATTTATTTTATAAATGCAGGAGGCAAACGGGCACAGCCAGAATAATTCGATTGTTTATATGTTTACATTGAAAAGCGATAAGCGACTCGGCCAATTCTTTGAAAAATAATATTAAAATAAAATAAAATAAAATAAATTAAAATAAAATAAAAGAATTACAGTATTGATTGTTCAGTGATTGGGAAAAGACGCCAAAATTGCTGAGAGCACGTTCTAACAGGTAATTAACAACGATTATATTGTATATACCCACTAATAATTCCTTTTTAATTATAAATATATTATTAATTAATCATAGTTATTCGTTTAATAAACTTCCTCTATGAATTTATTAATTATGATTATAATAATATATTCATAAACTCGTATAGTTATATAAATACTTTATATACTTCAATTACTTTTTACAAGGTGAATTACAAATGATTTGTATTTGATATTCTTTGAATAATGAAGGAAAAACTAAAATAAAAAAAATCTGGAGTGTCTCCACTCGACTATCTCGCAATTTGAATTGGATTAAATAACATATATTAATTTAAATTAAATTAAATTAATTAAATTATAAATTAAAATTAATAGATAATATTTATTAAACCAGTGCATGTGGCACCACGTCACTTGTTGGCGCGTGAGATTTGCAGTGTTAAAAAATTAATTCTGGTACTTTCAGCAAATAAATTAAGCTGAAATTCTAGATATAGCAGTTTTATACAATTATAATCATGTAAAGAATTATCAAACATATATTTTTATTTTTACGGTCACTTTAGAAGAAAAATAATCAAAACGATGTAGGTAATGACCCTCTTCCGGTTGAGCTAATTTTCTCAAAAGTTGATAGAAAACTACGAATTTTGAAGAATGCCCATGTATCAAATTTCATCATTCTAGCTCAAACCGTTTTTGCGTAATCTTGGTTACATACATAAATACATACACACACACACTTACATACACACACAGAGACATTTTTCTCAACCTTAGTGAAAATGATTCAGGAACCTTCAAAACGTATAAAAACATCAAAATCTCAACATCGAAAATTTTTCTGATCGCAATATAATGTAAAAATATGTAGATAACAAAATGAAAATTAGAATAAAAAAACTAATTTAATAAAACATAAAGTTATAAACCGTTACAAATAGTTTTAGAATTTAAATGTTTGTGAAATCGTTTTTTTTTAATTAATATAAATATATCGATGTTATTTTTTATACATTTAAGGAATATCTCTCATTCAACAAATTAACGATTAATGAAGGAAAATGTAATAGAGATATCAATTAAAAATAAAATTAATTAAACAAGTAGACGCATAGAAAGAAATCTTGTGACATGAGTATTCATTACATCAATTTAAATAAATAAAGAATCGCACAAATGAGAATAAAATATTTTTTTAATTAAATTTAATTCAAAATCAAGCCGTTTTTTTTCAAATTCTGTAACAAGAGATTTAATTAGGAACTTGGAAAGTTGAACTTTGACACGATTTAAGCTGCAAGCTTATCGTAAAATTTTCACTCCCTCTCTATCTTTAAAACCAATTTTTTAATAAACTGCAAGGTGCGCCTATGCTGAATTCCCGTGGGATTTTGCAATCTGTTGGAATACTAATAAAACAAATCTCAATATTCCTAAATAAAATTGAATTTATTGGTTTTAAAAAAATATTGAAAAATTAAATAATACTTTATTACTTCTTAAAAATGATTTTGATTTATTTTATTTATGATGATATAAATCAATATAATATCTTAAAGGATAAACTAAAATAAACTTAGTTGGTTGTAAGTTGCCCATTGCAGTTTAGAATATGTGCAAAGATATAATACATCTATAAAGGAAAATGGTATTTGCTGATAAGAATAAAGGGGGAAAATTATTGTAAGCAGCTTAACGAGTAAAAAAAAGTTTCAAAGTGGTGCGCATAATATAATATTTACCATTCCTGGATGGACACCAGGATCGTAAAATTAATATTAAATTTTTTATCAGTTTGATATGTTATGTAATATACAAGGTATTCATAATTTTATAAAACATAGCAAATGAATCGAAACGATATGTAAAAAAAATATAAAAGATTAATTATTAATATTATCAATCTAATATATAAACTACAATTTAAACTACTTAAATAAATATATTTTTTCAAATTCAATTTATTTTAATAAATAAATATTTTTTTTCACTATTTCAAGTTGTTTTAAGATGAATACCTTTGAAGTATTCAAATTCAACATCAATATAATTTTTTCTCCTAAATATTATTAACAAAATTTTGATTACCTATTTAGAAGATTGTGTCCAAACTTTCTTAATTTTTTTTAAAAATTAAAATTATATTCTTGAAATGTTAATATTGAAATTAGTACATTTTAAAAATTGCTTATTTAATTATCGAAGTCTCATAGTTATTAATTTACAAATAAAATTCTTGTATATTAAAGGGTGGTCGACAAAGTCTTTTCGTATTTTGTCCATAGATGTCGTTGGAATCGTATATATCCAGTGTTACCAATCACATTGTGTCATACCATATATTGTTGGAAAGGTGAAATTTCATGCTTCATTTAACCCTAAAGAAAATTAAATTTGTTGAAGCTGAACAAAAGTTACAGCTTTTTCAAAAATGAGTGAAAATAATGAAGAAATTCGCAATATTTTGAAATTTTTGTATAAAAAAGGGAAGAATGCCATGCAAGCCGCCAATGAAATTTGTGAAGTTCACGGAGACGATGCTATATCAGTTCGTGTAGCACAACAATGGTTCGCTCGCTTTCGTTCTGGAAATTTCGATATGAAAGATGCACCTTGTTCTGGTCGACCTATCGTTGAAAAGGTCGATGAAATTATGGAAAAGATTGACAAGGACCGTCACATAAGCAGCCATGACATTGTCAAGGAACTAAACATTCATCATCAAACGGTTTTGAACCATTTAAAAAAGGCTGGCTATAAAAAGAAGCTTTATGTGTGGGTACCACATGATTAGAAATACGAAAAGACTTTTTCGAGTACCCTATATTTATGTGAAAGTATTCCATTTTAAAATAATAAAATACATAAAATTATATTTATATTTATTAATTATTATTTTGATAATTTCAAAATAATTTAAATTGATTTTATATCCTATTTAAATATGGTAATATCTAGTACCTACAACTTTTTTTTTTTTTAGTTTGAATTCAGGTTCATAGAAATCTTTAGTTAATCGAACTCAAAAATACAATTATTACGTTTTCTTTAAAAGCAGATTAACAGAATTTTAATTTTATTTACATGGAAGGTTTATTTAATTTTATTTTTTTTTTTATAAATAAATTTTAATCAAAATAAATTTTATCTAAGAAAACTTGCATAAAATTTGTTTTTTTTTATTGAAATCTATTTTAATATTCTGTTTATATAGTCATATAAATGAAATAGAGTGGGTTAGAAAAAAAACAATCAAATTTCTAATTAATATTCCGTTTGAAGAAGAATACAATCCGCAAATTTAGCTAAACCACACAAGAAGCCAAAAAAAAGAGAATTGGGAGGGTTTGGCGAAAGGATCCGCCCGGATCGGTAATTGCCAATAAATTTGGTACGTGATCTGGTCTCTCGATGGATTCTGAATTGATAAAGAGGTGCAAATTAATTAAAATCTATTTTTTTTCCTCATCACTTTGACTTTACTAATTTCCATAGAAAATAAGGTAATAAATTACGAGTGTCGAAAGAATTTTAAATTTATTTTAATAACGCCAAAAGTCTAGTGATTTTTTTCTTTCATTCTCCCATATTTTTTAATTAATTTTAAAAAATCTTTTGCTAATAAATTACTTAAAAACAATAAAATATCGGTTCAAATTAAAAAAAAAACAAACAAATAAAATTAAATTATAAAAAATAAATTAAATTTTAATAAATCTTTTGATTATTCAATCAAAATAAGTCTTCACATGTGAAATTTGGTGTGAAAACAATACCTCCATTACTATCGTCGGTCGGTAAAAAACCTCTTTGACAAACGCTGTGACATATATTAGATGATTAGTTTAAACAAAGTAAGTAGGAGTGCCTGAACACAAATAATGATTCAATTTCTAAATAATAATAATAATAATAATAATAATAATTTATTAAATGAATATAATTGAAATTTTATTTTTTGTTATTACATTTTTATTTGTTGGAAAATTATTTCTACTTTATTAATTGTTAATATAATAGTTATTACATTTTAATTAACAGTTTTCGGAATAAGTATATTCTCTAATTATAGAGATTCTTATTGTTTGTCTCACAAGTCTACCTACATTATTTCATTACCATTGTATGATTCAAAATAAAATTCAAAATATTTAATAGGACATGACATGATCTTAGTATTTTTGCCATCCCAGAATATTTGCTAATATTACATGTTGGAGTTCCAATTACCTGCATATTTAATGGCAATTTCAATGCTGAATATGCTTTTAAATAAAACAAAATTTGAAGAAAGTAATTGGAATTATTATTATTAAGAATCAACAAATAAATTTATTAAATATACATTTAAATATATAAATAAATCTATATATAAATTTAATAAATATTCAAACAATAATTGAAACAATATAAATAAAACGATTCACTATTTTACTTAAATTGTGATTTATATTTTTATTTTTATTTTTATTACAACTGTTATTATGGGCATGTTATTTTTGACAGTTTAAAAAAAATTAAAAGAATTAATAAAATTTATCAAAATAATAAGTTGAAAAGATTTCCAATTATTTTTATTTATTTATTGTAAATTTTTCAATGTAACCATGGTATCCATGAATAGACTTTTACCAAAATATTGCTAATCAAATTAATTTCGAATAAATTAATTTTGGATTTAACTACACTAAAACCTTCCTTGATATGCCCACAACAATCCCTGAAAGTTTCATCAATATTAACTTTAAAATAGCTTAAAATTATATTTTAAATCTAAAAAATGTGTATTTAACTAAATTTAAAAAGATTTATAAATGTAATTAGTAAAGTAAATATTTACATATATTCCTTTGGTAGGAAAAATTTATTATTACTCACCCACACACACAAAATAAATATATAAATAAAAATAATCTAAATTAAATTTTCATGATTTTCTTGTTAATTTATATTAATATACAATTTCTGTTCAGAAAGAGAATTATTACTTTGTAATATATTTATTAATTAAATTTAAGATATATTCAGTAGTTTTTTGCTATCATCTCAAATTATCAATGAGTCGTTATTAAGTTAGAAGGAAGGGTTGCTGCGTGTCAAGAGGTCTTAAGTAAGGAAGGGGCTGCACTTATACTCACCACTTGACGGATTTGAGCGTAGCTGGGTTGGCTTCGTAGACACAGTTAAGTACAATTGAAGTAGACTCATTGACCGTGATATTCTCTGGATTGACCACTACAATAGGTGCATCTGAAAATCAAAAAAATAAATTATAATTCAATCCTTTTTTTGTATAAAAAAAATATTAAGAAAAAAATATAAAAATAGGGAACACAATACTCGTAGAACTTAGAGAGAGTTTTAATAAGTACCTATATAATTATTGATATAAGTATTGATATTAATATAAGTATTGATAAAATTAATGAGTAATTTGTAGAAACAATAGTTTTGAAAAGTTGGGGACTTCATACAGAAGTAAAAACTTTATAAATAATGTGATGTTAAGGTTGTTTTCAAATTTTTCAATTTGTTTATAACTAATAATTTTAAAATTTCTAAATTATTACCGATCAATTAGAAATTGCCTAAAGTCTTAAGAATTCTGCAGTACAGCACTCATCAAATTTAACCAACATGCCTAATGATGTTTTCACTTGTAAAAAAAAACATGATCATAACAAGTTTACCTGAGGGGATTGGCATAAATATTCTTGCAAGGCTTAAAAGGTAACGATCAAGTTTGTTAGCAAAAGGGTTCAGGATTTCGAAAAGAAACCTGTCATTCATTACTTAATCATTTACAGAGACGGGAAAAAACCTGCTGCCGATTTGTTTGACAATCCGATTAGCAATTTTAATAAGGCTTATAGGAAGGTCTCTGAGCTATTTATGAGAGGTTCTCTGCATGAATACTCCTCGTAACACTTAAGTGAATTTATTTTAACGCTTTTAATAACTTGGATGGGTGTCTTTTTCATCATGCGACAAATGATGGAGGCCAGTTAAATTATTTCGAGGTTCATAAGAACATCATTTTAACATTCAATAAAGCGGTCTTTAGTATGAACTTTTAATTTAAATTAATTAATTAATTGGCGTTGTCAAACAGTAACCTAAGACATCTTCTGGGCATCCCCCAGGGAATCATTTGTGTAGCGATAACTATTAAACCCTATTGATAAATAATCATTGCGATTTCAATACTCCTCGAGTTGTAATCATCTGGTTTACCAAATTGGATGACGAGATTGAAGAGAATGTTAATTATATTAATATAAATTTAGACAACTCTACTGGACCTTAGGACGAAACTCCCAAATGACCCTATCAAACAAACTCCTCATTTACAATTCAATCCTCAAACCAATTTGGACATACGGTGTTCAGTTATGGGGCTCCCCCAAACATAATGACCAATGCGCCTCGGTACCTACCTCTTAGAATACTACATAGAGACCTTAAAGTCCCTACAATAGACGAAGTAATTAAAAACACCTGTACAAAGTATCGACAGAAATTGACAAACCATCAAAACGACAAAGCCAGACAACTACTCATCAACGAGACTAACGGACGAAGACTTAAACCAATCGACCTCTTATAATTCCTACTCTGATCTCAGCTATAGTTCCCTTCGTTACCCAACTATTTTCCTTTGTAATCTGTATATTCAGCAGGTTTTCTTTTACTCTTTCTTTCTTTCCTATCCTATTCCCTCCTCTTCCTTTCACTCAACCCTAAATTGAGAGATGTCCTCCCGTCCTACTCTATCGGGCAAATAGCCGAGCCGAGTACTTCCTAATACTCCCTATTTCTCCTTTCCATTATATTGTAAATATTATTGTAAATATATTGTAAACGATTTATTGTTGCCCAAAAAAAGGGCAGATGTAGATCTTAATTGCAAGAGGTGTATATTAAGGATTTTAATTATAAAAAATTAGCTGGAGTGTCTCCACTCGACTATCTCGCAATTTGAATTGGATTAAATAACATAATATATTATATTTAAATTAAATTTAATTAATTATAAATTATAAATAATAAATAATAAATATTAAACCAGCGCATGTTTGGCTTTTTGTTGATGGCACCACGTCACGTGTTGACGCGTGAGATTTTCAGTGTTAAAAAATTAATTCTGGTAATTTCAGCGAATCAATCAAGCTGAAATTCTATATATAGCAGTTTTATATAATTATTAATCATGTGAAAAATTATCAAACATATATCTTTATTTTTACGGTCACTTTAGAGGAAAAAAAATCAAAACGTTGTAGGTAATGACCCTCTTCCGGTTGAGCTACATTTCTCAAAAGTTGATAGAAAACTATGAATTTTGAATAATGTCCATGTACCAAATTTCATCATTCTAGCTCAAACCGTTTTTGCGTAATCTTGCCTACATACATACACACATACACACATACACACATACACACACACATACACACACACAGACATTTTTCTCAACCTTAGTGAAAATGATTCAGGAACCTTCAAAACGTATAAAAACATCAAAATCTCAACATCGAAAATTTTCATGATCGCAATACTATCTCTGGCGAGATAGTAATAAAGCTAAAATAAAAAAAAAAAGAATCAGATTCATATAAATATATATTCCATTAAATCCTAATCATATCTTGTTAATGGAATTATGCAATTTCTAATTTCTTCTAATTCTTTCTCTCTTTATTTTTTATATTTTTTTTTTCAATCCTCCCTCACATCTCTCCTCACCACTCTCCTCTTCTACTAGGATAAGTTTGTAATTGTACCAAACTACAAATCAACTCTTAATCCCTAAAGACCTGAAACCATGCCAATACGAAAGCTGCTTTATTCTAAATACATCTCGATTCACTAACACATTTATCTTGAGTGTACAACAATCCTGTCAGTAGGGGAATAAGAATGGGCCTGGAATCAACGAATGTAAATTTATTATATAATAAAGCAAATGGATTTTGTTGTTAGTATTAAATAAATGTTAGAGGATCATCAAAAAAAAAAAAAAAAAAGAAAAGAAATATTTACAACACCATTAATCATAATTTCTCAAGTTTAACTATTTAACAACTTTTTACTTAAATTTGAATCTTTTGAATTTAATTTAATTAATTTTTTATTTTAATTTTATTATTCAATATCATTATATACACACATATTAATTAACATTATTATTATTATTCTGATAATTTAATTATTTCATTAATAAATTTGAAATGACAAAAAAAAAAAAATAATTAAAATTTTTAATCCTATACACCCTTAGGCAAATTTCAATATATACATATATATATATATTTATACATATATATGATGTCATTATTACATGGTTTATTCATTAGAGAAGATAGCTTATTAATCTAAAATGCGAGAGAGCCCAGTGATTTCCATTCCGAAACCCTGAACGACCCTAAAGACCATCACGTATCCCACTCCCTTTCCAATCTGAAAACATTCCATCTTCCTATTTGCTTCAATATTATTACAAGTCCATACGCGATCATCTCTTTTTTTCTGAAGAACACCCCAGGGTATCTCTAGATGCCTCCTAGGGCACATATGGCAGATAAATAAATTTTTTTTTTGAATATCCTCGAAGTATACGAGGACTCTTTTTTTTAAAAAACACAAAAATTCATATCAGTTTTATAAAATAAATAAATAAATGTAAAACTATTTTTTAATATGTATATTTTGATAATTAATTAATTAAATATTATATAATTATTAACATCTTTTCTTGGTCAAAATTCTATTATGATAAATATATTTTAATAAAAATTGGAAATCAAAATTTTTTTATGGATTTTAAACATAAATATCGAAAAACTAATTTGTTTAGTTTAAATCTCAAATTTATTTATAGATACTCTACCTTTATATGTATGAATTTATCTGAATGGTAATAATTTGATAAATCTTATATAAAGGAAATAAATACAATTATATATATCTAATAAAATATATTATGTTACACATATAAACTTTTTCTCTCATAGAATTTGGCAGGTATTGGCGCATGTGCCAGTTTTCCTACATTTTCTAGTCTCCTCTCGATTTTTCTTTCTTCTTAACCCTGGTTATTGGTATGCATCACGTCAACTCTTCTTTTGCAATGTGTGTCTGTTGAAGAACTCACGTTTTCGAATCAATGTAGATTGTCGAGGGCTGATAGAAATGTCAATATATACAATTCTCACACTTAATCATTCGTCTAAGACTATCCCATAATTCCTGACTAATTTTAAAGCTCTTCTTTCTCTTTCCATTTTATTCGAGTTTAAACTAATATAGAAATATTATATAAATACTATATATATATATAAATTAATAAATATCTATTAATTAAATAGGAGTATTGAAATTTTCCTTCATAATTGAAGACCATTTAAACCTTTCTTCATATTGAATTATTGATTTAATTAAATATTTTATTATATTAAATTTGTGAACATGATGGGATTTGATCATTTGGTCTCAAGATTAGCAATAGACTACTTAAGATTAATGCTAGTTTTACACAAAAAATATTTATCTAGAGAATAGAATAAATAGAATAAAATAAATAAAACCGATCGCGTAAATACAAATTGCAGGGAATATTAAATAAATATACAATTAAATATACTATTTTTCCGAACACTTTAAAGCACTTAAATTATTTAAGCTTTGGTGGTTGTTTTTATTTATAACGGAATTTTGCAAATAAAACCACATATTGATATTTGTTATTGTAAATTTATTCAAAAAATACAAAAAATATATACAACGTTTCGATTGCTACTTCTGCATCGTTATCAAGCGACTGCACTGTTCGAGTGTCCAGTGACGAGTGACGAATGATACTTAATATAAGACCTAGGTCACCAACCAGATGGCGCTCGGAACGTGCTTATAAATTCAAAATTACAGGAGAAAAAATAATTATCCTTAAACAATTAATTTAAAGATTATAAACAAAACGTGAACAACAATTATTTTATGAATAAATTGAGTTCTTTAATTTTACATTATTTATTATATTAATATTCAACTTAAGCAAAAGATTTTTGGCGGGAAGCAAGCCAGTTGTATTGGGCGGGAATTCAAACTGGTTGGTGACCTAGGTCTTTTATTAAGTATCATTCGTCACTCGTCACTGGATACTCGAACAGTGCAGTCGCTTGATAACGATTGCAGAAGCAGCAATCGAAACGTTGTGTATATTTTTTGTATTTTTTGAATAAATTTACAATAACAAATATCAATATGTGGTTTTACTTTAAAGCACATTCGCCAGTAGACAGACTGTTCAGAAAATGTTATAACAAAGTTATTCTCTACCAAATTTTGTACTTAAATATTCATGGTGTAAAACTAGCCTAAGAGTTTTAAAGATATAGCCATTAAAATTATTATAATTTAATCATCCATAATAAAATATTTAATTATTATGAAAAGTAAATGTATAAAATCGAATTTGAAGATATTATACATTTATTAAACATGCATATTAAATATTTTCAAACTAATCAATTCTAACAGAAATAAAAATTAATTATCCTATTTTGAAATCTTTAAAATATTTTAAATCTTTAAGAAAAATATATCAATTGATTTATTGGCATTGATTGTATAATATATTGAAGATAGAAAAACATTTTAAATATTACTAAAAATATATAAATAAATTGATGATCATTATTGGGGAAAATCTATCAGCTTTAAGCGGCCTTTACTTTCTATAAAACATTCCTTGTCATGCCCTTGGAAATGAAATTCTTTCCCATTTTAGAAATTCCCCTCAACATCATCTTCTTCTCATATAAATGAAAAATTCCTACCTTTAATATTATTCAATCATATTTAGTAGTTCTACTTGATTTAAATACTAATCAACAAATATTTCTCATTGTATTTTGAAAAATGAAGTAGAATATGCTTATGATAAATTAAAAGGGAATAAGTTATTTGCGAAATAAAATATCCTATAAATATATATATATATCCATATCAATATCCATGTTCATATCAATTAGACATTCTTACCATAGAAATATTTTTAAAAATTATTAACAGGGAAACACAATACACCTACTAAAGTAATTATAATTAATTAAAAACAATTATATTTTAAAATTATTTTTTATACACGTTTCAATTAAAATTAATATTTATTTTAATATATTAAGTCTTAATATTGGAACGATTATTTAGATTCTGATTGATTTGATGATAAACTTTTATTAATATTGAATTTTGAATATATATACTATATATGTATATAGTATATATATTACTTTCTATAATAGGAGTAGGATATATAAAGTTAATAGTTAATAGTAAAATATTTATATAACAATAAACTCAAAGAAAAATAAGTTCCGGATTTGCATCAAAAGTTGATCAATTCATCATACTGATGCATTAAGTAAATATACAAAATTTCATCAAAATCCGTTGAGCTGTTCATGCTGTACAAATCTATACGGACGGACAGACAGACATTATGCTAAAAATACTTTTTTCTATTAAGAAAATGCATGATTCGTGGAGATATGAAAAAATCTCCATATGTGAAATTTGGGGTGAAAACAATACCTCCCTTACTATCGTCGGTCGGGAAAAATTATATCAATTAAAGAGTGAAAGTAAAATTTAATTAAAGCACTATTTAGATAATCATCATCCTGAAAAAGATTTGAGAATATTAGATAACATTTTATTAAATTTTCTTGGGCCGGTATGAAAATAATTTTCTTGCTGACTGATTTGAAACAATAATATCTTTTGAAAAATGAATATAAGTAAAATTTATTTCACTTTTTATTTTCGCAACGGGCTAAATTCGCTGTGAGTCGTAAATGGATTTTTCTGGTAGACGGAAGGTTGCAGCAGCTGCATGGTTTCATAATATATATATATATAGTGTATTGAGGCGAAAGAGGATTCTTATGAGAATATTTTTGGACGTTGAAGGCATTTTGTACATACACATAGGATGAAAGTTAAAAATACAATAATTTTTTATTGATAGAGTTAACTCGTATCTACTGTAATATATATATATAATTAAATCACAGAGAAACTTTTTCATAATACAAACAAATACTTCAATTAAAAATATAACATCTTTTTAATTAAGTTCCATTGATTTTATTATTATTTATTTATAAGAGAAATTATCATAAAATATTTAATATAATTAGAAATTTACTCAAAGGAAATTATTTTTTCCCAATTACGAATTCTAAAGATTAAAATAAATAAGGGAAAAGTGATGTCAAGAATAAAAAAATATTTGTATTTTTAAATTTTCCAATTATTTATTTTGAAATCAATTAATTTTTATCGCACACATAAATCTATGTAAATTTTGTATTGGAAAAATGATGATTTCAATGGGATTTAAACAGAAAAATCAATATATATTTATTCTATATTATATATTTCACATTAAAAACTTGAAAACAAAAACAGGAAGAAAACCAAATCAAAAATAAATTTTATGAATATATATATATATATATATACGAGAAATCTATACTTGAGGTAAAATTAAACTCAATCATTTTTAATTAGTTTTGAAGTTGCGTGAAATAGGGCACTACTTTTTTTTGTAACGCTATTGAAAAGTTAAGAAGAGTTTAGAGGGTAAAAAAAAATATGTTCTTGAAGTGTAGAAAGGAAGAAAAGTTCTGCTTCTTCGTTTCCTCACTTTCCCACCCCTCAAGGGAATGTCAACACTGATTAGAACTTTTAATTGAAAATTTATTGAGAAAAATAGCATAGATTAATTCCAAGACATTATTTCGAATTCATTAATTAGTCTCTAGTAGAATTTGTAACCCATATTTTAAAGCAATAAATTTCATTTTTATCCATGTTAAGTTTTTAATTTAATGGAATATGAGATTATCTTAAAAGATAAAGATTTTTATTTAAAAAAAAAGAAGATGATGGAATAATCAAGTTTTCCTAATTGGTGGAAATTAAGTGCATTATCTAAGTGCTCTAAGTTCGTTGAATTGTAAAGATAATAAATATACCTATATATTTCATAATTTAACAATTTGCGCAAAATAGTAATTTATTTAAAAATTTCAAAATTAGAAAAATCGATTTTTGATCAGTATACAAAATTTTAGTTTATATCTTTTACTAGCTGATCAGAGCGCCTTCGGCGCTCTCCACACCTAGACGGGGGCTCCGCCCCCTGTACCCCCCCCGAGTGTCCCTATTCTGAGCTATAACAATCTAACTCCTACCCTATCCTATCTCTCTCACGTTCCTTCCTACATTGTCCACCCTGTTCACAATTGGTCTTCCAAACGGACGTTTTCCAATCGAACTCCCACCAATATATTTTCCTCTCCCATGCTAGCCATGTGCCCTGTCGGCCCCAGCCTTCTCTATTTTATGACCTATAATTTAATAATTTTGATCCCCTTTGATAATAATTTCCCGATTGCAACCTCGATTTAAATTCTTTGCAAATATTATTCTCTCTGATACTAATTATTTTGTCTTATCACTATTAATTTCAAACCCCATCAATTTTCCTGCCTCGATTAATTTTTTTATGCTACTTTAAATGTTAATAATTTATTTAAAAAAAAATCAGAGTAAACAAAATAAAAATAAAAAATAAAATTAGCATAACACTAAACTACTATAAAAATAATATTAAAAAATATATTATATATTAAAATCTTACGTGAAAATCCAATTATGAGATCAAATTTTCTTAATTAAAATAATCTTAAAAATTAATAGTATTAAATTATAGCCGTAATGTGAATGTTTTCAAAGTTTAAAAGGCCAATAAGATCAATTGAGATATTGTAAATATCAATAGATATATAAAAAGATTTTTATCTGCACATTGCTCAGAATTTAAATTACCGCCAAATTATCGCCACCAGCGCCTCTATGATCTAGTATGGTAACTAAACTATTTTTAATTAATATTCTTTATAATTTTTTTAAAATTTTTCTAATTCAAAAATCGAAAATCGGGCTTCGAGGTCTGGTGGCCAGCCCCTTTGTGCTTCCGTGTAAAAAATTCCAGGTCCCTGCGTGCGATAGTTTTTGCTGGAGAGCTCGGTCAAACAAACAGACAAACAAACAGACAGACACATTACACTTGCTTTTATTATTATAGATAGAAGAATACTATTAAAATATGTAACATTATCCAAAATTTCTTAAATTTTTTAATTATAAATAAATTTATATATAATACTTATTTTAATAAGAATTGAATATAATATATTGTAATTTTGTAAAAATTTATTATTAAATTTATATATAAAGATTATTGAAAAAATTTCAAAATTAATTTAGAATATAATTCAATATTGATTACAAATTAAATAGAAAATTTATTATTTGAAATACAAAACATAATCCTTGAATACCAGAGAATGAATTATCTCATAATAAAGCATTTTTTTTATGTTTTATAATATAAATTCAAACGGAATAAGATTTATTATTTGAATATTTTATCATCTTCCAAAAAGACATTGTTTATTTTATATACTCATAAAAGGATATCATTTATATAACATGAAATGTTCCATACAAAATTTAAGTATGTTTTTTATTACTGGAGTATATATAAATATAATAATATTAAGATATTATCGCTTAGATAAACAAGTATAGTATATTAGAAATTTATTTATTTTTATAAAATTTTTGTAGTTTTTTGAATAATCTTTCAAAAAAATAAATAACTAATTTATTTGTATATATTATTAACATACATCATTAAAGAAATTTTAAAAAGAATAATATATGATGTGATGCTAATATAGAAAATAGTGATTGACAAATAATTACAAACAGAAAAAAAGCTGGAGTGTCTCCACTCGACTATCTCGCAAATTTGAATTGGATTATATAACATATATTAATTTAAATTAATTTAAATTAAATTAAATTAATTAAATTATAAATTAATATTAATAAATAATATTTATTAAACCAGCGCATGTTTGGCTCTTTGTTGATGGCACCACGTCACGTGTTGGCGCGTGAGATTTGCAGTGTTAAAAAATTAATTCTGGTACTTTCAGCAAATAAATCAAGCTGAAATTCTATATTTAGCAGTTTTATACAATTATTAATCATGTGAAAAACTATCAAACATATATCTTTATTTTTAGGGTCAGTTTAGAGGAAAAAAAATCAAACGTTGTAGGTGATGACCCTCTTCCGGTTAAGCTTCATTTCTCAAAAGTTGATAGAAAACTACGAATTTTGAATACTGCCCATTACCAAATTTCATCATTCTAGCTCAAACCGTTTTTGCGTAATCTTGGTTACATACATACCCACACACACACAGACACACAGGCGCACACACAGACATTTTTCTCAATCCTAGTGAAAATGATTCAGGAACCTTCAAAAGGTATAAAAACATCAAAATTTCAACATCGAAAATTTTCGTGAACGCAATACTATTCCTTACTAGATAGTAAAAGCGAGACAAATTATATAAACAATATAATATCAAGTTAAACATATAATTATATATATATATATATATATATATATATATATATATATATATTAATGTTAGAATTATTGAATAGAGATTTTAAATAAATATTTTCACCTAATAAGTTATTTAATTAATTAATTTTTTAATTTAATTTAAATAGTCGTTTTTAACAAAAGAGTAGTAGGTTAAAAAAAACGTTGATTTATAAAAAAAGACATTTATTTCTTTTAGTTCTTATACAATGTTAAATAATTTCCATTCCAAAGTGATGTTTTTTATATACCTTTGAGAGAAAATTATCATTATTAGTTGAGCAACCGGGTGAAAATAGAAAATGTCTCTGAAGAGAAACGATTCGATTTATTATAATTTTTTTATATCTTTCTTTTTCAAAAGATCTCTCATTTCCATTTTAATAAATGCTTTTTTCAACCATTATAAATATATACAAAAAGGGCCGCCGCTTTTCCTATTGATATCAATCAATTTATGAATTTCGAGATAATCAAATGCATGAGTAGATATAGCTAATTTTCTTTAAAAATATCCCTTTGATGTATTTCTATAAATGAATAGGTTTGGTCTTTCAAATAATAATAGATATTAATAATTAAATAAATTGCTTAGTGGTAGTTTTGAGAATTAAAAAAAAAAATTTAAATACAACTACTTACTAAAATTAATAAGTTGTAAATAAAAAATAACTAAAGAAATTTAAATTTATAAATACGGTATCATCGGTAAATCCTGCCATGTTTGTTCAAACCAATATAAAGTTTTCAAAGTAAAGGGTGTTTTTTTTCGAGGTATAGAACTTTAAGTTGGCATTACTGTTCAAGTTGACGACCGATTTAACAGCTGTCAAGTGATTTATTCTCAGTTTGGTGAGTTTGGTTTGGCAATTCATCATGAATAGACTCACGCCTGAACAACGCTTGCAAATAGTGCAATTTTATTTCGAAAATAATGGTTCTTTGCGGAATACGTATCGTGCACTACGTTCATTTTATCGTCGACAAAATCGTCCATCAGAGTAGTTAATTCGATTAACCATGGAACGTTTTCGCACCACGTTTACTCTTATTGATAACTCGCATCCCCAGAGACGCCGTATGATGCGTACAGAAGAAGCTATTGCTACTGTAGAGCGAAGCATTGAGGAAGACCCGAATAGTTAATGGTGATCGGTATGAGCCATGATTACTAACTTTTTCATTCCTGAATTGAACAACCATGATGTCCAACAAGACGGCGCAACATGTCACACAGCTCGTTCCACAATCGATTTATTGAAAGGCACGTTTGGTGACCGCCTAATTTCACGTTATGGACCTGTGAATTGGCCTCCAAGATCTTGTGATTTAACACCGCTAGACTACTTTCTATGGGGCTATGTAAAGTCATTGGTCTATGCGGATAAGCCACAAACGCTTGACCATTTGGAAGACAACATTCGCCGTGTTATTGCCGATATACAGCCACAAATGTTGGAAAATGTTTTCGAAAATATGACGTCCAGATTGGACTACATCCGAGCCAGCCGTGGCGGTCATATGCCAGAAATTATATATAAAATGTAATGCCACAAGATTATCTTTCGTATAAATAAAATTCATGCCAATCGAATAATCCACCGTTGTTTTATTGCAATTTAAAGTTCTATACCTCTAAAAGAAACACCCTTTATAAGTAGAAAACATCCATTTTCATAATGATATTTCTTTTAGTTTTGGTTAGTCTATTTTAAAAATTCATGTATTCAAACCTGAATAGATAGATATATTTGAAATACGATTTTGGTTTCTTCAGTAAAATATCTTTATTAATAAATATTTAAATAATTACATTTCACTTGTAAAAAAAAATTAATGAAATTTTTGAAATTTCACAAATATTTATCGGGTAATTAGAATCATAAAAATTTGATATAATTGAAATTACCTAATGGGAATAATTAAAAGCAAAGAATATAATTGTTATTATTAAAAGCACAAATACAAAAAGTCAAATAATTAAAATGAACCTAATAAAGCCAATAGAGGTATCGAGGTCCCTCTTCATTCTATTCAGTTGTGCAACAACCCTACAACTTCATGCACCGTTGCATTCCATTGTCAGTTTTGTTAAATCCAGGCCCACAAAATACATGTTCAATTAATTCATTTGTTCTATCCTTTTTGCTCCCTACCCCACTTAATAAAACTTATTCAATTTTTCCCTCCCGTCCTTCTATTTTATGGCCAAATATCTAGTGAAAGAGAATAAAAATCCTCGATTTCGAGGTAATTTTTAAGCCCCATTCATAAACAGCCCCGGTGCTAAATGAGTCGTAATTTAAAAGAATATAAACCGCAGCTGGGTTTAGCTATAAAAATGTCGCTAAATGTTCGTAAATATTTGAATGTGTGGAATTTTTTTCTTCGTATCTATATATTTATAGTTTAGGCGACAGTGAAAATTCTTTCGAATACTCACTGACAGAGAACATATTTTCTGTCAAGGGGTTGGTAAAAGAGGATGGACTATACCAAACAAGATATAGATTAGTTCACGTCATTGGTTGTTATTCTTTTGCCGAAACAATGAAGCATATTCTGATATAAAAATATTTTTTAATAGATTTAACTAAAACAATGTGAAATCACTGACAATCATTTATTCAATTGAATAGGAAGGGACATAAAATGATATAAATTACTCAAATAACTAAAAGGGATGAGTGAAATACTTTTTGGATCGATAATTTCAATTAAAATTTTAGAAATAAATATTTATCAATTATAAAAGTAAATAGCAGAGACAGATTGAGGTCATATGGATTCAACAAATATTTCCCTAATAAATAATTTAATAGGGGTGAGATTAAAGTTTTTTTTAATAGGCGTAGTAATAGAAATCATTATCAGTTTTTATAAAGTTATCAAACAAAGAAAATTTAGAAAGCTATATATCGACAACAGATAGTTATTAATTTTAAATTTTTGGTATACAATGAAAAACAGAGTATCTGAGGTATGTTGAGTTTAGTTTTACTAAAATACTAATTCAACTAATTCAATGAGGTGGCTTGGCCGAAAGTGTAGCGTAGCAACCTTTTTTTTTAAATGTGTGTTTATTAGCCAGAAAAAATAGATATATATATTGGGTTGGCAACTAAGTCATTGCCGATTTCAAATAAGAAAGAAAATTCAGAATTTTTGTTTAAAAATATAACTTTATTCAATTAGATATTGCCCGTTCTTGTCGATGACCTTTTTCCATCGTTCTGGCAGCTTAAAAATTCCCCGTTTGTAAAATGTCTGGTCTTTGCTATTAAAAAACTGAATTCATCATCATCTGACATCATCCGCGTTGTTAAAAATTTTACCATTTAAAGAGTTGTGCATGGAACGAAACAAATGGTAATCCGAAGGTGCAAGGTCAGGGCTATATGGTGGGTGTGACAAAACATCCCAACCCAGTTTCAATAATTTTTGCCGAGTAACCAAAGATGTGTGGGGCCTTGCGTTATCATGATGGAAAACAACACCTTCCGGATTTGATAATACCGGCCGCTTTTCTTCAATTGCATTCTTCAGTTTGTCGAGTTGTTCAACATACACATTTGAATTTATCGTTTGGTTCTGTGGCATGAGTTGAAATTCCTTTGTAATCCCACCAGACTGACAGCATAATCTTTTTTTGGTGAATCTCTGCTTTTGATGCTGATTGGGCTGGTTGATCTTGCTTCACCCACGATCTCTTGCGAGTAACATTGTTATAGACTATCCACTTTTCGTCGCCAGTAACTAGGTTCTTCAGAAATTGATCATTTTCATCTATCGACAAAAACGGCAATGACTTAGTTGCCAACCTAATACAAAAGTTTACAACAGAAACAAAATGTAAATTCCTAAACATATCGGGATTAGATAGTACATAATGTGTAAAACTTATTTAACAAAAGTTACATTCATGTTTATAACATATTTAAATTTATTAATTACTAGCTGCTCAGAGCTCCTTCGTCGCTCTTCACATCTAGACGGGGGCTCCGCCCCCTGTACCCCCGAGTGGTACATAGTATTTGGTGGTTGAAAGTAGTAAAAGGTTTTCATCCATTTTGTTTCAAACAATGTATAACATAAAACATTCATTTCTTATTGTGTGATTATTTAAAATATATTTTAATTTATTTAGTAAATTAATTATATATATTATTATTGAATATGTTATATCTATCTACTCGAAAGTTCTTGGCAGCTACAACCACATTTCTCCAAGTGTCCCTGGTGACCTCATCTTTCTTTGGCCAATAAATGCTGGAAAGAATAATCTGAATCTACTCTCATCTCCCAGGTTCATAGACCATGCGTGGCTCAACGGTACTCGAAAGTTCTTGGCAGCTACAACCACATTTCTCCAAGTGTCCTTATCCTGAGCCTCTGTTCCATCTTTCGTACGTCATTCCCTGATGTACTCATCTTTCTTTGGCCCATAAATGCTAGCGAGAATCCTATATTCTCAAATACTCTGAATCCACTCTCATCTCCTAAGATCATAGACCATGTCTCACACTCATATAATACAACAGACAAAATAATTGTTTTATATATTTTAATTTTCATTCCCTTTTATAATAATTTTGATGAGATAAGCCTCTTTACTGCATGATAACAGGCGTTTCCCGATTGATACCTCGATTTAAATTCTTCTCAAATATTATTATCCTTCGTGATTACATTCAATTTTTCTACATATTCAAATTCTACATTTTGTATGTTAATACTGCTCCTGTTTGTTTCTAAATATATTTATTTATCATTATTAATTTCAAACCTCATCTCTTTTCCTACCGCGATTAATTTTTAAGTCGTCTGAATCACCTAATATTTTACAATTGATTTCCGCATCTTACTCTTTCTTTACTACCTTCAAGATAAATTTTAAGATCAAAATTTGAAAAAGTTTATGCTGATCTATATTGAGTCATGTGTATGTTTTACTAAAGTCTTACAAATAATTAGTGAACAGAAATATTGAATTCGCGGTTTTTTTCCTAATATCTGTCATAATGAAAATATCTTAATTAATGTTGATCGATTTGGCCTGAACCCGCAATGATATCGTCTAATATTTCCTCCGCCTATAGTTTATAAGTATTGTATATGTTATAATAGAGTATAATATTTCTTGATCATTTCATTTCGATATTTTAATTTCATTGCTTGATTTTTATTGAATATTTTTAATTATAATAAAATTTGAGAAAATGCAAAGTTAGAGACTTGAGACAATTTATAAAAATTAACGGTATAAAAGTATTGATAAAACTAAAGATAAATTAACAATATATACATTCATTAATAGTATTAATTTAAATTAATGGATTTATTTGATTTTTTATTATTAAGTTCATTTATTAATTTTTTTAGATCATAGTTAATTCCCTCCCTTAAAATAAAAGAAGTACCTATTCAAATATGGAAAGAATAAATACAAAATAATTTAAGTTAAATATGATTTAAATATTTTATTATATTAATTAAAATGAGAACTTTTAGAATAAATTATTTAATTGAAATGATATTTGAATATTAGAATTTAAAATAAAAAGTTAAATATTATAATTCTTTGATTGGGAATCCCTAGAGTTATATACATTGTGTAAAATGAGTCCGCCAGTCAGTGGGCCACGCCTGGCTCTTGAATGAACACGGAGAACTATATATAAACTTTAAATCTCTCTCTCTCCCGCTCACACACACTCCCACCTCTCTCCTCATCCCCTCCACCTCTCATTTCTTAGTTATTTCAATTTCCACAAATTGTCTTATTTTTAAAATATTCACTAATTTACTTTCTATTTTATGTTAAAATGTAAGTTATTTACATTTTAACATATTACACTATGACAGCAAAAAAGTAAACGAATTACATACATACATACATACAAACAGTCTCCTTTATATATATAGATTAACTAATTTTACTTATTCTAAAAAAAAAAAAACAATTTATTTACATTGTAAGAGTTCAATAAAGATAGTTATTTACTAAAAACAGAAAGATATCAATTAATTTCTGTCATGATACATGGCAGAAATGTGGTATATTTTTTTTAACAATAATATGAGTATTTACATTTATTTTAGGAAACTGGCAATAACAAAAACCTAAAAATATCATAACTAAGGTGGGAATGAAAGGGACGAGGGATTCACAGATAAAGGATAGAGGTGAGGTAGGGAAAATGATAAAATTAAATAATAAATATAGCTAACTGTTTACAATTTTAACTTATTTTTAATTTTCAATTTTCAATCCACCAATATTTTTTTTTATCGATATTCTCACTCATCTCTTTTGGAGATTGACATATTGAAAAAGCGTAGCAACCTTCTAAACAAGAAGTCGGCGTTCGATTCTCACCAAGAACGGATTTTTATAATAAATTCAATTTAACATCAGCTGGCTCCGGCTCCAGTAACTGACAAGCCCTGGTTCCATACAACCCTGCACCAACAGGACTACCTCAAAAACAAGCAACCATAAGCAACAATGGATCGTGATGAGAATAACTCCAGTTGTTACCCAATCCGCCCGTCATCTGGAGGATCCGGATCTTCACGAGCACTCAAAAAGAAGAATAAAAGTTAACACCTAAAGAACATTCATATATGGGCACACTTAACATCAATACCCTTGCATATGGGAGCATTGCGTGATCCTAGATGGTCCAGACGCAAATAATAATTCAACTATAATCATATTTATGACCTTGTATCAAAATATAGGCTTTTATACATAAAATAAAAGTTTAAAATGATTTGTGTTGTTGAATTGATGAAGAATAAATACATTCTCAAAATATTCTTCTGGGTCGAAAATTTATGCTTTTATTCATTCTCATTTAAAAAATTTCACCTCTAGTATTTCAACATTTATTTGAGCGACCTATTCATTTAGTATAATAATATTCATCGCAACTCATACAATTTGTCTAAAATTTATTCTATTTTTAAAAGAAAAACAATTAATTTTTTTTCTTTTAAATAAATTATTTATTAATCATTATCAAAATATTGTGATTCTATACAAATTTTCTTTTATTTAATTGATTTTGATAATTTTTTTCTCCCATATACATAAATTAAAGTTCATTTATGGTATTTATTTTAATTATAAGGAAAGGCAAAGGGAATGAGGACATAAAAAGTGAAATGTTTTCCTTATAAGCAAATATAATGTTGCTTTAATTATACTAAATTCTAAGATAAATATTTCGAGAAAAGATATAATAGTACATCAATATTGAAATATTTACTTTATAAATATTTTTTAAATATAATAAAAGAAATTAATTATTCTCTTGAATATTCTAAATTTTCAGGCGGAGTAATAATGAATGAAGTTATCAAACTTTTTGTTTATCTATATAACATATAATAATGATTTAAATTTGTTCTTTATAAGATTGAATCGGGGACAGTGTATTATCGAATATTGTGATTTCCATTAAATTCTACAATTCATAAACATATATTTCTGCTATTTACCGAAATATTTTTCATTCTATTTTAATCTTAAAAATAATTTATCACCATTTTGATAAATCTCTGTAGTAATAGTAGATTTTCAAATTCTTATATCTCTTTGGAAATATAGTGAACAGATCTTTTACTAAAAAGAATGAGGAAACAGGAAAAAGGGATCATGGTGACGTGGAGTCCTACGGTATTTATTCTCGCTTTTAAATAGCAACGGTTTGTCTTACTCCGGTAATGTCTTAGACAAGCGTGTCTTCCACTCTACACTTACGAGTACATAAAAACATCCCCAACTCCCTGTCAAAGCATTGGTCAGTTCACAAAGACAGACTGGTTTGGAGGGAGACAAAAAAAAGCTTAACTGTGTATAAGGATGTTTTGTTTCCAAGTGTTGCTGATAAGACTTAAAGCAGACACAGTGGTCATAGAAGAACGGAAAGTCGCTTTTAACTTATCCCCGGTGACAAACTGATAGGCGATGATAATTTTAACAAGAAGTGTGGGTGGATGAAGGAAGCTTAAAGACGAGCTCTAATTTTCCGTTAGACATAAGCTGCAGTGCAATTTCCGGGAAGTAAAGCTTCTTCTTCTTCTATTCAAGCTATCGAAGTAATTTGAAGTAATAATCCTTAGGGAATCGTTGAAATCTGACTAAATAAGGAAAAGTGAAAATGAAAAGATGTCAGCAAAAACGATTTTCAATGATAGCATTTATTTAGAACAAATTGAGATTATTTAATTTAGAAATAAACAAAGTTCAATTTCTTACCATTAATTAACATAGAACATTTTAAATTCTTAATTAAATCATCGGAAATTGGAAAATATAAACTTGTCTAAAAAATCAATAAATGTTTACTGATGTATTCATTTCATTAAATTAATTTGTTAAAGAAACTCTTATTCATTTTCACTTGATATTTCAAATTCTATTTACTTGATGGTTCTATAGTAACAATATAGGTAATATATATACCATAAATGATTGAATAGACAAAGTAATTAAAAAACAGGAGGATCTTTTACAAATAAAGTTTACATCCTTGAAATTAACATTTAATCATCCTAGAAGAAGGCGATCTCTTTGATTTATTTATCTATATATATAAAAAAAGGTTTTTGTCTGCACATTGCTCAGAATTTAAAATTTTTTGCATATCTACGCGTTTCATGACCTCTAGAATCCAAAAGTGACTTTAGAATTTTTCATGTTTGTCTGTCTGTCTGTAAAATAAGGATGTTATAGACTCAGAATTGGCTGAACCGATTTCTATGAAATTACATCACATTATTCTTATATACGTCTATAGTAACATAGTCTATAAATTTTATTAATATCTAATCAATAACCGCAGAAATTAATTTTTTAAAGTTTATATAATTCTCTATGTTGTTCATTCAAGAGCCATACGTGGCCCACTGACTCATTTTACACAATGAATATAAATTAATTATCATAGCGATTCCCAATCAAAGAATTATTATAATATTTAACTATTTATTTTAAATTCTAATATTCAAATATCAATTCAATTAAATAATTTGTTCTAAAAGTTCCATTTTAATTAATTTAATAAAATATTTAGATCATATTTTTATCTTAAATTTAAATTAATACTATTAATGAATGTATATATTGCTAATTTATCTATAGTTTTATACCGTTAATTTTTATAAGTTGTCTCAAGTCTCTAACTTTGCATTTTCTCAAAATTCATTATAATTAAAAATATTCAATAAAAATCAAGCAATGCAAATAAAATATCAAAATGAAATGATCAAGAAATATTATACTCTATTTCTCTATTATAACATATACAATACTTACGAGCCATATGCGGAGGAAATATTAGGAGATATCATTGCGTGTTCAGGCCAAATCGATCAACATTAATTAAGATATTTTCATTATGACAGATATTAGAAAAAACCGCGAATTCAATATTTTGTTCACTAATTATTTGTAGACTTTAGTAAAACATAAGTATGACTCAATAGATCCGGATAAACTTTTTCAAATTTTGATCTTCAAATTTGTCTTGAAGGTAGTAAAGAAAGAATAAGATGCGAAAATCAATTGTAAAATGTTAGGTTACCCAGACGACTTAATTATAATAGGAGATTCGGCAATTGCAATTACAGATAGCGAGGAAAAATTAATGGAGGTGGGAAAAGAGATGTGGTTTGAAATTATAAAGGAAAGGATAATAATATTTGAGAAGAATTTAAATCGAGGTTGCAATCGGGAATACAATAATAATATATATAATTAATTTACTGATTAAATTAAAATATATTTTAAATAATCACACAAAAAGAAAGGAATGTTTTATGTTTTATACTGATTGTGAAAGAAAATAGATGAAAACCTTTTACTACTTTCAACCAGATACTATGTACCACTCGGGGGTATAGGGGCAGTATGAACTTTGCAATAGTCTAATTATTTAAATTTCTTGCAATTAGATAATCAATTTTCAAACTAAGATACTTTTTTTTGGCGCTGTCTTTTGCCATGTAGGCTAAAAAACTTTTTCATTAAAAATATATACTTTTATTTATACTGACAAATAAATTAAAAGTGTTTTCGTAACTTGTAAATGAAAATTCATTTATTTTCATTAAATTAATTTTGTTTTAAAATGTCATTATTATTACGCCTAGTAAAAATAACAAAAAAAATTCAATATTCGTATTTTTAAGACCTCTCTAATTTTATCATTATACGTAAATTGGTCGTGTCTCGACTAATACATTTTCATTTAATCACTCCATTTCATTAAAAATTATTTCTTATGTTCTATTTGCGTTTATAAGTAAATTTTATTATAATAATAATATATTGAGAAAATAATTAATATCTATGTATTAAAGCAATCCAAATTGTGATTGAACTAAATCTATCTGAAAATACTAAAATCGATTTTCCTTTATTGGAACAACCGCATTTCTCGTTCCTATTAAGATCCTCCCTATCTAATAATCATTATATTTAATAATTATATTCTTCTTCGTCTTTCTGTTATTATCTTTGAAAATAGTATAATAAAATACCATTTGATATAAAAATGATTGTAATATGTTTTCTATATATTACACAAATTATTAACTTCTTAAGTTGGAATTAAGAACTTGGCTCAGTGGTAAAATATAAACTACTGAATTTCAGAATGAAGTTTCAAACCTCTCCAAGTTCATAAAAATTAAAAAATAAGTTGACCTGTGGCCAGGTCCGAACCGACCGACTGTTTGAAATAAATTAATTTCCAGCTACAGAAACAATTTCAAATAATTTTAATATATCTATTAATGTAATAAAAAACAGATATGGATATAACATAAATATTTTTAATTTTATTTTATTTATAATATATATGTAAGACCAGACTGTGACGTCATGAATGGCTGGAGGACGTCATATAATTTTAAATCAAGAAAAAACTAATAAATATGATTTTTCTCGAGGATAAAACCAATACAAAGTGCATGATTCGTGGTGATATATAAAAAAATCTCCTTTGGTGTGAAAATAACCCTTTCCTTCCTATCGTCGATCGCTAATACTACCACTTCCGGTTTCCGGAATTGCACCAAAAGTTGATCCATTCATCATACTGATGCATTAAGTAAATATACCAAATTTCATCAAAATCGGTTGAGCCGTTCAGGCTGTACACATCTATACGGACGGACGGACAGACGGACGGACGGACAGACATCATGCTAAAAATACTTTTTTCTGTTTAGAAAATGCATGATTCGTGGAGATATGTAAAAATCTCCACATGTGAAATTTGGTGTGAAAACAATACCTCCCTTACTATCGTCGGTCGGTAAAAAAATAAATAAGTAAACAGGCTAATATAAATTCCAGAGTCAATAAAAAAAAACATGTTCTTTATTCTTAAATCCTTAAATTAAAAAATATTTTTTCTTATTTGTGCACATTGTATTTTATTTATGAAAATGGAAGTAGTGGAACACAGGTGCATCTAGAATGACAACGAAGAAATTCAAGAAATGGGAAGTACCCCCATCACCTGTTAAAGTATAAGTTTAAGTATACCCATAAAGATCATCTATAGTATAATAAATATTTGTTATAAATTAGAAGACAAATTATATATGTATACGGTATAAAAACCCTTTATTTTTTTGAAAGGTAGGTTGGAGAATGGGAACTTTTCAAAAGGCATTTATTTCCACCCTCATGCGATTTATCACTCATTCTAAGGATGAGAGGATAGAATGGTGACCAAGTATAATAGTTATATAGGAATGGATTGGGCTGAAAAGGAAAACACCTCTCGACGGGGCATTTCCCCCGGTTCTTTCTTAACAGTAAAAAAAAAATAGACAAATAATAATAACGAAACAAAATAAACAAAAGGTATTCTCCATGCATTATTTCAATGCTTCCATTTGAAATATACCACTTTAATTAATATTCAAAAAAAAAAAAAAAACTTTTTGTTCACAGTTAGAATTTTGGATTTTTTTTTCATTTATTATTTTAATACAATAGACACACACACAATAGGGCGAGCAAAAAAAAAATGGAAAAAATGAAAAAATGGATTAAGAATAAGTAATTAGAACCTAAATGGCAATGCTTAAGGGGATTAAATTGATATTTGTTGCATCCCCTCAGTTAAAAGAAACTTTTCGAAGGGGTAAACTAATATTTTTTATATCATATTTATGAAAATATATAATATATTATGAAAGAATATAACAGTAAGTAGAACGAATTTAAATTTTTTGATTACCTTATCTATCTAATTTACAAATTGTAATTAAAATTATATATATATATTCCATTGTGAATGAATTAAGAATTATTTATATGAATAAGAGAGAGAGATTAATCTTAAAAAAAAACCTTTAAGTTTAGATGTGTCTATGTACCAGTATAATAAAATCTTATTCCTTCATTCCTCTCTCTATAAGGTCGTTTATTTATTTATTTTTTTTATTTCATCTTTTCTCCTCTCTTTATGGGGATCTGTATTTTAGGGATCACAGTGGAAATTGAATTTGCAAGGGTCGTTTGATAGAATTGATTTTCATTTCCGAAACCGAGCCACCCTCCAATTTTTGAAGTACGGGAAACTGAAAACAGATTCACCAACCACTTGGGTTCCCATACCATTCGTGGTGCATCACCATTCCAAGTAGTTGTTTTCTTTTTTATAATATAAGGGTAAAAAAAAAAAATAAAAGAATAATAATACCCATGGTTATTTAACATCGGGAGATTGATAACCGGGGCATTAAACTTGGAGGCCATATAAGAGTTGCAACATTATACGGATATTATTTATTCAAATGAGACACGATTTATCACACATTTTATGCATAGAGGACAATATCAATCTGAAGTGAAGCAAAAGATCATTATTCTAACGCCGATATTACTTTCCCAAGCGGCCTGCGTTTAAATCTCGAAAGCTTAAAGCGTCGTAAAAGCACCCTTTTATTAATATTCGCTTTTTGACACACTCGGTAGTCTTCAAATAGATTGAGATATTAATAGGACACTTTACTGAGCGATCTAACGAATAAACAAAGAATAATTAAATTAAGAATTTCGAATTCTATTTTCATATAAAATCCAATGATTAATAATTCTAAAATATAAATTATTTAGCTTGTGTTTATTTAAATAATTAAAATTAAAATAGATGAATATATCCATTACAAAAAATTGTTTCAAAAAAATAAATTGAATTAGTCAATTAATTGAACACATTCCAAAATTATAGTCAGTAAATTTTTCTTTGAAAAAATAATATAATATCGAATGATATGTGATGGAACTTAAAAACTTTAACCTTAGTAAAAGATACAACAATAACACATATTGGTTTGCATTGCTCTATTGTATCGCATTTTTACTATTTTAAATCTATTTTAATTTCAAGAGACAAAATAAAGGGTAAAGAGGATGGATTTTGAGGAAAAAAGTTTCAGGTTTATAATGTTTTATAGGTAATTATTAATATATATATAAATTTAAACTCAGATAAGAAATGTTTTTTTTTTAAACAAAATGTGACAAAATTAAATAATAAATATAGTAGAGTAAGTAATGATTAAATGTTATAATTATATTTTTTTTTTTATTTATATTAATTTTTTGATGAAATTTTTGTAATGTGCTACAATATATAAAGAATTATTTTATTATTTTAAATTACACCTTTAAAATAAATTATATTATATGGGTCATATAAAACAACTCCGCGGTTTTTAGTCACTGAATGGTGTTGATACCTATATTTCAGGCAACACACCAAATTGACTCAAACGAATGTGCGGTTAAAAAATCTCATTACAGTTTATATTTTTTAAGACAGAAAACTATCTTCTAATTTGTAATTCGTTATTACATAATTAATTTGAAATTAAGTAAAATATTTGAAAAAATATGCTATGTGATGCTTTTATACTATAAAAAGATAATAAGTTGACCTGTGGCCAGGCGCAGAATACTAACGTTAATACTAGCACTTCCGGTTTCCGGATATACACCAAAAGTTGATCAATTCATCATATTGATGCAATAAGTAAATATAACAAATTTCATGAATGGCTAGATGACGTCATATAATTTAAAATTAGGAAAAAACTAATAAAGATGATTTTTCTCGAGGATAAAACCAATACAAAGTGCATGATTCGTGGTGATATGTAAAAAATCTCCTCATGTGAAATTTGGTGTGAAAATAACCCTTCCCTTTCTATCGTCGATCTCTAATACTACCACTTCCGGTTTCTGGATTTGCACCAAAAGTTGATCCATTCATCATACTGATGCATTAAGTAAATATACCCAATTTCTGCAAAATCCGTTGAACCGTTCAAGTTGTACACATCTATACGTCCGGACGGACGGACGGACAGACATGCTAAAAATACTTTTTTCTGTTAAGAAAATGCATGATTCGTGGAGATATGTAAAAGTCCCAACATGTGAAATTTGGTATGAAAACAATACCTCCCTAACTATCGTCGGTCGGTAAAAATGCTAACAGAACATGCCGGTAAATTTGTGATCAATACGGTGAGAATAGAGTGATTTTTTTGATTACGTTTTTGAAATTTCGATGTCAAAGATAGACGTCGTAATGGACGGCAGTGATATAATTTTTCATTTTTATGCCAAGCGGGAAAATGTACAATGTCTCCCCTTAAGGTTTATCGATAAAAAAATAAATAAGATGTATTCAAAAAACCTGCTTAAACACTGTTAAATACTAGCTTAAACACCAACCTTGCACCGAAACTAGATGTATAAATAAATAATAATAATAATAAATAATACTTTTTTGAATTATGGCTTACGTTCCATCGTTAAAATATAGCAGAAAAGAGGCAAAAATCAGATTTTTTGAATTTTTTAGAGAATCTCGGCCATTTTCACTATTAAAAATATTCATAGTAATACCCACATGATAACTTATTTTGCAAAGAGAGGTCGAGAAAATCGGGCACATTGTCTCTCCTTGTCCAGAGGAGTCTCCCTTATTTATTATTATAATTTCATTTAAATAAAATAATCCTTTATTAATATAAATTTAATATTATCTTAATTTCCTATCAATATATTGTAGTATATACCTCTGTTTGTAGTAGAAATTCATCGTTATATTATAGTTAATAAAATAATATTTAACAATTTAATCAAATTTATACTCATTTATAAATGATTATTATTATTTGCCGTATAAATAATAATAAATTAAAATAACAAATAACAAAAAAAAAAAAAACATTTGTCTTTAATGTCAGAATCGTCTTTAATTTTTGTTAAGCCATTGCAAAAGAGATAAATGTTATATTAAAAAGAAACATTTTACATCCTGATTTATCAACGCCATAATTCACAATTAAGAGGAGATATATAAATATGCTTGGGTGTAGAATAGAAGAGAATAAGAGTATGAAGATGGAATTCTTATTTTTATATAACTTTGGAACAAAAATATTCCTTAAGCAGCCTATTATCATCTTAAAGAAAAATGGCTGGCAGTAGTAAAAATATTCTTTATATTAATACTAAAGAGGAAAACATTAAAAGAATCAATTTAGACTAAGAAAAAAAATTGGATTATTAGTAATAATAATAATAATGGGGTACGGCAGCTTCTAGAGCTGATAGGGCGAGGCGCCCCTTCCCCTACCGGAGCCACCAACACCCATGAAAATGAAGAAAAAAGCGCAAAGCCTCGGAAAACAGCCGCTGCCTGGGGTCGCCAGGGCATTTCTGGAGCCGGTGCTGAATATGGCAGCCTGCGAACCACCGGTGACAGGGTACTGAGAGAGCGGGTCCCTGTCACTGAAGAAGCTACAGCTCCCACAAACCACCCGACGGATGATAGGCGCTTAGATCTAGAGCCAACAGATCCATCTGGCTCGTACTCAGGGTCCCTGAGTACTGCCAGTAGACAGAATCGCCCTACACGTAGAAAATGGACAAAGCAAATGAACATGTCCGCTTTTTTCTATGTGAATAGAGGCCAAGAAGATCCGTTGCCTGAATGGAGACAAAAACTCCACCGGGAATTCACTAAACGACACCCTGAGCTTAACCTGTCTGAACAAAACCTAACAGACAGGAAAAATTTAATACTAAAGAAAGGATATCTATCGCCACCTAGACTGCAGGGGATCCTCAATGAAATTCGGGACAATCTCAAAGTTAATGACAGCCCTGGGACCCCAGTGAGAACCATAGAACACGACGCTCTGTTATTGATGTAATCATCAATGAGGACTCTTTGGTTTTTCCCTTAGAGGATGAGACTTCCATCTTGGACGGATTAAGGACCACTGTCGAATTTTATACAGATGCCGACCCGCTGACGAGACCAAGACTCCCAAAATTAGTGTTCAAAAGCTCTGCCAACCAACTTGTACAAATGACCAACCAAGCATTAAAGAAATTTAAATCAGAATGGCGTACATTAGAAGACTTACATCTCTATCTATACTCTGCAGCCTTAACGGTACTGGGAGCAAACAAACAACAGCCCTTAAAATCTCGACTTCAAAAGAAAATCCAGAAAGATCCTCCATGGAAGATCCGTTTATTGAGAAAGATAGACTTCTTTTGTGCGAAAGTAGATATCGTATCTGAATACCTTAAAGGGACCCGCTCAAAAAGAATCCATTTGAAAATATCCAATATCTTAAGAAATATTAATATTACGTAGGAATCTAAAGAACTGGAAAAACAAGTGACCATTTACCGTGATGAGATGAGGCAACAGGCCAAAATTCACGGAACAAGTCTGAAAAGATACAATGAAAGCAATCTTCGAAAGGAACAAAATCGAGTCTTCTACATGAATGAAAATGGTTTCTACTGAGTGTTGGACCACAAAGAACCCCATAACGGCCCTAATAAAATGCATGATGTTAAAAAGGTTGAAGATTTTTGGAGGACACTCTGGTCTGATAACACACAGGTCGAGTTGGATGCTCCTTGGATGGAACAGGTTATGGATAGGATTGGGGAGGTGCCTGCTATGGGGCGGATGGTTATTGCTACGGAGGATGTTAAACTGGCCCTCAGAAGAGCGAATAGCTGGAAGGCTGCGGGTCCTGATGTCTCCAAAATTTTTGGCTTAAGAAATTCACTGTAATGCATGAACATCTAGCAACGTTATTTCTTGGCCTCATAGAGGAACCAACTATTTTCCCACTTTTTCTATCTCTTGGCACTACGTTTCTTATACACAAGAAAGAAGATGCTCAGGATCCAAACAGTTTCAGACCGATAACCTGTCACTCAGTTATTTACAAATTGCTCACTTCAATCATTAATGATAAAATATATAATCATTGTGAGCAAAATAATATCTTGGCGCCCGAACAAAGACTGTATAAGAAAATCTCAGGGCTGTAAAGAGCAACTAGTCATTGATGAAGTAATCACAGAGCATGCTTTGAAAAGGAAACGCAACATCCATTCCTGTTATATTGATTATTCGAAGGCTTTTGACTCCGTCCCTCACAACTGGCTCATTCAAAGTTTGTAGACATAAGCAAGTGGCAAAAATCCCTTAAGTGCAACCTTATTAGTATCCCGGAACCCTATTACAAATACTCACCTCCCACGGTCTTAGAATCCGATTCCTATGTGCTGTACTGGAATTGTCCCATAATAACCGATAAATCTATCGATTACAATCGCCCTGACCTGTTGATTGATAAAAAAGAGAAAAAGGCAACAATAATAGAGGTGGGCATCCCTTTGTCCCACAAAAACCGAGAAGGAGAAATACTACAAATACCAAAATATTGCTGAAATCTCTGTGGAAGCTGACTAGTGTGAAGATAGTTCCAATTGTGATGTCGGTAAAAGAAATATCTCCAGTGAAATTTAAAGATAATTTAAAGGTATTAGGACTATCGGATAAACTTTCCATCATTATCCAGAATGCAGTTATTCTACAAACTTGTTATATTCTTAGAAAAGTCCTAGAAGATGAGAGTAGATACAGAGTATTTGAGAATAGGATTCTTCCAAGCATTTATTGGCCAAAGAAAGATGAGAAATGGTGGAGACTGCATAACGAGGAATTGCATGACCTCTATGCATCTTCAGAAATCATTAGGGTTATAAAAGGGAAAAAGCTGCGATGGGAAAGGAAAAAGATATTGGTGGGGAGATCGATTGGAAAACGTCCGCTTGGAAGACCAAGGACGCGTAGGAAGGGAGGTAAGAGAGATGGGACAAGGGTTCAGAATAGGGACACTTGGAGAAATGTGGTTGTTGCGGCCAAGAACTTTCGAGCATCTTTGAGCCCAATAGATAGATATCATCATATCATAATACAATACAATAATAATAAAAGATATAATTAATTTACTGATTAAATTAAAATATATTTTAAATAAGAACATAAAAAGAAATGAATGTTTTATGTAATATACTGATTGAAACAAAATGGATGAAAACCTTTTACTACTTTCAACCAAACCCCCGTCTAGGTATGAAGAGCGCCGAAGTTTAATCGTTTATTAATTGAAAAATTGCTTTATTACCTCTAATAGTTTCATTGTTACTCCATCTGTGGTAATTTACATTTGTGAAAGTATTATTTCAAATATTTGAATTGAGAAAAAATCTATTTAAATTTATATCATCCTTGTTATTTATATTGTATAGTATTCAATTCATATCTTATTATTATTTGGAAAACTTTTAGATGTACTAAATGTACTTTTAGAGCTATTATATTGATATTAGGATTAGGATCATTTTATTATTATTACTCATTTACAAAATAAATTTAAGCACATTATAACCATAAATTTTAAAAATAATTAGATAAAATAGAGAATATTTTTTAAAGTCAAAATATAAAAATCTTCTGAATTAATTAAATTTAATAAATTTATTATCATTAGGAAAAAATAAAAGACAAAGGTCAAAATTTATTTTCGGTATTTCTTCTATATTAAAATTATATCAATGTTATTAAAATCCTTAATTAAAATGTCAACTGAAGCATCACTCCTTTTCATATCTTCTTTTTTTTTCTATTGATGAATATATTTGTACGTATATTTCGTATTTCCATTTCTCAACATAAATAAATTTCATTTTCCCAGTGAAGCGAGATTGCTATTACTTGCAAAGTATGTAGGAAAGTTGAAAAGTTTAATCTCCAATTCAATTTCATTTGCTATTTCTTTTGATGAAATATTATCAATATTATATTAAAAAATTATTATTATATATATTTCTTTAGGTGAAAGATTTTAGAAAAGCAATAAAATACATTATGATATGAAGAGATGAAATAATTTAAGATATTGAAAGAATTAAATATAAAAGCAGAATATTTCTAAATTAGAAGTGTTTATGTTATTTTGCTAGATGGTTCGATATTTTGATGAACTATTTATTTAATAAATAAAATAATAAATAAACACTTCCATAAAGTATTTTTTCTTATGATTGATAAGTATTATTTTATATTGACTCAATTTAGATAATCTATTATCAACTAATTGTCATTCAGTTGTTGTACAGAAAGGGCTTTGTTTAAATCATGCTTAAGGAGAATAATGCTCCTGATTTAATATCCAGTTATAAATCTTGGTTGAATTAAGGGTTATCAACTGAGATGGAGAGTATTCTGACATATTTAATCCAAAAAATGTTTTTGGAATCTTAATTTTAAATATCTCATATTTATTTTTATTTAATAGTAGAAAAGTATTTTTAAGTAACAATTATGTAAGGAAATTTTAATTACTTTAAAAAAAAAGTATTTTCATATCCAAATAAAATAATTATCATTTTCATAAAAAATTAAATTGAAATTTATTTTATAAAAATAATAATAATTAATAAATATAATATTTCAATTACATTATTTTAATATTGAGACTGTTGTAAGAAGCGCTTGATAAAAAAGTTGATATAATGGTAATAATCATTTTATACTTTGAATTTAATAAAAAGAACATCTAATATATAATGTAAAATAATATAATTTTTATTTTTTTTTTTTTTTACTTTTTCGGAATATAAGTATCTCCATTTAGCCAGCTTTATCAGATTTATTTATTATTTATTATTTATATTTATATTTATATATCGATGCACTCGGCGAGGTTTGAACCCTCGAACTCGAGTCGGCGGACCGGACACTATAACCTAATTTAGCAAAAATATATAAATATATATATATATATATAATTTATTGAATATTTATTAGCTTTATATATATGTATATATTTAATAAATCCTAAATATTATCGACCACAAAAATACTAAAAATTATTTGAAATTAAAATAAAAATGTTATACCCTTTTATGTGATCCTAGGTATAAAAATAATTCTAATTTTTATATTTTTTAATCACTGATAAATTCTTCGAAAACTTAATTTATTTATTGCTACTAAGAAAAGTATTAATATCGTTAAATTATTTTAATGCTGAGATCAATGATTTTCAAATGGCAAATTTATCTTTTAAATAAACAAAAATAAAATAAAATTTAATTTTATTAACTTAATAAGAATCTTTAATATTAATAGCATTAATTCTATTGAAGGAAATATCCAAACTAGTTTTCAAAGGTTATACTTAAAAGGGGCATAAAAACGGATAAAGAACAGACGGGTTACAAAAAAGAAAGGCAGTGACAAACAACAAATTAAGCCTTTAATTGCGACAGACTAAATTGTAATTGGAATAAGATTGACAGACAAAACATGGAAGACAAATGGATAAAAAAAGGTAAATAATTAGTAAAGATTAGTATTTTAATAAAATTTAAAAATTAATATTTTTATTTTCGTAAATATATATATTTTAAAATAGAAAAAATAATTATTTGTATAATATTTATTTATTTACTTATTTATTTTATATTTATTAAACCATAAATAACGTTTGATTTATTCCTGATACTTTATTTATACACTTTATTTCTTCTTTTAATAAATTAATTAACATTATTTTATTATAAATAATAATAAAAATAAATTTAAGATTCATAATAAAAATATAAAATATGATATACTAAGATATACATTTCATAATATTTAATTGAATAATTATTGACTTTTTTCTTTTATAAAACTACCTAACAAAATATCTGATAAAATAATGACTATAAACTAATTTATTAAATTACTATACTTTATACTCTATCTAAAAAATAAGATACTATAAATTACATGTTACTCTCTATGTACTTCATAATCAACAGCAAAGTATAGTGAATTTATATATTATATTGTTAGATTGAATAAAATAATTATTTACCTTTGTTAATCTTATAAGTTTCCACTGTAAGAGGACTACAAAAAGTTTTAATTTTATAAATTTATCTTTATCATAAATTGAAGATAAAAATATATGATCGTATCATTTGTATTGGTTATTTAGACATAAGATTAAATAGTCATTTTTCATTTATAACACAAAATTGATTATAACCTTCATTGATACTTAAAATTTTTCTTTAAATTAATGGAAATATATATCTATTTATTCTGATGAATTTGTAAATGATGGGTCGAACCTCGCCAATTTTATTAAATTATATTACACGGACATTATACATTTTCAAACATCGAATCACTAGGAATAATCAAAACCACAATATTTTCTTGAACATGTGGCGTGAAAGAACTTGGAAAGTTTAACAAAATAGATATTTCAGTACAAAAGGATTTTTAGGTGTGTATTATGTCAGAGAGTGTTTTAATAAGGTTTCTGATAATAAGGATTGTCTCGTTGAAACAAATAGTCTACTAATGATGAAAATTATATCTTGAATCCCATTTAAGCTCTTTATAGCCGCCAGCTATTACTTATTTAAATACAACAAATTGTCAAATATCAAATGAAAATGATTGATCTGTTTTTATATAAAGCGTTACTAGTTAAAATATCCATATTCTCTTCAATAATTATAAAAAAGAAACCTCTGACGTTCAGGCAGCGCCTATCAAGCTGGTTATATTAATTAGGTGTCCTATGATCAGTAGAACGGGTCCTATCAATCTTTGCCTTGATTTTCTTGATCGGAGGTGCTACTTTTTATCAAGTAGCTTCCCAATTTTGATCCCGGAGGCTGGATTGAATAATATAAAACTTATAATCCTAGACCCTAGCTGGAGAAGTGCAACGATAAATAAATCTACCTTAGATGAGGAACAAAATTTGAGATTCGAAATGAATATTAATGTCCCTTATTATAATACAGCTCAAAGAATATAATTTCCAATACAAAAGACCCACAATAAATTAAAATACAGGTACATAACTTATTGTTAGTTAGTAAAATAAAGTAAAATGTTTTATTATGCGATTAACTGACAGGAAAATCACACTTTGTAAACTACATAACTAATATTGTAATGTTACTAATATTATATTTTAAATATTTTCCAAAGCATTTTAAAAATAATTATTATATATTAATATTTTTCTAAACAAAATATATTTTATAATTTATATAAATAAATATTTTTAAATTAATAAGTAATTTTTCAAAATTAATGATAATAAAAATATTAATTTGATTAGTAGTAAGAAAAATATATCAATAGAAGCGTAGCCATATATATATGATACTTCTCTTTTATGTAGAAAAAAGGTTAAGGAATAAAAAACACGACCCCTCAATTCGTGGCTTCGCCGAATATGGAAATCCAAGTGGATGTTGAATGGACCATTATATTACCAACTACCAGTGAAGGAAAGAGGAGAGAAATGTACAATTTTTTTTCCCATGTAATTTCTTATATAAAACCTACTTAAGAAAATTGACTGAATCTAGAATCACCATCCATTTATGATTTTTTTTCTCAAGAATACAAGATCGATGTTTTTGAAAGGGATATTGATCTTCTTTGGCAGGTGAATTGAATTTTGGTGTGACAAACGGCAACAAAAGTTTCAATAGTATCAATACTAGGCAAATATGTTATTTTTTAATATAAATATATTTATATAAATAGAATTAGGATGTTTTTAGGTAGGCTATATAATTAAAGATTACCAAATTATAATATTTATTTCAGGAAAGATTAGCACATTTGAATGACAGAATCAAATATCATAAACCAGATAAAATTCAAGAAAATTTACGGGTTAAAATGTGAATTCTAATTTTAATTTTTAAAAGTAGAAATTTAGCATGGATCCTTTGCTGGTCATTATAATAGGATCATCGAGAGTTGAGTAATTTTAGAAAATGGTTTATTTATCTCTGAGATATCCCTCTACAGTCAACATAAAATTTTTTGTATAACTGCAATTTTGTCTCTTATTAAATGTTACTATAGGAATATCTAAATTATAAAATAAAAACCAAAAAAACTGCATTTGAATATATCTATGCCTTAAAAATGAATTAAATAATAATGTAAAAAGAAAAATTTACTTTGAAAGTTTCTAAACAAACCAAAGTTTCTAAATTAGAATAATTTGGAAGGTAATTGGCCAAGTACTTCAAACACATTCACAACAACCAATTAAGAACTTGTCTGAAAATCTGAAACTTGGTTGAGCGGAGTCAGTATTTTTGATCTTCCTCTACAAAGTATCAATACTTCAAGTTAAACGCATTATTATTATTACTATTATTATTATTATTCACTAGCACTAAAATGAAATATACGAATTAATATAAAAAAATAGATTTTCTGTAAATTTTGGACTTAAGTTTTCTACCTTAACAATAATTTTAATAATTTTTTTGATATCCTTACTTAGAAGTCCTGCTCTAAAGTTTCAGACATGTGCATTTGGCTATTTAGTTGTTTATTTGAATGAATCAATGTATTAAGTTTTAACATTAATAATATTATAAGTTTTATATTATATATTATCTTTCAACTTTTATCTATTACTACGAGGGTGACCTGAAAAGTTTCCGACCTGACCAAGAAAAACGCTGTTTTTCAATTTTGTTTTATTTTTCAAAATTCAAGATAATTGAGACCTGTACGATGTCGTACGTGTGCGAAATATTTTGCAAAACCATTTGAATATGGAAAGCTGTGTGCAACGTGGGTGCCGCATTTCCTAACATTAGACCAAAAATTGCTTCGAAAAACCATTTCTAACGACAATTTGGCGCTGTAGGCGTAATCCAAGCGAATTTTTGCGTCGATTCATAACTGATGATGAGACTTAAATTAAATTAAATCAAATTTAATTAATTAATTAATTAAATTAATTAGAACAACGTTATGAGAAATGTATCAGTGTTGATGGAGATTATGTTGAAAAATATAGCAAAAAAAAAAAATTTAAAAACATCGATTTTCTTGGTCAGGTCGGAAACTTTTCAGGCCACCCTCGTATAATATATTATATTCAATTAGTTTCATTAAATTCTATTTTATATTCTAATTTTAGATGAACCTAAAAATAAAATTATGTTTTTTTAAATACGAGTAACTAAAATTATTTTTTATTTTTACATGATTGAGAGAAATGATTCAAGTAACTGGAAAGTTAGTAATGGTCTTTTTTTATTTCATGGGTTGGTTAGGTTGAGTGCTGCATTTACGTTGTAAAAAAGAAAACGAAAATATCTTTTAAAAGAAAACAGATTATCTATTGCTTAACTTTTTCTAGTTAAAAGTGTTTAATGTTTCATGTTGGATACTTACATCGAACCTCGAGGTTGATCGACCTACGCATGGGGCTGAGGCCGAGCTCCTGGATCACCGCGTTGCTACCCTTACATTCAAGTGTGCCTCCATTCTCATAACGACTTGCTGTAAACTCCAGCCGACTAAATGTGTCGAATGTTCCATCCGCCTGTCAAACACACCAATGAATTCTATCATTAGCACGATTTTTCATTTGCATTTGATTTATATTTCAATTTAGGTTAATGAAATACACATTCTAAATTAAAAGAAAAAAAAAAAAAAAAAATTGATGAAATTGAAAATATTATTTATTCAAATGAAAATCAATCTAGATTTCAATTTTGAAATATAAATATTTATTATTTATCCCTCAAGAACCGGTTAAATAAAGAAGAATTTGCCTTTGTTTTGATTGAAAACAATTATTATATGTATGAATTTCGACACTTGTTGAAACATCACATAATATTCCCTTCTGCCTGGATTATTAACGACGTTTTGATGATAATTATATTCAAATCAATGAAGTTGAAAAAAAAATATACACAATATAAAATTGTTCATTTGAAAAAAAAATCAACTGCAATAACTAAAATAATATAACAGTTAAACAAATAAAATAATATAAATACATATTCTCAATTGCAAATTAAAAACAAGTTAATGCATGAAAAAATAGCTGAGTTGAAATTAGAATAATCATAACTGAAAAAATATTAATATGGTCAGAATATTTCTCATTATTTTAAATTTTAGTATATATATATATACATATATATATATTACAATGTTTGTTTTTTAAGTCTAAAACTCTTTAAGATTAAAATATATTAATTCTTTGAAAACATTTGAAAAATAATAATTAAAATCTCCGAGCATAAAATGAAACATTTATTTCATAAATAGAAAAAAAGAAATATGTATCTATTAATATTTATACTAATAATTAAATTTTTTATTTCATTTCAAACAAAATAAATTTATTTATATTAGGAATAAGATTAAATTCTTATATTATACCAGTGGTCAGTGGCGTACCTAGAACTTTTGCCGCCCGGGGTGATCTCCAGTTTGCCGCCCTTTTTATTATAAGTCAATCAAATAGTGGTATTTATAAATTAATGCACATAAATAAATTATTAAGTTATTTAATCAATATTAATTAATACACAGAGAGTAAATTTTTTACACATAATTGTATGCACTCGTAAACATATTAATATAATATTTACTCTTCTAGCTTTCATACTAGAAAAATCGTGTATAATGCTCTCAAAATTTATATTTATATTTTTTCCGCCGGCCCTGCTTTTCAAAAGAAAAATCGATGATTTAAAAAATATTGGTATATCACTTCGAAGTAATCATATAAACTTTTCAAAAGAAATGACATTTATAAACTGATATCAAAAAATTTTAGTTAGGAAAAATTGCTGAACAAAATCGTAAAGATGCGTTTACGAATTCAACGAATTTTAATGAATACAATAAAATAAAATTATTATCCTGTTCTTGGAATTAGAATTCAAAATTTACACTAAAATGCATTTATATACACCGAGGAATAATATTCGAAATCATATTGTTAATCATAATTTATATAAATCAAATAGTAAACTTATAATAATCATAATAATCATTTACTATTCAAGAAAGAAAAAAAAAATAAATATGAAATGAATAAGTTGCTTTTTACAACTATAACTAAATATAAAAAATGCCGCCCCAAGATAAGTGCCGCCCGGTGCGGACCGCACCTTCCGCACCCCCCTAGGTACGCCACTGCCAGTGGTTGTCAACCTGTGGCTCGAGAGCCGCATGTGGCTCTTTCTTCGTATATCATAATGTGGCTCTCTAAGTTCCATACGGAAATATTAATAATTTTATTATTTTATTTTCAAAACTCAAAATATTATACTGCAAACATGGGTTATGGGTAATTAAAAATTAAAATAAAAGGCAAGATTTGATCAAAGAAAGAAAAATATATAATACAAGTTACAATCATTAAATGGCCGAACTCATCTTATGTAACAACACTCAAGGAGAGCAGTTTATTTAGTTATTTGAAATCAAAAATAAAATCTAAACCATCTACCCAAATACTATTCAAATACTATTATAGTGAAACATACATGTTAGTGGCTCTAAAAAACAAGGAAATTTTGTTGATTGTAACTTTTGGGTCTTCTGTCTCCTGTATTATGCCATTGAATGATAATTCATTTTTAAATGAAACAAAATATATCACATTTTATTTTCATTTCCAAATTTTATAAAGATATAATTAAAAATATAATCAAAAGATTGTGGAAATAGAGTAGAAGAATCATAAAAGGTATTCATACTTTCATTCCAGTATATTTTAATTGTTACAAAAGTGGGAATTTTAAGTCGCAACTAAGATTAATTCAGTAACAATTTCAAAAACTAAAATATTATAGTAAGTTTTAAATAATAATTAAGTATATATTCTTCAACTATTCAATTAAAACATTTAAATAAGTATTATAAATATATTTTTTAAAAAACAATACTTTTGAACAAAATAATGCTCTAGTCAAATTTACTTAATTTTAAAGTTTTTCTTTATTTTTTTTTATACCGTTGAACTTATTATCCTTTTTCTTCTCTTACTTATAGATGTATATTTTAAATCTCAATGTAAATATTTTTATAAGATGCCCTCGGTTAAACTCTTTTAAAAAACTACAGGAAGAGCGAGAGAGGGGGGAAGAAGGGGTAATGAAAAGGAATTTTCTTTGAATCCCTCAAGAGCTCTCCAAAATTTACTTTAAATTTTTGTTCTTTTTATTTTTTCTGGGTTATAGCATATATTTAAGGATCAATTGAAAATTGAAGGTAATATATCTCGTTTTAAATATTAATAAATATTTAAGAGAAAAGAGGGTTAAATCCTCGAGAGAATGATACGAAACTGTTATTTTTTATAGAAACTCCTAAAAAAATAATACTTATATTTAAGAAAAAGCCTAAAAGTGAATGTTCAATAGATTCGTCATTAAGTACCCGTCTAATCCCAATTTTTATAAAATAATCAAAAGATCAAAAAAACAATTGTTTAATATAAAAATATACAGAGGTCGAAAAAGAAAATATTTTTTTTTTTGAAATTCAATAATATGCATAATTTTATTGTACTGGTATAATTCAATTATTATACACATAATATTAATTTATATAATAAGTAAGAAATAAAATATATTTGTCTCATAAATAATAAAGTTAAAATTTAGTTTAAACAATACCTCCCTTACTATCGTCGGTCGGTAAAAAAGTAATATATATTGACACTATTTAAAAGAATTCATTTTAAAATTAAAATGAAAATATTGGTTCTTTTTTTCCTTTTTTATTTATTCTATATATCAAAGTTTTATAACAATATTTAATTTAAATTAAATTTTGAAGCTATAAATTCTCATTCTAAATTAGAATATGAATTTTTAATGTATATCTATAATCATATTAATATTTTATATAATTCCAATAGTTTCTTTTAAAATTTTTATTTGTTTATTTTTTTTTTTCTAAATTCCATTAAAATTGATAACCATTCGTTTCTTATATTAGAAAATTCAAATATATAAATTTATTTTAAAATTTTTGCATGCTTATTAAAAATTTTTATGGAAATATTAGATGTAGAATTAATACGATTAATAATTAATAATAGAGTATACTATTTAAATATTTCAATTTAAATTGGGTGGCTTGTATTGCAGGTTGCCTAAATGCCAGGGGCTCCTAGTCGAGTGAACGCTTGCTCAGTCAGTCAGTCAGTCGGTTTCGTTGTGTGAGTGTGCATGCCAACTGAAACCCGGCGGGCGGCGATGACGCTCTTTCTCTCTCTACTATATCGTTAGCGTAAGTGTATTTTCTATTGAAATTATCATAATTCACTAATATAAAGCGATCAATTAACATCATCTCTACCATCATTGTAATAAAGTCTCAAATGATTTACTGATTTTTTTTTAATAATTATTTTAATAGAAAAATATCATATTTGTTTTATTCATATTATTTTATTTATTATATATATATATATATATATATATATATATATCAAAATTTAATTTAAAATTATTTACATAATTTATTAGAATTTGAAAATGTATATATCTTCTTTTCTTCTAATTAATCTCTTTCCTATTTCATTTTTCACATGTCATTTAATATAATAGGATATATTATATATCGTTCCCTATATATATTTCTATTTATTATTATTATTCTATTTTTTAATATTTTCTATTCAATATGAGTTGATTTTTTTAATATATATTTGGATATTATTATTCATTTAAGTAAATATAATTTTTATATTTTCAATTTGAAGTGACATTTATTCTAGAGACGCTCAAACGACAGGTCTAATTTATTTTCTTTTTTTCTTTTATCTTGTAATTTACTGTTTAATTTATCTAAAAAAATGATAAATTCTGATAAATATTTATTCTTTCAATATCAATTATTTTCTGAGAATTCTACAAGATTATCAAAATCAAAAATCAATTGAAATTTAAATAGAAATCATTTTAACATTCTCTTTTAATTATAGATAATAGAAAAGGTCAAATTTTAATACTTTCATTTATTAAACAAGAATTTAATTATGTCTCTTTGAAATATATCTAAATATTATTATTTCATTAAAAGTTATAATAACGAAAAATTATTATGTGATACATTGATTAACAACAGTTTCAAAGTATTTTTAATCTGCTTTAAAAAAATACAACTGATTATAAAGGCAGATATTTTATTAGAATGAATTAATTATAAATTTGTAAATAATTTTAAGGCTCGGAAGCTTCTATTAGCTAAACAGCGTAGGCGTTACGTTATATATATTATATATTACTCGTATTCTATATTCTATTGTATATATCTCGAGAGAACTCCCAATATATTTACTTGTTTTTCTTATGTTATCTTTTTTATAATTACACACAAAAAAACATCTGATCAGGTAATTTATAAAATATTTCAGTTAAATAGAATTTCTATGCTGAATTTAAATTTGAATATAAGAAATAGAAAAATTCGTAATTATTAAATGTTATACCATATGTATTGCTAAATATACATTTATGTAATATTTTAAGTGTTTCATTTGTAATTTTTCAATTATCACTTGTAAGTATATTGAATTTCTATTTATACACAGACAATTATATATTATTTTTTTATTTAAATACTAGCTGCTCATAACGCCTTCGGCGCTCTTCACACCTAGACGGGGGCTCCGCCCCCTGTACCCCCGAGTGGTACTTAGTATTTGGTGGTTGAAAGTAATAACCAAAAAATCATTTTTGCACTTAAAATATAGTTGTAAATAATAATTGAAACAAAAACAAAAATAATATAATTTAGTCATTTTAATTGACGTTTTGAAAATATTTTTGTATTCATAAAACAATAAAAAAATAATATATTCTTTTTTTTAACCTTTCACTTTCAAATAGAAAAGAAGAAATATTCAAATATATATAGAAAGAATAAATAAAAATTAAGTTATATATGATCTAAATATTTTATTAAATTAAATAAAATGAGAACTTTTAGAATAAATTATTTAATTGAATTGATATTTGAATATTAGAATTTAAAATAAAAAGTGAAATATTATAATAATTCTTTGATTTTGAATCGCTATGATAATTCATTGTTTAAAATGATTCCGCTAGGGACAGTAAGCCGCGGGTGGCCGCGAACTGCTCTTGAATGAACAACACGGAGAATTATATAAACTTTAAAAAATTAATTTCTGCGGTTATTGATTAAATATCAATAAAATTTATAGCCTATGTTACTCTAGAGGTATATAAGAATATTGTCATGTAATTTCATAGAAATCGGTTCAGCCAATTCTGAGTCTATAAAATAGTTATTTTCCGGACAGACAGACAGACAGACAGACATGAAAAATTCTAAAGTCACTTTTGGATTCTAGAAGTCAAGAAACGCGAAGATATGCAAAAAATTTTAAATTCTGAGAAATGTGCAGACAAAAACCTTTTATATATATATAGATTTAATGTATATAACAACATTATATTATCTTAAAACATTATTTTATTTAAAAGATCCAATGTAATATTTGTTGTCTCAGTAAATTTAGCAAAATAGTGTCAAGTGCCTTAAGATTATGCAACCGGCAATGTGGTTTAGATAATTTCATTAAATAAAGAGGAACTAAATAAATAGTTAATTTATTATAATAATTATATTTTGGTGTCAAATAGAATTTATTATATCTTATAAGGAAACAAATTGTTTGTTAGTTTAAAGAAGAAAAAAAGGCCAAACACCGTTCGGTTTGTTTGAACTGATCATTTGACCGTTAAGTCGATGTCCTAAGCCTGTATATCTGCAAAGGTCTCCAAAAAAAGTGATACGTTATATCCCTCAAATAGAGGATTTAGACAGACTTAACTCTCTTTTCTTTTTTTCATACTCATCTCGCCGGCGATTGTAACTCCCGAAAAGACAATCCTTAATAATATATTGGCATGGTGTGTTAAATAAAATCATGTAACGCGGCTGCTTTTAGAGGTGCCTGGCAATCGGGCGAATCGAAAAAGCTTATGGGGATAAGAAAAAAAAAGAAAGAGAAGAAAAAGAACAAGAATACCGAATAAAAAGTTTTCTATCATATTTGCGAATGTGTAAATAAAAAGGGTCGGAAATATGACAATAAATATAAAAACCCGTTAACGTTTTGTATGATTACTTTTTGATAAATAAATATTTTGTCAAGAAATAATAAAAATAAAAATGAAGAAAAAAGACAAGAGAAAAATAAAAATGGATGGATTAATTTTTGTTTTTTGATGTGAACTAATTAATGATAATTTTATGTTTAGATTTCGAAATTAATATAAAATACTTTGTTTATTAATAAATTAATTTACAGCTGAGACCGAACCAAATTAATATTTAAAAAAAATTATTCTCAAAACAAGGACACATATAAAATCATCACAATCTTTCCATCACATTTAATTTTCTCTTAATTAAATAGATTTTACACGAAACTTTTTTCAATTCTAAATTGTTTTTTTGCAGGGATAATATTTTGAAATATCTCGTATAAGAATATAGTACCGGGACCCCGAGCCTCGGATCGGTACTTAAGTTAAATTAGCTGGAGTGTCTCCACTCGACTATCTCGCAATTTGAATTGGATTAAATAACATAATATATTATTTTTAAATTAAATTTAATTAATTATAAATTATAAATAATAAATATTAAACCAGCGCATGTTTGGCTTTTTGTTGATGGCACCATGGCACGTGTTGGCGCGTGAGATATGCAGTGTTAAAAAATTAATTCTGGTACTTTCAGCAATTCAATCAAGCTGAAATTCTATATATAGCAGTTTTATACAATTATTAATCATGTGAAAAATTATCAAACATATATTTTTATTTTTACGGTCACTTTAGAGGAAAAAAAATCAAAACGTTGTAGGTAATGACCCTCTTCCGGTTGACCTACATTTCTCAAAAGTTGATAGAAAACTATGAATTTTGAATAATGTCCATGTACCAAATTTCATCATTCTAGCTCAAACCGTTTTTGCGTAATCTTGCCTACATACATACACACACACATACACACACACATACACACACACACACAGACATTTTTCTCAACCTTAGTGAAAATGATTCAGGAACCTTCAAAACGTATAAAAACATCAAAATCTCAACATCGAAAATTTTCGTGATCGCAATACTATCTCTGGCGAGATAGTAAAAATGATTCATTATTATTGGATTTGGCTGGTAATATTAATACCTGGGACACCGAGCTCTCGCTCTACCCTTTAAAAAATATTGATATACAATTCTTTAATTATTTATTACAATTATTAAATGTATTAAATAATATTTTATTGAAAAAATATTAAAAATTATAAAACTATCTAAAACTTAATTAATAAAAGAACAATGAATAAATAAATCACGAAAATAGATAAAAAAAAAATGCACGCGGCGAGTTTCGATCCTTCGAACTCGGGGAGTAAAAACAATTGTTCTTACCACTGGTCTAAGATATTTTGATATTAACAAACGTATTTTTACCATCTTTCAAAGACATTTATTTGTTTTGTTGTTTTTTTTTTGAGAGAGATTAATAAATATATATATATTTTATTAAAAATAAATATTTTTAATTTTATTTCGAAATTAAATAATGAATTTTAAAATATTTTAAATATAAAAAAATGTTAATACAATATCATTTAAAAAAAAGCGGGAGTCAACCAACCGTATTTTATTTTGTTGTTTTTTTTTGAGAGAGATTAATAAATATATATATATTTTATTAAAAATAAATATTTTTAATTTTATTTCGAAATTAAATAATAAATTTTAAAATATTTTAATTATAAAAAAAATATTAATACAATATCCTTTAAAAAAAGGCGGGAGTAAAATTTCAAAATGGATGCCATTGACGTCACCCATATATAATTTTTAATTAAGAAATAAATAATGAGGCTGTATGTTTCAAGAGATGTGATCAATAAAACTCAATTTTTCTTTATAAATACTATATCTAGTGTGAATTTGAAAAAAATCGTTAGAGCGGTTTTTGAGAACCCATGGCTATATATATATATATATATATATATATATATACAATTTTAGCTAGCATAATAAGATAAGATTGTTTGGTATATGTTTAATTAAAAAATAGCAATTTATAAATTTAATGAATAATTATTTTTTTTTTAATTTTAAAGATATAGATAAATTTAAATAATCTTAATACGAGTATATTAAGCCAAATGACAGTATAATTTCTGGAATTATTTTCATAAATATTTTATTTTTATTTAATTTTATATAACTCCTTTATTATTAAGTTTAGGTAAAAATGAATATAATGAAACTTTTAGTAAATTCGATTGCCTATAAAATAAATACGATAGTATGATAATTTTCATAAAAATCGGTATTTATTGAGAAAATCAATAAAATGTACTTTTGACACTTCTTTAAACTAGCCTTACTTATGGTCCAATCTTGTCCAAAAACAATCCAATCCCCGCCCATCATTCCCAAAACAAAACATCTAAATATCAAATTTCAAGACAATATCTCATTTTGTTTAGACGTAATCTCGGTAACGAACGGCCTGCCGGTTCAAAAAAATTTTTTCCAGTCTTGGATTTAGAACCGTCTGAAAAGTGGAGATCTCAAAAAATCTCGGAGCAAAAATTTTGAAAATTTTACGACCATCGAACAAGACAAAAATCTATGAGGAAAGCTAAAATGATTTACTTATAGCTGGAAAAAAATATTTTTTTCTAAAACTGTGAATACGTGTAAATAAAATAAAAAATTAAATTTTTTTTTGCCAGATTTTGTAAAATCAGTGTTTCATTTACAAAACTTTTTTAAATATTTAATATAAAAAAAAATCTTAATAAAAATTTGTCTTTGAGAGAGCCCGGGGGGGGGGGGCGCCATAGGAAGGTGGAGCGGCGAGTCAAAACCCCCAGGATCAAATCCGGGTTGCGCCACTGCATTTATTTATTTTTATATTACAATTAAATGAAATAAATGTGTGGATTATGCTCTTTGATGTTATTTCATTTGAAGGTAGAAATATAGATTTAATATATTGTACAAGCAAATTCGTTAATATGTGTAATAATCGAAGACGAGATAAAAAAGAAATAGATAAAATGAATTATCATTAATTACATTTCTAAAAATTATTATATATGTATCTCACATCTTGTAAATAAATCAATTTTTAGAAAGCTATATTCATATTAATTTATGTTTCGCGAAAAGGAAGAAATTGGAATCGTTAATGTTTCCCGAGATATGAGCAGCAATATTAACACTCCTCTAACTAATTAAGAATGAAGTTTAATTTCATATATTTATAACTAAGAGAGAGGGACGTATAAGTAGTAATTTGATTCTTTAATGTTTCTTTAATTATTACTTTGAGGTTTAAGATGTTAATATGAAGAAACCGTTAAATAAAAAGGATATGTTAAAGAAAATTGATGAAACATATTGAAAAAAAAATGTAAAAATATTTCTGATAAAAAGTAATTTTGGTAAATAAAATAAATAAAAGAATAAGTAATAAAGCGATTGAAAATAATAAATAAATTTTAGCAATTTTTTAAATCGTTTCTTTCATTGAAAAGATCTTTCAAAAATATTCTATGATAGTATAATATTATCAGATGAATAATATTTTTATGGAAGAAGTTTTTATTGTTCTAAAAGATAGATCGAATGTTGATTTTTTCGCCTGATTTTTATTTTATTTTTTTTATTTGGTGATTTTCTTCTTTTTATGTATGTTTTTTTTTTTTGTAATTTATGCTTTTGAAACGTAATGGGACATGAAAATAGACATAAGAAATAAAAACAATCTATATATTGTAAATCAACTAAAGAAGAAATAAATCATTACAGGAAAAAATACTTCTTTAAAATAAATCTTCAGAGGAAAATATCTAATAGTTTATACTAATTATATATATATATATATATATATATATATATATATATATATATTTAATTTGTATAATTTATACAAAAATATAAATTTTCATTAAAAAAGAATATATTCTATTATTAATAATTACTTTGACAAAGTTATTAATGAAATATAAATGGATTTCATATTCTGGCACAAGAACTCCAATTTTAAAATCTTTAATTAAAATTTTTTTAAATATTGTATATTATTCATAGTGAAAATAAGTAGATATTAATATTATCATTATGTTTTACATTTACTATTTTTGTCAATAGATTAATTTATTAGTTGCAAAGAATTGAGCATTTATTTATTAAATTATTTTAGTGTTTACTATATATTACATTATAAAGGGTGTTTTTTTTTTCGAGGTATAGAACTTTAAGTTGGCATTACTGTTCAAGTTGACGACTGATTTAACAGCTGTCCAGTGATTTATTCTCAGTTTGGTTTGGCAATTCATCTTGAATAGACTCACCCCTGAACAACGCTTGCAAATAGTGCAATTTTATTTCGAAAATAATGGTTCTTTGCGGAATACGTATAGTGCACTACGTCCATTTTATCGTCGACAAAATCGTCCATCAGAGCAGTTAATTCGATTAACCATGGAACGTTTTCGCACCACGTTTACTCTTATTGATAACTCGCATCCCCAGAGACGCCGTACGATGCGTACAGAAGAAGCTATTGCTACTGTAGAGCGTAGCATTGAGAAAGATGGCCAGAACGTTACAGTCAATGGTGATCGGCATAGAGCCCGATTACTAACTTTTTCATTCCTGAATTGAACAACCATGATGTCCAGGAGCTGTAGTTCCAACAAGACGGCGCAACATGTCACACAGCTCGTGCCACAATCGATTTATTGAAAGACACGTTTGGTGACCGTCTAATTTCACGTTTTGGACCTGTGAATTGGCCTCCAAGATCGTGTGATTTAACACCGCTTGACTACTTTCTGTGGGGCTATGTAAAGTCATTGGTCTATGCGGATAAGTCACAAACGCTTGACCATTTGGAAGACAACATTCGCCGTGTTATTGCCGATATACGGCGACAAATGTTGGAAAAAGTTATCGAAAATTGGACGTCCAGATTAGACTACATCCGAGCCAGCCGTGGGGGTTCTATGCCAGAAATCATATATAAAATGTAATGCCACAAGATTATCTTTCGTATAAATAAAATTCATGTCAATCGAATAATCCATCGTTGTTTTATTGCAATTTAAAGTTCAATACCTCTAAAAGAAGAACCCTTTAGATTATTATATAAAAAAGAAATAAAAAATTCAATTAATATAATCAGCATTTTCGATACATTTCCTCGAATTAAACTATATTTCTCAATTATTTCACTCTTGTTCTTTATAATAAAAGATAAACCAACTTTGTCTTTTTGAGAAAACGTTGGAAGGGGCACCCTTTTATCCAATCGTGGATGGATGATATCAGAGGAAGGGTGCTGATAAAAAAGATGGCGGTGTAATTGATATCGTTCTAGCTGGTGTATCTCTGCCAACCTATTCTTTATATGAGGGGAGAGATTAGTTGGAATCAAGAAAGAGGAACAAAGTGTAATTGCCGTGACGACTGTCGATAAGGTCCCCAAATAGTCTCTTACATGGGTTTTCATGATTGCTCTTTTATTACTTAAAACGTTTTAATATTTTTTTTTTTCTTGTTACAACCCCTTTAAACAAACGTCTTCCGGTTCCATCTATTTGATAAAATCATAATAATAATTCAATTAAAATCATTCAATTAATAAAACAAATAATAATTCAGATTATTTTTAAAATCAAATTTAAATATTAATAATTTATATATATATATATAAAATAAATATTAATATTAATTAATTAAATAAAATAATATTAATTTAAAATAATAATAATTCAGAAATTCACAATGCATGAATTATATATATACATATATACTTATAATTATAATTTAATTTATGATTATTCTTTTTTGAAGATTTTATTTATGTATAATATTTTGTCAATATAGATACCAAAGTTGCATATAATAAATATAAAATATAAATTAATCAGTTACATTTTTATTAAATATATAAATAAAATATAAAATAAATAAAGTTTATATTTTTTTAAGAAATATTTAGCTTTGTTAAAAATTTATTCTAATAGATTTTTTACATTAATAAGTTATCTATTAGTGTATAATATGCCAAGTTAGATTATAAAAATAGGAAATATTGTAGATATATGATATATATATGAACTATTAAAACTTAGTAATTTTATTATAGTGTATAATTTTTTTTATATGGAATTAATAAATAGATAATTGAAATAGTAAATTTTTTTATAATTTTACCACTTCACTATATTTTTAAGATTTAATAAAGAAAATAATAAAATGTTAGATATAAAATACAATTTTGTTTGTATTTTTTATATTGAAATTTTTTAATTAAGTACTATAATTTTTATTAGAAAAAGTTTAATAAAGGATTTCTTATAAAAATTATCTTTATGTTATAAAAAGAAACATTATATATATATATATATATATATATATATACATATACACATAATTGAACTCTACTCTTCATTAAACTCTTTTAAAATAATAAGTATTAAGAATTTAAATTTCAAATTTTATTTCATGTTTTTAATTGTGATTCATCCACCTAACTTGAAAAGTTTTATATTACACATAGAAATCGAATTTTCCCGGATCTGATTGATTAAAATCAATCCTGTTCACCGGATTCAATTTTAATTCCTTTATATTTGTTCATAGAGGTGGTATAGAAATAGATGAATTGGGAAAACATGTTAGAATTTTGAAAAAGGGTTTAATAATGCATGGACTGATAAAATATCCATCCACATCCATGGGCAAAGTAATTTTTTCATTCTTGTAATATAAGACTAGAATTAACCCGGGCATGAAAATGTGTTAAAAATATTCCCACTCGGCAAACTCTTGTCGGCCATTTTAATCTCTTTAGAATAAACATATTTTCTCTTGTTATTTAAAATCTACTCACAACCCATTCATTTCCCTTTACACTACGCTCTCATCCCTCATTTTAAATCGTCTCATTATTTTGTAGTTTAAAAATCTAATTGTAAAGAGAGGAGTAATTCCATTCGGGGGTTGCGTTTAAATTTTCAATCATTTTAATTATTCTCTAATAAATAAGTTGAAAAGTGATGTTGGGCTACCCGAAAGCGGCCTCTGTTCAAAGCAATTATGGTATAGATTGGCTATGGAAACGAATTTCCCTCGGGAACCCTCAATAACACCTTCTTCGATATCATTAAGAGAGAGAACAAAAAAAGTTGCCAAAGCTCTTTTCTTGAATAATTACAAATAAAAATATATGAGAAGTTTCCAGCCCTAAAAGTTTAATCTAGGTTTCTTAGAAAAAAAAAGGAAAGGATTTTTTTATGATGTTATTTTATTAGGAAAGCATAATTAAGAAACTTTGGACTGGTAATAAAAAAGATTTAATATTGATACTTGGTATCGGATGAAAAACTTATTAAAATCCTAGACTTATGCTTTTTTAAGTTTTAATATATAATAATAGAATGAATTTGAGTTTATAATATTATAAAAACATCATTTATATAAAAAATGTCTCATTTAAGTTCGAAGAAATAATATAATTCAAATTATTTTTCCTATTGACAAAATAAATATTTTAAATATTCTATCTAAATAAGTTGACCTGTGGCCAGGTCCGAACCGACCGACGGTTTGAAAAATTAATTTCAAATAATTTTAATATATCTATTAATGTAATAAAAAACAGATATGAATATAACATAAATATTGTTAATTTTATATTATTTATAATATATATGCAAGACCAGGCTGTGACGTCATGAATAGCTGGATGACGTCATATAATTTTAAATCAAGAAAAAACTAATAAATATGATTTTTCTCGAGGATAAAACCAATACAAAGTGCATGATTCGTGGTGATATATAAAAAAATCTCCTCATGTGAAATTTGGTGTGAAAATAACCCTTTCCTTTCTATCGTCGATCGCTAATACTACCACTTCCGGTTTCCGGATTTGCACCAAAAGTTGATCAATTCATCCCACTGATGCATTAAGTAATTATACCAAATTTCATCAAAATCGGTTGAGCCGTTTAGGCTGTACACATCTATACGGGCGGACAGACGGACAGACGGACAGACGGACGGATGGACAGACATCATGCTAAAAATACTTTTTTCTGTTAAGAAAATGCATGATTCGTGGAGATATGTAAAAATCTCCACATGTGAAATTTGGTGTGAAAACAATACCTCCCTTACTATCGTCGGTCGGTAAAAAAGACATTATTATATATTATTATTTTCTATATATATATATATATTTAGATAGATATTTATCAAGACTAATATTAAGAGATAAACTTTCAAGCGGGAGAAATGAGTAATGGGGTGTGGTTTCAATCTGTATATATATAATTACATGGTAATTTTCATTTAAGCAAAGTTTTAACTTCATCAGGTTTAAATTTAATGAAAAATTCCATTTAAAATATCAATTTACCATAAGTTTTATTAAAAAGTTAGAATTTTTATTTAATTGTTCTTATATAGTTAGAAAATTATTTAAAAAATAAATAAATAAATGATAATATATTTTTTTATTCAAAAATACGTTTTTAAATAAATTTTCAAGAGATAGAAGATAGATAGATATATACATATTAGGCAATTAAGAGGATCCATCCTATGCCAAATAAAGGGAAATAACCATTGACGTTAGTAGAAGGTTGTAATACTGACATAATTAGTATGAGCTGTCAACTCTTTACTTTGAGAGTTGAGATTCCATCTAGAAGATTAGATAAGAGTTACTTGCTACTCTCAAATAATTCTCTTCTTTACCCCCTTCGTTTTTCCCTCTTGTCACCGGGTTTTCTTATTTATCTCCTATTCCCACTTTAGTATTGTATATTCGTACAATCCACCTTGTAATTTACCCACCCTTTACTTTCACCATTTCGAAAATGAATTTCCACTTTCCTAATGAACCTATGAAAAATAATGTAAAAAAAAATATATTTATGTAATCTTTTCTAATGAAAAATTTACATTCGCAATAAGAAAAATATTATTACATAGTTACGTATAACCCTGACACGTAATATCATTATAATCTAAAAATTTAAAAATATATAAAAATATAATATACCTAAAATATTTTATAAATAAAGAAATGATTAATTAATTTGTGTGAATTTGTTGAAAAATGTAGCAAAAATAATATCGTTTTTATTGAAAAATAGTAGCAAAATAATATCGTTTCTGTTTAAAAATAATAAACAAGTTAAAATAAACTTCTTGATGAGCGTCGTCTTCTGAAATAATCGTTGTCTTCTGTTCTTCGTATAGGGTCTTGTTCATGAATGATTGAATGTTCTTCGTATGGAGTCTTCTTAACTTGACGTCTGAATCATGAATGCTGCTCATGTCTGAGCAAATTCGTAGCATTTTATACCCTCTGGTATCGTCTTGGCGCATTGATGGGGGCGCTCGGCGACCAATCGGGTGACAGACTCTTTGCGAGGAGCCAATAGATGACTCCGTTATTATCACCAATCGGGCACCGAGGTCTTAAATATTAGTCAGAGCGCAATGAGAATTTCTCCAGTCGCTCCGAGAACATCTTAATCGAAGGAATCAAAAAAAAAATATAAATTCCTATTCTTTTCAAATCCTACATATATAAATAAATTCAAATTCTTTCTCATATATACTAACTTACATATTTACTCTCAAATTGTTAAACAAAGTGCTATGGTTGAATTTTTTTTTAATAAACGTAATTTAATTGTATCGAATCATAATACTTCATCTAACTTACTGAGGCAATTTAAATTCAAAGCAATTAGATTCCTTTATTTTTGGTTTATATTTCAGCTCAATTTGTTTATTCAACTTGATATTCAATACATGTTAAAATGAAAATTTATTATTTTGGAATAAAAAAATAAAAAAAAACAGAAAAATTAGTTTAATCTCATTTCTCAGTTATTTTTGGATTAATATTCGAGAATGTTATGTCTATACTACAATAAAAATATATTGCTAATTGAAATAAGCGATATTTTAAAAGATAGAATTGTTAAGGTATAAATTTAATTTATTTATAATTATACATTTAATTAATACATATACAATGAAAAATAATGGGTAGAGATTCAGAATAATTGAAAATAAACTTCTTAGAAAAAATGTCGGAGCCAAAAAAGTGTGGTTACATCGCGGTGTTTGAAAAATGAGAGTTTTTACAGAAATACTATGCATCCTCAAACATAGAGGTAGAAAAAGATGTTACGATGAGTTGAACAAATGGATACCCAAGTTTATTAATAGGGAAAGTAATTGAGAATCAAATGAAAACCATCAGTAGTGGAAAGACCAAGAATGCTGTAGGCAGACAATATAAAGGTAGATGTGAAAAAATTGAGAGAAGATAAAAATAAAGATAAGAATAAAGACAGTTGAGGAAATGAAGCTGCTTTCGAGTTCTCTAGCTCGTCAGATAAATAAAATAAATAAATGAAATAATAATAATTTAATACGTTCTATTTTATAAGTTGAATATAAAATATTTTTTTAAGAATTTATCACAATTGAAATGTAATATTTTATTTCCAATAGTGACACGTGAGGTTGAAATCATAATTTTATAATTAGAATTTCATAATTTAAGACGAGAAGAATTTATTTTGTTTACTTTTATAATCTCGTTAAATTCTAGCCCTCTCGCAACAACGACTCTGTTTATTTCTTCATTAAGTTATCATCAAACATCCAGATTTTATTTGCAATCTCTAAATTCTTATTTTCTCTTTTCTTTTCACAAATAATTAAGTCCATAAAAATGGAGCAAGTCATAATTACATATAACCGGGAATGTTTTTCCATCCAAACAACGTAATGATTTGGAGTCTCTGAAGCTTAAAAAGAAGAGTAAAAGATAAAACGAAGTTTCTTCCGTATGGTTCTTACTCTCAATATAATCTGATTTTATTAAAAATAGGGGAAATATATGATAACAATATTTGAAAATGACAAATTATTAAATAAAAAAAAAATTAATTTGATATATTTTTGTTTAAATAAATAAATTTAAAATTGATAATAATTATATATAAACTTTCCTAATCTTATCTTATTATGCTAGCTAAAATTGTATATATATTTGTTTGTATATATGTAAATGGGTTCTCAAAAACCGCTCTAACGATTTTTTTGAAATTCACACCAGAGATAGTATTTCTAAAGAAAAATTGAGTTTTATTGATCACATCTCTGGAAAAATTCATCTTCATTAGTTTTTTTTAATAAGTTTAAAATTTAATCAAATAATTAAAATTGTAAATAATAATATAAAAATATCGAATAAACTTCAATCAAAATAGCCTTAAAAGAAATTTATTTATAATATATATGTATATATATAAACAATTTGTATAAATGTGTGTATTGATTTTATTACCTGATATCAATGAAAATAGAAAAAAAACTCACAATATACATAATACAATCGAAATGTAGTTTTGTAAAAGTAAGGAGATAATTAAAACTTTTCAATTTACGTTAAGGAATATTTTCATTATAAAATGAAAAGGAAGGAAAAGAAACCACCAATCATCCTATCGAGCAAGCTGTTTGTTAAGATCATAGTCAAATTTATTACACCAAGATGGTACAATTATAATAAGATATGGGCGGGCGACATACAAAATTAATTAGCCGATCTTCTATCTCTCCCTCCCTCAATTCTTTTAAAAAGGAAAATGTTTACTCAATTATTCATCCATGTCGACTGTTCTTTCTCGGATAAAGTTTTTGCAACGTTTTGCCCATCGTCTTTTCTCTTGCAAACTTATAATATTTGAAATTATAAATAAATCTAAGCAGAAGGCGGAGCCACAACGACAGCGGAATGTAAATCTGGCCTTAATGAGAAATGTCTAACTTGTTTGATTTAATCCTGCACACTCGGGTGGATTTTCGGAGTGGGTTGGGTTGAGAGGTGGTAGTTGGTGCTGCTGGCTGAATGGTTGGGTGGGAATGAGGCTAAAAAAGGAAGAGTAGTATAATTGCTGAACGCGCCAAGCCGGAATTTATATTTCAATCAACTCCATTTCAAATGGCGAACTGAGATTTGCTATAAAATAGCTTTTCTATTTTCGAAACGGAGAAATTGCAATGTTTGAAAATTGAAGAAAATATTTTATAGAAAGAGGAGATGTGTCGTCCATTGATGTAGAAAGTTTGCGGAATTTCTAATTTATTAAATAAATACCGAATAAATAAATAAATATTTACGTATATGGAATGAAAATTAATTTTGTGAAATTTTGAATGATATTATTTCACATAATCAATAACCACTCTTTTAAAATTTAAGTGAAATTTTGAGAATAATTTAATTGGAAAACAGATTCATTTATTGACAAATATAAAGGAGATTATTAAATAGAGAGAGTTAGTATGGGCGAGACACGTGGGGCACGAATGAAAGAAGCAAGATTAGTAATGAAGGGATTTCATAAGGAAATTAATTAGAAAAGAAGAGGTTGGTTGACTGATAACATGGAAGGGATATAAGAAGATTGTAGAATATCGAGATTAGCTAGATCAGAATTTGTGTTTCGTTGAATCCAGAAACCCAAATGCCAAGAGATAATTATTTTCATAAATATATTTGAAGAGGAACTAATTATGAATGTGCTTAGAAGATAATATTAGAGATCTTTGTTGTTTCTAACAAATTGGGACAGGATCAATTGGAGGACTTTATAATGGTAGATTTAAGGGAATCGAGTGGAACAGTAACAGAGGAGGAAATGGATGGATGGAATAGTTTTTTATTTTTCTGTGTCATTTTAACCATCAACTTCAAGTATATTACATAAATTATACCACTAAGCTACTCTTAAATTCGGTCACAGATTCAAACCACATCAATACTTAAAATATATATATATAACACAATATAACATTGTATAATTCATTCATATGTAGATATCAGTTTATTATCAAAAAAGCATTTCTATAAAAATTCAATTTTTTCATTTTGAAACTAGAGGATTAAAATGTATTTACTAAATTAAATTAAGTCAAACGTAAAAAGATATTAATCTAAATATTTCTGTCAAATAAACCCCTCAGCCATGTTCGATGAATAAACCTGTGAAGTAAAGCTGGAAAATTAAAACGGAGATAAACAAGTCAACGATGTAGAAGATAAGGTAATTCTACAATAAATAATATATTCCTAAATCAACGTCTTGTTAATAATTTTTTTGGCATAATTAAAAGAATTTTTTTTTTTTTGAATAATTCATTAAAGAAAATGATAAATAAATATAACAGTTAACTGATAATTATTTTCTAAATTAACGATGTTAATTGTTTTTTTTTATCCAACTCGAAATACTATCTTAAAAGTGTTTACAATTTTCATCATTAAATTTAATTACAATTAACGAGAGGTTCCAATGATTTCCTGTAACACTTTAATGAATAATTAAAATGTCTCCAATAATGGAAAACTAAGTATTCAACAAATTGAAGGGTTTCTCATTTTTCTCTCTCTCTTTCTTCCTCGTTTTTGTCTTTTAAGACAAAGTGAGATGCGATGTGTGAATCTAAAGGAGCGAGGGTTATTTTCAAGCAGCTATTCATTAATGGTCATTTATATTCAAAGACACCTTGGAGAATGTAAGCCGTGTTGCAGGTGGCGGGGTATTTGGGGTTTGCAAGTTTGTTAAAACCCCCAGTAAGTTTTGAGCCCCTGGTAGCAGCCGCGACACCTGACACGATTGCTGTCGATCCCGGAGTTAACCCCCCCCCCCCAACCTCTTACTCTCAACATCACCCTATACTTAACCAAATAAACACGAAACATACTCGTCTTTTAGAAGTTTCTCTAAAGATGAGTAAAGAACTTTAAGATTTTAATTTCATGCAAGTTTTATTGTGTCAATTTATTCATCTGGCAATACTCAACTCGAGAGTTCATAGTTACAACAATCCAACTTGAATATTAATCAATAACACCAAATCAACAATTGGGGAGAGATCATAAATCAGATGAAATAATAATTTAAAAATTAAGGCTTTATACTTTTTTCTTTATTGAATTTAAAATTTAAATTTATATACAATTTCGATTTGATTTTAATATATACAGGGGTTGGACAAAAATATGGAAACACCTTGTGAAATGCATGTTTGAAAAGAAAGAATGATTTTAATGAAATATGTAGGTGCCGCTGGCGTTTTTGAGTACTAAAGCCACCTATACAACTTCGTAAATGTGCTAAACAGTTCAGTTGTTGTCGGAGTACTGTTATGTGAGGTTGTCATTGCATTAGGTCAGAGTTAACAGACTTCGAACGTGGGCAAATTGTTGGAGCACGTATGGTAGGTGGTTTTCTGAGCACGAGGATGAGTTCGGGTTTCCTACACCATATTAAGCAAAGAAACATGTTTTTTTATTTTCCATATTTTTGTCCAACCCCTGTATACATATTTATATAATATCAAATTATTATTAAAAAAATCTAAAAAATTTAATAATATTATTAAAGAGTATATTTAAAGTTATTGTCAGTACATTGACAACGACCATATTCTTTTTAGAAAATTATAAATAATAAATCCAAAATAAATACAAATATCTAATAAATATTATGTATCTTTTTAAGTGACTGAAAAGAAGATATAATTACAAAACAAAAGAAATGTGGAAAATTATATATTTTTAACTTGTAATATCTTATACTTATAATTTATAGTCTTTAAAAAAATATTATTTATGGAATGCGAATATTTGTGATAATATTACAGGTTTATCTGGGAATATTTATAAATTCGCTTGGGGGGGGGGGGGGTTATAATGAATATCTTCCTTTATTCTATTCTTATCTTATAAAATCACCTTTGTCTTTTTATTGAACATAGAAAATTTTAATCTTTTTTTTCTCCAAAACCCACAATTATTTACCTTTTATAAATATTTTAATTTAAATTTATTTGATTATAGAAAATGTTGATTTGTTCTATTTTAATTCACAAATGGTTAAAATAAGAAATTTCAGGGAGTCAAGTGAGGTATATATATAGTAGTAGAAAAAAGGGTCAATTTCGTTAGGCTGATATCATTTCCATAGGATCTCTTGCATAAATGCATATTCAAAGCCTTTGAAATCCATCTCAACCCAGTGTTTGAGGAGTGAATATATTAAAATAAGTATTTTAATAGGAAAATAACATCCTGGAGAGAAGATTGAATGTATTATGTAGAAGAAAAAAAATGAATTTTATAAAAAGATCTTTAAATAGACGACCATTTAATTACTAACTTCTGAATATATCTGGAAATATATATATAATAGTTAATCTATATAAGACAAAAGATCATAGTATCTATGTTTTATATAGTTTAATATATCTTTTATATTTTTTATAAATTATCCGAAAATTTGAGGACGTTCTAATCCAGAGGTGGCCAACCCAAATGATCTTGCGGGCCACTTTGGAAATGCATCATAACTTCGCGGGCCGCATATAAAATTATACATACCCATATTCGATTTAAACCCATTATAGATCTGGTTTGGTGTGACAAATTGAAAAATAATGAATTTTTATTATGTTTACTATTATTTTTACATATAAACATATATAATATAATAATAATGATACTGTATGCATATTGTAAAAAATATATAATACTAAAAATAAAAAAAGAAACAACGAAATAAAAAAATTGAAATCATATTTATTTCACTAGTGAGATATTTGTTTCATGAGGGCGCAGAATATAAAATGGTGATGAATCTCGCGGGCCGCAAAAATGTTTACGGCGGACCGCATGCGGCCCGCGGGTTGGCCGCCCCTGTTCTAATCTAATCTTTATAAATGTATAAAAGTCTATTGAGTTAGAATTTTTTAATCCAATCGTTTATTATAAAGAATATAAATTCATTTATTCGTATATTTTAGGAAAATTATAAAATTTTATAAAGATGATGATATCACTAATAACAATTCTAAAATACAAAATAGTAAAAAATAAGTAAATAGATTTTGTAATAAAACATAAAATATTACTTTATTAATGTAATATTAAGTAATAAATAAAGTACTAAAATGTTTTAGGTATGTATATTTTCATGATGCTACTAAATATGCAAGTTCTTGGCCGCAGCAATTACTTTTTCTCAACCGACGCTTTCCCTTACCATTTCCATTTAATTCTTAAATTCTTATCCTCTCATTATTCCTTCAAATCCGTTTTTATTTAGTCACTGCTGTTATTTCTCCATTGCTTTCAAAGTAATGTAACAAACTTATAAATAAAAAATCTGAAGTGTCTCCACTCGACTATCTCGCAATTTGAATTGGATTAAATAACATAATATATTATATTTAAATTAAATTTAATTAATTATAAATTATAAATTAAAATATAAATAATATTTATTAAACCAGCGCATGTTTGGCTCTTTGTTGATGGCACCACGTCACGTGTTGGCGCGTGATTTGCAGTGTTAAAAAATTAATTCTGGTACTTTCAGCGATTCAATCAAGCTGAAATTCTATATATAGCAGTTTTATACAATTTTTAATAATGAGAAAAACTATCAAACATATATCTTTATTTTTAAGGTCACTTTAGAGGAAAAAAAAATAAAAACATTGTAGGTAATGACCCGCTTCCGGTTGAGCTACATTTCTCAAAAGTTGATAGAAAACTATGAATTTTGAATAATGTCCATGTACCAAATTTCATCATTATAGCTCAAACTGTTTTTGCGTAATCTTGTTTACATACAATACACACACCCATAGACATTTTTCTCAACCTAAGTGAAAATGATTCAGGAACCTTCAAAACGTATAAAAACATCAAAATCTCAACATCGAAAATTTTCGTTATCGCAATACTATCTCTGGCGAGATAGTAAAAATAAAATAAAATAATTATCTATATATGAAAAATAAAATTTGAAAGAAGAACTTAATTTCAGTCAAAAACAACAATATATTATTTATTATTTTATTGTTCTGTTTATAAAATGTATTGTTTATTCAAGCGATTTCTAACTTAATAGTTAATATAAAGAAACCCATTAAATAAATTATTCAAAATGCTTTTCTTTTCCTTGTACATTTTCATTTGCTGAGCATATATTATCGTAGGGGTCTATTGGGATTGGTGCATTATACAACAAAACATATACGAGTGAGTTGGGTGGATAAGGAGAAGTGAAGCCCAAAGGCTATTTCATTCAGCTATCAAGTACAAATGCACGACGTGCCAGAGATGTGTCGACGACTCTCCGTGGTTGTTTATGCGTAGTTTGTAGTACAATATGCATACAAGCATAGCATCTCACAAATGTCGTAAGGTACTGTATTTCATTCTAATAAAAATATCTACAAGCATTGTATTATATAATATTGACAGTTTTTTCTAAGTGAATAAGGAATTAAGGAATTTGGAATGAAAATATGTACATTTAAATATTAATATTACTAATATATATATATACAGGGGTTGGACAAAAATATGGAAACACCTTGTGAAATGCATGTTTGAAAAGAAAGAATGATTTTAATGAAATATGTAGGTGCCGCTGGCGTTTTTGAGTACAAAAGCCACCTATACAACTTCGTAAATGTGCTAAACAGTTCAGTTGTTGTCGGAGTACTGTTATGTGAGGTTGTCATTGCATTATGTCAGAGTTAACAGACTTCGAACGTGGGCAAATTGTTGGAGCACGTATGGAAGGTGCTTCCGTAAGCAAGGTAGCCGAGGTGTTTAGTGTATCAAGAGGTACTGTGTATCGAAGATTTATTCCGCATATTTGAAAAGCGGAAAAACATTATCTGCTAAATCACAGCGCGGACGAAAGTGTGTCCTGAGTGATCGTGACAGACGATCATTAAGGGCAATTGTGACGAAAAATAAAAAGACCACAGCTGCAAAAGTTACTGCTGAAATGAATGTTTAACACCTATGAAAGCAATTTCTTCTAAACTTTTTTTAAATTACATAAAAATGCATTGGATATTCTAGATAAATTATATTTTACATATAAGCACATCTTTTCAAATATAAATCTAATTAATAATAATTAATTAATGTAAATTATACGAATATCATTTTTCTAAATGAAAATGTAATATCTTATATACTAGTATATATTTATAAAATTCTAGAATAATAATAGTAATATCATTTTAGTTTTTTAATGTATGAGGATAAAGATTTTCAACTTAAAAATTCATCTATTTTTTCATATTAGGTATTATTTAAGATAATTTATTATATTTAAATTCTAAATATATATATATATATATAATATTTCATATCTAAGTATCTTTGCCGTAGAGCAGAGAGATACAAGATATATGCATCAATTCAATATATTAATGATGTTATCTCATTTCTATGATGAGAGTAAAAATAAACTAAATAATACACCTAATTAATTCAATTTTATATTCCAGAGAGATGATAATTATTTTGAAAATCTCCTTTAACTTCGGTTGTTATGTTCTTTGTTTTAATTTAATACTTTTACAATATTTTATTTAATTGAAATTGAATTGATTATATTTCTTTCTTTTAGTTCCGTTAAAGTAAAGGGAGTCAGAGATTGAACAAAGGCTTTCTGTCTAAGATATATCAACTCATGAATTAACCCCGAGGTCAGTATATTATTATTATTATTATTATTATCTATATTTTAATTTAATTTGGATAATTATTTTAAATTTTAATAATCACACACACACACACACACACAAAGTTATTTCGTTTTCTATATTTCAATCATCTCCCTATTAATGACTTTAATTCTTTTTCTCTGGAAATGACATCATCAAATGCAAGCTTTGAATTTGCTGAAACGATTTTGGTTTTCCTTGTGACCCTAAGCTCTTTTTCAGGTCCATTTCCATTGAAATATGTATGTGTGTATATATTATATATTTTTATCTATCAACATTTTAAATGAATTTTCAAATTTGACATTAAATAGCAGAAAAATATATTTGAAACATTAATTTATATTATACATTTTTTTAAAACCACATCATATATATATATATATATATATATATATATATATATTTAAAAAAAAAACTTGAAAATATTAATTAATCTTCCTGTTACATTATGAAAAGTGAACCCGAAAAAAGAATTGTCTTTTCTTTTTGTTTGAATATTAGTGAATTTTCTAAAACAAATATGAGATATATTAATGACTTAAGTTGAATAACTAATTTTTTTTTCCTATATGTGAGCCACTTTCTGCCAGAAGTCCAAATAACGTTCTTCCACTCTTTTTTACCGACCGACGATAGTAAGGGAGGTATTTTAAAGAGAATAATATCTTGGAAATCTAGTTAACATATATTTAAAAAGAAAAGAATGTAGTATAATTAGTTTAAAATGACTAAGCGAGTAATAACTCACAGAACAATTCAATCAGTAATTTTTGAAATAAAATTCAACAAAATATTTCATTTCCATTAATATTCATTATAAATCACCTAAGTATATATTTTTTAAAATTATTTTTATGGTTTTTCATTTATAATAGAATAAAGGAATAGTATTAACACACAAAATCTTAATATACAAGATATAAAATTTGAAAATGTAGAAAAATTTAAATACTTTGGTTCTGTGATAACGAAAGGTAATAATATTCGAGATAAGTTTAAAGCGAGATCGGGAAACGCCTGTTATCATGCAATAAAGGGGCTTATCGCATTAAAATTATTATCAAAGGGGATAAAAGTTAAAATATATAAAACAATTATTTTATCGGTTGTATTATATGGCTGTGAGGCATGGTCTATGACCTTAGGTGAAGAGAGTAGATTTAGAGTATTTGAGAATAGGATTGTGCGAAGCATTTATGGGTCAAAGAAAGATGAGAAAAAATATTTTTACATAAATACAAGTACCATATAATATATCATTTAAATTATTTTTATGATTATTATTCTATTAACGAATATTGTAACTGAAAATTATTTCTTCCATCAGCTTATTTTAATATTTTCATCAAATATCAAAAATAAAAAAATTTATTAATTTTGATGAGAAATTGTATATACATTTATCTTGTTTTGAAAAAATCAAGAGAAATTTCATTAAATATAATCTGAGAGATTGTAATGTAGAATAAAAGCTCCTAGCGTCATGTCACCTGGCCTGGGAAATGACAGTAAAGGGGAGGGAATGTGCTACTTTGATCTCAAAATTTGAATAATGCAATTACACAACATAGTATATACTCGTTGCCTTCCCTTCTTTCTATATAGGGTTAGATGTATAAAGTCACCTTACTATATCTATATGAATATAATTCGACATCTTCCTTTGAACTTTCGTCCAGAATGATTTGGCAATTGTATTTATCTCTCTAAGGCGCAAATCTTATAAGGTCTAATTAATCGTATTAGTGTAATAGGATATAGGATGGTGAATTCGAATTTGGGAAGATCGTTGATCATAAAAATTGGCAGGATAGATTTAATCATAAAGATTTTTTTCGACATAAATTTGCACCGAGGAATGAGCGACAGCAGCCGCTTTATAGAGTAACTAAATAAGTAGATTAGATTCGAGTTTGTTGCAAAGTCCTCCAACCCCTTTATTTTCCCAAAAACGACTTTTTCGTTTGTGTTACCGTGTGCCTGAATATATCCTACATTTTCAAAAATCCTTTTTCCATTATCCCAAAGATGCTTTTTCTTCTTAATTTGTGATATAAAAGAGCGATTAAATTAAATATATATGACTTTTAAAATACAAATATTTGTTTTTTGATTAAAATGAGACTAACAAAAATGGTAACATATATTTATAGCTTTGAAAATCCATAAGGATTTTTTCAAATTACAAAATTATTATATAAATATAAAAACATTATTCTTAAGCTCGTAATGTTGTATTCAAATCCATTTTCAAAACATATTTATATTCGCATATGATATTGAAAAATAAAATCAATATATATATATATATATATATATATATATATGCGGATTAATATTTATCTAAAATTGATAGGAATTTTTCCTTATTTTTAAAATAAAACATATTATATAAAACATAAGGTACCTGACATAAAAAATAAATAAAATAAAAAGAGAATGAATTATTCTCAAATTGTATATACTTAAACTATTTTAGTTTAATAAGTTTATTTGTTCAACTTTGACATTTTTTAACTTGGTAAGTTAAGAACTTTCGTTCTCAATGCAGTAGCTCACAACTTTTAAGATATGATTGGATTTCACATACAAATATTCAAAGCTTTTTCAGGGTAGAAATTTTTCAATCAAATTACATATTATTTTATAAAGTTAAAAAATAATTCTAATTAAATATAAAAAAATGAATGTTGGTATTTTTAAAAATATAAATTTTTTTATTAAGTTATTCTACATATATAAAGTGACAAGGGAAGATGGTTTAGAATGAGTGTATTGTCCTCCAACCACTACTAGTTATAGAATTTCAGTGCCATAAATATAGGTAAGTTAATAAATTAAAAACAAAATTCAGTAATAAAAATAATAGGGCCGAGATGTGTATTAATGGAAGCAGCCCATTAAGCTTAAGTATGTCTAAACGTTGAAATTGGATATCAGCTGACAGATGGTTTAAAATTTAATTAAAAAATCAACCATTACTAAAACACAGGTTGTGTTATAATAAATACCTAATTAAGGCTCAAGAGAGGTAATATCCAACAGATAATTTAATCAGAGCAGGGTACGAGTGAAGAATTTAAAAAATAAATACCTTTTATATATATATATATTTCCCACATTGTCTATATGCATCATTAGTAGGTGTAATAAAGAATTTAATTGGATTTTCTATATGAAGAGGGACGGATAGTAGTTTGCCAAATCGCGCTCTATATAAACCACATAGTTAATTTTATTACCAGATTCTTCACTCATCGTTTTCACTTTCATAAAATTCGAAATATCATATTTCATTTATTTAAACTTTTATTATAATATTATATAATAAAAGAGATTTATAGTTGCAGATTAATTCATTTTTAATTAATTATATTTTAAACGTATATGTTTAAATTTATAAAAATAGGTTCAGATTTGAAAATTTTAATTACTCTTATTTCTAAAATGATTGCTGTGTATTAAAGAATTTTAAAACTGAGAATTTATTATTTTAATTTGATTTTATTTTTGGTTTTAAAATAGTAGAAAAGTTAAAATAAAAAAAAATGAAATGTTGGAAGTAAAGATGGTATTAAATTTAACAAATAGATTTTACATTGATAAAAATGAAAATTTTCATTTTACCCCTGCAGTTAGGCAATCAGTGATGCATCTAACACTCGATTTTCATTCAAATTAACGATTTTTTTTTTTATTTTTAATTAAAATTTTAGGAAAATTTTTAGATTATTTGATATTAAACTTTTAAAGCTTCTTATTATTTACATACTATATTCTTATATATATATACCTATTTATTTCATTTACACGTTCCACTAACCCTTATTTTTTTTCCTAGCTCATCAATCTATTATAAAACTATTTTCATCACTTTTTAAATATCTCCAAAATTAATCAAAATTCCTAATATATAAAAATTTAAAACAAAATGTACAGGGCTAATGATGAATTAAAATATATAGTAGTTGTATAGTTAATAAGAAATTTTCGTTGTTTCATAAATAAGAGTACCGGGACCCCGAGCCTCGGCTCGGTACTTAAGTTAAAAAAAATGATTCATTATTATTGGATTTGGCTGGTAATATTAATACCTGGGACACCGAGCTCTCGCTCTACCCTTTAAAAAATATTGATACACAATTCTTTAATTATTTATTACAATTATTAAATGTTACACATTTGCATCAATCTGATTAAAATTAATGAACTTGTGCTCCTCAATAATACATAAATATATAATATATAGGTACATATATTTTTTTTCTATAGTGTTTTTTTGAAAAACTGTTTAGCGCCCCAAGTGGTTATAAAACAAACTAAAGACAAAAAAACGTGCTTTGCAGCTTTTCGGAATTAAAAAAGCAAAATTGGCAGTCGTGGGACTGGCCGACAGAAGTGAAAACTTCTGCGTAAGAAATTTTAAAACAGACGAAATTCGCGCTATTTCACGAGAAAGATGAATTTCATATGCATGTATATATATATAACTTATATATTATTTTAAACATATATTTTAAACAAATTTGTAACTTATATTTATATATATATAAATACACAACTTTGTTTAAAATATTGCAATACGAACTGTTTTATAATTCTTATCTCTAACATAAAATATATATTTATTATGTGAAGTTCATTTCGTATAATTTTGATTATATATGTATATATGAAATGAACTTTACATAATAAATATATATTTATATGTTAGAGATAATTTATAAAACAGTTCTAATGACAATTCAAATTTCGCGCTCTGTTATAAGAAATTTGAAAGCAGATGGTTTCATGGTGTTGGTCACGATCACGCGAGTTCTATACTTTTTCCCCATCCCGCAAAAGTGCTCAACGCCGCTAAAGAAGTTTTCACTTCAAAAATTATTTAATATTTGGAAATATATCTGACTTATAGAAAAAATGAATATTAATTAAAGAAAGAAATAGTTTTTAAAATATCCTGAATAATATGTAACAATTTTCAAGATAGAAATTTATTACAATATTACAATTATTAACTGTTGCATCATTGCATCAATCTGATTAAAATGAATGGAACTTCGGGTACTCAATAATAATAAATAAAATAATATTAATAAATATATTGAATAATATTTTATTGAAAAAATATTAAAACTTATAAAACTATCTAAAACTTTATTAATAAAAGAACAATGAATAAATAAATATAGAATAGTAATTTATTAAAAAGTAAACAATAGATAAAAAGAAAAAAAAATAACAAAATCATTATTTTCATTTTTAAATAACGATTCACCCGGCGAGTTTCGAACCGACGAAATCCACTCGTTAAAACATCAGTCCAACCGCTGGACTATATGTATTTAGATAAAAAATTGTCATTTTTTTACTGTCTTAGCAGGCAGTATTAAAAATTTTGACGTTTTCCATATATAATTTTCAATTAAGAAATTAATAATGAAGCTGTATGTTTCAAGAGATATCATCAATAAAACTTAATTTTTCTTTATAAATACTATATCTAGTGTGAATTTGAAAAAAATCGTTAGAGCGGTTTTTGAGAACCAATATATATAGATAAATACATATATACAATTTTAGCTAGCATAATAAGATAAGATAAGATAATAATATATTTCAATCAATTTTTCCCATTTTCTATCAAGAGTACATTTATATTATAAGTTCTTCATTTTTAATTGTATTTTTATAAATACACCCATAAAATGAGGTTCATAATATAAATAAAGATTTTATTAAAATTTTAAAAAAATATATTTAATCAATAAAAATAATATTAGCGTAAATATTCTTATACATATGTATTCAATCAGATAATGGTTGTAAACATTTTTAGGGAATAAAACATTTATAGAGACTATATCATGTAATTATGTAATTTTTCATTTTTTTTCAATGAATAAATCAATTGTTAGTGTTTTTCATTAGATTGTGTAAAAAAAGACTCAAACTCAAAATCATGTTTTTAATACTTTAATTTACAAAACATACCCATTGTATTGAAAATTAAAAATAAAATCCCTTTTAGTGTTCATTTCGATTAGATTGATTGTTTTGTATGTGCTGAATTCAAGTTATATATTATTTTTACTAAAATAAATCCTTAATTGAATGTGTATTCTCACTGAAATATTCATCAGGATGAATACATCAAACATTGTTGGTCTAATTATTCGGAAATCAGATTGTTTTCATCAATTTAATGCAAATGCTCTGTTTTTGGTTTATTTACATTTAAAGCAATTCAATTTTTGTTTTTTTAATTTTTTTTTTCAAAAAATCTGAAAATAAAAATTATAAAAAATATACTATATTTAATATTTAATATATAAAAATATTAATTTATTTTTTATTACTTATATAAGTAGGAATTGTAAGGGTTTTTTAAAAATACATTTATTATCCAATTACAGTAAAAATCCTATATCGAAAAATAAATGACTAGTCGCTTCAGTCACTTGCGAATAATTGTTTGCAACATAGTCAATTGAGAGAAATAAACAATTGTTGAGCATTTATCAAATTTATTTTAATGTTAACCAGTTAATAAATTCTCATTGTAAATTTGACATTTCAATTTAAAGCAAACAACCATTTTGAATGAATTTAATAATAATAATTAAAATTATAAGAACAATACCTTCCCTTCCTCTCGTTGGTCGGTAAAATTTAATTAAGATGAAATATATTATTATCTTATTTATGAAACAACGAAATCTTCGTATTAACTATACGACTACTATATATTTTAATTCATCATTGGACCTGTACATTTTGTTTTAATTTTTTATATATTAGGAATTTTGATTAATTTTGGAGATATTTAAAAAGTGATGAAAATAGTGTTATAATAGATTGATCTCTATTAATGTTACATATATCACATTACTTTAGTTTTTATAACAATAACAGTAAATTAATTACTAAAATATTGTTTATTTATTGTTATTATTTTAAGTATCAAATATTTTTAATATTATGTAAATAAAGTTAAGAATTTAAAAATAAATAATACCTAATATCACTGAAAGGTTTTGGAAGATTATGGTGATAATGCTTCACCAATTTCAAGATGAGACTACATGTTACAATGCTAAAAAAGGGATAAGTTGTTAAAAAATGTTATTATTAACATCATTATTAAATGTGGATTAATCAATGATATTTTTTCATGATAATATCGATTTAACAAATTAAAGCACATTTATTTATAATGCAAATGAGATCAATTAATAACTTGACTTCATCACAACTGATTAAGAAAACTTTTATTAAAAAAAAAATATTTAAAAAATTAACTTAAGTACTCTAAATATTTCTCATATTAAAGATATAATGATATTAATATATTTTACTCATTTTAATAATCCATTTATCTTTTTAAACATTTCTTTTTTTTAATTCTTGCAATTTCTTCACTTCTTTTTTTCTATTTTAATTTTTAATTTTAACTTTCTAAAGGAATAATACTTTGGTTTTTTTAAATGTATTCGTTTTTAATTCATTAATCGATATATAATTTAATATTGGACTGAGAGAGCAGAATGGTGGGCCCTTCCTGAGCCCCCCCAGACTGATCCCTGGTCGTCTAGCACCCTTCTTACCACACCAAAGTCATAACGCCTGGGCTTTATTGGTTCATAAACGCAGCCTGAGCTCAATCTCATGGACTTCCAGCCCTGGATCCATTGCATTTGCAAAGCCCGACGCGCGCTCGTTCGATCCAGTTAGAGAAGTAATTAGTATTTAGCTTAGAATATCAAAATCATGCCAGATTTCGGCTGCTTTATTTAGTGACCATCATAATTGGTATTAGGTGAAGAAGAAATTACCAATTTTCATAGAAATTGAGTTAAGCATATATATATATATATATATATATAAACCCAAAGATTAATTATTAATTAATCTCGTGGCTTTTAAGTTCAAAAAATGGAAATTTTAATTTAAATAAATAATTAATCGAGAATTTATTCATTTTATTCATTTCTATTATCATAAATTATAGATAAATAAATAGTTTAATAATACACATTTTAAGAAATTATTGCAATTCATAACATAATCTTTAAATTGAGTAAGTCAACAAATTTCAAATGAGTTTCCACCTTGACAATTCAAGTAGCTAAGCATTATTTTTAATGGATATTCCACGTCAATTCAACCAAAAAATAGTCATTTTTTCACCCAAAATCTCAGATTTTTATGAAAATTGGTAAATATGTTCTATTTATAAACATGAAAAACACCACCAAATTTTAATTTTTTATCTCACATAGTTTTTGAGTAATGGCAGTTTAAAGATTGGCGTTTTTAAATTTAGGCCAGATAAAACGTGTATTGGAGAAGAAAATAATTTCTCATTCACTTATTTAACCTCCTATTTTGTTGAAATTTTTAAGGCATGTTCTTATAACTATGAGGAATTGTAAAAAAAATGTAACGGACCCCAAAATATTTAAAAAAAAATTATATGTTGGACATTATAAAATTTTAAAATTACAAACAAGGTTTAGCGTAAAATCAAATATCTCGACAAGGGAATGAGATAATCAAGAACTTTTTTTTCCCTAAATTATCTACATGAAATGGGCTTTAATTTAATAAAATAAAAGTTTTGTGTATTTGCCTCCTTCTATTTACTAAGACCACTGCAAGTTACAACACATTAATTAATTTTCATAAAAATCTGAGGTTTTGGGTGAAACGGCCTGGATGAGTTGACGTGGAATGACCCTATAGATTAACGTCATACATTAATTAATTCTAAAAAATGTAGTCAAATTCCTATGTATTAATATTAAATTTAATATATGAATAATATTTGAACATTTCATTAAATATTTGACGTAATGTCAAAAATTAATTATTTTTTTAATATAATAAGATGATAAAAGTGGATTAAAATTTCAAGATCATGCTAACCTCGATTCTCATCATCAGTGTTAAATGTATATTCTACCACAAGGGTGTCCACGCTGAAAAATGTTAGGTTTTAATCCAATAATATAATATTTCTATATATCTTAATTCGTATTTAAGTGATGTTTAATGCATTAGTTTTTTAACAACTCTAGACCAAAGAGAGGAGGGAGGAATATCATCTATATCACAGAGACAAATAATATATTTATATATTTTTTATAGAAATATAACTGAGATGATAATGAATACATTTACTTTGAAATATTATATTAAATTAATTTTACGTGGCAAGAAAAAGAATAATTTCATTCGTCAGAATATAATTATTATTATATAAATTATATTATATTCCTATACAAGTACTCTCCGTTGCTTGCTATGCACCGATCCCACGAGTTCACTAAATTGGGTCTCACTGCCAACTGATCGATCGCTGTGATGCGCGCGACGGCTCGTTTTGTTTCTAAAGAATGCAGCTAGGCTAGCAAGCGCGCGCGACTTCAAACTATAACGCGTTTCGTAGTATTTTAAAAAGTTCGGTCTTTTTTTGAACAGCCCTCGTATATTTAAATTTTTTTTTTATTTTGTTAAAAAGATGAAGGAAATAAATAAACTGATTAATTAAACTTAAAAGTAACCATCAGTTAACCAAGAGTTAATATGTAGATTAATATACATTAGTTCTACTTTTTTTCATAATCTTTATAATTATTTAAAGATGAAATTTAAATTTTATTTTAAATATATATTTAAATTAAAATAATAAAATAATAGATAAATAGTATATTTATTTATTTTTTATTAACTTATAAATATGTCGTTAGACAAGAAAATGTTTCAAATTATATTACAAGTTTGATAAATTTTATATAAAATGAAATAGTATGGAGATAAATAAATTGAATCATTTTTTTCGTTATTTTTTTCACTTAAAAATAAGAAACGAGATTTGCATTCTACCGTATTTTTCTAACTTTTTTTTTTTATTTTCTTATAAATTGATCATAGAAATAAAAATAGCGCGATAAAAATGGAGACAATCTACTATGATGTATATATATACAAGAGTAAATGGGAATTTCAAGTTTTAAATCCTATTCATTCATAAAAAAAGGTGTAAAAAGGGAGGCTTTGCGGAATGGGGAGTGAAGATAGGGATGAGGTTGAGTGGCAAAAGAAGATTGGCAGAAATTCAATAGAAAAAGAAGTTGGAAAAATCCAAGTGCGCTTTAGTAATATGACATATGCACACACAAATATACTATAATATAAAAGTCATCTCTAAAGAAATTTTCTACATGTAAATTTATTTACTTCTTAAAATACATTCTTCATTGTATGTATATACAATTGCACATATGTATAAAATATTTTCCGTGAAATATTATTGGGTAAAACAGTGTTTTACACTGTCAAATTGGATTGGCTGACTTTTTAGCCAATATGGAATCTATGACTAGAGGGTTACTTTTCCCGGAGTATTTTCATTCCCGGGAATTGGGAAATTATAAAAAATACTAAATTTGAGGTGGACATTGTAAAAGTTTTACGAAAAAGTTAAATAAATGTTGTTTTTACCAAAAAATAAAATAAATTTAATTCAAAAATAAAAAAAAATTCAGTAAGATATAATATATATCAAAATATAACATAAACATAATTATTTTATTTTACTTGTTTAGAAAATAACATTTTAGAAACGAGAGGCAATCAAGGGAAATGTCGCCTATAACTGAGATCCTTCATATTAGAGGAGTAACGATTAGTTATTCCTTTTTATTTTATTTTTTTGTTTCATTGTGTTTTTTTCGATTTATTTTTTTTTTTTTTTGCATTATTTTTGTATTTTGTTTTTCTTATTTTGGTATTTCTTTACTGTATATATCTAAAAAGATGGAAAACTGCAACTCTGAGTCTCTGTGATTATGTGTGCCCTCAATAAAAGACATTTATGATCGTTGATTACAGAGTATAGTTATTATGTAAATATATAAATATGTTTTGCTTTTTTTTTGTTTTTGTTTGCTTTTTGGATGTTTTGGCAATTTTTTTGTCACCACCCAAAAAGGTGGACTGAAATAACATACAGAATGATTGTATATATATTTCTTGAATAAATAAATAATAATATTTATTTATTTATCAAAAAATAAAATTAGGTGTTTACCTTACTCGCTCTCAACGACCACTTATTTATATTAATTTAAGTTAAGGGACAGGTGATGGAGAGGTTAATTTGAAGGGTGTAAGGAAAAGTACCCTCTTTCCAAATGGTCAAGTGTATTTTATTTTTGTTACCTATTCAAGAACTATTTTATATGGAACCCTTACCAAGATGTCAGGTATGGCAATTAAAATAGAGGCAAGCTTGTGAAATCGAATTTTAAGTATATATATATATATATATATATACAAAAAAGAAGTTAAATACAAAATAATATTGCAATGGCAACTGCCGTCTGCCAGAGTTCACTGTAAAGAAAACTCAAAAAATAGAGAAATTATAAAGAAAAATTAAAGGGAGAGAAAAAAAGAAAAGGAAAAAAAAATTATAACAAAGGACAAATTGATGTATGTACACTTGTATTTTAAATTTATTACGATTATTTCAGTTAATAAATAAAGATTTCGGTATCAGCATCATAATCAGCATGAAAAATAATTTGTTTTGTTTTCCCGGGAAATATTTCCTTTTTTTCCCGGGAAACGGGAAATAAAAATTGAGGGGAATTGCCACCCGGAAAATGTGAAAATTATGAGATTATAAACAATTATTATTTTAAAACATGTATACTATAAAATTACATACATCAAAATACTTTCTCCTACCTTTCTCTATAAATAAAATTGTAAAATTATATTCAAAACTAATTCCAATGGGCTTTTCATCTCGAACTAAAAAAACTCACTTTCAAACTATATGAGCTATAACTTATCCTAAATTTTTTTCAATTATCTTAAAAACTCTTATTTTGGTCAGTATTATACAAAAGGTTGCTCATTCTTATATTAAAATATAAAGAATATTCTTTTAACTGTTTTTAGTTTATAATACTAGGAGTTTTTATTGTTTAAGTGTCTTCATTTTACTTTTAATATGTTTGTTATCAATATGAATCACACACACACACAGTTTTGTTTATTATAATATAAAAATTAATAAAGAGTTCTTTTAAATTTCTTTTTATTTTGAAATTCTTTTATTTTTTTCTCTCTTTTTATTTTAATAATTAAAATGATTCAGTCTTAATTATAGTTTACTTAACAACTCTACTTTGAGAACAAATGAGAATGTCGAAATTCAATAAAAAGGAATTTCAAAGATGTTAGTGTTGGTGTAAAATACTAGACTAGTGTGTTTGTGAATATAAGTACAACTTGGTGTGTAGGTGTGTTTGTGATGGTATTTCTTTCGCGATAGGACTAATTCTGTTGTTGGTTCATTAATTTGACAAGCCCTTTTGCCACCGTAACAATGGACCTCATTAGTTGACTTGCAGTTTTCGGCTTGTTGCTTTAGAAATTCAAGTTGTTCTGAATGTGGGTGTGCATTTGAGGGCATTAGAGACGAGATAGAAGAGTTACTCATTGGCAGACAGACATAGAAAATTCGAAGCAGTAGAGTGAGAGACCAAAAAAAAAAAAACCAAAAGAGAGTGTGGGAAGTCTGACAAAGAGAGAATACCTTGGAAGAGTATTCATCAGAACAAAGAGCCAATCAGTGGAGTAAAAGGGCACTATTTACAAAAATCCAATTACTCTTTTATTTGCAAATGGTGATTGAGAGAACAAAGACACAAGTGAATGAATAAATGAAGGTTAAAAAAAATCGTTTAAAAGATTTTGATATAGAGATGCCAAAGTTCGAAAATTCGTGAGTGGAATAATCAAACAATTCTCAAAAAAGAAATATTGTATTAAAATCAATATTCATGGTTACATCTATAGATTCCTTACTAATGAACTACATCCAAATTGTAGAGGATTAATGCATTATTAGTTAAATTTATATAATAGATAATGAATAAATTTAATTGAATCATTTGACAACTAACTCTAAATGATTATATATTATATCTATTATTTTTAATTCTAAATTAAATTATAAGAATTTAATATATATATATTAATTTTTACCGACCGACGATAGTAAGGGAGGTATTGTTTTCACACCAAATTTCACATGTGGAGATTTTTACATATCTCCACGAATCATGCATTTTCTAAACAGAAAAAAAGTATTTTTAGCATGATGTCTGTCCGTCCGTCCGTCCGTCCGTCTGTCCGTCCGTATAGATGTGTACAGCCTGAACGGCTCAACCGATTTTGATGAAATTCGGTATATTTACTTAATGCATCAGTGGGATGAATTGATCAACTTTTGGTGCAATTCCGGAAACCGGAAGTGGTAGTATTAGCGATCGACGATAGGAAGGAAAGGGTTATTTTCACACCAAAGGAGATTTTTTTATATATCACCACGAATCATGCACTTTGTATTGGTTTTATCCTCGAGAAAAATCATACTTATTAGTTTTTTCTTGATTTAAAATTATATGACGTCATCCAGCCATTCATGACGTCACAGCCTGGTCTTGCATATATATTATAAATAAAATAAAATTAAAAATGTTTATATTTATTATTTATGTATCCATATCTGTTTTTATTACATTAATAGATATATTAAAATTATTTGAAATTGTTTCTGTAGCTGGAAATTAATTTATTTCAAACCGTCGGTCGGTTCGGACCTGGCCACAGGTCAACTTATTTATGTTATATATTAAAGCTAATTTTACTTAATATTTTAGCTTTAATTAAACACTTTTTATTATTTAACATCAAATATTTTTTATTAGTATTTTTTAATTTTTTATTATTTACTTATGAAATCTATGTCTTAGTCAGCCTTAGTTAGATAAATTTATATATAGATTTTATTTATTAATATTATTGTGAACCTGTTAATGTTTGCAACCTCATATTTAAATCCCATAACTCAGGTCTATAATTCTGAAGATAGGCTTTCAGATATTAGAGGAATCTAAAATATTGAAATTAATATTATCTTTAAATGGTAATAAATATCTCTTTCATACGCAATGAAAATTTTTCAGAAAAATTACCATTAAATATACCTACCAATATATATATGTAAATATATAGGAATATATATTTTTACATTTTCATTTTTACTTAAATAGTTTTTTCTAGATAATTCTCAAGTCAAGCCATATGTTATGAGGTCGTAATACAATTTCCAGATAATGATTTTATTAATATTATTATTAGACTAAAACTATTATATTGTAGGGAATTTAATTCTACTTCTTAAGAGCTCTTATTATTTATAAAATTTAAAATAAGAAAGATATATAGGTGTATATCTCTATAATACATAAACATAAACTTTAAACGTAATAGTCAAGATGGTGGTCGCAAGCATAATGGACAGGAAGCTAACATGAGGTCCGAACTGAAGCGTTTACGGCGCCTTGTCGAACTAAAGGCAGCACCAAACTTCCTCTTAAAATTTTAAATTGAAATTTCTCTTACAATATAAATAATTAAAATAAAGTCACATGCTTTCTTACTCCGCTATACAATTATATGTATGTTTCAATAGAATTTATAATTATTTTTATTTTAAATTAATTCATATTTATATTTATAAAATAAGATAGATTTGCGACTTCGATTTGACAACAATATTGTATAAATCAGAGGTGTCCAAACTTTTCGCGGCACGGGCCGGATTAGAAATTAGATCCAGGTTATATCATTATGAGTAAGGTAGCAATAAATACTATTAATTAATACTATTATATTGTAACTTGAAAATACAAAATACTAAACAAATAAAGTATAATTGTAGTATAATTATATAATTATTTTATATAAATTGAAATATTTTCATGCAACTTCTAATGCGAATGATTAAACTGTATTTTTTGTTGAAGAATGTCTTTATTTTCTTCATTTTCTTAATTTTTTTAGGATATTAATTAAATTTATATTAACTAGATAGTATACTTACATTTTGAATCACTTCTGTTTTCGGTGTCTTCATTGTCCAAAATTGAAAAGCATTTAAGGAAAGAACAGAGAAGAAATGAAATGAGTTAGTGAGACAACAAATAGATATTGCACAAAGTCAACAATGATATGCCAAGTTCGTTAAGGCCATGGAAAATAAGCAAAAAGAAAAATGAAAAATCATGGAGGGGGTGATTTTTTTTCTTTTATGGAGACCGTTATGGGTGGACGATTTTTTTTGTGTATGAGCAGAGAGGGAGGGGATGTCTTAGAAGAAAAAGGGTGACAGGATTTATGCCCTCGCCTTTTCCAGAAAATGATGAGTGTTATGAAGATAAGTGGCTGGGAATAAATTAAAAGATATGCACTCAGCACCGTTTTCTTTTCGACTTTTGTTTTCAGTCCTTTTCGTATGATGGAACGAGTTAAAGGGGGAGGAAGGGCGTTCTGGGGTGGCGTCTTGAAGAATTCAGAAGACTGCCTTCTTCACTTGGCATTTAATTTGAAAAAAAAAGAAAAAAAAATACGAATGGTGGGAGAAATTACAATAAGTTCACTATTAAAAAACTTTTTTACTTGCCAGTTATATATATATATTAGAATAAAATCAAATTATTCTTTTTTTACTCCCATGCTCTTTGTCACCTCCATGCCAGTCAACTTCATTTGAAGTTTTATTTTATTAAAAAATAATTCCATAAAAAGAATCATATATAGATATTTTATAATAAAAGAATGATAATAATATATAATATATTCCCAAATAAATTCAATTAATTTATAAAAAACTAATATATATATATATATATATAATAAAATTTAAGTGGGTCGTATCAACATAATAGGAAAACATTCTGATTTTAAATTCCATTTTAGAAATGACCTCATTATCCACGATAAATTTCATTTTATATTTGAGCTAACAGGAAAAGAGAAAGAAGATGCTTAAGAAAAAAATTGTATTTTAAAGAAGTCATCAAAAAAGAAATTGAGTGAATACTTCTCAATAAAACGATCGTCTGATCATATTAAAAAAAAAAGTGGATATAAATATTCTCTAAAGAGTAGATATGACAGGGATGAATATTACCAAATTTTATCTCAATCCTTTCAAGATTAATTTCATTTCCTATATTTTATATTTTTATTTTCTTAAAGATGAATTGGTGCAAAATGCTTATATATATAGGAACACTTTGGATTAAAATTAAAACAATTATTTATATACAGACAAAAATAAAAAATAAATGTGTGTTATGGAATGTTTTCTATTCAATATTTTTAAAAACAAAAATAAATGCCATTGATATTTATAAAGAGCAAATTTCAATACCATACCTTACTTGCTCTTGTCAACAATAAAAGCACAACATAAACAAAAATAATTAAAATGATTAAAAATAAACATTTTTTTGATTTTCAGAACTTTCTCCCCACACCCCTATAGATTTTGAATAATAATAATTAATATCCAATTTAAATAAGAAATCACACAGGTACAAAAAGAATAAAAAAAAAAAATATAAATAAAATTTATAAATATATGTTCTGGATGGATTTTTTTGAAAAATTTGAAATAATTATAATAATATTAAAGAAAAAATAAATTAAATATTTTGAAATTAATAACCTCTTTTGTTTATAATGAATAATTCACACAATGGAACAGAATGTTTAGAATATATTATAAAGGTTTTAATAATTATATATATTATTTCATGTTTCGTTTTATTTCGCAATGTTCCCATCCATAAATATATATAAATAACCCACCATATAATTAAATATCTCAAAAAGTAAATTAATAAGTTGACCCAGGCGCAGAACCGACCGACGGTTTGAAATAAATTAATTTCAAGCTACAGAAACATTTCAAATAATTTACATGTATCTATTAATGCAATAAAAACAGATATAGATATAACATAAATATTTTTAATTTTATTTTATTTATAGGTAATATATAAGTAGGAGCTGGTTGTGACGTCATAAAGGGCTGGGTGACGTCATATAATTTTAAATTAAGGAAAAACTAATGAAGATGAATTTTCCCGAGGATAAAACCAATATTCGTGGAGATATGTAAAAAATTTCCTATCGTTGATCGTTAATACTACCACTTTCGGTTTACGGATATACACCAAAAGTTGATCAATTAATCATACTGATGCATTAAGTAAATATACCAAATTTCATCAAAATCTGTTGAGCCGTTCAAGCTGTACCCATCTATACGGAGGGACGGACGGACGGACATACATCATGCTAAAAATACTTTTTTCTGTTAAGAAAATGCACGATTCGTGGAGATATGTAAAAATCCCCACATATGAAATTTAGTGTGAAAACAATACCTCCCTTACTATCGTCGGTCGGTAAAAATCATATAATTTGATTATAATACTAAATGAAAACATGAAATTTTTTTCAACTTATTATAGAAATTAAATTTAAAATTTTTTTTGTATAAAAGAAGAAGTTCAAATTTAGAATGGTATTAATTTATTTGTTTGACATCATGGTGTTGTTGTAACTACCGAAATGTGCAGAATCTAAACAAATAAACAAATTCGTTTCTAAAAAGAGGATTTTATTTTGTTCAAAATTAAATTTCTTAATTAAAATCGCTCTATTTGAACGAGTTGAATCTATCAAATGCATTAGTTTCCTATGAAAAATATTTTATAATTATATTTATTTTTTATTTAAAGATGAATAAATAATTATATAAGTAATTATTATTCTAGAATTTTAGAATTTTAATAAGAATTGAGGAAATATATATATATATATATATATATCTTAATATACTTATCTATTTATATGAACTGAGATATAATTGATTATTTAAATTTTAATTAAACAATAATATATTCTATTTTTGTTATTATCAAGAGATTAAAATTGGGTCTGATTTATTAAATGAAGCAATAATTTAAGTTAAATAAAAAAAAAGATTTAAAAAACTCTTCTAAGATCTCTTTTTATATAGGTTTTTATACATAAATATCGATTTAGAAATCCTTTGGGATAAGGAAAAAGAGAACAAGGTTTTCGGAGGAGTTCACGTTCCGAGATATAGGACTATCTATAAACAAAAACAGTAAAGGGAGGCATTCAAGGGACGTGACTTTCAAAAAGAGAAGAAATTTAAATTTCATCTATGAGTGTACGTTGACTATAAAGATGAATAATGGTTTTAGATTAGAACTAAAATATTAGTGGATACATTTAGAATGGGAAAACAAATAAAATTAGAAACTCTATTCACCTGAGGTATAAGTTTATTAGTAATTTGTTCCTCTGGAATGATTTCTGTTCCGTTATACCAGGTTACATTGGCGGCAGGTCTTGCGCCAGTAACCAAACATTGTAGAAGGACAATGGTCCCTTGAAATGCATAACCTTCAATGCCGGAGAGTTCCATGCGCAACGGTCGAACTGTAACAAACATTGAACAGAATATGATTATTAAGACGCTAATTAGACACGTAATTAATTAATCGTATTTACTTATTAACTTTACACACTATTAACCTAATCTACTATGGATGGATTGGAGATGATTGAAGCAGTTAAATGCAAATTGCTCGATAATATAATATGAAAGAAGAGGTCTAAAAGAGGCTATAATCTATAGCTCTATTCTTTTAAGGGGATATGAGAAAATAAAAGCCTAAACTAAATTCTTTTTATGAAATCTATTTAAAAGGCTCAAGGGGATAAAATCAATCCAAGTAGATTCAATGATCAACAAATGAAAATTCACGATTTTTATATTTTAGCAATTTCAAAGAACTATAAATCAAAAAGAATAAAATAAAATGAAAATTGTGGTATAAGTATTATACAAAAATATTTATAAGATATAGTAGTATAAGAAATTAAAGAAAAAATTCTTTATATAAGAGAATTTTTTCTGTGATCTTTCCTGGACTGGAATTTCCTTGAAAGGGGGAGAGTTAAATTTAATTTATCAATATATATATATTTTTCTTTTAAGTTAATAAAGTAGATTATTTTTTTTAAATATAAATGTTCTAACTTTTCTTTTATAAAGATTTATCTTGTCTTACTATTGATATAATAAAATAAGAATTTGTTATGTTATTTTTTAAATTGTATCGAATCACGACCGAATTACTGTACTCCATGAGCTAAATTCAAAAAATGAAACCAACATAATAATAATAATAAGCAAAATTCGATATAAAATAAAGTTTTAGTAAACTGGACTTTGTAAAATGAAATAAATACAGTATATATATATATATAAATATAAAATATATAATATATAAAATATATATAAAAATTGACAGCAATAAAATATTGATATTATTCACCATATCGGAGAAAGGAGGAGGTAAGGGGTGGGGCTATCAAGCTTTGTGTAAAGATCACCAAAAGCTATCTAAGAAGATAGTAAGTAAATATATATATATATATATTGTTTATATGGAAACAATAAGAGGTCTTCCCAATATTGACAGTACTGATAGTTTGCAAAAAATTTTAGGCAATATTAACAGAATAAAAAAAATGCATAAATCAGGAAATTAAATAATTATTAACGACTAATTCATCTAATATATTAATTATTAAGATTAATTTTATTAATTTAAGTCATATGACTATTATAGTTAAAACAAATGGAACTCCAAAATTGGTAGAACCAGCGGTCGCCAAACTTTTTGACCTCACGGACCAGTTAATTCATAATTTAAATCCCGCGGACCACTAATAGGATTTTTTAAGTGTTAAATATATTTATAAATAAAAATTGTGATCAAAGAACACATAAAATGTACCTAGTTAATAAAATGAAACTATCAATAGTAACCAAGTTATGAAAGCTTTATTAATAAACCATAATAAAATAACTTAACATGATGAGTACAATTTTCTGCGGACCAGCGAAATTTTCTCGCGGACCACCACTTTGGCAACCGCTGGGTAAAACGACAAGCTTTATTTAGTTATTCATTATATTTTCTAAGTAAGTTTCCTAAATAATTTATGTAAAACCAATTTTCATTTCGCTTTTATTTAAATAAAATCTACATATTAACATATATTTAAAATTTAAATATTTATTCATATCTTAATAAAATTCAGTTAAAATAGAAATATTAATTAGGATTATAATGATATTTAAAATTTTTATTATTTACGTATTCAATATATATATATATAATTTGGACTATAATCATAATGCATCAGAAGTGTAAAAATATCTTATTATAACCAAATAATTTTTTCGTTTTATTAAATTTATGATTTATTAACATTTTATAATCATTTTTATTTATATTAATTTGAGTTGATTTTAAATGAAAAATAGAATGTTTATTAATTAAAAAAATTACATAAGTATCGTGGAAATTAAATTTCTTACTTTATTGAATAAAATGATCTCACTAAATTGATCTAATAGCAAAAGTATGTTTTGTTTTTATTAAGTTTTTTAATGTTGAGGTTTTAATTAAAGTTCAACAAATGTGGTCAAATTTTAATGAATATAAAATAAACATAATCGCTAGAATGTAATTATCCACGAGAATAGTAAAATTTTCTTTTTTTGCAGGTTTTTTTTTTAATTTTTTCAAGTCTAATTGGAATAAAAATATAGGGGTTATTTAACACATTCGCGCCGGCATGTATCACCGGTGGCACGGTTGTACCTAGTGACATTGTACATGTTCAAATGTCATATATTGGTTCTATTATATATCTATGATATAAAAATGCATTAAATTATACGCCGTATTTTTTTATTTATATTTTCTATTTTTCCATTTCTAAGATAATAGATAATGTATATATGGCCCATTGAAATAAAAAAATGTTCACTCTGAATGTCTACTATTATTATTGACTTATACTACAAAGATACATAAATTGAGAAAATGAGAATAACTAACAATTTAAATTAAATGCAATTAAATGCAAACAGAAATTTATTATATTATATATATTCCATATATTGACTATTTATTAAAATATCATGAAAACATTTCAAAGGTTATTTCCACCTGATTTTTAAAGAATTTGAACAATTTTGGTCACGTAGGCTGCGTGGACCTTGCGAACATATTAAAATATACAAATAAGAATTTATCGGTATTTTTTGAAATTTTCTTCTATATAAATTTTTTACTTGTTCACTTGTATTTTGAACGTTTCAGAAGAAAGAATTGAGTATTTTCGGATTCATATAAGTTGTAGAGATATATAGTATTTTCCAAGTTTTATATTATAGTACCTGGTTCACCGAGCCGCCGTTCAAATAATTTATAAGAACATAAATAAAAAAAAATTGTCATAAAACATACACCCTTTAATGCACTGAAAGACATTAATGTATGGCCTCTGTGATTATAACATATCTATCTCGTAATTTGATTTTATTTATATTTATCATATTTTTTGTATTTATGGACGTAGTTGCTGCTGTCATTTAATTTTCCTATTTTAAATAATAAAAATCTAATAAAGAAGATTTTTCCCGAGGCTGAAACCAATACAGATCAATTTTTCTTTATAAAAATTATCTATGTTGTGAATTTCAAAAAAATGGTTCGAGCGGTTTATTATTACAAAAATACAAATATATATATATTTATTCAATTATTGTTAGTATAATAAGATAAGATATATAATGTGATCCAATAAGAACACAATCATGGATGTAGAAAGAAATTAAATCTGAATGAAACTTAAAATAACTTTTACAATATTCTCTTTTTGTATTACATATTCTTTGGTGGTCAACTGAAGTAAAGAACAATTCAGTACTTATTAATTATTCAGGACTTAAACCATAGGGGTTCCCAAACTTTTTTGTGTCGTAGACACCTTGCCATGTTTTCCGGTTTTGGGTAGACCCTCTACTTAATATAAAATTGATTTTTTGTAGTCAAATTTTACCTTTTTCTTTAAAGTCTTATTGAAAATATCGGAAAAAATTTTACCTTTTTTTAGTGCCATATTGAATTGAATTATAAGATAGTATAATGTAAGTAAACATCGTAGACCCCCATTTTCATTCCCCCAAATTTTTTATTCATTATTCGCTGGCGTAGACCCCTGGGGGTCGATATAGATCACTTTGGGAACCACTGATTTAAACAAAAAACTACAAATCATTTCTCTTTGTATTAAAATTGATTAGTTACGCATATTGGCCTGCCGTTTCTTAATTTACCTAGGTAAGAATAAAAAATTTAAATGGTTTTAATTTGTACTTTAAATTTTACAAAACCGAAATCTTATACCAAATTTTTAAAATAATCAACTAATTTAATTATCCAATAAAATTAAATAATATACCTAAATATAGTAAAAAAAGAAGTCACAAGAAAAATGATATTATTTTAATAATATTCTGCTTATAAGGATTTTAATGTGTTTTCCTCAAAAACTTATCTAAAGGAAAACTTTGTGTAAAATAAAATTCGATTATAAAATTACCATATTATTTATTATAAAAATGTCGCTGAATGGTTTTTCTTAGTGATTTTCATTTATATAGGTATGTCTAATAAACCATTTAATATGATGATTTTTCATATGATTTAATAAGATAAGAAAGTTAAATAATTTCCGAATTATTTTTATTACCTCCAATGATATTATTTGCGAAAAGTGTTGGTGGAGAGGTTGAGAGTAAGATCTCTCCAGAGGGTAAATGCAATCGACCCTGGAATCTATTCAAGTCCCGGGTTTCTCTATTGTCCAATTAAGAAAATCCAAAGAGGCAGCCATCAGTCACCCGTACAAGGGTTTGAACCTCGGTGAGTTAAGAGGCAGAGAAACGAGTTATGGGAGGAGGAAAACCAAGAAATGGTCTGAATGAAACTCTCGACCTCGCTAATCCATCCAATGTACTCTCTCCATATTTCTCTCGTTGTTCCCGTATCCACTTGAATACCCTTTTTTGAGGGTTCTTGTAGAGTGAGTGATTTAGGGGTAGGAGTAAGGGGTTGTTTGCTAGCACCCTTTAACCTCGTGGTTGTCAGTGTGAGAGGCATTTAGCACCTCGCACGTAACACCTCCACATCTTTAGAAGCTCACTTCAAAAACACTCTATTCGTCTAAACAGATTGGTTAGACGCCATCATTTCTCGGTTATCTCTCTCTATCAAACCGTAAGAGAGGTGTTTAAAAAAAAATACCCTTTACCAGCTCAACCCCGTTGAGCCCGTGAAGGGAAAATTAAGCTACAAAGTCTGATTTTAATCATTTTCTTCGTTTAATTTAATTTATTGACGCTTTAGATGTTAAACAAAGAGCATTTTATCCAAACGACGAGAGATCCTATCGGGATGGCGATTTAACGGTAAAAAAAAGAAAAAAAAGAACAAAAGTAATAAATTTTATTTTTCTGTATTTTTTTCTTCTTTGAAATGATTATATTACATGCAATTTATTTTAAATAAATTATAAATTAAGAAACTAATTATTTAAATTTAAATAAGTATTTTTAAAGCTTGATATTTATATTATATTTATTTATGATCACCAAAATATGTATATAGAAGTTATTTTAACTATTTTTATAACGATATCACAATAGTTTGATGCATACTTAATTAATGTGGTAATTTTCAACACCTTAAATTTCTTGAAAAAAAATTGTGTACTAGTCTATTAATTTTTAATTAAATTATCTCTTTTATTTATATAAATACATCTTTATATTCCTCATATTATGCTCTACCACTTCGAAAAATGTTGGAAGGCTAGTCATTTAATGATCTCAACAAAAATCAGCAAAAGCCAAGTTCAACTCAGGCGATACAGAGCTTCGGTCGGTGAATATGGTGGATGTGGGAGATCTCATTCCTTATGGGCGATCGATTCGACTTTCGACGATCGTTATCGCTGTGGAAGACAATATGTTTTTTTTATCCTAGATGTTTCGTTTCGATTGCAACGTCAAGATTGTCAAGTTGAGCCAGTTAACTTTTCGAGATCGTCAACTGGTTCATATTGACGTCATCTACTAGTATTCGTGTACTCAGCCTTTCGACTTCTTCCAGGACCGTTTAAAGGATCTCTTGGTTGAACTCCGATGGTTGACCTCTTTCTTCTTCATCTGAAAGGATGTGAACTTCTCTTTCAACTTGACTGACCCGTTTCAATTTTATTTATAAATCAAAGAATAAAGGCACATATATTTCTGTAATATCACCATTGCTGTGGGATAATGCTTTCCAATGACTGCCCATCTATTTCCACTCCGCTCGTTATCTTTATTATTTAAATTGAATATTTTTAATATTTTTTATAAATTAATTTTGTAAATATAACTAAAAATATATAAACATCAAATAAGGTTAATTTTAATTTAAGTAAATAGCCATTCTTAGGTAATAATAATTTCAATAGTTACATTTAACATCAGAGATATCCAAATGGTTCCAGTTGAATTAAAATGTTTATTTGTTTTAATTAAATTTTGGCATAGTTTTACAAAATAAAATATGGTATTACAATTATATCGATTAACTTCATTGTATTATTATTTTTATTATTAGTAATGTGATTTTAATATAAGTAATATAATATAATATAATATAATATACTCAAAGTGAATTTTGGTGCCTTGTCTTAAGGAACATTGCCCAAATTTAATGAGCATTGAGGCCTATGGCTACCGGCACAGAGGCTAGACACTTTACTTCATGGTAGTTGAACCCACAGATGGAGGCGGGGGATATGGCGGCAATGGGAAGCCAACAAGCAGCCACTGGGTTGGGGTATCGACATGCTCCAACCAATTAGCGAGAGTTAAAATCAGCTCTGAATTTATCGTTATAGTCGCTACCGTCTCCGCCTTATTTCCAGTTTAGTGCTAAAGGGAATGGATGGATCTCCAAGCCAAGCCATGAATCTAGGACAAACACCACCTACCCACCACCTCGAGGGAATTAAGGGCTGTTTTAAGCCGCACACGGCGAAGAATTGTTTAAATTCAATTTGTCTTTAAATAAATTAAATGAAGCAATTAGTTAAAAAATAGAATCATCCCATTTATCAATCATTATTTACTTGGAAAATTAAATTTAATCTAATAATTTTTGTTTTTAAAGATTAATTATTATTTATTGTTTGAAAAATTTATTTACATAATACACACAATTTTGTGTGTATAATATATTAGTTAAAGAAAAAGGTATATAGATTCAAATGTATTTTAAAATATATGTTTTCAAAATTATTTTTCGATATCATATTTTTATAAATGAATTAGTATAATAAATAAATAAATAATAAATGAAAATAAATAATACATAATATAATATAATATATAATATATAATTTAATATATAATATAATAAATAAGGTAAAAGGTTGGAAAGAAAAACAATAATAATAATAATATAATGTTTAAATTTAATTAAATAAAGTTGAAGGAATAAATAAAAATGAACATTTACTAATCTTTTCTTATAATTTTGATAAGACAATGGTTCGTGGTATTTTAATTTAAATATATATATAAATATTTTTCAAAAGAGAGACCACTTTTTTTCTATATCTATTTCTAACGGTATTAGATTCAGTTTGAGTTTATATTACGTGTGAATAAGATGACATTCATCTATGTATACAAGGTAATGATAGTTTTATCTAATAACTTTATATATATATTCGTATAGGAATAATAATTTATTTATTTATAAAATATATTTATTGATGATTAATTATTAGAATTAGTTGCTTTAGGTACACTAGTAATTAATATTACTTGTTTATCAACGTATATGTATCAATGATTAAAACACATCAATAATAAATATTTTTTGAAAATGAAAATGAAAATCAAATTCTATACTCTTTTAACTTTTAAATAAGAATTATAAATAATGAAAATTAAAGTAATTGATATTGCTTACCTTTTCAATTTATTCTATATAAATATATATATATATATATATATATATATATATAAATTAAGTTTAAATGTCAAAAAAATTCCTACGCAGATAAATAGGAGTTGAATTAACAAAATGAAAAATTAATCTTCACTCTAATATTTTTAATAATTAATAATTATAATATTCTAAAAATAATATTATTAAAAAATATCTTATAAAAAAATTGTCTAAATTTCTTCAACCATAATTATTAAAAAGATTCAATAAAAGTTCATAAAATTTAAAATTTATTATTACTATCTCGCCAGATATAGTATTGCGATCACGAAAATTTTCGATGTTGAGATTTTGATGTTTTTATACGTTTTGAAGGTTCCTGAATCATGTATGTATGTATGTATCCAATATTACGCAAAAACGGTTTGAACTAGAATGGTGAAACTTGGTACATGGGCATTATTCAAAATTCATTGTTTTCTATCAACTTTTGAGAAATGTAGCTCAACCGAAAGAGGGTCATTACCTATACAACGTTTTAATTTTTTTCTTCTAAAGTGACCGTAAAAATAAAGATATATGTTTGATAATTTTTCACATGATTAATAATTGTATAAAACTGATATATATAGAATTTCAGCTTGATTGAATCACTGAACGGGGTGCCATCAAGAAAGAGCCAAACATGCGCTGGTTTAATAAATATTATTTATTAATTTTAATTTATAATTTAATTAATTAAATTTAATTTAAATTAATATATGTTATTTAATCCAATTCAAATTGCGAGATAGTCGAGTGGAGACACTCCAGATTTTTTTATTTTATGAAAATAAAACTAAACTTAAAAATATATTTAATATACTTATTTAAGATAAATTAGATAATTCTTATTAATAAATTTAAATTAATATATGTTATTTAATCCAATTCAAATTTGCGAGATAGTCGAGTGGAGACACTCCAGATTTTTTTTATACCTATATTGTAAAATATAAAATTATTTTCACTATATATATATATATTATCCATACAGTGAATTTTTTTCTATATATATATATATATATATATAACACAAATAGGCACATGATTATCAAGAGATTTGATGTTCTTGTGATTTTTTTCTATTTTATACTAAAATTATTCTTTAAAAAAAGTTTTATAGCTTTCCTGTATGATAGTTTATATCCCAAAGGATTAACTAAACAAAGAAAATCCCCTTAATAGAGTTTCAAGTTCTTGGCATAAATTATTCTGAATTATATATATATAACATCCAAGCCAAACATTTATAACACTTTTACGGAATATTAAAATTCAAAATATGATCTTTTTTTAGTTGTTAATTTAAACATTAGTGAATCTTGGATATTAAAAAAAAAACCGCTGAAAATGCAAAATCATTATCCTGGTAGTTCAGATGAAGGTTACGAAATGACAACAGATAAAAACAAAGTGCATTGTTATAAAAAATAATTCAGTGAATTTTTTTTCTAGGTTAAAATTAAGATTTATATGTATATGTATAGTTGGTACAAATTTTTTTTCACTGGAATATATAATAAAGAAAAGAAAATCATAATAATAATAAATTTCCTCCGGAATAAATTATTTTGAGCTTCGTAAACATAAACAATAAAGAATTTGAAAATTCTCTCTCTTTCTCTTTTACTAAATCTTTTAAGTTTTAAAACTAATATAATTTATTTTTTTATTTAATTTTATTTGTTTTTTTTAAACAAAAATTAGATAGAAATTGATTTTGTTTTTGTTGATAATGAATATTGATATTTACTTTTAGTAAATATTAATATAAATTGATCTATTAAGAATTTTTTTCATATAACATTTTTTATAAGAATAATAAAATTGAAACTAACAGATTATAATAAATGAATGATTGAATTTTTGAATCCTTAATTATATGTAAGTATTTGAAAAGTTAAAGTTCATAGGTACTGTTCATTTATCATTTTTATTGTTGTTTATTTATAAGATAATATTTTTTTTTAATTGTTTAATATAACATTTTAATGAATCTAATTAATTAATATATAGCAAAGATAAGTAAAAATATTATTATTATTATTAGTAGTAGTATATTATTGAAAACACCACTCCTTCAGTTAATAAATAATGTTTTTATCAATTAAATATTTGAATTCATTGACTTTAAATTATATAATTTTCTTCATATAAAGTCTTGGAGATGTTATTTAGGAAATAAATAATATACTAGGATTATATTCTAACGAGAATTTATTATTTCGCGGGCTGATATTTGTCTGAATCGTTTAATTTTTTCGTGGAGGTAAACATGCCTGAAAAATTTCTATAGAAATATTGATAGTTTGGCCTCCTGTTATCTGACAATATATATATATATATATATATAGGGTGGACCAAAAGTCCGGTAACATTTGAATCGAGCGCTGCTTCGAATTGCGGGGGATAGGGGGAAGCGGAGCGTTACTAATCGCAAGAGCAGAAAGTTAGAATTCAGTGCCATGGCGTCTTTCAGCGGAGCACAATGCGCGTTTTGCGTATGCGAGAACTATCGCAACAACGATTCTGCGACTGAATTTTGTACACAGTACAACATACGAAATAAAAACCAAGCTCCATCAACTCGTGCAATTAAAAATTGGGTACAGAAGTTCGAGAAGACGGGTTCAACATTAAATTAACCACGATCCAGCCGACCTAGAACGTAAACATAGAGCGCGTACGAGTATCTGTTAGAGAACAACCTGGCCTCTCTACTCGAAAGCGGTCTAGTGATTTAAATGTGTCCAGGACATCTTTAAATCGTATTCTTCACAAGGATTTACATTTACATCCGTATAAAATTCAAATGGTACAGCAATTAAGGCCAAAATTATGGGCAAAAAGTCATATCCAAAAGAGGTGACATTAACTGGCCACCCCGCAGCCCGGATTTGTCACCAATGAACTTTTTCCTTTGGGGATACCTCAAAAGTAAAGTTTTTAATAACAACCCTCAAGTCTATGGAAGAATTAAAAGAAAATATACGCGAGGAAATTCAGAACATTTCTCCAAACACTTGTCAGGCGGTGATGGAAAATTTCCGCACTAGGTTACGGGGGTGCCAAACTAAACAAGGGGCACATTTGGTTGACGTTATTTTTAAAAAATAAAACCCTGATTTTTGTACTTTTAAGATAAATAAACACATTTTCTTTCATATCTCTTTTTGTATTTTTTATAACCATTTGAAATATTACCGGACTTTTGATTCACCCTGTATATACATTTAATTTAATTATATTATTCTTTTTTTTCATGTGAAATAAATATTCGACCTTATATCCAATAACTACTTAAAAATCAAATTAGAAAAATAAATCAATAATCAATATTAATTTTTTGGAATTCTATCTCTTAGTGAATCATGATATTGCCTCTAAACTATTGAATAGATGATTTTTGTTAGTGTATGTAAAGAATAAGCGATGGACCATGTGAATTGAACCTGGTCATCATATAAAGTAGTAAGTCTTTATAAAGGTCCGCCTTCCTTTTATAAAGATACTTTATATATTCGAATAACGTTCAATATAGAGCAGGTTAAAAATGTTTGAAATTGGTCTTTTTTTTTGCTCGGCTTGTTTGGGAAAATGGGAAACGGGAGTCCCGTCGCGGCCTTATATCAAATGTTATTTCGGAACGCACAGGGCTCAGGACTCATAACTCGGCTCAACGAGGCATAAACACACATCGTCTTGAAGGTCCACACGCGATTGAAAACACCCTTTTTGCTCTTGCCGGCCATTCTCTACCCTCTTTTCCCATTAAGAAAAAAATTCAAACAACAGAAGGGTAGCAAATAACAAAGAGAGGGAAATTGAGATATACCTTTAAAGAAGTGTAATAGAAATAACAATAAAGACTTAAAAAAACAATACGCATATAATAAAATGATAAACTAATCACTAGGTCTTTTGTAATAATATATTTAATTTTACACTTTAACACTCCATCAAATTCATTTATCTTTTCTTACATAATACTAGGCTGTTCTTAATGATTTTTAAATATTCATTATTAAATTTAAAGTACGTTATAGTATCTAGTATAAACTATGTTCATTAGTCAATAATTCTGATCATTTCATATTATAGGTATTTATCAAAAAAATTGTAATTGAGTTTTACCTATACCTATATATTGTCGTATATTGAATGACTTAGGTATGGTGTTTTATGAGAAAAAATGAGTTGAAAATACTATTAAATTAATTTGGTAGCACTCTGGTTAAATTTAGAATAATAAATGGGTATTCAATCCGCGAAGGTTGATAAGGCAAATGATAAAATTGAATTCGTTCAGATTAAAAATGCATATATAAAATTAAACGAAAATTATGTATTTAATAAAAATAGAAGAATTAATATTATAACAATAGATAACAAAGAAATTATAGAATTGATATGGTACCGTTATAAATAGGAAGATTATAAATGAAATGAAATTGAGTTTCATTATGTAATTGCAATTATTTAAATATGGGTCGACCACTTAGCTGTTATTTAATCAATAATAAGTTCAGGGAACACTGGGACTTCATGTGATGATTCTTGGTTATTTCCTCAAGGTATCGTTTCTTCCATCTTATCTGGGCAGGCAACCCTTCCTTGCTCCACGGGTTGATCCTTGTAGTTTTTCTCACTTAGTCTGAAGTCACCTCCCTTAAACTCTATCCAAGAATGATCCAAAACTGTCTAAAAATGAAGATGCTCATCATCCCCTCCAACACCACTTGGCAAAATTGTCCACCCCTCACACCCTCTTGGATAACGAAGAGGTATATCATATGGGGACCAGATGGAATGCATTATTATGAGTTTTTTAAAACAAGAATTCTAGAATTATCTTAACTTTTAATAGAAGATATTTCTATTGTCTCTGTCGGCTGGTATACTTGATGGGTTATGCCAAAAGGTCTTTCATTCTCTATCCCAACAATTTCTTTATATTCTCTCACATGTGTTCAAAAAATATATTTCTAGGTTTCCGCACAATTACGTATATATATAAAAATGTATTTTTATGCTTATATATTACAATATATATATATATATATATATATATATATATACATATATGGGTAAAGAATTTTAATAATTATCAATTGGTATAAAAATATTATATAGAATCAATTTGAAAATATTAAAATATAAGTATATAAGTATTATCAGATATTTTTTTAAAATTATTTTGATTTACTTTTATTTATTTTTAATCCCAAAATTAAGAAAAATAAATATATTACATGTAGAATATTCTCTTTAAAACACATTTGTTTTTAAATTGTCATTGTTATTATGATTTAAGTTAAAAATCTATATGACAAAGATATTTAAATTTTCATTTTTTTGATAAATAATAAAAAAAAATAATGAATTAATGAAATTAATCTCTTGATATTATGTTAAGTGAGGCTTAATGAATGATTTTTTACATGAATGGCAATCGGACTGATTTATCAGATAATTTTCTTCTTTACTTTTATCATATATCAATGAGGATGAATGAGTGTTCTCGATTTGACTTACAAGTAATTAAAATAAGATGTCTCAACTGCTCTCTCATCTCAAGTTGGCCGGGCCTGACTTCAATTAATTGGGGTCATTAAGAGCTCGATTTAATTACCCCATAAGAGCGATGGGATTCGAGTGGTTGACCAGTCGGACTTTAGATCTCAACCATCCCCTTTCCACTCATTTACAGTTGGGAGCTAAAAGGGTGGAGAAAAACAGATCCAATGGTCCGTGTTTGAAAACCACCACCGTCTTAAGGCTATTTCCATGTCCTCAATTATATCAAAATTGATTGTCTAGATATATATATATATATATCTAAACCGTTTTAAGAATACATAAATATATATTGCTTTTAATTTCTTTTTTGTAAGAAGTATTATATTTTATTTTATAAAAAATTAACTCAAAACAAAAAAAAGAGCGATTTCAAAAAAATTGAAAAGATTAAAAAATTCTATAAATCTGAAAGTAAATAGAAATTAACTCTCTGTTATCCCAAGGGTTTTTTTTTATTTTTATAAAAATTTTTTATTTGTCTATAAAGTCACTAAATAGAACATTCAATTATTTTTTTTATTACTATTAAAATTATTATTATTATTATTATATTTGTAAAGATAAAAAAAAATATTGAAAATATCATTTCTATATTGCTCTCATTATTTACATACTTAAAAGGAAAATATTGGCTGATGATGGCAAAATTTAATTAGAAACTACTTAAAATTTATTTTTAATTTAAAGAAAGTATTTCTAATTGTATATTTTTACCGACCGACGATAGTAAGGGAGGTATTGTTTTCACACCAAATTTCACATGTGGAGATTTTTACATATCTCCACGAATCATGCATTTTCTAAACAGAAAAAAGTATTTTTAGCATGATGTCTGTCCGTCCGTCCGTCTGTCCGTCCGTCCGTCTGTCCGTCCGTATAGATGTGTACAGCCTGAACGGCTCAACCGATTTTGATGAAATTTGGTATATTTACTTACTGCATCAGTGGGATGAATTGATCAACTTTTGGTGCAATTCGGGAAACCGGAAGTGGTAGTATTAGCGATCGACTATAGGAAGGAAAGGGTTATTTTCACACCAAAGGAGATTTTTTTATATATCACCACGAATCATGCATTTTGTATTGGTTTTATCCTCGAAAAAAATCATATTTATTAGTTTTTTCTTGATTTAAAATTATATGACGTCATCCAGCCATGCATGACGTCACAGCCTGGTCTTGAATATATATTATAAATAAAATAAAATTAAAAATATTTATGTTATATGCCTATATGTTTTTTATTACATTAATAGATATATTAAAATTATTTGAAATTGTTTCTGTAGCTGGAAATTAATTTACTTCAAACCGTCGGTCGGTTCGGACCTGGCCACAGGTCAACTTATTATATATTTTCTTAAGCTGAAATTGAAGTTAGTAAGACAATTTTAATATAAATTTCATATAATTTATATTTGTGTTTATTTTCTTTATTAAAAGTGAAAGTTGTTTTGTGTACTCTTACACTAGTTTATTTATTATTTGGTAATAATGTTAAAGTATCTATTATAAACCATATTCGTCCAGTATATATATATATATATATATAACGTATAGTAAGTAAGTAAATTCCCCTGTAAATTTCAAAGGTAAATAGAATCCCTAAGGAATAACCACAACCCTATAACTTTAATAATTCCGCTCAACTCAATTGGGAAATAGAATTAAAGGGACTTTAGAGTAAATCCATAAAGGTCATTCATCCATTTTAACAACGAGTGAAAAAAAATCATGTTTCTATATTATAAGTGAATTGTGAATTTTTTTTGGCTATTAAATAATTTCATTATTTTTGCTTTCGATATTAATTTGATTCTTTTCTTTTCCCTTTTTTATTGTCATTTATTTCAAATAACTTACTCAATCAATTGTTGCAATGTAACGGAAAATGAAATTTAAATTTTCAATGAATGTTTCTTAAATTAAATATACGTTTTTTATATCACTCTGTCTATTGATTAAACGATTGATTTTCTAATTGAAAATTTCAATTTAAATGGATATTTAACAGCTCTTATTCTTTTCTCAATGATTCGTATATTTTATCAAGTAGACAATTGAAATATCCTATTTTAGTTTTTTATAAATATTTTTTTAACTTTTGAATTTTTCTATACTTTATATAATAATAAAGATTAATTAAAATTTTTTTTATTATCCTTTTAAAAGGAAAAATTATTATTAGTTACTTTAAGAATCTTAATTTCTCGAGATAAATTCACTTTGCGCTTTTCTAGTCAATATCGAATTATTTTAATTTATATAGCTATATATCTCTTACAGAACTCGAAAATTCTTCGTCAGAGCAATCACGTTCCATCAACCGTCTTTATTCTAAACTAGCTCCATCCAATTTCTATTCTCTCCTATTTTCCTCACGTTTCTCTTTACATTGTCTGCCTACCGCGTCTTTGATTTACCAATCAGTCTCTTCCCAATTGGTCTTTCCTCAAATAAATTTCTCACTAAACTTTTCTCTCACAATCTAACCTTCTCGTCAATCTAACCTCCTCGATTTTATGGCTTCATGTTTGGAGATGCATAAGAAACCTCATGTTGCAATTTCCTCTATTCCCGATTGAATTCATCCTTCTTCGGCTGATAAATGTTACAAAGAATTTAATTTTCAAATAGACTAATAATGTAAATTTTTATTTAAAAAAAAATTATAAAAAATTGAGAAGCATTTTTGACTTTTATTATCTGCTAAATAAGTTGACCTGTGGCCAGGTCCGAACCGACCGACTGTTTGAAATAAATTAATTTCCAGCTACAGAAACAATTTCAAATAATTTTAATATATCTATTAATATAATAAAAAACAGATATGGATACATAAATAATAAATATAAACATTTTTAATTTTATTTTATTTATAATATATATGCAAGACCAGGCTGTGACGTCATGAATGGCTGGATGACGTCATATAATTTTAAATCAAGAAAAAACTAATAAATATGATTTTTCTCGAGGATAAAACCAATACAAAGTGCATGAATCGTGGTGATATATAAAAAAATCTCCTTTGGTGTGAAAATAACCCTTTCCTTCCTATCGTCGATCGCTAATACTACCACTTCCGGTTTCCGGAATTGCACCAAAAGTTGATCAATTCATCCCACTGATGCATTAAGTAAATATACCAAATTTCATCAAAATCGGTTGAGCCGTTCAGGCTGTACACATCTATACGGACGGACGGACGGACGGACGGACAGACGGACGGACGGACAGACATCATGCTAAAAATACTTTTTTCTGTTTAGAAAATGCATGATTCGTGGAGATATGTAAAAATCTCCACATGTGAAATTTGGTGTGAAAACAATACCTCCCTTACTATCGTCGGTCGGTAAAAAACGGTCAATATATAGTATTTGTCTATATTTATTAGAAAATAGAGTTCCAGGATTTGAATTAAATAAAAAGGTAGATAATAGAAAATATTGATATAGAAATTGAAGATAATTATATTCCTAGATAAATATATAAAGTTAATCTGCAGTTCTTTATAGTTGGTAATTTAGTTTTAGTATGCCATAATCGCTTAAACGATGCCGTTTGCATCTTGGTCTAGTTAAACTGGAGTTTAATGAGACTCTGACTTCAAGTACAAGTCATAAAGGGAAAGGGAAACTGCAAAGAAAACGTTAGCGTAAAAATATAATTACATGTTTAATTATAAGTAGTGTTTTCTATATATTTGTGAACAAATAGGTTAAAGTGTTGGCAAGGCAACTGAAAAGGTAAAGGAGAAGGGCAAATTGTCAAGAGAGTAGGGATATTTTATTAATATCGTAAATCAAGTTTATGTCAGAATACTTTTTGTTTCACAAGTGGCAAAAATATTATGTGATAAAGTCAAAAATTGTCGCTTAACAATTTATAGCTTCAAACCGGAGAATAAGGGGGTTTATGATATAATGGGGAATATTTTGTGTAACTTTTTTGCTTATCCTCCAATCAAACGATGATTCACTAACATAAAAAAATACAAGGGAATCAATCGTTAATTGGCTTCAGTTTGAGTTGCTCACCTCAAATGGAGATTTCTCATTTGGTAGAAAAAAAATACAGTTAAATTGAAAATTAAACAGCTCACTAAAATTTCGGCTAATTTGTTTGTTTGTAATATAAAAAAATAAAAAATACACCCTCAATGAATCTTTCATCAGAAAGGAATAAATTTCAACAAAGGGAAAAAAAAAATGTTCCGGATATAAAAATAAACAAATTGTAATACTCATAAATATGTTCTAATTAGATTTAAGAAAAATAATTTAAATATTTTTAATTTATATTTAAAAATAAATTTAAATAATTATAACCAAGTATTTTAATATTTAGGAAGGAGAGGGATTGGTTAGTACCGACATGAATTGTTCTAATAATAATTTGCATATGTTGAGAGTAAAAAAATAATTAGAATTTGTTTTTTTTACTTTTGGTCCATATAAACATTTAGAATATTTGTAAATTAAAAAATCGTAATATAATGATTTTTTTTTCTCATTCCTTTTACATAAAATTTACAACTCATTGTTTCCTTTTTACAAAATAAATATAGTGTTTCTTTTCTTAATAGTAATAAAATCATAATAAATAAATAAACGTTATTATATTTTACAATTGAGTATAAGTATGGGTGATGTATTATGAGACTTTTTCATTTATTGTTTTATTTCTCTCCAAGGAGGGAAAACACCATTAAAAAAAACTACAATAATAATAAATAAATAAAAAATTATTATTATAAATTCCTTACTTAGTTAAACTATTTACAAACGAAATAAATCAAATACAAGTCGGTTTATTCTATTTTTTATATTTTCAATAAAAATAAACCAATAAATATAAGGGAGAGATATAAAATAAATAGAGGTATTAAATTGTTTATAAATTGTAGCAATGATATCTATACTATTAAAATTAAAACGAGAGTTTTGGCGACCTATGCAGGACCTTGAAAGACAAAAATTAAGGGCTAATAAAGTGAGTAGATGCCACCAACTGGGAGCGCTGAAATGAACATGGCAAAGTTAACAAAAGGAAGAGCAATCTAGTTTATATATATATATATATTTAAACCATCAATAAAAATAAAATTTATACTTTAATAAATATTTCGAATGTATTCATGTTTACTCACTTTTTTTCTATCCTGATATGAAGGATTTATAAGAAAAGATACGATTTATAGTAAAATCCCATTCAAATGATTTTTATTATATACACCTAATATATATTCTCAATTCATTGAGTGACTCCATCACTTCTATTCAAAATACGTATAAATATAAAACGCATTTTTAAGAAGGCTTACCTCTATGAAGATTGAATTGATAAAAGATGAAAATATTTTTTTTTAAAAATTATTGAATGTATAATTTATTATTATTATTAGCAGATGAATTAGTGTAGATCTGTAGATGATAGATTAGTAAAATATAATAATAATAATAAATGAAAATTAATATAAAAAAAAAAGAAATTAATTGAAATGGTATTAATAATAATATTTTTAGAATTTAGAGATAAATCCTTTGAAATGTTTTTATGTGGAAGAAAATTTTTTCCATTTTAAATGATACTACCAACATCAACTAGATTCAAATCAAGTGACTATATATATATATATATATATATATTGTGTGTTCCAAAAATTGCATCAGTTTTTAAAAACATTATAATAAAAAAAACATTAAAAATTAAAAAAAAAAACTATTATTTTTGCATGTATAGATATTTTATGTCTATGATAAAGAGTATTAATGTAATATTCTAATATTTATAAAAAAAAAGCAATCAAAATAAAAATAAACTAAATGTCATATCAATATGTTATAATTTAAATATATATATATATAATTTAATTTTCAAAATGTGCTTAAATTCATTATCAAACATAATTAAATTAAATAAACTTTTCCTATATTAAAATAAATTATCATAGATTAAAATTATTTTGATTGAAATTATAAAAATTTATTTAAAAATAAAGTCCATGAATAAAACACTTACTTATTGGTTTAATTGATTTATCTCACACCACATTTTTTTACTTTATGATTTGCAAATCCTTTAAAATAAACAAATAAAAAATATCAATGACAAGTTCATAAAAGTGTCAAATATTTTTTTAATAAAATGTCATTTTTTTAATTAATAAAAAAAACAGCTTAATGCTACTATTATAATATATATATAATAATAATAATTAATATTTTAATAATATTATAATCCGAATTATTGGAAAATATTTATTGTATTTATAATTAGGGTCACGATAAACCGCAATAGTATAATATATTTTCACCATTACGTATGAATGGATTGTGGTTAAGTGAATCTTGTAGAAATGTAATGTCACAGTGTGGTTTTCGAACATGCTCTAACTTTCTTCTATGGGTTGACAACATTAATTTTCAAGCTTTAAAATTTAATGCCTTATCCCTTAAATACTATTTATTTTTATTTTTATTATATTTTTAATTTATTTATATTATTTATTTTGCTAAATTAACAGGAAATCAAAAAACTTTAAATTCTTCCACCCTTTTGTTTTCATGGAAGTCATTTATTTAATTTTTACTATCTCGCCATTTTTTAAATGTTTTTAACACGATGACTGCCAATCACGCGCCAGAAAGTGATGTTTGACTCCAAGTATTCCTATTCTGAGCCAAAACCTTCCAGTCCCTATTCTCTCCTATCACTCTCCTCTCCCTTCCCACATTATCCATTGGTCTTTCAAGCGGACGTTTCCCACTCGGTCTCCCTACCAATATATTTTTCGCCATTCTATCTTCTCCCATTCTAGCCACGTGCCCTGGCCATTGCAGCCTTCTCGATTTTATAATTCTAACTATATCTGAAGATGCATAGAGGTCATGCAATTCCTCGTTATGCAATCTTCGCCATTCACCGACGACCTCATCTTTCTTTGGTCCATAAATGCTTCGCACAATCCTATTCTCAAATACCCTAAAACTACTCTCGTCACCTAAGGTCATAGACCATGCCTCACAGCCAGTCTTCTAATTTCAATAAAATATTATGAGTGAAAATGATGTTAAAAACCTTAAATCCGATGATCGGATAGAAAAAAATTTTAATTAATTTTCAAATATAGGAAAAAGCTTGATTATCCAATTCAAATTGGCGAGATAGTCGAGTGAAGACAATCCGGATTTTTTTAACTATATTTAAGTTAGATTTTGAATATAAGCAGGTAATATTTTGTTTTTATTTATTTATGCGAAAAGTAGAGATATATTGTATTATGTTTGTTTATGTTTAGTTTTTTTGTTTTGTTTTTTGATGTTAGAATTATTTTGAAAAAAAATCATTCAGCTACAGTAAGTTACTTTTTTATTTTAATGTTTTTATCTTTTAAAAAATAAAATTGAATGTGTATTTTAAATTGGTTTTAATAATTTATTTTATTTTTTTTAATGTTACCAGCCTATTAGATAGAGACATTCTTTATTCTATTCTTAGTTTCGAATTGTATAGTACATGGGACGGCAACCTTTTGAGATAAAGATAAAAATTGAATTGGCACTATACAAATATTTTCAAACAATATTAGCCATATCATTCTATCATACCATTCTACAATCGAATCCATTTTGATTTTTTTTATTTATATAGATTAATATATACCACTTTTTCCCTCTTACATTAGAATCAATCCATTTGAAACTTATATTGTATATTTATGTACTATTGTACATATATTCTAAAAGTCATTTATGAATATTTAAGATATGATCTCTCTCCTAAAGAGGGTGAAAAAGAAATATTATTTGTTATTTTTTTAACCAAGCGTGACAAATAATTAAGTATACATATAAATACTGTATATATATTATAACATTACATTGATTGGCATCAAATGCATTGCAAAATATAGCCACACTTAAATAAATAATAATTAAGTAGCGATGAAAATTTATAAGAACAAATTTATGTACTATTTATTTATATATATATATATATATATATATATATATATATATATATATATTAAATAAAAGATAATTTTGAAATGAAATTAATTAATGTTTTATATTCTATTATAAATAAAGATTTCAAAATTGATAGTATAAAACAAATTATTTATGTCTTAATCATCTTAATCATGTATGCATGACATTTTAATCGAATACAGTTTCGTAGATTTTTGAAAAAATTTTTAATTAATTACGTATTAAAGTATCTTTTATTTTTATTTATATGCAGATTAATATAATGCATTTAGAGAATTGGGATTAAATTTTGCATATCAATAATTTTAAATTTAGAGATTGAATAAAATAAAAAATACAGTATTAAATTAAAACAAATCAAACATTGGAAATTGAATTATTGAAACAAAAAAGTGCATAGGAAAAGTAAATTTGAAAATCTGTATGTAAAATTTATTCTCCCGGATTTCTTATTGAAATAATTTTAAATAATAATTTCACTATTTTTACTATCTCGCCAGAGATAGTATTGCGATCACGAAAATTTTCGATGTTGAGATTTTGATGTTTTTATACGTTTTGAAGGTTCCTGAATCATTTTCACTAAGGTTGAGAAAAATGTCTGTGTGTGTGTGTGTGTGTGTATGTGTGTGTGTATGTATGGTGGCAAGATTACGCAAAAACGGTTTGAGCTAGAATGATGCAATTTGGTACATGAGCATTATTCAAAATTCATAGTTTTCTATCAACTTTTGAGAAATGTAGCTCAACCGAAAGAGGGTCATTACCTACAACGTTTTGATTTTTTTCCTCTAAAGTGACCGTAAAAATAAAGATATATGTTTGATGATTTTTCACATGATTAATAATTGTATAAAACTGCTATATATAGAATTTCAGCTTGATTGAATAGCTGAAAGTACCAGAATTAATTTTTTAACACTGCAAATCTCACGCGCCAACACGTGCCATGGTGCCATCAATAAAAAACCAAACATGCGCTGGTTTAATATTTATTATTTATAATTTATAATTAATTAAATTTAATTTAAATATAATATATTATGTTTTTAATCCAATTCAAATTGCGAGATAGTCGAGTGGAGACACTCCAGCTTATTTTAACTTAAAAATTATATAAAATATAAAACTAATATACATATATAAGCTCTATGTATAATATGAAATACATTGTGGTTGGAGTTGAGAACGAACACATAAATAAATCTAAATCAGCGGTTGCCAAAGTGGTGGTCCGCAGAAAAATGTGGAATATACTTATTCATCATGTTAAAAATCCTATTAGTGGTCCGCGGGATTTAAATTATGAATTAACTGATCCGTGAGGTCAAAAAGTTTGGCGACCGCTGATCTAAATAATTATATGATAAAATTCTGAAAATCGTCTTTTATTTTTATGAAGAAAACTAAATTCAATATATTTAATAATATAATATAATGTGCCCCGAATCAACCAACGAGTTTTACAGGTCAGCCTTAAATTTTAAATTCATTTTATATATGCAATTTCCCTTATAATGGATAATAATGAAATAATATATATATATAATAAATCTATAAGCAGTATTACGATTAATAATTTGAATATTTCAAATGAAAAATAAATATAAATTATAAATTAAATTTACTTCAAGTGATTATTTTATTTTTAATGTATTGGATCTTTCTCCCTCTCTCTCTCTCTCTCTCTCTCATTTATTGCTTTCTTATTCCAATTATAGAAAAAGGAATAAAATAAAGAGAAAAAAAGCCACCCTTTCTTGCGCTCTTAGTCAAGCACAGACAAATTGCTTGAAAAGGGGCGTGAATGGCGGGGTTGAGGGGGAGTAGAGGGAGACCATTCTTTTCGCGACGACTCAAACTTTCCTCCAGTTCATTCGATTCGATTTATTGTGACTATTTGCTCAAGACGATAATTAAATTCCATTAGAAAATAACCTAATGATTCAACTTTTGATTTAATGTTCAAAAAATATGATAAAATATAATAAAAAAAAACTATTTTCATTACTAATTGGAGGAGACAAATTTTTTTTTAAATAAATAAGAAAAAAAAATTTAAAAAGTACTAATTAAAAATATATTTTAAATATTTTTTTTTTTATTTTATTTTATTTACAATCAGCTCAGTTTTCGAGCTATAAGTAAATTTGATAATAATTTATTTACATACACTCTCCCACTCTCCCACTCATACATATACTCATTCGTTCTCACAATCACACATTACTTGAAGAGAAAGTCGGACATCGACGACGTCCCTATTTTATTTTCACCCTCCAGTTTTTACTTTCCCGCATACTTCGTATAAGGGAAGTATTGGAATCGTCAAAAATTTCGACTTCGAGATTTCGAAGGATCTTGACGTTTTAGGCTTCCCTGAGTCGGAAAATACCATTTTTCGAATTATGTCTGTGTGTGTATGTATGTATGTATGTATGTATGTATGTAATGTCTGTGAGCAAATTTACTCAAAAACTAATCAAGCTAGGAGTTCGAAATTTGGTACACAGATATTATTCACAGTTTGTAGATTTCTATCAAAATTTCGTCAAAATCGGTTAACCGAAAGTGGTACTTTACCTACACTGGTTGTGTTTACCTTTCAAGTAAAGTACCAGTTTGCTTCGAGATATTTGCTTCCTATTTTGTATATAGATTTAAAAATATGAAAAAAATTCAGATACCAAATTTCATCATGATCTGACTACCGGAAGTGACATTTTACCTATATAAGTAGCGTTAAATGTAAATTATAAATATATATAATAGTGTTAAACCATTTTACTTTATAATTTAAATTAATTAGTTTGTTTATTTTTATTGTTGTTAAAACATAATAATAATAATTACCTATTTATATGCGGGAAAGTCTAGGGGAGGACACTCCCGCTTTTTTGATATAGCACGCTCCTCAATATCGAGAACATGGGTCTTCTTAAGTCTCCTGTAGACTTCACTGTTGTTCAGGAGAGCAATTGCTGATACATTTGGATGATTTTCAAGTTTTTTATTATGTTTAATGAATGATTGATTTTTATTTTTTAAATATAAATCCAAAAAATTATTCATTATTTCGCTTATATTGATATTACTTTCCAAATATAATAATAATATAATACATGGTTCAAATAAAAATTTGATAAACGTATGATTAAAATAATTTACTTACAATTGGAATAATAGTAATTTGGAATAAATTCGAAAAGTATATTTTTAAAAAATATACATTATACATCGACACTATGCAAACACTTGCTATCTCATTTGTTGGTGACATCGAATTATCAGGTCTTTCTAACAATTGTTTCTCATGTTCAATTTTGAGTTCAATCAAATCACAGAGTTATGCAAATGAGGTTCGATTTAATTATTTTTACCAGTAACCGTGTTAAATCAGAGAGATACAAAAAATAAAATAAAATTCAATAAATTTTTGTTCTATTAGGTATGTATAGTTATGTATTATGTATATGGATATTTTAAAAATTAAATTAAGTACCTCTTATATATCAAATTAATTTTAAACATAAAATTATAATTAAAATTCATATATATTTTAAAATTAAAGTTAATTTATAGATACAATTTTATTTTTTGAAATGTTTAATTCGGCAACTCTTTCTGATAATTACGAACCTTTCTTTAAAGCGCTTGAGATTTAATAATAAAAAAAAATCTGGAGTGTCTCCACTCGACCATCTCGCAAATTTGAATTGGATTAAATAACATATATTATATTTAAATTAAATTAAATTAATTAAATTATAAATTAAAATTAATAGATAATATTTATTAAACCAGCGCATGTTTGGCACTTTGTTGATGGCACCACGTCATGTGAGATTTGCAGTGTTAAAAAATTAATTCTGGTACTCAATCAAGCTGAAATTCTATATGTAGCAGTTTTATACAATTATTAATCATGTGAAAAATTATCAAACATATATCTTTATTTTTACGGTCACTTTAGGGGAAAAAAATCAAAACGTTGTAGGTAATGACCCTCTTCCGGTTGAGCTACATTTCTCAAAAGTTGATAGAAAACTACGAATTTTGAATAATGCTCATGTACCAAATTTCATCATTCTAGCTCAAACCGTTTTTGCGTAATCTTGTCTACACACACACACACAGACATTTTTCACAACCTTAGTGAAAATGATTCAAGAACCTTCAAAACGTATAAAAACATCAAAATCTCAACATCGAAAATTTTCGTGATCGCAATACTATCTCTGGCGAGATAGTAATAATTGATAAATTTTTTAAGAATGAATTATGTTTAATAAAAATTATAAATAAACTATCTTTAGAGACATAAGATCAATAAATGTATTGAAAAAAAAATTTAAAAATTATTTAAAAAATCAAATTTTAAAATTGGCTGGACATAACAATAAATTCGATTTAAATAAGAGGGAAAAGAATAAAAAGTATATCAATTTTTAATATATTATATAATAATTTGAATATATAAATCATAATTTGTTTTTTCCCAAAGGTTTATAGATTTTTTTATGTATGAGCATATTGAGCTGATTAGGTCAAGTGTTTGCATATATTATTCAAGTGGCGATGAATGAATGTGTTCCAAATAATGTCCACACACTCGACGATGTAATTTATCTGTACCCATTCAAAGCTAAAATGTGGAATAAAGATCGTGAATTTAATATTTATTATAAGTAAATTGAATTATACACCAAATACAATAAAATAATTATAACGGAAGATAAATTTTATGCGCTGCATTTTTTTTTTTTTTTCTCTGAATGGATAAGAAATCATTAACTTTTATTTACAGTATCCCGAGAACGATTAATATAAATAATAGTAAACAAATATATAGCGTTTGTGTAAAGAAAGAATTTAATACCCTGTGAATACATTGTAAGCATCATCCAACAACAATAAAGTAATAATTAAAATGATTACTATTATTATAAAAATATATATATAACAATCTACGATATGCACAATTAATTTCATTGAATGGCTTTAAAATATGGATGAGCGGCGTGATATATAAATTCGTCTAAAAAAGATAATGGAATCATAAAGGGGTGGGTGGTTTGGGGCATGAAAGTAGATGTGAGTGATGGGGCGGCAGCGGTTGTACTGTTCATGGGTCACTGCATAGGAGCAAAGTTGGCCCCAACTTTTCACCCAGACAATTGTTGAAAAATCGATGATTTCGCTTTGTTTATACGAAATTCTTATCAAATTAAAAAAAAATAGGAGCTATAAGCTGTAGTATATGATATTTTAAATACAAATTTTTAATCAATTTTATTTATTTGTAAATATCAATAAAAAGTAAGATTGATATTGGAACAAGATTAAATATAGTAATATGGTGAGGAACAGTAAAGGATGAAGAGCAATCCTTTTATATATATATATATACTGATAATATAACATATAATGTTTTTGCTTAATTAAGGTCAAAATATTGTTATAATAGAGTCCTAGATCCAAGTATATTTTATATATGAAAGATCGTGTCTTCAAAAGACAATCTCTATTCGTTTGTTTTATTTGTTTTAAGATTTTTAATTTAGGTTGTAAATATTTTCAAGAAAAATATACATATTTTCCTGAAAAAATTTATGAGTATGTAGGAAAGTGTGAAAAACTATTATATTATTATAATTTGTAACGGACAAAGTATTTATATTCTTAGTTATTTTTTATTATTATACATTTTATTTTGTCTGTCTATTTTTTTTAGTTTATTTTGTTTTTTTCTATTCCCTTTTTTTTTATTAACAAAGTTATTTCGTCGCATTATTCTTAAAATGTAATATATATATAGAGATATATTTCGACATAAGGGGAGGATCCATCCCTCCAAGTTGTTATATTTTTGGGAGTTGAGAATGTAGAGTTGAACTAGTGATATCATCCTGATATGACCTGTATTTATCACGTCCCGTGATATAATTATTTTGTATATAATCATTTTTATCACACCCTGTGATACAGTCGAACAAGTGATATCATCCTGATATAACCTATACTTATCACGTCCCGTGATATAATTATTTGTGTATAATCCTTATCATCACCCCCTGTGATAATTATTTCTGCTAATTCCAGTGACAATAGTGAATTACATTTTCTTATTTTTTTCTATTTAAAATTTGTATATTTAATTTGTTAATTTTTTTATCTATTTAATTAAAGTAAATTAATGTGAATATTATTATTGTGTTTTCCCTTTTCCCTTAATTTTTCAACACTATTTTATACTTTGGGATATCCAAAGTTGGCGCCCATCATTAACTTAACATAATTAACAATTCGCGGTCATCGTGGATCATTACAAGTGCCCCATACTTAGATCCCCTTATAAATTGGCACCCAACGTAAGAGGATCGTCTACAAAGTGACCCCAACTTGAAACGGTCCTCCTTACAGTCTATAAAATAGTTATTTTCCGGACAGACAGACAGACAGACATGAAAAATTCTAAAGTCACTTTTGGATTCTAGAGGTCATGAAACGCGAATATATGCAAAAATTTTTAAATTCTGAGCAATGTGCAGACAAAAACCTTTTTTTATATATATAGATGGAAGATGAGAGATTGTGATCACGAAGATTTTCGATGACGAGATTTTGATGTTATACGTTTTGAAGGTCTCTGAGTCATTTTCAATAAGGTTGATAAAAATGTCTCTCTCTGTGTGTGTAGACAAGATTACGCAAAAACGGTTTGAGCTAGAATAATGAAATTTCGTATACGGGCATTATTCAAAATTCGTAGTTTTCTATCAACTTTTGACAAATGCATCTCATTCGCAAAAGGACCATCGAAGCTAAAAGCAGTTGAAAACAAATCCATTTCATAAATTTGCTAAACTCACAAAAATATACTATTAATCCAAAAAGTCTTCTTATTTCAATAAAATGTTATCAGTGAAAATTTTGTTAAAAACTTTAAATCTTATGATCGGATAGATAGAATCGCACACCTCATTCAATACAAAAGGGGGTGGATGATCTTTTTTACCCCACTGTCATTTAAAGAGAGAAAATATGAAACACTACTAGCATAGACTGGTATAGACTTAAGGTACCTTAATCAATTTTGTATAAATTTTGTTTAAATTTTCTTTTTTTATCTCGTATTATATCATCTTTTGATAACTCTTTACTTTTCTATTTTTATTAATTCTATTTACACCCATTTATGAAAATATCAAAACAATATTCCAAAAAAACCTATTATATATTTGATATATCTATCATCTTGATATTATACTATAATTCATATTTTATTTTCCAATAGTTTCTTTTAAAATTTTTATTTGTTTATTTTTTTTTTCTAAATTCCATTAAAATTCGTTCCTTATATTCAAATATATAAATTTATTTTAAAATTTTTGCATGCTTATTAAACATTTTAATGGAAATATTAGATGTAGAATTAATACGATCAATAATTAATAATAGAGTATACTATTTAAATATTTAAATTTAAATTGGGTGGCTTGTATTGCAGGTTGCCTAAATGCCAGGGGCTCCTAGTCGAGTGAACGCTCGCTCAGTCAGTCAGTCGAGTTCGTTGTGTGAGTGCGCTTGCCAACTCAAACCAGGCGGGCGGCGATGACGCTCTTTCTCTCTCTACTTTATCAAAAGGGTAAGTGTATTTTTTATTGAAATTATCATAATTCACCAATATAAAGCGATCAATTAACATCACCTCTACCATCATTATAATAAAGTCTCAAATGATTTACTGATTTTTTTTAATAATTATTTTAATAGAAAAATATCATATTTGTTTTTTATTTCATATTCATATTATGAATGATATTTTATTTATTAATATATATATATTTAACGTGATATATATCTTCACATTACCCAAAATTTAATTTAAAATTATTTATACATTTTATTAGAATTTGAAAATGTATATTTCTTTTCTTCTAATTAATATCTTTTCTATTTCATTTTTCTCATGTCATTTAATATAATAGGATATATTATATATCGTACCCTATATCTTATATATTGGTATATATATTTCTATTTATTATTATTATTCTATATTTTTTAATATTTTCTATTCAATATGAGTTGATTTTATTAATATATATTTGGATATTATTATTCATTTAAGTAAATATAATTTTTATATTTTCAATTTGAAGAGACATTTATTCTAGAGACGCCCAAACGACCGGGCTAATTTATTTTCTTTTTTCTTTTATCATGTAATTTACTGTTTAATTTATCTAAAAAAATGATAAATTCTGATAAATATTTATTTTTTCAATATCAATTATTTTCTGAGAATTCTACAAGATTATCAAAATCAAAAATCAATTGAAATTTAAATAGAAATCATTTTAACATTCTCTTTTAAAAATAGATAATAGAAAAGGTCAGTTATTAATACTTTCATTTATTAAACAAGAATTTTATTATCTCTTTGAAATATATCTAAATATTTTTATTTCATTAAAAGTTATAATAACGAAAAATTATTATGTGATACATTGATTAACAACAGTTTCAAAGTATTTTTAATTTGCTTTAAAAAAAATACAACTGATTATAAAGGCAGATATTTTATTAGAATGAATGAATTATAAATTTGGAAATAATTTTAAAGCTCGGAAGTATCTATTAGTTAAACAGCGTAGGCGTTACGTTATATATATTATATATTACTCGTATTCTATATTCTATTGTATATATCTCGAGACAACTCCCAATATATTATTTACTTGTTTTTCTTATTTTGATTTCAAGCAAGAGCTATTGAACTAATTTTTATATTTTACACACAAAAATTATTACACACAAAAAAACATCTGATCAGTTAATTTATAAAATGTTTCAGTTAAATAGAATTTCTATGCTGAATTTAAATTTGAATATAAGAAATAGAAAAATTCGTAATTCTTAAATGTTATACCATTATGTATTGCTAAATATACATTAATATTTTAAGTGTTTTATTTGTAATTTTTCAATTATCACTTGTAAGTATATTGGATTTCTATTTATACACAGACAATTATATATTATTTTTTTATTTAAATACTAGCTGCTCATAACGCCTTCGGCGCTCTTCACACCTAGACGGGGGCTCCGCCCCCTGTACCCCCGAGTGGTACATAGTATTTGGTTGAAAGTAGTAAAAGGTTTTCATCCATTTTGTTTCAATCAGTATATTACATAAAACATTCATTTCTTTTTGTGTTCTTATTTAAAATATATTTTAATTTAATCAGTAAATTAATTATATCTATTATTATTATTGTATTGTATTATGATATCTATCTATCTATTGGGCTCAAAGATGCTCGAAAGTTCTTGGCCGCAACAACCACATTTCTCCCAGTGTCCCTATCCTGAGCCCTTGTCCCATCTCTCTTACGTCCCTTCCTACGCGTCCTTGGTTTTCCAATCGGTCTCCCCACCAATATCTTTTTCCTCTCCCATTCAAGCCACGTGCCCTGCCTATCGCAGCTTTTTCCCTTTTATAACCCTAACTATTTCTGAAGATGCAGAGGCCATGCAATTTCTTGTTATGCAGTCTCCCCCATTCCCCGGTGACCTCATCTTTCTTTGGCCAATAAATGCAGGGAAGAATCCTATTCTCAAATACTCTGAATCTACTCTCATCTCCCAGGGTCATAGACCATGCCTCCCACCCATATAATGCAACAGGCAAAATAATTTTTTTACATATTCCCTTTGATAATAATTTTAATGAGATAAGCCTCTTTATTGCAAGATAACAGGCGTTTCCCGATTACAACCCCGATTTAAATTCTTCTCAAATATTATTATCCTTCGTGATTACATTCAATTTTTCTACATATTCAAATTCTACATTTTGTATCTTAAGATTTTGTATGTCAATACTCTTCCTCTTTGTTACTAAATATTTTTTCTTATCACTATTAATTTCAAACCTCCATTAATTTTTCCTCGCTATCTGTAATTGCAATTGCCGAATCTCTTATTATATTTAAGTCGTCTGGGTAACCTAATATTTTACAATTGATTTCCGCATCTTATTTTTACTTTACTACCTTCAAGACAAATTTGAAGATCATAATTTGAAAAAGTTTATCCGGATCTATTGAGTCATGCGTATGTTTTACTAAAGTCTACAAATAATTAGTGAACAGAAATATTGAATTCGCGGTTTTTTCCTAATATCTGTCATAATGAAAATATCTTATTTAATGTTGATCGATTTGGCCTGAACCCGCAATGATATCTCCTAATATTTCCTCCGCCTATGGTTCTTAAGTATTGTATATGTTATAATAGTGAAATAGAGTATAATATTTCTTGATCATTACATTTTGGTATTTTATTTTCATTGTTAGATTATTATTAAATATTTTTAATTATAATGAAACTTAAGAAAATGCAAAAATAGAGACTTGAGACAATTTATTAAAATTAACGGTATAAAACTATAGATAAATTACCAATATATACATTCATTAATAGTATTAATTTAAATTAATTGATTTATTTGTTTTTTTATTATTAAGTTCATTTATTAATTTTTCTAGATCATAGTTATTTTCCTCCCTTAAAAGAAACTTATCTAATTCTGTGGTGCTAGGGGATTTGAAAATTATTAGTCGCAATATGAAGATTTAGCTTACAGTTTCTGTCATGTCAGACCTCCGTCCATCAGTTATATTCTCTCAAGTTTCTTGCTTCTCTTAATCATGTGATCTATATATTTAATTTTTTTTTGATTCATTATAATAAAATTTAAACAAATAAACATTTTCACTTTGTGAATTTATATAAATTTCAATTTAAACTGCTTGTGAGTGATACGCTTTGCCAATACTCTGAATAATTTGTGTATAGAAATATTGAATGTTCTTAGCGCGAGATTTTTTAACCTTTCACTTTCAAATAGAAAAGAAGAAATATTCAAATATATAGAAAGAATAAATAAAAATTAAGTTAAATATGATCTAAATTTTGTATTAAATTAATTAAAATGGGAACTTTTAGAATAAATGATTTAATTGAATTGATATTTAAATATTAGAATTTAAAATAAAAAGTGAAATATTATAATAATTCTTTGATTGGGAATCGCTATGATAATTTATTGTGTAAAATGATTCCGCTAGGGTCAGTGAGCCGCGAGATGCTCTTGAATTAACAACACGGAGAATTATATAAACTTTAAAAAATTAATTTCTGCGGTTATTGATTAGATCTTAATAAAATTTATAGCCTATGTTACTCTAGAGGTATATAAGAATATTGTGATGTAATTTCATAGAAATCGGTTCAGCCAATTCTGAGTCTATAAAATAGTTATTTTCCGGACAGACAGACAGACTTGAAAAATTCTAAATTCACTTTTGGATTCTAGAGGTCATGAAACGCGAAGATATGCAAAAAATTTTAAATTCTGAGCAATGTGCAGACAAAAACCTTTTTATATATATATATAGATATAGATAGATAATAAAAATACCATTTTCTAACAAAAAAAATGTTCCACCAAAAAGTGTTTCATTACAAAACTAAGGGAGAGTCTTTTCTATTATAAACTTGGTTAGTTAAAATTTAGAACAATAGATTAAGAGAGAGAGAGAGGTGAGTAACAGAATCGATCATTTCCTCTCTAATCGGGACCGATACATCACGCTTTATCTAACTAATAAATCGAGAGCTGGTTGTCAGAGGTTGAAATAACCTTCCAATCATAACCCGAATGGAAATAGAGAGGAAAAGGAGAATAGCGATTGCTAATCATTACCATGCATATGCTGAATTTACAGTTCCCTAAATGTTATAGTATTAGATAGAGTAAGCAATCGTTAGGGATACAAGCCGTTAACTGTCATTAGCAGAGATACCTCAAGAGAGAGAGAAAAAAGACATTACTTAGTAAATATATAAAGGAAAATTATTAATTGTATTGAACAAAGATATAAATTATAAATATAATACATAAAGTCGTATAGTTTTTGTTAATTATTAATATTGATTGATAATTGTTTTTTCAATTATCAATCAATATTAATAAAAATATACCATTTTGTAAATATTTAAAAAAAAACATTAGAAGAGTTCTAAGAAGATTAAAGATTTTGAACAGGATGTTAAGAAGGAAGAGGATTGTTAGAATGAAGGATGAGGTGGCTGCAAAGGAGGTGGCTAACACAGACGGATGGTCAGAAGCCACCCTCGCTTTTCCATCAAGTACCCCACAAACCAAGACACGCTGTTCCGCTCGTTTGTATTAAATGTAAGTAGGAAATACCGTAAGCTCAATTTACCCTCCCCTATTCTACTCTAAATAGTCAGGTTAAGAGTAATCTTAAAGCTTCACAGTTTGCGGTCGCGAATTTATTACACTCGAACCCAGACAACTTTATAGCAAATATCTTGATTTCTCTTTATCGTCGTCCTTTAATGGAGTTAGTTATTCTATGCTATTCCGATAAATCACGCACAAACCCATTCAATTTATTAAATATTACAAAAAAGTAAAATTAAAAATAAAAAATAAATAAATGTACTTTTCTATTCATATTTTTGTTCCTGTAATTTATATTTGCTAATTACCTATATATTTTTATGCGTGAAGACTCATCTATTCTATTGATTTACCCTAAAAGGAATAAAAATATTACATGAAAATTAATTTTCTCATATTCCTTCAAATTAATTTTCTATGAAAGGATTATTAATGGCTTAAATAGACGATAGTCAGGGTTATTTATCCTCCTTCTTGCTCGTTTAAGTTAACCTCCCCGTTATTATTCACTGGCCTTCACAATATCAACCTCCGCACTCACTACTCTTAAGAAAATGCACAAAAAGCTCACTTCAAAAAAGTCAATTGTCAAACTATTGCGGACAACAAATAAACAATAGAAGTCAGCTCCGACTTGTCAACAAGTTCGAAGACAAGAACTGAGTCGAACTAAGTGAAAAGGACATAAATAGACACTTAATACAAAAGCTAAAGGCAGACAAGACGATAGAATCTCACTCAAACCCCTACTACCCCTAACAGAGTGCTATTCTACACCCAAACTCCCCTCTTACAGTATACACATGCTAATTGCCATTGTCATTAACTTTTTGTTACATTTTCAACACGTTCTATTCTCGCGATATATAATAACTCCATTTGTATTCGTAACGTTAAAGAGTTTAATTCGTCCAAAGGCTGGTGGTCTACACGTGCGTGACTTGTGCTCTGCAACACTCTGGACCATCTCTAATGCATTCGGAACGTGTGCTAAGATGTGGATTGGTTCACCTTTAAGGAGTGTTTTCAATGCAAAAGCGAAGCGAATGGGGATCCTTTATGGAAGTGAATATTGTTCAAAGAATGGCAGTAATATTTGAATGATAAGCTCAAAAAATTGGTTATAAAAAGAATATAACAGAAAAGTGATTGAAAAAGCACCTTATATATGATATAATAATATATAAATATCCAAAGTAAAAATATTATATTATAGAAATTTGAAACCTAAAAATTTTTGCTGGTATGAATTTATCAACTAATGATCATTAAAGCATAGATAATAAATTTGCTTAGAAATTTTAATGGAGTTAAAATTTCATAATTAGCTCATAAGTAACCTACAAATTTTTTTCCCTCTTATTCTGCTCAGTGCTACATTATTAAATTGTTTTAATTAATATGATATCTTAAAATCTAACTAGAGTTTCTTATATAAAAATAACTCTTTCTGTCTATACTTATGATATTTTTTTTTAATTTAGGATAATTTATATAAAACCCAAAAATAATTTAAATGAATTATTTTCATTTGAGAATATATTGAAATATTAATTTTCCTTTCATAAGGTATTGCGATTTTACAACCAAAATGACATCAGTGCTTCCAAAGAGGTTCCCAAAAGCCACTTAAATTAAAGGTAATTGAAATGTATAAATCGACAAGCATATTTGCAAGCATTAATCACTGATCACAATTCAATGTGATTTCAATCCGAATGAGAGAAAATGGTTTGGAGAGTTGGAACAAAACTGGACTGAATTAAATTCCATGTATATTGTATATATACATTTATTCGAATGTGTGTATGTATAGTCTGCATGTCTACATAGAACTGGGAGCAGTCTAGCATGTAATTGTTGGTTTCGGTCGTAGTGAAAAGAGCAAGAAGGGTCAAATACCATTCTGGCTCTCTTTCTGGTCTGTCGCTTTAAATTTGAACCGGGGTTCGATGCGAGAAGGAGTCGAAGGGATTGGGGCCTATCTAGTTGATGGGGGCACACCAATAGATAAGTTTATCTAGGTTAATTATCAAAATGAGACTTCAAGGCTAATTTCACAGCCGAGTGTTGATCGTTATTTCGACTAAATTGAATTCCCTCGTCACTGGCGAAAACGAAAAAATAATAGCTATTACCCGAAATCAAACATTCACAAATGATAGGAATGAAAGAGATAAAAAAAAACAAATTCAAAGTCGTTTTGTTTTATTATTATCTAACAGTCAATTAATTTTTAAACCATGATTAAATCGAGAGATGATAGGTGAGATAAATGGTTCAATTATTAATTGCATTAAATTTCCTGAAACATTGTCATTTAATTATTGATTAGAGTAACAAAAAAATCTACACTTTGTGTAGTTTTGTCATTAATATTCTTTTAGTCTTTTAAATCATTTCAGGTTTATTATTTTATTTATTATTCTCTTTAAAATTTTAATTCTACCTTTATATAACTTTAAACACCCTATTTTATCATTTTTACCTTTATTGTGTTATTTAGGGAAAATCAGCATTTAAGGTCGCTCATTCATTATGTTTCTTCTTTATACTTCTTCTTTTTACTATAGTATTGCGATCACGAAGATTTTCGATGTTGAGATTTTGATGTTTTTATACGTTTTGAAGGTTCCTGAATCATTTTCACTAAGGTTAAGAAAAATGTCTGTCTGTCTCTCTCTCTCTCTCTCTGTGTGTGTGTGTGTGTGTGTGTAGACAAGATTACGCAAAAATTGTTTGAGCTAGAATCATGAAATTTGGAACATGAGCATTATTCAAAATTCGTAGTTTTCTATCAACTTTTGAGAAATATAGCTCAACCGGAAGTGGGTCATTACCTACAACGTTTTGATTTTTTTCCCCTAAAGTGACCGTAAAAATAAAAATATGTTTGATAATTTTTCAAATGATTAAAAATTGTATAAAACTGCTATATATAGAATTTCAGCTTGATTGAATCGCTGAAAGTACCAGAATTATTTTTTTAACACTGCAAATCTCACGCGCCAACACGTGACGTGGTGCCATCAACAAAGAGCCAAACATAAATATTATTTATTAATTTTAATTTATATTTTATAATTAATTAAATTTAATTTAAATATAATATATTATGTTATTTAATCCAATTAAAATTTGGGAGATAGTCGAGTGGAGACACTCCAGCTAATTTAATAATATTGTAAACATCAGTTCAAAATAAATAGAGAAGCTTTACTCGAAGTACAAGCAAAAAACTGCATACTCAACAATTTCATTTAACCAAACTCTAATTCCCCCCTCCCCTCGGGAAATGATATATCTTATTGCATAAAATAAATATGAATACATAAATATCTAGATCCTACTGTGTGATAGGCAAGTGACATTTCTTGAACCTAAAAATACACAATATCTATATACTAAGTAATTATTTTTAATTTTTTAAAATATTGCCAAAAAAAGACCGAGACCTCCTCTTAAGTGAATGAGAGTTGTTTCAATGTCTCGTAAAATAACATTTATTAGAAGAGAATCTCCCGCATGTCATCTTATGTTCGCAATCATAATTGACTTTCATTTATAAACGAAATATAGGTGATATATATATATTTATATATAGTATAGTGATACAACAAAATTATTATTATTATTATTATTATTTTTACTAACTTTTGACCTAAATGAATGTTAAATTAGTTTGAAAAACTTTTTGAACATTCTTTTGTGATTTTCAAGATTCGCTTAGAGTACTTTTTGCGTTAATTTATTTATATTGAAGCAGCTGTCACGGGAATTCACTTAAAGAGTTATTTTTATTTAACCCGTAAATTCAATTAGTGTATAATTTAAAAATTTCCCGATAATAATAAAAAAGAGAGAAGAAGAAACCTCACCCTTTAAAAAAAAAAGAAAAAAAGTTTATTTAAAATGTGCATTTTTTAAAAAATATTATGTAAAATCTTTAAAATGTAGAAGGAAAAAGTTTTTTTTGTTTGGGATTTGCTAATATATAATGGACTGCATTGGGTGGCTGTCATTCTTTTCCAGGAATCTATATCCCATGTGAAAATCTCTGCTTTAATACCAATATGAAAGCTGCCTCATTACTTAGTAAGATTTCCCTATATGCATATATATATATATGTATATATACAATATATTATATACATCTTATAGAAGCAATTTATTCAACAACCATGCTCTCCCCTTTTTTTCCCCTTTCAATTTGTTTTTTTTTTTTTTTTTTGCACATCATCTGTTCAATGAAGTCAACAGGATGAAGACACTGATGTTGTTATATTGAATGTTAAGAGCAGCTGATGAGGGAAGCAGTAATTTTTGTTCATTTCATTGATTAATTTACAACCCTTGATTCTATTTCAGTGAATGATAACCTATAGAAATAATAAATTGGAACATTGAACGTGATGAACATTGAAATTGTTAATTATAAATATTATTATACTAATTTTTGCCCTAAAACTGGCAGTTAGCTAGATGTATGTAACAAACAAGGATTCCAAGTTGAGATTTATTCACATTTATAACTCTAATTGATTTTTACTCACCGTTAACCATTTCTTTTCTTTCTCTTATCTATACTAATCAAATTAAGGTGTAACATCATACACTAGGATTTTATGTCTTTGAGTTCGACAATCACTTATATTTATAAGGGAATTTTGTAAATAAAACCACATATTGATATTTGTTATTGTAAATTTATTCAAAAAATACAAAAAATATACACAACGTTTCGATTGCTATTTGTAAGCACGTTCCGAGCACCATCTAGTTGGCGACCTAGGTCTTAAATTAAGTATCATTCGTCACTCGTCACTGGACGCTCGAACAGTGCAGTCGCTTGATAACGATTGCAGAAGTAGCAATCAAAACGTTGTGTATATTTTTTGTATTTTTTGAATAAATTTACAATAGCAAATATCAATATGTGGTTTTATTTACAAAAAATTCCCTTATAAATAAAAAACAACCATCAAAGCTTAAATAATTTAATCTCTTATATTGTTCCAAAATCAGTTTCTAATTATTGAATTATTGGCTTAAAAAATTAAATTGAAGTACTCCCCTTAAGTATATGAAATAAACTCTAATATATATGGAGTATTAAGTAATTACAATTAATATTAATTAATTTATAGGTAATAGACAATCTCACATAATGAATTCTAATACTTAAAATTCAACTTTTTATTTTTTATATTATTTAAATTTATGGGCAATTAATTCTATCATTTTTGTTTGCATGAATTTATTAATTTCATTCATATAATAAGCAACAATTCACTATTGTTTTACTATTTTTATAATGCTACAGCATTAGAAAATACCGAAACTAACATTTTTCTTCTTTCTGAAATTTATTTCTTCAAAATTTCAATTCTCTCATAATTCTTATATATATATCTGATTTTATATCCTACCTAGTCCTAGGGCAGAAACATTAAAAATTATTCTGTGTGAACATCTAATATATAATCTATATCATCTCCTCACCGCATTCTTGGTTAAACTACACACTATTGTATAAAATACATAAACAATACAAACAGAATCCTAGAATAGGTATGTTTATTGAAAAATATTTTATTTAAAGTCTTTCCATTTCAGAAATGACTTCATCAAAATAACAACAAAAGCTATTTATTTGCAACAAAAAAGTTGTATTAGAAATATATGAGGCAATGGATAAACTAAACAAAAGAAATTCTATATCTATATAGTAAAATAGTTAGCAGGTGTATTATGGTTTCGAGAGAGAGGGTGTGGATGGAGAATGGGGGAGGGGAGGAGTCTTTTCAATGAGTGCGTCAACTCTGCTCAGACATTAATGACTTGTCATTCCCGGTGTATGCAGTATACTTTCCTCTTGAATAATGGCCTATCACTACAACTCGAGACGAGAATCACCCTCCCTCTGGCATTCTCTCGTTTTCAACCCTCCATTAATGTATTGCACCTACCCCCTTGTTTCTCCCAATGGCCCTTGATGTCCACCTATCCAAGGGTGGTGATACAAATGTATTTTTGCAGAATTAAAAACAACAGCTGCGGTGGCGGTAAACTCGTTTCGAATTAGTGCAAACGTTAATCTTGGTCAAACAAATCGGAATTAGATCGTTGAATAAATTGAACTGAAACCATCCGATATTACGATCCGCGGACATGATGGCCCACCATGGCATGCAATTAATAACAAAATGAAACTGTACCAGGCAACATTCAAAATGAAAATTACATTATTATTCTCTGAAATTATATTTGTAAACCTGAATACTATTATAAAATTTGATCATTGTAATAAAAAATTCTTTATTACACTATAATAGTAATTTTATGAAAAGTTTTAGAAAAAAAGTTATCAATCAATAATATTGGCAGTCGTTTGGGGATTAAAATCCAATTAATTAAATTCGATTTAAATATATGTATATTTTAAATATTTATTTGATATAATTATTATGATATTGATAGAATCAATTTTAAAAGAAAAAGTTATATCACTAGATACATCTTTGATTGTAAATATATTAAAAAAAAACATTATTTTTTTTCAAAAGGGCAGTTCGAAAATTACAAATATTTAGATGAATTATTCTCAATAATCCTAAATGAATATAAATTGATATAAGAAATATAATATTTTTTTTTTAGATTTGTAGTGAATCCAAACTCATTAGATTACATATCCAATCAAATATTTTAAAAGAAATATGATTCATTTTGAATATCAAAAAAATAGATTTAATTTATAATTAAAAAACAAAAAAAAAAAAATAATAATTGAATTTAAAATATAAAATACTAATTTCTTAAAATAAGAATAAATATCTAATTGCAAGAAAAATAAGATTGTGTGATGGGTTTACAAAAGCTTTTTTCTGAAATTTAATTAAAACAAAAGACAAAAAAGAGATGCAACATAGTACATATTAAAGAATAAAAATTCTGGAAATAGAGAAAAGCCAATCTAACAAACATCAGGCAAATTGAATAAATTAACTTAAATAGAATTTAATTTGATATTATTATTAAAATATTTTTTGTTACTTTATCTACAACGCTGAGAGAAAAAAAAAGATGATTTATCAGCTGGTTCATCAACCATTTTTTTTTTATTTTCAAGTCAAAAACAAGCATATTTAGATATAGAAGGAGAAGGATGCGAGAACCACGTTCATTAGCGTTCTGGATTTTCCACTTTTCGCTCGCCCTCGCTCTCTTTCTGCATCCCCATTTCCTTCGAACAAGGCCATATGAAAAAAAAAATACCAGGTGATGGTGGTGGTAGGTCCCTTCATATGAATTAAATATAATTGAATAAAAATTAGCAAATATAGGACTGTCTATTAAGCGAAAATAATGAATTGCTAAAAAAAAGTTTATCTTTATAATTTAGTATCTAATAGGTGAGAGAGAAAGCAAGTGTAATTTCTATTTTATTTTCTTTCATTTATATAATATATATATATATATATATATGGTTATTTTTTTTTAATTAAATATAAAACAAAAACTTTATTATATACGAGTTTTTTTTTTAATATATTCATCAATTTAAATATTATAAAATAATATTATAGAAGAATAATTTTTTTTAATTATAATAAATAACAATTTGACATACCTAAAACAGAAATTGATCAACCAAATAAAAGGATAATATTTTTTGAAACAATTTAAATACATAGATAAATAATATATAAAATAAAATAAAAATTAATTATAAAAAAGTTATATTTATGTTTTTTGAATTTGTATACTAATCTTTTATTTCTTCGTTTTTTCGACCGACAATAGTAAGGGAGGTATTGTTTTCACACCAAATTTCACATGTGGAGATTTTTACATATCTCCACGAATCATGCATTTTCTAAACAGAAAAAAGTATTTTTAGCAGGATGTCTGTCCGTCCGTCCGTCTGTCCGTATAGATGTGTACAGCCTGAACGGCTCAACCGATTTTGATGAAATTTTGTATATTTACCTAATGCATCAGTGGGATGAATTGATCAATTGTTGGTGCAAATCCGGAAACCGGAAGTTTTAGTATTAGCGATCGACGATAGGAAGGGAAGGGTTATTTTCACACCAAATTTCACATGAGGAGATTTTTTAAGTATCACCACGAATCATGCACTTTATATTGGTTTTATCCTTTTGAAAAATCATCTTCATTAGTTTTTACTTAATTCAAAATTATATGACGTCATCCAGCCCTTCATAATAACACAACCAGCGCCTCAATATATATTATAAATAAAATAAAATTTAAAATATTTATCTTATATTTCCATATTTTTTTTATATTGCATTACTAGATATATTAAAATTATTTGAAATTGTTTTTGTAGCTGGAAATTAATTTATTTCAAACCGTCGGTCGGTTCGGACCTGGCCACAGGTCATCTTATTTTAGTTGATAAGTGAATTAATATTTTGATAGATAATATTGAATTTGAAGAATCAATAAGTATAAGTAATAAATAAATAAATAATTAAATAAAATAGTAAATTAAATCTTTATTTATTTCCTTGTCGTGTAATTTTTTGCATAAAAAAAAAAATTAAAAAGCTAGATTTCATAATAATACAAGTATTTAAAAAAAGAGCATTATATATTTCTCTCCCTTCCGCTGTATTAGAAATTTGATTATCTATATCAAATTTAGGGAAACGATCTGAAATTGAAATAAGGGTGAAAGATGGATCTTTCCCTTGTAGATTTCTATAAAATCAAAAGGAAATTGAATATTAGAAAGCGAACGATCAGTGTACGTGACAAGATAATGAAGGGGAGTAGGGAATGAAAGGCCAAGTTATGGACAAGTACCAAGTTGGTATTATGTCATTCTAGTCACACATACACGGAGGATGGATCCCCCAATCAGAGAAACCCCTCGCATGGCGTTTAAATACAATCGTAAGTGAACCAAACGTATTTCTTTTTTATGACATCCCCTTCTTATTGAAAATCAACGAAATAATATAAAAATTAATCTACAAAAGAAAAAATATTTCTACAAATGAGACTAAGAAATTATTTTTATAGGGAAATCTTCTATCTAGAATAATTAATTTATAGGATTTTAATAAAAGTTTTCTAAGATAAATAAATTTTATTTCTATAATAGAGGAAGAAAAGCATAAATATGTTTTTATGGAAATAAAAGGGAATTTAATGGATAATAAAAGTTATGATTATACTATGAATTCGGAAACATGTCTTTAAAGAATAAAATATGTAATAATTTTTCATTATAATAAGTATAATAGAAGAGTAAATAGCGAATATTAATATTTTATATTCCTTTAATCAAAATAGATTAAAAATATAAGATGAAACTTTTTATAAAACAAAATAAAATATTTTAATTTTAATTTTATCCACTTATTATTATTATTATTATTATTATTACTTTTTCAAATTAAAATTTTGTAACGTAAGAAATTTAATACCCATATATTATGGTAAAGTGAGAATGTATTTAATTTCTTTTTGGATCGCTCAAGTTTGATAATTCTAATAAAATAAAATTGACGGTTTATATCTACAATATGAATTTTGAAATAAGGGTGGTACTAATTTCAGAGAATAAAATATGAGAAGAGTTAGAAATAAATATAACTAATAAATATTTCTAAATTTTAAATTTGAAAGACTGAAATATCATAGAGAAGTATTAAATTAATGCGTATTCAACATGATAGTACCTATTTACTTACATTATACTATTTTATAATATAAAGACATATACATTATTTATAAAAGTACTTATGAAGTAAATTAGCTGGAGTGTCTCCACTCGACTATCTCGCAATTTGAGAATTGGATTAAATAACATAATATATTATATTTAAATTAAATTTAATTAATTATAAATTATAAATAATAAATATTAAACCAGCGCATGTTTGGCTTTTTATTGATGGCACCATGGCACGTGTTGGCGCGTGAGATTTGCAGTGTTAAAAAATTAATTCTGGTACTTTCAGCAATTCAATCAAGCTGAAATTCTATATATAGCAGTTTTATACAATTTTTAATCATTTGAAAAATTATCAAACATATATCTTTATTTTTACGGTCACTTTAGGGGAAAAAAATCAAAACGTTGTAGGTAATGACCCTCTTCCGGTTGAGCTACATTTCTCAAAAGTTGATAGAAAACTATGAATTTTGAATAATGTCCATGTACCAAATTTCATCATTCTAGCTCAAACCGTTTTTGCGTAATCTTGTCTACATATACACACACACATACACCCCCCCCCCCCACACACACAGACATTTTTCTCAACCTTAGTGAAAATGATTCAGGAACCTTCAAAACGTATAAAAACATCAAAATCTCAACATCGAAAATTTTCAAAATCGCAATACTATCTCTGGCGAGATAGTAAAAATATATTATATATCTTTTTAAAATTATGTAATTTGTAGGATATAGCCATTCGCTTTCTGGTCGCATTACATTTTGAACTTGTAAAAACCTGCACATAATGATATACCAGTATCATCTTGTTACAAGCATACCCGCAGTAAAAATTTCGCGAACTTGCACTGAAATGTTCAATTTGTCACTCTATAAATACGAATATAAGACAAATTATTCGTTTCCTAAATCTTGAAAAGGAAAGTATTAAGAAAATATTTTAAAAAATATAAACTGGTAGTTTATGACACAAAAAACAGACTGGACAACATTAGACGAGAGGATTTAAGATTAAACCTTACAAAATTGACGCCAAATGTTGATAATATATTATTAAAGCATCAGGTTCATCCATCCCACTAAAAACATTTATGTACCTAATTATTGCTTAGTTTATTTTATGTTTATTTGATATGTTACGTATATTTTATATCGGCTTGCTGGAAACTTGGCCGGCGCACTGCCGTGCGCATAGATAACAGATACACAATTTTATTATGAGTAGTTTTAATTTAAATTCAATTCAATTAATAAATGTATAAAACTTAACATTTGTTTTTTAACACCAAACTTCACTACAGTACAAAAAATCAATATCAGATAAGTAGGGGGTCTACCCAAAACCGAAAAACATGGCAAGGGGTCTACGTCACAAAAAAGTTTGAGGATCTCTGATATAGAACTTTCGCTTCATTAGCATCGTATTTCAATAGAGTAGGAATTGATTAGAAAATTTATTTTATTTATTTTTTTTTTATTTTAATGATTCCGTTTTTCGCCTTTGACTATTTTGGTCTTCAGGCTATACATAATTTAACATATATACATATCATAACCAAACAAAAAAACTACATAAATTTTAATGTACTTTATTTTTTATTTTCTATCTTCCCCTTTTCTTCCATTTTGGCCAGCAGCTCAATGATGTGGTCCTGTATTACTCCCGATGTTAATTTCTTCTCCAGACTCTCCCAGGCTTCCTCGTCTCTTCCTTCCTGATTCTTATATAAATTTCCACATCTAGCTCGCGCCCAGACTTTCTTCTTCAAGTTTTGGACTTGCTTCTCCATCAGATATTTCTCTAGTCCCAGCTCCATTTTTATTTTCTTATAGTGGGGGAAATAGGCAGATCTTCCAATCCTCTCCCACTGTATTTGTATTTCTTGCTCTTTTTAAACCTTCTTCCATTCTGTTGGTGATTTCTTCCTTGCTCCATTCTTCCAAATTTATAACTATTCCAGGTTCCCCCCACTTTTCCCATCTTTGTGTATGAAAATTTATTTGACCTTATATTTATCTATATATTCATAAAATAACAGAATTAAAAATGCCTCATTTAATTATTCATTGTTAAATATTTTCTCATTTATTTATTTAAATGTTTAATCTTTATATTAAAGAATTATGCAATGTTAGCGGTATTAAAAATATAAATAAATAAATATTTGAGAGAGACTGAGAGAGAAAATAAAAACAAAAATAAAAAAAACAATACCTCCCTTACTATCGTCGGTCGGTAATAATAATAAATGAGTAGTTTAAAAAGACATCCTCGCGTAATGTATCGTTCTCATGTTTGAAAAATTAAAAAAAAGAATACTAACAGAGATAGAGGGAGAGGGATGAAATTTTAATGATCATTTGTATACAAAATTCACGGGAGTAATTATACGAAGAGTTTTGTCAACGTTGTTGACGTATCGACAGCGAGATTGAAAGGGTGAAAGTCCAACATCATCTCGGCACAACTCATTCTCATCTCTTCACCCCTCCATCCCTTCCCACTCTCTTCCCTAACCCTTGAAACCCCGCCCCGTCATCAAACCACCCTGTTCCTGCCGTCACCGCTCGCTTTCCCATTTTCTATTTGGCAGATCCGTTGCTAATTAATGTTGAAAAATTAATTTTTGAACCCTTCCTTGAGTCCGAAAGAGAATATCGAAGTCATTTGTCACCCACACGTCACCGCCAAAGAATCCCTTTTTATTACAAATTAGAGAAAATTAAATGGAATTTGACTGGTACTCTCAATAAATCTCCGATATATTATACATAATAAGAAGTTGAAGAATCAGAAGAGCGGAGAATAAAAAAACGGAACCTCTTGAAGAAGGACTATTATATATGCCTGCAATAAATTCTTCGGGTGTAGTAATTTTTCATTATTCCAAAGACTGCTATAACTTAGAGCTTGTGCCCGATTATGCGGTTTTAATATTTTACATTATACCTTATAGATGTTTTATAATATATTATATAATAAAAGCAATATTTAAAAAAAATCATTTTATTTTATATAAAGAATATTCAAAGGAGTAATACAAACCAGAAAGGAGAGTTCATGCTTTATATTATAAATATATATGTAGTATATATGTCAATAAGACTTATGGATGTGGAGAATTGAAAAAGAGATATTCTTTTTTTTTTTTGCTTTCCTTTATATCAATTTTAATAAAAATAACTTCGAATATATTAAATTGGATAGAGAGAAATATATATATATATATTTGATGTGTATTGTAAAAATGAAAACTTTTAAATGGAATTTTTAAAAAAAAGTTTTATCTGGATAACGAGAAAATAGATATGATGTTTTTTATTTTTTTTTTTTTCTGTATTTTAATTTTATTTTATTTCTTGATCAAAAGAAAAAGATATAAGATATTAAAATAAATATTATATATTTTAAAAAAATATAATGTTTTAATTTAAATTTTTTTTTAATTATATTATAATATATATATATATATATATAAGATAAAATAAGTAAAAATGATAATTAATTTCTTTTAAGTTTTAGATAATTAAATAAAAAATAATTTTTCTATTTTAAACTTTTTCTCCTGCCACTTTTATTATGTCGAAATAATAATAACGTAGTAATTCACAATTACCGACATCAGCTTACTGATTATTCTATTATATTTATATTTTCATAATAATCGGATTAACCAAAAGAAATTAGCTGGAGTGTCTCCACTCGACTATCTCGCAATTTGAATTGGATTAAATAACATAATATATTATATTTAAATTAAATTTAATTAATTATAAATTATAAATATTAAACCAGCGCATGTTTGGCTTTTTATTGATGGCACCATGGCACGTGTTGGCGCGTGAGATTTGAAGTGTTAAAAAATTAATTCTGTTACTTTCAGCAATTCAATCAAGCTGAATTCTATATATAGCAGTTTTATACAATTATTAATCATGTGAAAAATTATCAAACATATATTTTTATTTTTACGGTCACTTTAGAGGAAAAAAAATCAAAACGTTGTAGGTAATGACCCTCTTCCGGTTGAGCTACATTTCTCAAAAGTTGATAGAAAACTATGAATTTTGAATAATGCTCATGTACCAAATTTCATCATTCTAGCTCAAACCGTTTTTGCGTAATCTTGTCTACATACATACACACACACACACACATACACACACACACAGACATTTTTCTCAACCTTAGTGAAAATGATTCAGGAACCTTCAAGACGTATAAAAACATCAAAATCTCAACATCGAAAATTTTCATGATCGCAATACTATCTCTGGCGAGATAGTAAAAAAAGATATTTTTCAAAAGTAATTAATTTTTATCGATGTCTTCTTCCTTATTTACTCTTTAATTAAAGATATACATTTTTTAATTAATTCCAATTAATTGTAGACTATCCAATTTTCACATTGTACATTTAAGAATTTAAACATTTTAAGGATTGGGATTGTATTTGTGTCTCTTTAGAAAATGAGATACAACGGATACATTCAACATCACATCCAAGATAGGACTACGTTTTTTCATTATATTTGCATTAAAATATAATTTAAATTTTAAAGAAATATATGATATTTCCATTTTTACTTAATAATATATTTGTTAATATATACATATATAATGAGGTCAGATGAGAGTAATCTTAGATTCTATATTAAAAAAAATTAAATAATATTATCTCTAATGTCATTTTTATTTGTTTTCCCAAATTAAAAAAAATTTATTAAAAAGTAATATAATAAATTTTTATTTTTTGGTTATTATTTATTAAATATATTGAAAACAATAGAGAAGGATTTATCTTTTTGAAAAAGATAATGAAAAGAATCTTCAAAATATGTCGTGACTTGTTTTATAAAATTAAAAAAAAATTATTCAACTAAAATATGTTTTTTTTTTTTTATTTTCAAAAATAAATTTTTGTACTTACCGTTAACATCAATCTGAACACTGGATGTGATGGGTTCTATAAGAGCGTCATTCATCGCTTTGCAGACATAAGTGGAAGTGAGATCTCCACGACCCAAACGTAATCGAATTTTATTACGTCCAGTGCCTACACTGTTTGAACCCATTTCAGCAGTGTACTCTCCTGAAATCAATAAAAATAATTAAAATAATTTACTAATGATATATAAAAATTATTATTATAACCGTTTTTTATTTAATGAAGATAAAATTATTTTTTAATTGAAATATATTTTATAAAACCACCTTTCTTAAAAAAAATAGATAAAATATGGATAATATATAATTTGATAAATAAAATAATAAAAATATCTAGCTATATTTAATCCCATATGCACATTAATATATTATATTATTTATTAAAGTCCGGTTAAATAAAAATAGAATAATATATTCAAAATTAATTAAAAACATTTATCGTGATAATATATAAAGCTAATCATTCTTTCTGACTTTTATTTATACAACGCATATTAATCGCATGCCAATTGAATTAGTAAAAAAAAAAAAAAAAATAAAAATAAAATAAAATAAAAATGTGAAAAAATAAAATTATTAAATGAATATTAAACTTTGTCCTTTCCAAGTACTTGACATTCCCATTTCACATATAGATATATTTTAATCCAATTCATTTATATGATATTAGCTTCATTAAATTATTATATTTTTGGTGTTCCAATAGATATATATATATATATAGTTAGATATATATATCTGATACGCTGCTTTGTATGATAAATGACATAATTATCTCAATGGAAGATGGATGTCATGAGGCTCCAACTCAAATCACGACCAGACTGAATCCAATGCAAAAATATTTAATTAGAATCAGATGTGAATAAAATATGAAATAATCCATTTATTATTTACCAAAGGATTTTTTTCCATGATACAATTAATTACATTATATAAAATATTGAATGAAGGAAATAAATGATAAGGGCAATAGAATTCAATGTTTACATAATTTGAATATATATACCTGGGACACCATACATGGATATATACGTATATATTCTAGTATAGAATATATATAAAATATATTAATTTTAGAAATTTCCAAGAATTATTATGATATCAATAAATTATGAAATTTAATTAATTTAATAATTAAGCAAATATTATTTTAATAAAAATATTTTAATCTTTTGATTGTATTTAAATTTTGATTGTATTAAAATTAATATGTTTTTTTAGGTGATATAAAAGATATTCATGTATTTTTATGATTTGAAAAGAATAATACGAGTATAATATAGATATTTCTATTTTCTTAAATACATATGCATATATAATTAATAAAAATAATCCAGCCATATAAAACAAAATGGTTGTGATAAATATATATATATATATATATATATATATATATATATATATATATATATAAATGTAATCAAATCATTTATTTTATATTGGAAATACCAAACCAGATAGCAATTCATTCGAAATTATTGGAAATAAACTAAAAATGTTTGAGAGGTTTCCTAATCAACAAAGGCTTCCAATCATTCCATCCCAGATGTCCTCACTAATGAACTACTTTTTTATATAATTTTTACCGACCGACGCGATAGTAAGGGAGGTATTGTTTTCACACCAAATTTCACATGTGGAGATTTTTACATATATCACCACGAATCATGCATTTTCTTAACAGAAAAAAGTATTTTGTGTGTCCGTCCATATAGACGTTTACATCTTGAACGGATTTTGATAAAATTTGGTATATTTACTTGAATTGATCAACTTTTGGTGCAAATCCGGAAACCGGTAGTATTAGCGATCGACGATAAGAAGGGAAGGGTTATTTTCACACCAAATTTCACATGAGGAGATTTTTTACATATCTCCACGAATCATGCACTTTATATTGGTTTTATCCTCGGGAAAAATCATCTTCATTAGTTTTTACTTAATTCAAAATTATATGACGTCATCCAGCCCTTCATAATAACACAACCAGCGCCTCAATATATATTATAAATAAAATAAAATTTAAAATATTTATCTTATATTTCCATATCTGTTTTTTATTGCATTACTAGATATATTAAAATTATTTGAAATTGTTTTTGTAGCTGGAAATTAATTTATTTCAAACCGTCGGTCTGTTCTGTGCCTGGCCACAGGTCAACTTATTTGTTTTATTATTGCCCAACTTAATCATTGAAATATAAATGGGTATTTTTCCACTTACGGGGTATCTACTACCACCACAAAGTGTCCTACTATTATTTTTTATTAATATAAAAATATGTTTTTAAATGTTTATAAATTCACTGATATATATATATATATATATATATATATATGTAGTAAAGAGCTCGTCAAATTGGGTTAGAGAGGTAATAAGTAGGCAGAAGTCCCAGATAAGAAGAAAGGAAAGACCAGAAGGGAATTTTACCAAGGGATTCAAAGAAGTTTGGAAAGGGGTGTTTTAACAGAGGAATACACCCAGGATAGGGAGGGGTGTAAACTTAGATGGGAATGCAGCAGGACGTATGACCTTCGATATTATATATATATATATATAAATATGTGTGTGTGTGTGTGTATGTATGTATGTATATATGTGTGTGTGTATGTAGACAAGATTACGCAAAAACGGTTTGAGCTAGAATCATGAAATTTGGTACATGGGCATTATTCAAAAATGTAGTTTTCTATCAACTTTTGAGTTGTAGCTAAACCGGAAGAGGGTCATTACCTATAACGTTATGATTTTTTACCTCTAAAGTGACCGTAAAAATAAAGATATATGTTTGATAGTTTTTCACACGATTAAAAATTTTATAAAACTGCTATATATATAATTTCAGCTTGATTAAAAGTACCAGAATTATTTTTTTAACACTGCAAATCTCACGCGCCTACACGTGACGACAAATAGTCAAACACACGCTGTTTTAATAAATATTATTTATTAATTTTAATTTATAATTAATTAAATTTAATTTAAATATAATATATGTTATTTAATCCAATTCAAATTGCGAGATAGTCGAGTGGAGACACTCCAGCTTATTTTTTTGTTTTGTTTTGGTGCAAAGTAGCTTATATGTATTATCAATCTCATCTAGAAATCTTGTAAAAAACTAAATAAAATATATAATATATCCCTATTAAAATTTAAGCTTAAATACAATTATATTGGTATTACAGTATATAATTATTTACAAAAATTCTTTAAATTATAATAATTAATAACATTTTAAATTAAGGAACTTAGTTTAATTAAAATAAATTGCATTTAATATAAATTGGAAGCTAAACCACAAAAAAAACATCCATAATTCTATAAAATTAATTTCATTACCAAAAGTTACTTGGTAGCCATTTCATATGACTTTAATAAACTCCAAATGCCGCTCAGTAAAATATATTATATTTATATATAGGTATATAAACAAGATGGCGCATTTCAGAATAACCAATATATATATGTATATACTACTAAATAAATATATTTCTAGAGATTAAAATAAATACATTTGTGCCAATGAAGCAGCAGCAATAGCCACTTTATTTTCAAAAAATATAAATATTAATAAAACAATAAAATTAATATCCCTGCCAAAAAAAGTTTAATTTTCTCCCCGATGATCATTTTATAGAATTTATATTCATGCTGGATACTTTTAATTATAGCCGATATGGTGTTTTATCGTACAACTTGAAAATCATTTAATTATATTTATATATATATATATATATATTAAATTATATTATTATCATTATTATTATTATTATTATTATTATTATTATTATTATTTTACCAATGGTTTTTATTAGAATGATGAAATTTTTTTATTACAAAAATATATAAATATCGTATATACATTTTATAGGAGGCAGAATGAAATATTTCAAGTTTAATTCAAATAAATTATTGTTGCATTTAAAATTAAAAACAAAAGGGGCGAATATCGTCAACTTTTCAATAGGTTAATATTAAAAATAAAAATAAAAAATAAAAAATCATTACCAAAAAGCTTTTATAAATTGGGATACTAACATTTCTCCTTTCAACAATTGTTACTGCGCGTTAGGGGAAAAATTTTTTTTATTGTGAATTCTTTATTTTTATGGGGGTAGATTATCTCTATTCGCACAAGCTATTATGAAATATACTATAAAAAAATATCCTCTGGTATATACTTCATAAATTTTATGATTTATAAATTCTCACTCTCTTTCTCTCTTATTCACCCCTTTTAACTATCTAAAATCGGATTAATAATTTTATTTCATACTTATATTCATTAAAAAAATAATAATAATAGATTATGATCTAATATAGAAAATTAAAATAAAGTAAATAATCCAAATAATGATATTAGTATTGTAAAATATACTAGAGTAAATTCTACAAAAAAAAAGAGAAAAAATAAATAAATAAATAATGCATGTGTATATACTTATATGATCCCCTAACATATTCTCCTCTTTAGCAGATAAAATGTAGATTTTTAAAAAATTGGTGTTATAAATTTTAAAATATAATTCAATATATATACGAGGGCTGTTCAAAAAAAGACCGAACTTTTTAAAATACTACGAAACGCGTTATAGTTTGAAGTCGCGCGCGCGTGCTAGCCTAGCTGCATTCTTTAGAAACAAAACGAGCCGTCGCAAGCATCACAGCGATCGATCAGTTGGCAGTGAGAACCAATTTAGTGAACTCGTACAGCCAGCGCTCTGCGAAAAAGTAAAAATGAAGGACTTTGAACGTTGTAACTACAAAGTAAGACAGTTAACAAGGAGTTCTACCAGGATGTTTTAAGGCGTTTACGGGAAGATGTGCGAACTATGGATAAATAAGAACTGGATTTTGCACCATGACAACGCGCCAAGTCACACGTCTCTGTTAGTTCGCGAATTTTTGGCTAAAAACGGAACAGCTGATCTTCCACATCCTCCATACTCCACAGCGGATTTCTTACTATTTCCGAAACTAAAATCCACCTTAAAAAGTCACCGTTTTCAAGGTGTACCAGAAATTCAAGAGAAATCGCTGGCACAGCTAATCAACATCACACAAAACGAGTTCCAAAAAGCATTTGAACAGTGGAAAAAACGCTGGGAACGGTGCATAACAAGCAACGGGGAGTACTTGGAAGAGGACAAGCATTTGTAAAATTATAAGTATTGCAATAAATATTTTATGACTAAAGTTCGGTCTTTTTTGAACAGCCCTCGTATATATATATATAAAATTATAAAGAAAAGAAATTAATATTATAATAATTAGATTTAACAGAAACGGTCTTAGAATATAGCTTTGAAAGAAGAGAAGGAAAAGGAGAGGAGATTGAAAACAAATTGAAAATATATTGGCAAAGCGTATGACTCAGTTTAAATTGAAATTTATATAAATTAACAAAGTGAAAATTTTTATTTGTTTAAATTTTATTATAATGAATCAAAAAAAAATCTTCCAAGGTAGTAAAACATGAGTAAGATGCGGAAATCAATTGTCAAAAACTTAAGAAATTCTGAATGGGACAGACTATCACCAATTTTATTTAATTTAGCACTTGAGTATATGATTAGACAAATTGGGGAAAAATCAAACGAAATGCAATTAAACAAAAAAATTCAAGAATTAGGTTACGCAGACGACTTAAATATAATAAGAGATCGGCAATTGCAAATAAAGATAGCATAAAAAATTAATTGAGACAGGTAAAGAGATGGATTTTGAAATTAATAGTGTTAAGACAAAATATTTAGTAACAAAGAGGAACAGTTTTAACTTACAAAGTTTTAACGTACCAAATGTAGAAAAAATTAAATACTTAGGATAAAAATATTCGAAAAGAATTAAAATCGAGGTTGCAATCAGGTAACACCTGTTATCATACAGTCAAGTGGCTTATCTCATCAAAACTATTATTAAAGTGGATCAAAATTGTATTATATTGGTATGAAACATGGTCTATGACCTTGGGTGACGAGAGTAGATTTAGTGTATTTGAGAGTAGGATTCTTCGCAGCATTTATGAGCAAAAAAAGATGAGGTCACTGGGGGTTGGTGGAGACTGCATGACGAAGCATTACATAACTTCTATCCATCTCCAGATATAGTTAGGGTTATAAAATCAAGAAGTCTGGGATGGACAGGGCACGTGGCTAGAATGGGAGACAAAAATATATTTGTGCGGAAACCGATTTGGAAAAGTCCGGTTGGAAGACCAAGGACGTGGTGGCTGGACAATTATTATATAATTATTATTATATATATATTATTATATAATTATTATTATTATATATATTATTATATAATTATTATTATTATATATATTATTATATAATTATTATTATTATATATATTATTATATATATTATTATATAATTATTATTATTATATATATTATTATATAATTATTATTATTATATATATTATTAATAATATTATGTAATTGTTTTTTAAGACGAAGATTTCATAAAAATCAGACATCTAGTTATTTTCATCCCCATCAAATTCAATATGAAATATAAATTCACCTAAATTTCTATAAATCGAGCAGTAGAAGAGCACTCTCATTTTAATTTATATTTATATTAATAAACATTAATTTATATCTACTTTATAAAATATATTTTAATATCTATTTTTTTTTAATTTATACCCTCCCTCTCAAATGAATAAATGTATATTCAAGTATCCAATAAAATTTTAATGATTAAATTAACAACCAATTGACGTACTATTTTATATACTTATTTTAAATAATAATTGTTGAAAATGGTAGGAGATTTATTACGAATTCAATAAAGAATTCATTAAATTTATAAATCGCTTTTTACCTGATAGGCAATTAATTTTGATTTAGTCTATTATTTCCTGCGGCAACATTCAATTTTATTGTTTATAGCCACTTAACTTTACGAAATTGACCATCAGTTGATTTTATAACGGAAATGAAATCAAATATTCTATTAATTCATCACGTTCATTGCTTTCTTAAGTAATTTTAACAAGGTAGATAAATTTCATTAGACATGGAATATTACATCTAAAAATAATAATATTAATGGAACATTTATTATGGATAGATAATTCAATTTTCCACTGTAATGAGAATTATCATTTTCGACTGTCATTTGTTTTGTTTGTGGTTAAATGAGTTTGCAGATTGAAAAGGAAATCGTTAGTTCTATGGTCATTCTCATCCTAAGCTCTTAATTCCTGACAATTGGAGAGGTAGACAGATACTATCCTTAAAAGCAATACGAGTCTACAAATATATATAAATATATATATATATATATATATATATATATTGAGATTGCATTACCTTCGCCCTTAGAATATTAATGTCCCCATTATTGAAATCAAATGCAAATAATCTCAGCGAGAGCAGTCCGACTAAATATTATTCAATTGTGATTCAATTTCGCGAGGCAATATCGAAAAGGGAGATAGGGATGGTGGTCGGTGAAGGGCATGGAGGAGGAAAGCAGGAGGGGGAAAACGAATTGGGAGAACAAAAGGCCTCTAGTCAGGGGATGCGCCCCTTTAAGAGATTTAATATACGCCATTTTGTGGGATTAATTAGAAAAGGTGGACTCTCGACTATATTTTAAACATGTTTAAATTGCCAAAAGTGATTAGTGCTTAAATTAAAATATCAAATAAGTTGGACCAATAAAATTTGAATAAATTGTAAAATGATCTAAAAATGTGATTTACTCGATGATAATTAAGATGAATAAAATAGAGATAGTTGGTAATTAATATGATTAAACAGAATCATAATTAAACACCTCTAACTCAATGTTTTTTAACACAATTAATTATAGAATTAATTAATTTTTTGATAAAATTGTATTAACTATAAAAGAGTTCACACTATCGGCTAGTACCAGATTTTAATCAAAATAAATTGCAAATATTTGAAATTCAATAATAAATAAAATAATACTTAGTATATAGATATTGTGTATTTTTAGGTTCAAGAAATGTCACTTGCCTATCACACAGTAGGATCTAGATATTTATGTATTCATATTTATTTTATGCAATAAGATATATCATTTCCCGAGGGGAGGGGGGAATTAGAGTTTGGATAAATGAAATTGTTGAGTATGCAGTTTTCTGCTTGTACTTCGAGTAAAGCTTCTCTATTTGAACTGATGTTTACAATATTATTAAATTAGCTGGAGTGTCTCCACTCGACTATCTCGCAATTTGAATAGGATTAAATAACATAATATATTATATTTAAATTAAATTTAATTAATTATAAATTATAAATAATAAATATTAAACCAGCGCATGTTTGGCTTTTTGTTGATGGCACCACGTCACGTGTTGGCGCCTTATTTGCAGTGTTAAAAAATTAATTCTGGTAATTTCAGCGAATCAATCAATCTGCAATTCTATATATAGCAGTTTTATACAATTATTAATCATGTGAAAAATTATCAAACATATATCTTTATTTTTACGGTTACTTTAGAGGAAAAAAAATCAAAACGTTGTAGGTAATGACCCTCTTCCGGTTGAGCTACATTTCTCAAAAGTTGATAGAAAACTACGAATTTTGAATAATTCCCATGTACCAAAATGCATCATTCTAGCTCAAATCGTTTTTGCGTAATCTTGGTTACATACATACACATACACACACATACACACACACACAGACTTTAGTGAAAATGATTCAGGAACCTTCAAACGTATAAAAACATCAAAATCTCAACATCGAAAATTTTCGTGATCGCAATACTATCTCTTACGAGATAGTAAAAATTGTATACATAACCACACTATTTGAGCGGATAAAAATAACGATTCCACCGTAAGAATTTTAATAGGCTTATTTATGTCTTTGAACTTTACCTCACTTAAATAATAAACGAATATTAAAAATGTATCTACCCGGTTCTTTGAATTCACATTATTCTTCATTTTAGTAGCCAATGTGTTCAAACTCAATGGTAAATTTATTTGTCTAGTTTATTGAATAAATAGATTTGTAGAAAATCAAATCAAATAATAAAAAGACCCATAAATTTTATTTTAGATAAAATAAATAAATTTTTAAAATTATTCAAATTAAAGTTTGATTTTAATAAAAAGAGTTTTCATAATTTTTACCAACCGACGATAGTAAGGGAGGTAAATATTGTTTAATTAAACTATCTGTTTTTTTCAAATTGAAAATTCAGATTGACTCAATGAATTTATAATTTGATAATATAAAAAGTCATTAAGAATAATGAAATTTACCATAGAAATGTAAATTGACACTTTAACCCAAAAAAGAAACCATTAGAAATGTTTGTTAATTTTTTTTTATTTTTGGGCATTGTTCTTTTAATGTTGTGTAAAATTGACTTTTAACTTAAGTCTTTATTTTTATTCCCTTTACACTTTTTGTTTTTAAATTACCTACTTGATTTGAAAAAATTTATTCTTTTTTTTGTTTATAATTTTATTAAAAAACTTATATCAAAAGAAAAATAGTATCATATTAAACAATACAATAATACTTTTTTATGAAACAAATGTGTATGTATTTTTTTATTAAAATTTAAAATCATATAATATATTTTTTTTTCTTGTTTTTCTTTTTATGTCATTTATTTTGAAGACTCAAATAAATAGACTAAAATAAATAAATAAAAGATATAAATAAGGTAAAATAAAGGTAAAAGAAAAAAAATATTTGAAAAAAATAAATAAATAAATAAAAAAAATACTAAAAGAACTAAATGAAATAATTTTTTTTAAATTGTATTTATTTGCTATGTATATTCTATTATAATAATCTATAGCATAATTTCTAAATACATAAATATAATAAAAAAATCCTTTTACTGTCAGTAAATTTTTTTTTCATTGAATATATGATACCTAACTACATACCATAAATTTAAGATAACTTTGGACTTTAAACCGAATTAAAATATACATTTGTTGTTTTGGGTATTTATAAATAAATATTTATTTTATCAAAATAATTGAATATACATATTTTCTTTGAAATGTTCAATTTATTTTTCATTTTTTTTTTTAAATTACATCTTTTTCCTATCCTTTTCAATATTTTGTAAAAGTTTCATGCCCACTAGAGGGAATTGGCAAAACAAGCGTGACCGACATACTTACACTTGCGAATTATATATGTGGGACATTCAATCAAAATGTTCCCTTTCCCAATTCACATGGGGATTATGTTAAAAATAACAAGAAAAATCATCTTTTTATACGACCAATATTTCAACTTTTGTCCTGAATTCACAGAATTTCTCCTATACTAAATTTTTGTAATATAATAGTATATTGAACAAATATATTTATTTTATTTATTCAATTGATCATAAAATACTGGCAATGGAGTCTCAATTGTTGTATTCGAGCTTTAGTTTGAATACAAACAAACATAAAAATTTAAACTCAATGATATATCAATTTGTAAATAAGTTGACCTGTGGCCAGGTCCGAACCGACCGACGGTTTGAAGTAAATTAATCTACAACTACAGAAATAATTTCAAATAATTTTAATATATCTATTAATGTAATAAAAACAGATATGGATACATAAATAATAAATATAAACATTTTTAATTTTATTTTATTTATAATATATATGCAAGACCAGGCTGTGACGTCATGAATGGCTGGATGACGTCATATAATTTTAAATCAAGAAAAAACTAATGAATATGATTTTCCCGAGGATAAAACCAATACAAAATGCATGATTCGTGGTGATATATAAAAAAATCTCCTTTGTTGTGAAAATAACCCTTCCCTTCCTATCGTCGATTGCTAATACTACCACTTCCGGTTTCCGGATTTGCACCAAAAGTTGATCAATTCATCCCACTGATGCATTAAGTAAATATACCAAATTTCATCAAAATCGGTTGAGCCGTTCAGGCTGTACACATCTATACGGACGGACGGACGGACGGACAGACATGATGCTAAAAATACTTTTTTCTGTTAAGAAAATGAATGATTCGTGGAGATATGTAAAAATCTCCACATGTGAAATTTGGTGTGAAAACAATACCTCCCTTACTATCGTCGGTCGGTAAAAATACAGACCATAAGAACAAAACTTAATAAAATTAAATAAAAAACAAAAGATAGTAATACGAAAAATAGGTTTGTTAAGATTCAAACTCTCATGGGAAATTTTCATCCTGTATGTATTTCTTTCTTTCATTTGGACTTAAATCTTTCAAGGGCCTTCCACGCTCCACTACAAATAGTACCATTCCGCTATCTTATGCAACTCATGAATTTATATAGAACTACTGGCATGCACTTTGGGCAACAATTCTTGATTTCCCAATTGAGATTAATTTAATATACAAAGTAGTGACTGATTCTTTCAGTCCCTAAACTGTATATATAAATAAGTAAAATAAGAAGTAAACACATTTTAGTCAAAATAAAATTTTTATTAAAAAGCAAAAACACCTGTAACAGTTTTTGGGCCATAAAGAGTTAAATAGTTGTATAGTTGTTTATATCATGTCCTGTTTCTAATTTATTTTAATCTTATTGGAGGACTTCACCGAAATAATTAACTACTGCAAATTATTTTTCTTCCAGTGTGGCACTGACTGTATCCCTTGAGTCTATTCTAATTTCTATTCTCTCCTAAATCCCTTACCAGGCCTGGGTCTTGAACCCGGGACCACGAGATTGAAAGACAAGAGTGTTGTCCCCAGACTTAGCGGTATTCTATTGTCATTCACTTTTAACTTAAATAAAATATTCACTTATCTTTCTATCTTAACAACCTCGATTTTATAATTCTTACTTCAGAGAGGAGAAGAACAAAAATAATGATTCACAACTTTATTTTGATTCTAAACTACATAGTTCTGTTAATAGATTCTTTATCACCAGTCATCAATAAGGAATATAATAATATGAAAAGTTTTATATCATACAATTAATTTAATATAATCCTTTTTTATTTTTATTTTTACATTTTCTATTTTCTTGGTAAATTCAATTATTTTATTTAAACAAGTTTCTCCAATGCAAGATGGTGTTGTTTATTCTAGCTGAAGCCTTTAATGGTTTCTCTTGCTTTTTTTCTATTAATATACTGAGAAGATCCATATCATACTAAAAAAGTAAATAGCTTGCTATCTAGGATTCTTTTAAAAGCTTAACTCTTGTATTCCCGAAGTGTGTGTTTTAAGTCTCTTCTTAACCAAGTTTTCTAAGAAAATAATCTCTCATCTGCCTGTTTCTGAATACCGATCTAATGTAAAAGATAATTTTGATAATAACTAACTTTGGTACAAAAAGTTTTAAATTTTATAAATCTTTTTTAAAAAAAAAAAAAAAAAAAAGATGCATTTTTTACATTGTCTTTAACTGAATAAAACTTTTGGAAATTAGATTGTTCATAAAACTATGTTAGAATACAATGAATAATATGAATTTTGTTCTTGAAAAATAATTAATTTTTTTTTTTTTTATATATTTTAATATCATTTATTCAAATTTCAATTCTGCAATATCTTCTTCTTCATGATGGAGGAACTTTTATTTATTTTATCTAATTTGACGAACGAACTCCCCCGCGCGCGTTGGATTGTTCCATTTTCTTTTGCATGGAATTGTGAAAAGAGCAGGCGTTGCCATTTCATGATTTGCATGCAAATGCCTCGACAACTTAACTTAAGACAAGACCCAGGCGCTGCCAGTTTACTATTATTATGAATTGGATCCAATTCCTCCAACGATAAAAATGGAAAATTTTTTAATATTTCATCTGAATTTTCTATTAGCTAGAAAGGTGGTAGACGAAATTGGCAGGGATAATCACGAACAAGTATATATATATATATATATATATATATATGTGTGTCTGTGGGTGTGTGTTCGGTGTGTGGGTGTTTAAGAAATTATACTGGACGGATAGAAGAAAAGACTTATTGTTAAAATATTTAATGAAATTTCTTATTCTTAGTCATTTTTTTGCTAAATTTCAAATCTAATTTTAATTATAAGTGAAATGCAGTTTAAAAAATATCTTTCAGAAAGAGAAGATAATTTTAAATTTTTTAATTCATTTAAATTGGAAAAGTCTCGATTATTTGATAATTATTTTTTAATTACATATATTTATATGTATATGTATATTAACATTATTATTGACTTTGAAATTAAATAAGAAAAATTATGGTTTCGAGAGGTTGTTGATGGTATAAAGAGGGGACTGTATGAGAGCAACATATATCTAGGGAAAAATTAAAGAATTAAACTTTTTAAACAATTCATACGAATGAAAGAATATAAGAAAAAATAATTTTTGTAACAAATTATTAATTAATAATGTGTAGTTAAACTAATTGATTGTTTTATATTTTACATATATATATAGTTTCCCCTTACACAAAACAAAGTTTCTACAAATGAAGAATTAAAAATAAATTAATAATTTTTTAAGTGGAGGGATTTTTCTAAAACCCTTATATCCAAACCCAAATCCTAAGATCAATCATGAATCTAATCTTTGTATTTAAATTATAATTTTTTGACTGAGTGTCTACTTATCAACAGCCTATATACATGTCTAATGAGATTCAAAACTCAAAAGTCCTTGCCCCTAGTAATAACATTACTCCAACCATCCCTAACCATTTACTCTTTTCACTTATTCGAGCTACATGTCCCGACTATCAAACTATTTGTAACTATCATTAACAACAACAATACAGTTATCCAAATTTTACATTATTTTTTTCAATTTATATTTGTTTCTTTACGATTTAGAAAAAATCATTATAAGAAATAAAAGTGGTCGAAAAAGTCTTTTCGTATTTTGTCCATAGATGTCGTTGGAATCGTTATCTCCAGTGCTACCAATCACATTGTGTCATACCATATAGTGTTGGAAAGGTGAAATTTCAAGCTTCATTTAACCTTAAAGAAAATTAAATTTGGTGAAGCTGAACAAAAGTTACAGCTTTTCAAAAATGAGAGGAAATAATGAAGAAATTCGCTATATTTTGAAATTTTTGTATAAAAAAGGGAAGTATAACACGCAAGCCTCCAATGAAATTTGTCAAGTTCACGGAGACGATGCTATATCAGTTCGTTTAGCACAACAATGGTTCGCTCGCTTTCGTTCTGGAAATTTCGATGTGAAAGATGCACCTCGTTCTGGTCGACCTATCGTTGAAAAAGTCGATGAAATTATCGAAAAGATTAACAAGGACTGTCACATAAACAGCCATGACATTGCCAAGGAACTAAACATTCATCATCAAACGGTTTGGAACCATTTAAAAAAGACTGGCTACAAAAAGAAGCTTAATGTGTGGGTTCCACATGATTAGAAATACGAAAAGACTTTTTCGACTACCCTTTATTAAAAATTTTCCAAAGATGTCATTCTAGCTTGTTCAATGTATGATAGTATAAATATAAAGCAAATTGTTATAGAAAAAAGCAAATGATTTTGGATTGTGGGTGTATACTCTTGTTCTTGTTAATATTGTCCTAGATCGAAAATGGGCTCTGTTTTTGTACCACTAATAGTTAGATAAACTTGGGCGTTTGTTTGTGGTAAATGTTTCATGTTCTAAAGGTAAATCGTTTCGAATTATGTAACAGGAATAATGATAGAATAATTCTATGGCGATGTGCGGTCATCCCTTGATTCATGTTAATGGACTGCCACCCGAATGTTCCATAATTAAACAACTCGTCTCAGATCCCTTTTCGGAGTTAATCCTATTTCTTAAATTGAAATATTGCAAATATTAAATCCTGTGTGTATTTGTGAGTCGGTGTGAGTATTTGAACTGTCTAGAACAAAATGTAACAGTACAAAGGTGAAAAAATTGGTATTTTTTAAATAATAATTTCATTAAATACTTTCAGCAAATTTTTCGTTAAAATTGGATAATATCAGTATACTCTTTTTTATTTATTATTATTATTTTTTTTAATTTTTAGAAATTTTAAATGATTAAATTTTAAATGATATTTGACTTTATACTAATATTAATATTAATTATAACATTTGAAATTAAATTTGATTACATTTTGTTATAAACAATGCTTTCCTTCCAACATTTCTATAAATTACAACATTTGTAGATAGTTTTATAATAATAGTTTTAATTTTTTATATTCACCAATTAATTAATTTAACTTTGAATTACTCGTATTATTATTATTTTGTATGGTACAGGATAAATTAAATTTTCCTTTTTACCATGAATTTATACATTTCATTCTTAATTATAATAATTTAATTAGACACTATATATAACAAGTTTTTAATTTTTTCTAAGAAATTTTCAATATAATAATTATATATATAATTTCCTTTTATTATATATCTTTTAAGTAAAAGGTGTATTTTCGAAGTATAAAAAAAATAACTTTCAATTCATTTAAATGGAAGAAAATATTTTTTATATTTATTTTTATAAACATTTCATTTGAGTTTTGATTAGTATTCAAACCATCTCATTTCATGTGGTGTTGTGTTTACCTCCCCTACACTTTTTCCTCACTCCATTCAATTGTTCCAATCCATTTCTCAATTTCTAATGACCGTTCATGACCGATTCCAATTCTCTCCGCTGCGAACCTAACGCCCAATCATATCCCAAAATCCGTTGCCCAAAAACGTCCCCGTTTATATCGTTATGGGAATCAAAACGCCTAGCAATTTATCGTCCAGTTATATGGGGTGAGGACCGCTACAGTTGGGGTGGTTTTTCGAATGAAGGGCTGAGCAAGTGAGGCGAATCGCTAAGAGCAGTTTCCGGGTAACAGGGACCGGAAACGTTAAGCTCCCGGTTTCCGATTCCTCTTGGTTCATTGAGATCGAGAATAACTCTTAATCGGTCCATCATCAGTGATGTTGGTCCTTTTTCTCGATAAAGATGATTCATACTTAACGAGCGAAAAATTAATAATTTATTTCTTCACATTCAGTGTGTAAATAAATATAACTAATAATATATTTATAATATATACTAGCTGCTCCGAGCGCCTTCGGCGCTCTCCACACCTAGACGGGGGCTCCGTCCCCTGTACCCTCCCGAGTGGTACATAGTATTTGGTTGAGAGTAGTAAAAGGTTTTCATCCATTTTGTTTCAATCAGTATATTACATAAAACATTCATTTCTTTTTGTGTTCTTATTTAAAATATATTTTAATTTAATCAGTAAATTAATTATATATATTATTATTGTATATGTTATATCTATCTCTGTGACTTTAAGGAACTCGAAAGTTCTTGGCCGCAGCAACCACCTTTCTCCAAGTGTCCCTATCCTGAGCCATTGTCCCATCTCTCTTACGTCCCTTCCTACGCGTCCTTGGTCTTCCAGGCGGACGTTTTCCAATCGGTCTCCGCACCGTTTTCCAATCCAATATCTTTTTCCTCTCCCATTCTAGCCATGTCCCCTGCCTATCGCAGCTTTTTCGCTTTTATAACCCTAACTATTTCTGAAGATGCATAGAGGTCATGCCATTCCTCGTTATGCAGTCTCCGCCATTCCCCGGTGACCTCATCTTTCTTTGGCCAATAAATGCTGGAAAGAATCCTATTCTCAATAGGTATATTTTATTATATATGTATAATATATATTATATATTTATTTATACTAATAATCATTTAATTGCAAATTACAATACAAATATAACATTCATTTAAATTGTATAGAATAGAATATAAATAAAATTAATAGTAAAATTTATTTAAATATTTTAACAAAATTTTGACTTTATATTGATATACATATGATATACCTATATAAATAATTCATATTAAAAAATTATAATTTTTTAAGAATTCATTGTGTGTTATCTCCACCATTTTTATACCCATAACAAATTTCCAGTTATCTTTTACCTACAAAAATTTTTTTCCCCAAAATGCATGCTTAATAAATTGATTTTTTTACTAATACGATTTAATTAATATATTAATAAAATATTTAAAGATATATAAATATCATCTAATCTTTTCAATATTGATTTTCGGTCATATATTTTATTATTTATTTTTAGGTTTTATTTAATAATAATTATTGCTTGGATTCTACTATAAAACTCTCCTAACATGAAATATTATAATAAATAAGATACAATTTCTGAATAATAATTAACAGGAATTCTTTAGATATATAAGATGTTGGAAAAATTTAATAGCATTAATATTAATATTTAATTTTTCTATTTAATTCTCATTATTTTATATTATATTCATGAATAGTTTCATTGATATATTTATTTGAATCCCTTTTGATATGAGTTGTGAGAAAAGGTATCAATTATTCATATTAAGAAAAAAGTATCAAATCGACAGAGTTTAATAAATCATTTAGGAAATGTTATAAAAAATCTAAACTAAACGATGATTCTATAACTTACCTGGCATTTTATGGGTTTCATTCCACCAATAAACACTCGGGATTGGTTTGCCTCCTCCAGATTCACACGTAAGAGTGATTTCTTGACCTTCTGTGTAAGGACCAATCCCTGCGCCATTATCCAATACAGTTTCATCATCCAGGGTCACTCGCACGTATTCAGGTTTAACTGAAAATTAAAGAAAATCAATGGTAAAGTATTTAAATCATTTGTTGTTGTGGTCAAGAAGGGTTAAGGAATTTATCAACTATCTGTCTCTATCCTTTGTAAAAAAAAAATAATCAAAATTTTTTGAAAAAATATTCTAATAACTAAAAAAGTATTTTCATTGTGAAGTCTGAAATTTTTTAAAAAGAAAATTATTATCCAAAGTTCTAGTAAGCAAAATACACCCGCCATTTCTCATTTTAAAAGATACAGAAGTTTAGGAAATGGCTTTTCTTTGGATTTTAATAATTTCATTTTTAATTAAAAATAATAAAATAATTTTTCTGGAATTCCTGGAAGAAATAATTTTATTCATAGATGTCGCACAATTTGAAGACGAGGAATAATTTTCAACATTTTAATATAGTATATATATATATATATAAATTAAAAATTAAATATATCTAAACAATGAAGATTATTATTTAAAATTGGCCCCAATACCAAATTGTCTTTAAGACAAAAATAAAAAATAAAATTATTAAATATACAATAATTATAGAAAGGTTTATGATATATAACCGTCAAGGATCCTTATGAAGGGCAAAAAGAAAAGTTTTTTTAAAACTTTTTTCTCCTAATAGAATAAATCCAAAAACAAAAAAATAAAATAATAAAATTGAGCCGAAGCCACTTTATTTTAACTACACCTCAATTTTAGACACTTTCAAGGTGGTTTCAAATGGACGATTGAGATTTTTTCAAGCCAACGAAGCAAAAGGGTTTTAGATGAGTAGAGAGGGTAAAAAGTTAGATTCGCTTGCATGAAATAACTATAAAGGATTTTTAACGATAGGAGGGTTCTTCCTCTAGCCTGCCCCCGCTTCACGCCGTTACATCTCCTCACCGTCCTTTTATTTAATGATGTGCTCTTTGGGTCCGTCAAAACTTTTCAATGAATTGATAGCAACGAATGTTCCGTTTCATGCTTATGGAAAAGAAAGGGAATACTAATTAGCTCCGTGAAGAATACTAGAAATAATTTAACCAGGAAATGAAAAAAAAAACATGAAAAAGCAAAGATTTTTTTCAAAATAAATTAAATAAGGAAAATATATAGAAGTATATAAATAAAAAAATATTTATTAATATTAGATTAAAAGAATTTTATATATTACTAATTATAAGATAAATATATACTATGCATCTATAGATAAATGAATAAAACAAATTTGTGATTGGTTAATTAAGCAATTAGTTTGGGTTTGCAAACACTAATTAAATAATTTCTAAAAACATATTACGCAGCAATAGCACACTTTTAACGGTTTAAAAATGTGGCGGCACACAAAGAAAAAGACAAGTGTACCCTTTTCAATAGTCGGGCACATTTCTGAAATAATATAACAGGGGTGGGCCCACTTGGTGATACTTAGAACCATATTGAAAAGTCAAAAATATTTAAGATCCTGGTCGCAAAAACATTTTACCTTTTTTTTTACATGCATATAAAATAAATAAGTACTTTTTCTTAATTTGAACTTTACATTTGTAAATTTGGCGGCACATTTTGAAGTGGTTGAGAATCACTGCCTTAAATAATTATTAATATATATAATATGTATAATTGATATGTAATATAAAAATATTATAAGTCTGACTCGCGCTCTTAAAATGTTTTTCATAGATTCTTTATCTTGTCTTACTATTACAAAATTAAAGGGATGACATCCGAAACAATTTTTACCGACCGACGATAGTAAGGGAGGTATTATTTTCACACCAAATTTCACATGTGGAGATTTTTACATATCTCCACGAATCATGTATTTTCTTAACAGAAAAAAGTATTTTTAGCATGATGTCTGTCCGTCCGTCTGTCCGTCCGTATAGATGTGTACAGCCTGAACGGCTCAACCGATTTTGATGAAATTTGGTATATTTACTTAATGCATCAGTGGGATGAATTGATCAACTTTTGGTGCAATTCCGGAAACCGGAAGTGGTAGTATTAGCGATCGACGATAGGAAGGAAAGGGTTATTTTCACACCAAAGGAGATTTTTTTATATATCACCACGAATCATGCACTTTGTATTGGTTTTATCCTCGAGAAAAATCATATTTATTAGTTTTTTCTTGATTTAAAATTATATGACGTCATCCAGCCATTCATGACGTCACAACCTGGTCTTTCATATATATTATAAATAAAATAAAATTAAAAATGTTTATATTTATTATTTATGTATGCCTATCTGTTTTTTATTACATTAATAGATATATTAAAATTATTTTCTGTAGCTGGAAATTAATTTATTTCAAACCGTCGGTCGGTTCGGACCTGCCACAGGTCAACTTATTTAAAAGAATTTTCCTATTTAAAAAATTAAGAACTTAAATAAATTTTTGTTTTTTTAATTCTAAAATATAAATTGTAAACAAAATCTGAATATAAATAAATAATATTTTAAATATTTAAAAGTGATATTTTTTAATATTATAAATAAAAGAGAAAATTTTGACGAGGAAGCATAGGATTATTTGGATAATCTTTTAATATGCTTATGCCTTTCATATGTTTTTTGCAATAAGTCATTAACAAATTAAATATTAATTTTGCAAATAAATAAAGATTTAAAGATAAGTTTGTTATACTGATATTTAATATTAAATATTAGATCATAAGATATGTGTACTTTCAAAATTTAATTAAACAATATTCATCTCTGAAATAAAATTGCCTAAAATTTAATTCATATTAAATAAAATACATTAGTATAAAATATCTCTTTCATACTCATATTATAATCGAAATAAATAATTTTTATTGTTGTATTATTTTACTATTTCTTTATGTTATTAAGTCTCAAGAATTTTAAAATTTTTGTTTTATTTTTGTGAGTTGGTAATCAGAATGGTTTTAAATAATTTTGAAATATAATTTATGGACAGAAAAATTTTTTTGCATCACATTGCATAATGAGATTTCTAATTCATTAATGTCATAGAAATAGCTATTGATAAATACGTGCGTGTCTTCCATATTTATAATAGTTTGTTTGTTATTTATTACATAAATACGTTAAATATTGTAGATTAGTTTTATATCCAGAAATATATATATATATATTATTTTAATATTCCTAAGTCGGTATCACAATTTATTATTATTATGAATATGAATTATTGATAAATAAATAATATTAATTATATTAATTTAATATTTCTAAGTATGTATCACAACAATGAGACGGAATTGTTGTGTGTTAAGGTTAGGTAAATTAGATTTTATAAAATGGAAAACCATTAGATATACTCTTAAGTTATTTAGTTATTAACAAGATAAGATAAGTATATGTATATATATATAAGATAGTTAAGAATATTTAATTATTATTTTAACTGAAAGCTTTGACAATATAATTCAATTTTTTTAATAGTAAGGAATGATTAAAATATTTTTGCTGTTGAGTTTCATTTTGTAAATATTTGTGGGTTGATTCCGGTCATTTCAATTTTAGATACATTTTAAATTCTTAATTAATAAATATGGTTTGATTTCGTTATTGATACATATTTATTTATTTATTTCAATTATTCAAAAATGGAATTGTGTTTGTCAAATACAGACTTTTAATCAACTATATCTATATATATAAAAGGCAATGTCTGTGTCTGTGTGTCTGTCTCTTATAGACTCAAAAACTACCCGTCCGATTACGGTGAAACTTTCAGGGATTGTTGTGGGCATCCCAGGGAAGGTTTTAGTGTAGTTAAATCCAAAATTAATTTATCCAAAATTAATTTAATTAGTAATATATTGCTAAAAGTCTGTAGTGTCACAAAACTATCGACAGATGGCGCTACATATAATTTTCAAAATTCAAATATTTTAAATTTTTTTTAAACTGTCAAAATTAACATACCCATAAAACAGTTGTAGAAAAATAGAAATATAAATCACAATGTAAGTAAAATATTGAATCGTTTTATTTATATTGTTTCAATTATTGTTTGAATATATATTAAATTTATATATAGATTTATTAAGTATAATAATTCCATTTACTTCAAATTTTTTTAATTTTTTATTTAAAAGTATATTCAGCATTGAAATTGCCATTAAATATGCAGGTAATTAGATCTCCAACATGTAATATTAGCAAATATTCTGGGATGGGAAAAATACTAAGATCATGTCATGTCCTATTAAATATTTTGAATTTTATTTTGAATCATACAATGGTAATGAAATATTGTAGGTAGACTTTTGAGACAAACAATAAAAATCTCTATAAAATAAGAGAATATACTTATTCCGAAAACTGTTAATTAAAATGTAATAACTATTAACAATTAATAAAGTTGAAATAATTTTCGAACAAATAAAAATGTAACAATTATTAACAAAAAAAAATAAAAAATAAAAATAAATTATTAACAAAATAAGTTGACCTGTGGCCAGGTCCGAACCGACCGACGGTTTGAAGTAAATTAATTTCCAGCTACAGAAACAATTTCAAATAATTTTAATATATCTATTAATGTAATAAAAAAACAGATATGGACATAACATAAATATTTTTAATTTTATTTTATTTGTAATATATATGTAAGACCAGGCTGTGACGTCATGAATGGCTGGGTGACTTCATATAATTTTAAATTAAGAAATATTCGTGGAGATATGTAAAAATCTCCACATGTGAAATTTGGTGTGAAAACAATACATCCCTTACTATCGTCGGTCGGTAAAAAATAAAAATAAAAATGTAATAATATAAAAAATAAAATTTCAATTATATTAATTTAATAAATTATTATTATTATTATTATTATTATTTTCACGTATTAAACGGTATATTATTATTATTATTATTATTATTTGTAATAATTCCAATAAAAATAAATAAAAATAAAAACCAAAAAAAAAGTGCAATTAAAACTAAAATTTCAATTATATTCATTTAATACATTATTATTATTATTAAGTGTTCAGTTATCATATACGTAGATATGTATGCAGACACACATGCAAATATTGGGAAACATCCGGTGGAAGACCAAAGATCAAGGTGGGTGGACAATGAAGGAAGGGACATGGGAGAGATGGGACAGGGTAGGATTTGGTTGTTGCTCAGGATAGGGACTCTTAGAGAAAAGTGGATGCTGCGGCTAAGAACTTTCGAAAACTGTATAGACACAGAGTTAGATAAATATAACATATGCAATAATAATATATAATTAATTTACTGATTAAATTAAAATATATATTTTCTAAGAAAACAAATATATGTCTTATCTACTTATACTGATTGAAACAAAATGGATGAAAACCTTTTACATACAGACTTTCAACCAAATACTACACTCGGGGGTACAGGGGGCGGAGCCCCCGTCTAGGTGTGAAGAGCGCCTGGAAGGCGCTCTGATCAGCTAGTTTAATGATATATTTTTTATTTCTTACTTGTACATCGAATGTCAACATTAATTCTCGGGTTTTATTTAAATACTAGTATCTAGACTACGTAATCTTACATTATTAAAATATAGAATATATCTCAGCTTGTTTTTTTTGTTTATTTAGTTTTATATATATGGATCAGAGGCTCAAAGTCCTCATCATTATTTACAATGTTTTATTTCTATATTTATAATGAAAGATCAAATTTTCCCACAAATTCATTAATGTTTTTTTTAATTTTGTTCCCTTTTTGATCGTCTAAAAGTACCCTCATGAGTGGAATCTTTTCCAAAATTTTAATCCGAGTCATTTTCCAATTTAATTTATTTAACTATAATAACTAAAATTCTAAGGAATTGTCAAGGACTTCTTTAAGTTCCTTTTAAAGTATAGCTCAAGTTCTGAATCCAAAATTTAACATTTAATAACCATTAAGTCAGTTCAACAAGAAATTACATCTTTTAATTAGTCAACTTCTGAGAATAGTCGGCTCTGGTGATTTTAATCCAAACTTTTCAGAAGAGAGACTAAAATTTTCAAAAAAAAAAACAAATAAAAGAATTTCTCTAATACAAAATAATTTAGGGATTAGGATCTCAACCATTCAGAATTCAGATAAGATTAATATAAATATACGATAGAAATATTCCTCTTGAATAAATAATAATAAACATACTAATGTACTCATGGATTAAAATTAATAAAAAATATATTTTTAAAAACATACTTTAATTAAAATTATATTATTTAAAACGTTAAAAATGAGGAATTGCATTGCAACTAAAAATAAATGATAAAAACATTAAAGGATCGTGATAATAGATTAAATATTTTAAAAAATGGCTGAATATCTATCTATTAAAAAATATAACGACTAAGATTCGAATCACCGTTCAAACATTAAAAGCCCCCCTTGCAGACTAAGAGGTGTTTACAATAAATATTATTTATGATATATAAGTAGCTTTGAATTTTTTACTGAGATTTTTTCACAAACCCCGTATAGCACATAAAAAAATAATCTATTTTTTTTAAATTTCATTTTCAACAGAATAATGATTAAATAAATTAAATTAGAAACGATGTGTGTAGAGGATTATTCCCGTGAATTCCCGGGAAAATTCTTTAATTATTATTTCCCGTTTCCCGGGGAAAAAAAACAAATTATTTTTCATACTGATTATGATGCCGATACCGATATCTTTGTTTGTTAACTGAAATAGTCGTAGTAAATATAAAATACAAGTGTACATACATACATTTGACTTTAGTTATAATTTTTTTTTCCGTTTTCTTTCTTTCTTTCCCTTTCATTTTTACTATCTCGCCAGAGATAGTATTGCGATCACGAAAATTTTCGATGTTGAGATTTTGATGTTTTTATACGTTTTGAAGGTTCCTGAATCATTTTCACTAAGGTTGAGAAAAATGTCTGTGTGTGTGTGTGTATGTGTGTGTGTATGTGTGTGTGTATGTGTGTATGTGTGTATGTGTGTATGTGTGTGTGTATGTATGTAGGCAAGATTACGCAAAAACGGTTTGAGCTAGAATGATGAAATTTGGTACATGGACATTATTCAAAATTCATAGTTTTCTATCAACTTTTGAGAAATGTAGCTCAACCGGAAGAGGGTCATTACCTACAACGTTTTGATTTTTTTTCCTCTAAAGTGACCGTAAAAATAAAGATATATGTTTGATAATTTTTCACATGATTAAACATTGTATAAAACTGCTATATATAGAATTTCAGCTTGATTGATTCGCTGAAATTACCAGAATTAATTTTTTAACACTGCAAATCTCACGCGCCAACACGTGACGTGGTGCCATCAACAAAAAGCCAAACATGCGCTGGTTTAATATTTATTATTTATTATTTATAATTTATAATTAATTAAATTTAATTTAGATATAATATATTATGTTATTTAATCCAATTCAAATTGCGAGATAGTCGAGTGGAGACACTCCAGCTAATTCTTTAAAATTTTTCTATTTTTTGAGTTTTTTTTACAGTGAACTCTGGCAGACGGCAGTTGCCATTGCCAAATTATTTTGTATTTCACTTTTTTTTGTACATATATAGTTATATATTTTCACGTGTAATAGAAATTGGTATAACTTATAACTGTCAATCAACTTTTAGACTTAAAATTTAATTTCACAAGCTTGGGTCTGTTTTAATTCCCATCCCATACACCTTGATAAGGATTCTATATAAAATGGTTCTTGAACAGGTAACAATAAATAAATTACACTATTGCACTTGACTATTTGGAAAGAAAGTAATTATCCTCACACCCTTGAAATTAACCCCTCTCCATCACCTACCCCTTAACTTAAATTATAAATAAGCTGTCGTTGAGAGCGAGTAAGGTAAAAACATAATTATATTTTTTGATAAATAAATAAATATTATTATTTATTTATTCAAGATATATATATACAAACACTCTGTATGTTATTTCAGTCCAGAGTGGTGATAAAAAACTAGTAAAAAATCCAAATCACAGACTCAGAGTATGAGTATTCCAACTTTTTAGATATATACAGTAAAGAACAACCAAAATAAGAAAAACAAAATTTTTTTGAATTAAATTTATTTTATTTTTTTGCAAAAACCACATTTATTTAACTTTTTCGTAAAATTTTTACAATTTCCACCTCAAATTTAGTATTTTTTTAAAATTTCCCGGATTCCCGGGAACGAAAATAATCTGGGAAAAATTAGCCTCTAAAATGAAGTATGTAGGAAAATATAAAAATTGTAAGGGACATTAGATAAGGACGGTTGTAGGAGTGTGCTTGCTGAGACTACTGTTCTCTTAATATCAAAAAATAATTATTATGAAAAAATAAAAACATTGTTAGGAATTTATGTTTTTCAAAATATATATAAAAAGTATTAAATCAGTTTATAGGGTTATCAATTTTTCAGTTTTATTAATTAATGTTTCTCATCTGCTTCTATTTTTATAAATAAACAAATGCAAAGTTCTAATAGATAATTGAATGCGCATGAGGTAAAAGTTTTCTTTAAATTTTTAATTTAAACTAAGATTTCTTCAACATGAAGAGGTGTTGGAGGGAGGGCTGAGTTTGTAGAAAAAGAAGAAAAAAGTCTTTTAACGTACAATCTTTCTTCTTAGGTGTACTTGGCGGAGAATTAATTCTTTTTTGCTCTTTCTACTCTTCTTTCTTTTTAAAAAGACAAATTCTTACCCTTTCCTGACTTCTACAATATCTTGTTCTTAATTAAATAATGGCAATTAGAACAATAGAGTTTATAATATCTTAGGAGAACTTTAATGACTACTAATCTCTTCAAAATATGCTAATGCCAAACACTTATTTGAATATCAACGAATATTCTGACTTTTAAATGTTTCCACTTTTCTCCAAGCAAAGAAACAGAAATACTTTGAAACTCGAAAACGTGGGATAATTACCTTCATAGACGTGAATGAACCATTATTTATTATATCATTTGCATAGTAGTATTTATTATAAAAACCGATTATTTTTTCTCTATATTGTCAATTAGTTTTTATGAGATCGTGCCAAAAGGTTGGAAACCACAGTACCCATTTTTTTAAAAAGAGTTTTAATTAAACAGACTAAACGTTTTATATCCGAGAAATAATAAGTTGATCTGTGGCCAGGCACAGAACAGACCGACGGTTTGAAATAAATTAATTTCCAGCTACAGAAACAATTTCAAATAATTTTAATATATCGATTAATGTAATCAAAAACAGATAGGCATATAACATAAATATTTTTAATTTTATTTTATTTATAATATATATTGAGGCGCTGGCTGGTTGTTACGAATGGCTGGGTGAGGTCATATAATTTAAAATTAAGAAAAAACTAATGAAGATGATTTTTCCCGAGGATAAAACCTATACAATGTGCATGATTCGTGAAGATATGTAAAAAATCTCCTCATGTGAAATTTGGTGTGAAAATAATCCTACCCTTCCTATCGTCGATCGATAATACTACCACTTCCGGTTTCCGGATATACACCAAAAGTTGATCAATTCATCATACTGATATTTAATGCATCATTAAGTAAATCTACCAAATTTTATCAAAATCCGTTTAGCCGTTCAAGCTGTACACATCTATACAGACAGACATTATGCTAAAAATACTTTTTTCTGTGAACAAAATGCATGATTCGTGGAGATATGTAAAAATCTCCACATGTGAAAATTGGTGTGAAAACAATACCTCCCTTGGTCGGTAAAAATAGTAGTTAACATTTTTTTTTTATTCTTCTAACATCTCATTTGGTTTTTATAAAGTTATCATTTTATATTGAGTCACTTCATTAAATTTTGTTAAATTAGATATCAATATGTATGTTAGAAATTAAAACCTATTAAAATATATTATAATATAATATACTTCAATTTTTATGAATGGTCAAATTATTTTAATAAACCAGAAATATATAAACGAGAATTGCATCTTTGAATATAACTGAAAGTAAAGACGTTGATATTTTTAATATCTCCAATTTTGGTGCTACTTTTTCATCGATATTGTTTACATTCAATTTTCGTTTTCCACAATATTGATTTTTACCTTAGGCTTATAAACAATTCATTTGTCGTATATCAAATGAATTTGTAATTTGAATATTTCTTCTCGAATTCTTACTTAATTTGCCGTATTTCGATTTTAATTATATATTTATGTATATATATATATATATAAATGCATAAACTTAAGATAATTTTCTAATATTAAATGTATTTTTTTGTACCATCATACAACAATTCAAAGTATATGTGTGCAAAGTATAATTTATAATAAGTTACAAAAAAAAAAAAAAGTTTATTTTTAAAAATTGTTTGCTTAAGGTAATGGGTGAAAAAGTTCGTTATTCCTGATGTTCTTTGATGTTATTTTAGTGTAATATTTTAATACACTAATATTTACTTTTGTTTTAAATAAATTTACAAATATATATTATATATAAATATCAACAAAGATTAAATTAGTTTAATCATTGAGGAATATTTACAATTAGAAAGCAACATGGAAATTCACAAATAATTTTAAATAATAAAACAATTCCTGTTTTCAATATGCATTTATTATTTTTGTTTTTGTTTTTTTTTTTCTTGTTTTATTCATTTTGTTTTCATAATTTAAAATTTGATTGGACTTAGAATTTATAGGTTTTAATCATGTTTCAATTTTAGAGCGATAATCATACTTTTTTGCCTTTTTTGAATTGAAATGTATCATCTGTTTTGGTTTCCCTTTTTAATCTCAAAGGATAAAAATATTTTAATTTCACTTCATTTTGACACTTATATAAATTACACCATTCTTATCTTATAATTCCGTAATAAAAGAGCGCGGGATCTGAAACCCCTTGGGTTTTTAAAGGGTGGCAAATAGGAGGCTGAGTTCATTTAGCCAAGTAGCGGGTTTTAAATTGGTTAATCCAGAGATACATCATGCAAGAGATAACACGTCCGATGTGTTAATTAAAAAATCCTTGCAAACGGTTAAATGAAGAAAACATTGTTTTTTCAAAAAATGAAAAGGAAGGGTAATATTTTGGTTCAATTCTAATTGAAGATTTATATACTATACCATATACTTTTATGTTTTATGTTTTTATGCTATAATTTTTTCACTAAAATTTTCCGATGGTCTTTTCCAATAGAATTTTGTTACATTTTTTACGGCCTCATATCCATCCTAATTTTGATATTTAATTTTGATATTTTAAATTATATTTTTTCAACCTCAAATATAAAATTCAGGTAAATTTAATATAATCATTTTTTTTCCTCATATTTCAATATTAGAAAATATTATTTAGAATTTTTTTCGAATATTTATATAACCAATTTAATTTAATTTCAATTTTTAAAATTAGATAGGTATAATTTTTAAATAAATAATATAAATAATATAAAAAATATTGAATTTAAATAAAAATAAAAATGGTTGAATAATAATATTTGGTTTGTATAATTAATATGAGATATTTCAGAAATTTCATGTTTATTTTAATTAAAAATATTGTATTTATAATTGAATAATAATGTCAACTAGATCCAAAAAAAAATTCTTCCACCCCCCTTAATTTTTGTAATAATCTAATTTCATAAATACTCACATAATATAGTAACCATATTGAAAAATTTGGAAAAAAATCGAAAAAATGCGGGCACTTGAAATGGTTTCGCGGGCAGCAGGTTGCCGACCCTTGTTATAGATTATTATAGATTTTAGAAAAAAAATTGAATCTAATACATTCGAACCCTCCTTACAACAGTCTCACGCCCCTCAGGTTGGAAAACACTGACTTAAAGGTGAAGGAAGAAACGAGGACTGAATAGGAAACTATTTTTTTCGAAAATAATAAAAATTGTCCCATAAAAAATATTTTTTTCTTTGATTGATAGTTTTGATTATAATTAAAAAAAAAATTGGCATTTAATAATTTTTCTTCGACTTAATGTTTAACAAATATCATAAATTTTAATTTAAAATTAGCTGGAGTGTCTCCACTCGACTATCTCGCAATTTGAATTGGATTAAATAACATAATATATTATATTTAAATTAAATTTAATTAATTATAAATTATAAATAATAAATAATAAATATTAAACCAACGCATGTTTGGCTTTTTGTTGATGGCACCACGTCACGTGTTGGCGCGTGAGATTTGCAGTGTTAAAAAATTAATTCTGGTAATTTCAGCGAATCAATCAAGCTGAAATTCTATATATAGCAGTTTTATACAATTATTAATCATGTGAAAAATTATCAAACATATATCTTTATTTTTACGGTCACTTTAGAGGAAAAAAAATCAAAACGTTGTAGGTAATGACCCTCTTCCGGTTGAGCTACATTTCTCAAAAGTTGATAGAAAACTATGAATTTTGAATAATGTCCATGTACCAAATTTCATCATTCTAGCTCAAACCGTTTTTGCGTAATCTTGCCTACATACATACACACATACACACATAGACACACACACACACACACAGAGAGACATTTTTCTCAACCTTAGTGAAAATGATTCAGGAACCTTCAAAACGTAGAAAAACATTAAAATCTCAACATCGAAAATTTTCGTGATCGCAATACTATCTCTGGCGAGATAGTAAAAAAGTGCAAAGATAAAAAAAAAATTCCTCCTAAACATTGTAGTTTTATCTATTTAGTCTTTTTTACTAGTCCGCTAAAATTAGATTTTATTCTACCATGTTTATTTAGACATAATAGTAATAAATCACTAAATCTATAAAACTAATAGCTCTTGAGATATGATAATATAATTGACTCTTTTTTTAAAAAAAAAAATAAGTATGATCCATATCATATATATTTATAACTATGTGATATTATGATATTGAGAAACTGAACTAAAAGCTAAATGGATGAGAATCGCCTTGAATCCCCCCCCCCTCTCACCGTATTCCTTGTACCATCTCCTCTAGGAAATAAGAGACCCCAGGGTCGAAAAACGATCAATTATATTCACTTCTTAACTTTTGATAGGTGCATTAAAAAGAGGTATACAAAACTTTTGAAATTTTGTTTATTTGTTATTAAGGGAATTTTTATTAAAAGACCACATTGTTTGTATAAAATTATTTATTAAATTAAAATAACTGTGTACGTTTCGACTACTTATTATGCAGTCGTTTTCAAGTTACCGTACGCTTGTTCCGATTCAAGCGAACTGACTCAGTTTGTTTATTTTTTGTATTATATTATTCATATATAAATCTATTTTACATGTTTTGTCTTTTGATGCAAATTTTATACAAAGTTAACTTTCTCAGGATTTCCTGAACCTGACAAACCTTGATCTGATAACCCTAATTTTTCAATTATTCTTTTCCTAAGCTACCCATATCCAATATCCATTCTCTTATAATTATTTATATCTTTATTATTTATCTATATTTAAACACACCTGACTTAACTATTTCACCTGCTTTTTTTTATAAATATACATTTCCCATTCTAGTTAAATGTTCTACTCACTCCTAAAAATCTGATGTACATACAATTAACAGTAACAGTTCTTTTTTATTAAGAAATAAAATTGAATTACTTACTAAAATAAGTAATATTATATATATATGTATTTCTGAATTATATGTAAAATTTGTTTTAAAAAATATTATATAAATGAAATAAATTTTAAGATTTCTATTTTATAAATTATTTTAGGATGGCTGGTATATATATAAGTAACCGTAAAAATAAATTTGATTGAAATGAAATGTGTCAAGATTCAATATTTCAATTCATTCGTGATCGAGAGAACATAAATGAACTCAAGTCAAAGTGAATAAACTTGATTGTCAAATAAGATTAAATTATTAGTAAAAGTAAATTTATTAAAAAATTACATATATAAAATAAACAAATAATAAATAAATAATTAAGAGAGATAAAAATTAGAAATAAAGTTTGTAGCATTTAATATCAGTGTATCAGTGTATTTTGAATAAAGGGATCGATCGATTGAATAGAAACCAAGAAAATTAAAAACTATATTAAAGTTAAAAGGAAGAAGAAGCTATTAAGAATACAAAATCATAAAATTAAAAAGTTAATATATATATATATATAATATATATTATATATAAATGTTTATGTGTTCTTCCTTTTAGTCAGTCAATCAATTTTTTTCAAATAATATTCTTTCCTGAGGTGGGCACCCCACAGATTGAGAATCGCTGTCATAGATCACATTTTACTTCCATACAACTAATAAAATTATAATTTAATATAATATTTAATTAATATAATTTTATTATCTTCTTCTTCAGCTACCTATCCGTTTCGGATGTTGGCGATCATCATGGCGATCTTGATTTTTTTAGGCTGCTCTGAAGTGTTCTGTAGTTGAGACGCCATACCACTTCCTCAGGTTTGCCATCATTTATTATAATATATATATATATATATATAATTAATATCAATAAACAATAAATTGGATAAAATTAACATTTTTATTGAAAAATAACATAAAAATTTAACTTAATTTTAATAATAAAGTGGAACCTCGATTTACGAGTTTTCGGGTTACAATTTCCTCTGTTTGATTGACTTTTGATTTAATATTTTATATAAATATATTAAATTCGTAACCTGAGGTTCCACTGTAAAAACTATTTTTTTAAATTAATGAAATAATAATTCAACTAAAATTATGAAATATAATTAAATTACTAATCGGAAATTCAACAAATCTCCTATCCAATTAGAAGTGAATTTATTTTTTTCTTTATCTTTTTCCCTTTTTTTCACTTCCTTACATTTTTATTTTTGTATTATATATATTTTCACTTTTTTTTCTCTTTTATTAACTTGAGTTATATTGTTTATAAGGATTAGCGGTCCTAGTCTCCAAGGGTTAAATAAAATCTCATTCTCACGCAGGTAAATAATTTCTGACGATATAATAAGGATTGAACCGGAGGCTGGCAGTTTTATGTATTTTTTATGCGGGAAGTTCATTATGCTACGAAGAAGATGTGGATTCCTCTAACTTTTTGGTTGTTCAAAGAGAAATGTGAGGGGTGAGTAGAAGAGACGAGAAGAAGATCTGATGAATGCCTTTGGCATTAAGGCTGTACCCGCCTTTTTCCTTGGATATATTTCTATATATTGAAATCTTTAAACACCTTCAATGGCCTCTAAGGATCTCTACGTTTCCATTAGAATGATAAAATAGTGTTTAGTTAAAGCAATAAAGCGATTCAAATTCATCCCGGGACGTTTAAAATAAACAGAGGGTCAATTCAATTTATTTTCGTTTTATAGCTTATTGAAGCCAGCCTTTAAGAAAATGAATTTAAATAGGAAAGATATTCAAGTCATTAGTTACGGAGACTAAAGGATGCCAAATTCTATTTTCTTCAAATACTAAACCGGAAAAGGGGAGCTTATTCATTTGTTTAAGGTTTAAATAAGGTTTTGCTGATCCAACCTGAAAATAATGACCTGATATTTTAAAATATTTATATCATAAAATTATCCATAAATGAAAAAAAAAATATACTTAATAATTTTCAAATCATCTAAAATTTTAACTCATTCTCTTCATATTGATAAAAATATTTATTAAATTAAAAAAAATAATTATATATTAACAGTGGTACAGGTATTATTCTACTATTCGTGGAATTGACAATTTTTTGTAAGTTTCTCAATATGTGTATTTGATCTGTGATTTCTTGTATAATATACATATATATATATTTAATATATAATTACAATAGTTGTATATATATACTATAGAAATACTCTTGGAAAACTAATTGAATTATTTATTATTTTTAAGGAAATGTAATTATTTGGGTTTTATCGCAATAGATTATAATATAAGAATTTGTTTTATAAATAATGATATAGCATGATTTAATGATACTATACTCGTAACTAATTGTAGATATGGGAATTATTTCTAAAGAGAGAAATATAAATATAAAATTAATAATTAATATTTCAAATATAATATTTCAAAAACTTAATTTAATTTCATCAGTGAAATCATTTTTATTTTAAAAGTTTATTATATATATACGTTATATGTTATATATATATATATCTTATAATATGTTTTAATTAAAATTAGTAATATAAATTTTATTTAACCTTTCATTTTCATTTACTTTAAAATTAATTTTAAATTAATAATACTAGCTATTAATTTTAAATATTTCATTTTACGTAAATATAAGGATATATAAATTATATAAATTAATATATCAACAATATTAAATGATATAATTGGAAATAGTCTAAACTCCAAAGCTATATTCGAATAATATAATATTATATTTAATCTTTAATTATATTCGAAGATATTGCAAAAATAAAATGACAATATACATTAATATTTTCCATTTTTTTATAATCAATGATCAATAATCAATCCAAAAAAATTCGTGTGGCTAAAATATTTTTTCTCATTCGAAAAGCGATAAGCCACTCAACTTAATTTCTTGGAAAAACCTTTAAATAAAATTAAAAAATAATTTTTCTTAGTTTGTTTTGAAAAATGATCAGTGCAACCCACGTTGACTATGTGAGTAAATAAATTATTAATGGAAAATAATTAACTATATTTTTTATTAATTCTTTTATATTATGCAATATACTATAAAGTATGTGTTAGATTGATTTTTACCGATCGACGATAGGAAGGGAAGGGTTATTTTCTCACCAAATTTCACATGAGGAGATTTTTTTACATATCTTCACGAATCATGCACTTTGTATTGGTTTTATCCTCGGGAAAAATCATCGTCATTAGGATTTTCTTAATTTGAAATGATAGAACGTCACCCAACCCTTCATGACGCCACAGCCTGATCAACTTATATATTATAAATGATATAAAATTAAAAATATTTATGTTATATCCATATCTATTTTTTATTGCATTAATAGATACATTTAAATTATTTGAAATTGTTTCTGTAGCTAGAAATTAATTTATTTCAAACCGTCGGACGATTCTGCGCCTGGCCACACGTCAACTTATTGTATTTTAACATTGAAACATTTCTCCTGCTCTATTTCTATTTTCAAATTTTATATTCAAAAATAAATAACTTAAAATAACATAATTATTACTTGAAAAGGAAGGAAATATTTTATTGTTTTTATTTATGAAGAAATAAGACAAAAATTGAATAAGTTACATGAAATGTAAAATTAAATTTTAATAAATTTAAAAATAATATCCCGGGTAGCGAGTAGATTCTTTTCTATAAACCCATTAGAAAAGAATTCTATTTCAGGGATTGGCGTCTCTGCCCTTACGTGAGCTCATGATTTCTTCTATATCCCTCTTCGACCTGGAGGAATCATGTCCTTTACCCGTTGACTCCTTTCCAACCATCCCCCCCCCCATCCCCTGATCATTCAAAAAATCAAATTTATTTGGATGAAGGAGAATACCTAGCATAGATTCATTAAAAAGATAAAAAATTTGAAATCTTGTATCTTATAGGAGACTCTTATTAGAGTCTCCTATATATATTTGAATTAACCCCCTTCGGGGGTTAATTCAAATATATCCATATTACGTCACTTTTTCGAATAGCAAAACCCCGTATATTCACGAGTGAGACATGTCTTATATGCCTCTGAGAGGACCGACCTCTCCAACGCTTCACATTAGTATAAAACTTGGAACTCATATTTATAGAACGATTTGGAGAATTAGAAAAAACCAATCAAATCAATGTTTTTCATTTTATTAAAATTTTTGACTAAATCTTGTAAATTGTGACCAAGACAAATCCATTGACCATAATTTTAGCCAGATTCTAAATAAAATTGATTTTTCGTAACGTTAAATGGAAATTTTTAATTAATTTTAATATCGGTTTATTTTTACAGTTCAACAAAAATATTGCCTGATAACAACAGATAAAACCTATACGAATCGATTCATTATGAAACGTAGATTCTTTTTCACTACTATTATATAATTTTACGGTGCTTCGTTGATTAAATATTAATTATTGAATTTTGACAGATTGAAAACATTTGCCGCCATGTTGAACCCCCCGCCACCTCACCTCACCTCCCCCCACCCACTCTCCCTCCTGGCCAACCTGCCTGCCTGCTTCGAGCGCATTCAGTGATTCAGTTCCCATTCCCTTTCCAGTGGAAGACGTTGTCCGGCCTCACCACCGAAATCATCCCTCAATCAAGAATTAATTGTAAATTTATTTATTCCTATTAATTTAAATGAAGTTTAATGAATTTTAGAAAAGATTCAAATAAAAATTTAATTTTATAAATGATAGATTGATAACTTTTTACTGATATATTAATTATATACGATTTATAAATTTTGCCGCCATGTCGATTGGCGGGCACCTCCAATGCTTTGCTTATCGGTGACCTTGAAGGGGTTGCTTACCCCCAATGGATGAGATTCGACTGCCTTTGACTTTATTTTCAAAATAAATTCTATTATTTCGCCTTCGTTAAATGAAATTCATATACAAATTAATTATACTACGTATTCGGTTCGGACCTGGCCACAGGTCAACTTATTTTTATTACATTGCAAATGTTTTTAGTCATCATATTTAAAATGAAATATTTATGCATCCATTTAAGAAATTCATATTTATAATTAGATTGTATTTAATATATATGAAAGGGGGAGATATAAGAATGGTTACAAAAAGAAATAAAATATTAAATTATTATTATAAACAATTAGTATTTAGTTTAATTTTCGTTTATATAATATATTAAAATCTTTCAACTATTATAAAATATGTTTAAATCTATTAATTTCATACTAGTAATTTTTCTCATTCATAGGAAATATTTTAACTTTTATACTAGAATATATATTTATTAAATGAGTGAGTTCTTTTATATTTTATAGAATTAAATTTCGAATATATTATTCTGAATAAAAATGAAATCCCCGATGTGTGCTTTTTTCCATTCACCCCCTTGTAACTCATTGATGGAGGTGGACGACTTTAGCGTAAAAGAAGAGGGTGAGGTTTTGGTGCAGAGCTTTTCCCGCCCTTATTAGCCACGGCTGCTCGGAGTGACATCGAATGAATTTCAGCCTCCGCGGGGCTGTGAAATCGGATATCGTCTTTGTCTTATCATTCCCAGGCACCCAAAACCCTTCATCCCACTCCATGATACCTTCTTACCCGCTGTCCTTTCCCCTCTCTTTTCCCTTGAAACTTTCATAATATCATTCTCAGATAGGATACGCAACCGTTTTTCGAATTATCCCTCTGGAAAATCCAGGCTCTTTTTTCACCACCACCTCCATCCCCACACACTCGAGCACAGATATTTCATATTACATTTAATTTATATATATTGAAAATAGCTGTCCTTATTCTCAAACCCGGTGGTTATGGATGAAGATATTTCTCACGGTCCCCTGCCTATTTTAAAAAGAAAATCGCGCGCATCCATTTAAAAATAAATTCACTTTTTCATTTTTGAATATAAATTAAAGGAGTGTTTTTTTTTTTTTTTGATAAGTATATTTAGTATAAATATTGAATTTTAATATATTAAAAATAATAAATTAAAAAAATAATTTTTATTTAATATAGAAAATTTAAATATCTAATAAAATTCAAATAAAAATGATTGAAAGGACATAATTAAAATGTCATAAGAATATTTTATTAAAATTTGATTCTGAAAATTTTTTTAAATGAATTCTATTTCGAATAATGAACAAAACTGAATCATCACATTGTCAAAGTCAAAGTATACAGGTTGGTTAGTCTGAATTATAAAATTATATGTTGAATTCTGAATTTCTTGTAGGTTTCATTTATATTTTTAGATATGAAATAAAAAAAAACAACATATTTATTCATTAAAGAAAAAGCAAATATTTTTTGGAAAATCTATACCCTCTCTTCACATAAATAAGTTAATTTCTCTGATGGATGTTGTTAAATCTAGAACATGTTATTGTTAGCTTGTGTGGATTGTTTTCAATTTAAAGAGAGTGGGAGTTGTGGTTGCAGCTGGTAAAGATGTGTAGATTGGCAGGGTGCTTTAAACAGAAGCAAACACCTTCAGGTGCATAACGGACGAACCGAGAGTGGCTGAAAGCTACGTGGTAGCCCAAGCACGTTCGACAAACAATCATCCCCCATCCCAAAACCAAGTACTTTGTACTTAATTTGGAGGGCATTGGTCACCCCACTGTTCTCTCAACTCTCTATGGAACAAGTCGAATCCCCTTGTCTTTCCTTTCAACACCTGCCCAAGCCACTTATCAATATATCTTAAGGGAAAATAGGGAAAGTTGCACCCTGACATATAAACTCGCCTAGCAGTTTAAATTTATGTATTTGGAGACGCAGTAGATTGAACAAAGAAAAAAATTGTCGGATTCGATTTTAGTGACTGAGTTCACCCAAAGAGAAGCAATTTAAGTTTGAATCTTAGTTCAAGGGGAAAACTTAGCCTCCTTTAACATCCGCCTCAACGAAAACTGTAGTTGTAATCGATGAGTATAATAATACCACAAAGAGGATACATAATTAAAGAAGAATGCTTTCCAATTTTATAAAACTTATAGATAAATTTTCGAAATTTCACTTTTCCTGAAGGGTTGTTTTTGGTATATGAAGAGAGTAAATGGTGAGTAAAAAGGCCTGTTTTTATTCAGTTGAGACTTTTTTCATTAAAAGTATTATCAAAGGACATCAAAATAAAAATGTATAAAAAATCATTTTTCCTGTCGTATAGTATGGGTGTGAGTCCGGGTTCTTGATTTTAGACAATGAGTTTACATTCAGTGTTTTTGAAAATTATGTACATACATAATAAAGATATTGATAAAGACCTCTATGCATTACCAAACATAAAAAAATAATTAAGGTAAATGTACCAGTGGTGGGCCATGTTAAGAGAAATTTTCATTAAAAAACACTTTTATTCTGTAATAAAAGTGAGAATAACAACAAAACAAGTGCTAACATATTGTACAACTGTTTTTAATTATCACTACAACACATACATTCGGTTAATGTATATTTAAATATTTTTTTTTAATTTTTTTCAAAACGTATTTTTTGTTCTAGTAGTGGGCCATCTGAAAATTGAAAGTTTTAGTAGTAGGCCACTTTTTGATCCAGTAATGGACCATCAACCTAAAATGGGTTTAAAATAAATAAATGGAATAAAATGCACTAAGGATTGGTTTTATTAATATTTTTTATAAATTCTTATAATTTTTTATAATTTTTTATATATACACTTTTTAAACCATTCTTATCCATTTAAAAGTATCTCTTTCTAACTTTTTCCTTTTTTTGCCTCTCAAGAGATCACTAATTTTTTAATTTTTCCAATTTTTCTTTTTTTATTTTCTTATTTAAAATGTACTTCTGGCAAAGTTTTCCCACTCAACTGATAGTAGCTTTTCTTTTGGCTTTCTTTTACCACTGATGGATTATTTCTTGCCTGGAAAATGAGTGTTTTTTGGACTAGGGATTTTATTTAATTCATTCGAAACAGGTGTGGTAGGCTCATCATGCATTTGCACAAAATCGGATGGCTCTGCTTCAGACAATATCATACGTCTAAAGTTTCTACTGTTTTGGATGGTCCAGCAACAGGCAAAATCGTCTCGTCTACAGTTTGTACTAGATTGAATGACCCATCAATAACAAAATCGTTGCATTTGTTTTTTTCCTGGTCGATGTTGTATTGCAACAAAGTTAATTCGTCTTTGAGCTTACTCCAGAAGGTGAACAAAGATCCATCTCTCTTGGCTAAGCTATTATTTGATACTTTGTTAAAATTAATTTGACCCTTCTTAATATAGTACCGAGTTTTAAAAATTTAATAATTGAAAACAATAAATAAAATAAAAACGTCTAGCATATCTGAAATGGGTCCTTTATAAAATATTGAGTGAAATCTGATGTATTTTATTAGAAATAGCAACAATTTATTATTTTATATAAAAAGAGAACGTGTTTCAATGCAAATTAACTATCTAAATCTAATATAATATTTGACTAATTGAATCACAAAAAATATAAAAAATAAAAATAGACTAATTAGTTTAGTTTATAGTTTCTTCTAATTATTTTAACTATACATTATTTATTGAATTTATATATAAATAAATAATTATGTGCCAACTTTATTAATTAAAATTTAATTTAACCAGCTCCGCTAATTGAATTGTATATATATATAAATTAGTTTGAAAGAGCTTTGAAAATTGGCGTCATTAGCTGAAATTAAATTCTATATTATTTCTATTTATATCACCATTCCTAACTACTTTAAAATGATTTCCAATTCGATATTTCCTTCCTTGATTTTTTTTTATTATATCTATTTCTCTTGCATAAAAACGAGCGCTGTTCATTTTAAAATAAATATTGAGTTGTGAATCGCATCACCAAATACCGTTATTTGTTCACTTTCATCTTTAAAATGAGTGAATTTGACATTGTTATCAGCTCAGTGAACCAGATCAGCTCGCAGTTAAGTAGTTCACTTTATCATAAATAAATATCGCTATAGCAAACTTGCAAATAACCAAACGAAACGACTGGAATGAAGATGAATATGTGTGAAGAGAACAATTGACGAATACAGGTGATGGATGTTAATATACGTGAATAATCATTTAAATTTAAAAAACAATATTTTCTTTTGAATATTAATTCTTTCTACAATGATTTTAAATACTTATTACTTTCAAATGTAACCACTTATAATGATTAAAAGTGTTTTTATTAAAAAATAAAATTCATTAAAATTATATTTTATTTTTTATTTTATGAATTAATTAAATACACAGTGGGAAACATTTAGTAGAGTGTATGCATAAGTTAGTTCTTTTCATTTGGGGTAAGCTAATGCTCCCAATCGCAAGAAGCAGTTATTATTTCCCCTTTAAAATAAGTTGACCTGTGGCCAGGTCCGAACCGACCGACGGTTTGAAATAAATTAATTTCCAGCTACAGAAACAATTTCAAATAATTTTAATATATCTATTAATGTAATAAAAAACAGATATGGATAGAACATGAATATTTTTAATTTTATTTTATTTATAATATATAGCTGAAGTAGCCGGCGTTGCCCGGCGTTACCCGAGGCTGTGACGTCATGAAGGGCTGGGTGACGTCATATAATTTTAAATTAAGAAAAACATAATGAAGATGATTTTTCCCGAGGCTAAAACCAATACATTCGTGGTGATATGTAAAAAAATCTCCTCATGTGAAATTTGGTGTGAAAATAACCCTTCCCTTCCTATCGTCGATCGCTAATACTACCACTTCCGTTCAATCTCAGTTTCTTTCTGCCTTCTTGAAACAATTAAAACTAAAATTGGCATCACGGGGTACACTTATGGATTAATAGAATACGTGTTATGTCTACATCTACTGAGAAATTAAGCAAGCCCATTTTAGGAGACCTTCCCCATCTATAGGTATATACCAGATAAAATTGTATTTCATTTAATATATCAAAAATAAAATAACAAATAAATTAATATTAAAAAATAATCAAAAAACAAAATATTTTAAATTACAATAATTATTTATTTATCATATGTAATTAATAATCATGAACAACAAGGTAAATAAATAAATATCCTTAAAACATACAATTAAAATGAAATTTAAAAATATATACAATAGTAAATAAAATCAAAAACTTCATTACTAATATTATAATTAATATACATTATAAAGGTAATTCAGATATTTAACAACTGCAGAGAATTAATGAACAAATCATTTCATTTTCGATTAAAATTTATTTATTTTTGTTTAATTAAGTATTTCATAATATACATATAATATCTAATTAAAAAAAACATTTAATTGTAAAATATTTTACTGTTATATTCATATTTTTTATTTATTTATTTTTTTTTTTATTAATCTTCAACAAAGAGATTTTTCTTTTTTGGTATTTTATATATTAAAGGAGAAATATTTGCCCGTCAATCAGTTGAGAAGAGTGGGAAGGTTGTAATTTTTGTTTCCCACTTTTTTTTTTAAACGCACAATGAATGAGCCTTTTTCTATCTATCATCGTTATCACTACTCGCCAACACGAATTGATTGTTTCTTGATAATAAATAAAAGCTAACCGTGTGTTATTATAAACATAACAACACCTAAACAATAGCCAGATGAAGATGGATGAGTGTCGGGGGTGATAAAATTGCGAACTCAGCGAGTAATGACTTAGAAGAAGTGTGGTGAGGGGTGTGCGCAGGGTGGGAGGAGAGTGTTTGAAAAAATATATGCATGATCTATCAATTGATTAAATGGAGAGTGTTTGTCTTTGAAAACGAGACCATTAAAATATCTGTGGAGTATGATAAACAGAGGTAAAGCAAATTCAAACTAAAGCTACATTTAATTGAGCAAGTTTCTAAACTTGTGCACACATTGCCATACATGATTCCAATAAGTTAGGATTCTCTCGACCGTGTAGGAGTTTCCTCTTAGCTGATATCTTTGCGACTTATTTAATATATAACTGTCAAACTATTCAATATGAGGGCGTTTATTAGAAATTTAATTTTGATAATAATTTATAAATTTAGATGAAAAAGAAATAAGCACTTTAAAAAGTTGAATTTCTTTTCTAGCCAAATAATAATGATAATAGTAATAATAATAATTCCCGGCATTTCTTCTGTGGACGGTAATACTGATAAAACAACTTCAACTGTGATATTTCGAAAAGGTAATCTTTATCCCGCAACTGAAGGATTTATCATTGCAATCCAAGATAAAATAATTAAAACCAGAAATTATGAAAAAAAACATCTTGAAAATCAAAGTGGAAGATAGATGCAGAAGATGTGGAAGTGTATGCGAAACAATAGAGCATATAACCGGTGGATGCGGAACATTGGCCGATAATGAATATACTAATCGCCACAACCAAGTAGCAAAAATAATCCATCGGGAGCTTACTCTCAAAAGAAAACTAATCGAAGACCCAGAACCGTTTTACAAATACACTCCTTCCTCTATTTTAGAAAATTCAAACACCACTCTCTATTGGGATCGACCTGTGTTAACTGATAAGACAATGGATCATAACAGACTCGATATTATACTAATAGATAATCACGAGAAAAGGGCTATTGTTATTGACATTGCGATCCCATTGACTCATAACCTGGCAAACACGGAGCGGGAGTGAAGATCTCAAAATATTAAAACCTTTCTTTCGAGTTGAAACGATTGTGGAAATAGGACGAGGTCAAACTTGTTCCGATTGTAATGTCTTTGGAGGGACTAACCAGTAACAACCTGAAAAAGAACATTAGATCGCTAGGAATATCAGATGAATTAACACCTCTCGTCCAAAAGGCTGTAGTTTTACAGACTTGTTATATAGTTAGAAGATTCCTAGAGATGTAATTTAATGATAAAAAAACAAAGAATGAGAATAACTGTGGGTTAGGGTGAATTCCCTCTCCACAGCGTCCGAGCCTAACCACACATAAAAGAAAAGAATAACTGGGGTAGGTCAAAGTTTACCAGCACTTGTGCTGAGTAAGTGTGAAAACTCGGAAATAATAATAATAATCTAATGATTTTTTCATATAATTATTATAATTTAACAAAATATATATAGTTTATAATCTTTTAATAAAGCAAAAAAAAAAAATTAACAAATTAATTTAAAATCATTATATAAATTTAATTGAATGAAAAATAAATTAGAATAATTTATATTTAAATAAAGTCATTGCTTTAAGTACACTCCTCATCTCCTTATCATGTACTTTTAAAGTCAGTAATTCAATTTTAAATAAAATTGTATAGAAAAATTTAAGACAAACTTAAATATAAAAGAATATATTTTAAAATTTTTCTCTTAACTGTCATTATACACTTACAGATAGGGTCGTAATAAGACGTATTATGAAATTAATTATATCATTTCAGATATTTTGGATATTCGCATGTTTTCATGATTAATCTTCTCTATAATCTATAACTGGAAAAAATAATATTACTTTTATATTTTTTGGAAATCTTATCTTTGATATAAAAATATCAATATAATTTATTAATTTTGCGAAATAAACGTACTTATAATTTATATTTTGCATTTAGAAGTCTTCAATTAATATCCCGCCACTTTGACTTTAATTTCCTCTTTATAATTCTTTCAAAGAATATTATTCCTTTATACTTTTCATTTCTGGATTTATTCAACTCCCTTCCAACCCACTCTCATATCACTGAAAGTGAAAGCTATTCACAGATTTATGACTTTCTCTTCTACACTTGACATTTTTCTGACTTTTCCTCTTTAACTCTTGATGTATATATATACATTATATAGTTCACCATTCTTTCATCTTTATTCGTTCAATTTGTTAAATTAGGCGAGCAAATATCTTTAAAAGAAAAAAAAATTGAAAGGATGATATTGATGATGAACGTATTGAGATGTTCAATTTTTTTTAAAGAGTTGAATAAAATAGGTATAATCATTTATTTATTTATAAAAATTGAGAATAGGTTACAATATCTCTAAACATAAGATTTACTATTTATTTTAAAAATAACTCGTTGTAGAACTTCTGTTGTTTACTGGCAAAAAATTTGCCCACAGTGTTTTCGACGGATGTTTTGTTATTTTTTCCCATCAAGGAAGTTTTGCAAAGATCGAAACAAATGGTAGTCGGATGACGCAAGGTCTGGACTATATGGTGGATGCATTAAAACTTCCCAACCAAGTTCAGACAGTTTTTGGCTAGTCATCAAAGATGTTTGTGACCGGGCGTTGTCATGATGGTAGACAACACCCTTTCTATTGATCAATTCTGGCCGCTTGTTTTGAATTACTTGCTGTCATCTAGTTAATTGTTCACAGTAGTTTGGCTAGGTAATAATAAACTATTCCTTTCCAATCCCACCATATACACAACATAACCTTATTGGCCGTCAATCCAGGCTTCGAAGTCGTTTGTGATGATTCAGCGGCCTTTATCCACGACCTTTGGCGTTTTTTATTCTCGTATTTTATTATCCATTTTTCATCGCCCGTCACAACTTGCTTGAGAAATAGGTCGATTTCATTACGTTTTAACAACATTTCACTGATAGAAATTCGATCAATTAAATTTTTTTGCGTTAAATCGTGCGGCACCCAAATAACGAGTATTTTTGAGTAGCCAGCCTTTTTAAATGATTCCAGTTTCTGATCGATGTTTAGTGAGTATGCGATGTTTTGGGTGTTTGCATGCTGGTCTAACTCCGCCAGTTGCAGAATTTCATCGGCTTTTTCAGTGAGTGGCCGACCAGAGCGAGGTGCATCTTTCACATCGAAATTTCCAGAACGGAATCGATTAAATCAAAGTTGTACGGTACGTTCCGAAACAGCATCCTCACCGTAAACTGCACAGATTTTCCTGCATGTTTTCGCACCAGATAATAAAAAAGCATAACATAGCGGATTTCTTCGGAAATTTCACTTATTTTCACACGATTATAACTTTTAACACAAATAACGAATAATAAAGCGGCCAACAACAAAAATATAACTCAAAAGTTCTTATCCGCATCAATAATTATTCTTAACCATCACTATCACCTTGAACCACCTTCAATCAATTCCTTCCATTCTTTATTTCTTCCAATTCCAATTTTATAAAGATCAAAATCAATACATTAATATAAAATTAATTAAAAAATTTTTAAATTTTAATAATAGTTATTCCAATTTAGAGAATAAATTACTTCAAGACTTGCTAAAAAATAGTTTTAATTATTTGAGGATCATTATAAAGGAGACTAAGAGCCTTTCTTACTTTTTAATTGTACAGCTTTCTTCGGCGAAACTTCTCATTTGTTCTATAAATAGGTAAAAAAGAACGTTAAAGGGGCATTATCTCAGTCCGAATATATGATAGTCATTCGTAGGACCTAGGGAGTAAGTTAGCCATTTGCGAGTCAAATGATCACCAGTGAGGTCTTTTTTATCCCAGGACGTAGTAAAATACGACCTCGATCTCTTTAAGGGCCTCAATTAATCCCCAAACGTATGCAGCTATGAAAATCTGTCTCAGGTATATGATTAATGAAGCGCGAAACGTAAGCGTAGTGCAAGAGGGTGGGATTCAGATACGACAAGCGAAACGGGAATTTTTCTAAAAAAAAAGGCGGTGAAGGAAAAGGAATGGGAAGGGCGCACTACGTGACACTGTCGCAATCCCTCTGAATCCATTGTGCGCCCGGGCACCTGACATTTATCAGTGTGTGTAGGATTTGCAACGAGCAAACGAAAAGAGAGAGAAAACGAGTGAAGTTTTCATCTCCCCCAACTTTTTACGCCGTTCGATGTCTATAGGACTGGTGTTCTATGTATACGTGTGAGTGAAAGTGTGCGATAGTGTAAGAGTCCGGTGTCTAATCGAAAACACGCAAACGACGATTATTTCGCGAGAAATACCGTCGTTGTCGTTGTTGGTGTGCTTGGGAGAGGCTTAATGAACAACGTCGTGTTTTTAATCAAACCTCTTCCTTCTCTTTAGTAACCGACCGACACCCCTCATCCCTGTTTCCTCTTTCCTCTACCACTGACACTACCTTACCTCCAAGCAGCACTGCTCCTTTTTGCCCTTTTCAAAATGAACATGTCATGGAAAAGGCAGAGGTTTTCTTTACGAAGATCCTAATTATTTTCAAATTTCTGCATGACTGAACTAATAGTTGAATCGGATTAATCAAATAGAAATTTGTAGAATTATTATTTGTGATTCACGAAATAGAATTCGTTTCTAGAATTTTAATTAAGACAGAAAAATACTAGTCTTACTTATTTACTAGAAAACAAAATCCCTTTCCAATTATCGGATTAGTTTTGCGCAAAGATTTATAATGACTTATTGAGTATCTTTGATTCAATAAAAGAAGTAGTATGAAAAATGTATTTTAAATACATAAAAAAAGGGTATTAAAAATTTTGTAGATTATCATCTGAATCTTAAATAATGGTATTAATTTAAACAAAAAATACTTTTTAATTATTTCAATCATCTTCATTTCAATCACATACAAGAGTGTAGTAATGAGATTATATGCAGTATTCCCTTATGCTAAATTTCATATGTAATATCTTCATATTATATACATGTTGATTTATAGCAGGTGAAAAATGAATTTTCAATTGCTTATTTTCATTTTTATCAAAACCTTCAGATGTTATTAGGAAAATCTATTAAGATACAATTATTGTGGATTTTATTTTTCGAGAAACATATTATTTAATTCCATTTATACTTTGATAAAAAGTTTAATTAAAAAATAACTTTCATTTTATTTTATCGTAATCTTGATTTTGCAACAAGTTGTGAAAAAAATTAATGAGTTCTAAATAAGGGTTTATATAAAGGCTCTTCTCGTAAGACGATAATAAATTTTAGAATGTAGAACCCAAAAACAATCAAATGATAATAATTGACTGTTCCTTGTCAATGTCCTTATATTTTTATAAACATTTTATTTTTTCTCTCACGAGTGACTATATTTAAAATGGTTTTTGAACAGATTTTCACAAGAACCAATCAAGTTTAGAGAGAAGAATTATAGAATTATAAATGTTTATAAGAGACCATGTTTTTCACAATGCCTAATATTATTATATAAATTGAATTTTTATTGTTTTTATGCAGGTTGCTTCTTATTAAAATTTAGTAACACCCCAACAATGTAACACGCAGGTTTTTTAGTACTGAACTACAGAAAAAATGAATTTCAATAAACTTTATCAAAATTCACAGGTGTAATAAAATATGAAAATATAAAATAATAAGAATACAATTTCTATTAATTCCTTTAATATATGTAGGTTTATATCTCAATAATCTTAATTAATATAATCAATAACATAACAATTAAAAACATATAAAATAACTAATTAACATAAGAATACATTTATATACATAGTCTATTTTTTCATATAAATAGTTTGTCTTTAAAAATTACAAATTACAAATAGAATATAAAAATACACATCCAATTAATGTTACCTATATGACAGCTCACAAATCGAACTTCTCTTAAAAAGGAATGGAAAAAAAAATCCAATTTAAATCTTAATTCGACACAATCATGTTGATTGTATCAGGATTCAAACAAAATCTTCTCAATGGCACGCGAATACATTCAACCCCGTGATATTCGTATAGTCCCATTTTAGCTCATAAATAAACGTGTTTATCTCAATTTTTGTTGAATTGTGATGTTTCATTCGCTGTTATTTATGGACCCCTCGATTTCGAAGGTATCGACATTCTTTTCGACAATAGATCATTAGCAGCCGCTTCGCATCTCAGGAACCGGATTTATTTATTTATTTTTCATCTCCTTTACTTGATATAAATTTTATAAGGCATATTTACTATTAAATAACTTCATGAGATTATCTATTGCTATTATCAGATTATGAATTCAGTTATATAAGCACTAAATTATTATAGTTGATGTTGTTAACAGATAAAAATATAATGTAAAAACGATAAATATAAGCCTTATATTAATTTACAATATAAGTAATTAATTATTTGACGATTTTAGATGGTTTATTCCTAGATAAGACTACTTTACCCTTAACCCTGGTATGGTGTCTACTATTTTGAAAGTTAAAGGAACCCGATATCGCTTTCCTTTAAGATTGCGATAATATTGGTCGAGTCATAAATAACTTCCGCCTAAGTAGTGTGCTTCTTTTGGTATTGTTTGTACACAATGAGATTCCCCTTGATAAGGGATTTTTGTTTTCGCTTAGCAAGTATAAACTGGTCAGTCTCTAGACAACCTCGTTTCGGTGCGCACGTAAATATTTTTTTATTTATACCTTTAAAATGGATAATCAAAAAATACACTTTCGACATGTGATGCTTTGGGAATTTAAACAAGGCAATAGTGCTACAGCAACGGCTCGAAAACTTTGCAGTGTTATGGTGAAGGAGTGATAACTGATCGGGCAGTAAGAAATTGGTTTGTAAAATTCCGTTCTGGAGACACGACCTTAAAAGACGAGCCAAGGATGGGTCGTCCTTCTGACTTTGATGACGATGTTTTGAAGTCAGTTTTGGAAGAAAATCCACGCCAGTCAACTAGAGAGTTATCACAGAAGCTCAATACATCCCAATCAACTGTTAGAATACATTTTAGATTAATTTTTATTTGTTTTTGTGTTATCGAAAAATAAATGTATGAATAACAAACGGAAGTTATTTATGACTCGACCTAATATGAATAATAAATAATGTGATTTTTAAGAACATGCAGAACTATAAGAAAGCGGTCCAATAATTTGCAGGTTAATCGATAACATTTAAATATATAATATATATATATAAAATTTGAGTTTAGTATTTTTCTCTCATTTATTAGTTTTCTTTTTATATGATAGTTTTATTGTCCTTTTAACGTGTTTTATAAACAAAAACACACACATATATATATATATACATATATATATTACAGGAAGGTATTAACCATGGTTAGATCATATTCTGGTGTAGGTATATATTTTACAATAAAGTTATTTTCTTTTATGTGAAGAGAAATAAGAAAAGAAAACAATGATTTAAAAGTACTATTCCTAACCTAGAGAGTACTTAAGGCAGTTATTTTTGTCTAAATATGAATTTTGTGATTTTCCTATTTTTATTTATAAACATATAATGGTATTTTTTCTATTTCTATTAATATATCATTATCAGAGAGAAGAGACATAACACAATTGTAATAAGTTTTAAACAAATATAATAAATTGTTATATTGCTTCTAGTTATTTAAATAAACAAATTTATAAATCACTTTATGATGAGTTAACTACAATTTGATTAATTTGCTATTATTAGCCAAACTAATTTCCTAGGAATTACTTTATAAGCTCCTAATTACTTAATAGAGGATAAAGTGGATAATCCAAGCCACAATTATAAATGGAAAACGAGCATACTAAATGTTCAGTTATCATCTCAATGTTTAATAATTAATAAAATATTAAATAAAAATTAACCTAATCGTGTATAATCACGTTCTTTTTTTTAAAAAAATATTCATATAGTTAAATTTACTTGTAGATTAAAAATGAATATATAAATATATTTTGAATAAAATGATACATATTAAAGAATATTTTATTGTTAAAGTAATATATAAAAAAGATAATGATTATTAGTTTAAGACAGAAATTTTGGTAAAATATTCAAATATTAAAAAAAAAATTAAAGTAATTAGTCATTAAGGATGGACAAATTAATTTAATTATTGAAAAATTTCCAGAAATTTCCAAATACAAAAAATACCTAAATTTAAAAATTAGAAAAAATATACTTTTTGTGACTTTCAAAACTGACTTCTTTAAATGTTAAATAAATTTCAAATATACAATAAAAATCTGAGAAATGTGGGGGTACTTTTTAATATAAATTCAACTTAAGCTCTCATATCCAGAACCAAATTCAAATTCATAAACGGAGGCTGTATAACCTTTACAATGCATAATAACAAAAATGATAATAATAAATTATTTCTAATTTTCGATCTATTTAATTACTATTTAATAATAATAATTAATATAAAAATTATAAATACTTTATAAAAATTAGTATAAATTCTTCATTTGGGTTTTTTTTAGGATATATAAGTATTTGAATGAGTGTCTATATCACTGATTCTCAACCTTTTTTTTACCCCGGCACACTTTTAACGGTTTAAAAATTAGGCGGCACACAAAGCAAAAGATAAGTGTAAAAGTTTATCATATTGAAAAAAAAGTAGTACCAAAAACGGTTTCTCTTTTTTTTTAAGAACCATATTGAAAAAATTTAGAAAAAAAGTCGGAAATGTTTAAGAGCCTAATCCCAAAAACGGTGGGTTTTTTTTCAGAACCAAATTTTTTGAAAAAATTTAGAAAAAAAAGTCGGAAATATTTAAGAGCCTCTTTACATTTCACATTTTGATAATCTCGCGGCACACAAAAGTGCCGCGGCACATTGGTTGAGAATGACTGGTCTATATATAAATATATATATATATATAGATAATATAATTCAATCTAGTCTTTACATGTGTTTTGTTTACTAATAGAAAAAATAATGAGATTTAAATGTAAACCTTTCTATGATATAAAATATAATTTCTTATCTAAAATATGATGAAATATAAAATTAATTCCAACCTATTTATTTTATTAAGAATAAAAATATTTTTAATAATCATTTTTTTCAATTTTTTGTATCAATACATGAATGTATATATTAGGTTATAATATTAATAGAAATTAAAAATCAATATTATTAAAATATTTACTTTAATTATATTAAGAGCTTTACATAAACCAATGAAGAAGATGGCGTGATGGTTGATAATATAATTTCTATTTTAATTAACCAATACAAAAATATTTTAACTATAATATAAATTTGATATCAACCTTTAGATAATAATTTCGTTATTCATGATTGCGCTTGGATCGTGTATATTTATTTTCAATTTTTATAATTATTACTATTTTGAAATAATAATTTTAAAAATTGAATAAAAAAAATCTGGAGTGACTCCACTCGACTATCTCACAAATTTGAATTGGATTAAATAACATATTAATTTAAATTAAATTAAATTAATTAAATTATAAATTAAAATTAATAAATAATATTTATTAAACCAGCGCATGTTTGGCTCTTTGTTGATGGCACCACGTCACGTGTTGGCGCGTGAGATTTGCAGTGTTAAAAAATTAATTCTGGTACTTTCAGCTATTCAATCAAGCTGAAATTCTATATATAGCAGTTTTATACAATTATTAATCATGTGAAAAATTATCAAACATATATCTTTATTTTTACGGTCACTTTCACTTTAGAAGAAAAAAATCAAAACGTTGTTGGTAATGACCCTCTTTCGGTTGAGCTACATTTCTCAAAAGTTGATAGAAAACTACGAATTTTGAACAATGCCCATGTACCAAATTTCATCATTTTAACTCAAACCGTTTTTGCGTAATCTTGGTTACATACATACATACATACATACATACACACACACATACACACAGAGACAGACAGACATTTTTCTCAACCTTAATGAAAATGATTCAGGAACCTTCAAAACGTATAAAAACATCAAAATCGCAACATCGAAAATTTTCGTGATCGCAATACTATCTCTTACGAGATAGTACAAAACCACATAGGAAATTTAATTAGTTTTCCCAGTGGGTATTTGTAGGTATCAACGTCAACACTTTCAAAAAATGTGTGCAAAAATGTATTGATGTAAATGGAGGCCATCTACATGATGTTATTACAAAAAAATAACTTTTTAATCTAGGATAAATGGTTGAATTTAAATGTATGTTTATTTTTTTCTCCCCTGATTTCGTATATAATATATTACTATTTGAAATATGTCAGTTGGCTACACGCGACAGTGTATATATGTATATAAAATAAATGTATATTCCTTTAATATAAAAGTGTTGTTTAAGAAAATATTCGTTTTTATTAGAAAAATAAAATATAATAAGAAAACTAATATAAAACAACATCAAACTTCAAACATTGAATGGTAGTCATATTAAACTCGTTATTTGATGATTTGATCTTAATTACTGGCGACGATTTCCGTTTTGTCAGTGTATTTTACTAGCTAATTAAAACTTTAAGCTAGGCATCATAAGAATGAAAAGAGAAGAGTGTAAAATAACAGCGCGTGGTTTGCGCTAAGAAAATCGTTAAAGTGGAGTTAGTGTCGCAAAGAGCGTAGCGGACGTTAATCATGACGTTATCTTATTTTGCTAGGTGTGACTCATCGCGAATATTTTTTAGAGAAAAGGCACGGAAAAAGGGGTCGATGTTCAGCGCCCCTTATGACTTATTATGAATTTGAATTAAAACTTATTTCTCTCTTCTCTCCTTTTTCTTCAACACCATCTCTCTCTCTATCTCTTTCTCTACCCCCTCCCACCAACACTATTCCCATTCTCCTTTTCATCCTTAACGTGACGGTCTGAAAAATGGCTTTTTACAAATAGAAAAATATATATGCAAAAAAATGTTTAATTAACTTCACGATTACTAAGCCAAGTCATTTTTTAAAAAAAGGCGAAATGTAATGGGCACCGCTAGAGGCTTATCAATTCAGTCTGGGATAATTTATTAACTTATTATATAGATTTAGTATAAAAAAGAATAATCTAATTTTTTTTCCTTATTTTTTTTTTTATATTTAAATTCTACTTAAAAAACACAAATTAAAATATAACAATATTTAAACCTAAATAAATTAAAAAATGATATTCGGTAAAGTTTAATATCATTATTTAACAATAGTCGAACCAGTTTCAAACGGTGTTTGCAATTTCAGTTTAAAAAATTAGATTGAAAGAATAAAATATAGGCAAATTATATATCTTATATATAATATATGCCTTTATATTTATGAAGAGGCTATTGAGGGGGTAAATTTAGGTAGGTAGGAAAACATTTTGCAACCTAGGTAGACAATGCCCTTCGAGAGTCCATCGGGCAAAACTTTCACTTCCATAGCAATGAATGGTTACGGAATGAATGAATGATTATGGCTTTTATATATATAATGAAAATAAATTAAGATCAAAATTAATTTAAAGTTCAAGTAACGAAATGAAACCGATTCTAGAATAACAGAATTAACATTTTTCTTTTTATAAAAAAAAATAAAAATTAATTTCTTAAAAAATATATTAAATCTATAGTTTTGAAAAAATACAACTATTTTTTAATATTAGATTTTAATATCATTTTTAATTTTTAATATTATTAAGAAAAATTAATTTCTTTGATAGTAAATGTGGAACAAGACGTTCGATTATTTAAATTTGCATCTCTCACCTATTTTAATCTCCCCTCCCTATTTTTATAATATCAGCTAATCTTAATTCGAATTATAATACTCTATTTTTTTCTTCTTCTTCCAATCTCCTTTCTCTTCTCTCATTATCTTTTTCCTTTAAATCGATTTCGATTTAAATCTTTTTTTCATTACAAAAAAAAAATCAAATTTCAAGCGAAGAAAGAAAGAGAAAAAGAAATAAAAATAATGATAATAATAATAATAATAATATTTGAATTCAATTAAATATTTGAATATTATACTAAATATTATATTAAACAATTGTCTGGATAATCAAAATTCAAATCGAATCATTGAAGAATAAAAGAAATTGTGGAGACTCTAGGCCGATGTCGTTTTTGACAATTTATTGGTCTAATATTCACACTTAGAAATAGATAGGCAGCAAAAAAAGCCCCTCGATTCGTTTTAACCCTCCGCCTTTCTTACCCTTCCAAACTCACCTCGATAACTATACAAACCAAATGTTAAGCACAAAGAAAATGAAATCAGAGAGTGATGTCAAGTATAAAGAAGGATAAGGAAAGACCAAGAAGAAGAAGAAGAATGAAGAGAGATGATGATGGTGATGGTGGGAAGGAAAAATAAAAGTTTTCACTATAAAAAGTTAAAGATATGTTAAATCGTGAAGGAGTGCTAAAAGTTCTATGAACAAAGTTACCATTTAAATAGTGAAATTCAATATTTGAAATGTATGTGTTGAGAAAAGAGAAGAGTTCCAATCCATTTGGTCAGATGAATATTCATAGGCCTTAAATTTGAATATCATTTGTCTCGTCAAACATTAATTTAGAAAAATTGACTCTCTTCCTTCTTCTCTTTTTTATCATTCAATGATCTTTTTATTTTTATCCGAATTGTTATATATATGAAATGAATTCAATTGTTTTTTACCGACCGACGATAGTAAGGGAGGTATTGTTTTCACACCAAATTTCACATGTGGAGATTTTTACCTATCTCCACGAATCATGCATTTTCTTAACAGAAAAAAGTATTTTTAGCATGATGTCTGTCCGTCCGTCCGTCCGTATAGATGTGTACAGCTTGAACGGCTTAACGGATTTCGATAAAATTTGGTATATTTACTTAATGCATCAGTATGATGAATTGATCAACTTTTGGTGCAAATCCGAAAACCGGAAGTGGTAATTATTTTTACATCAAATTTCACATGAGGAAATTTTTTTACATATCTTCACGAATCATGCATGCATGTATTGGTTTTATCCTCGGGAAAAATCATCGTCATTAGGTTTTTCTTAATTTAAAATTATAGGACGTCACCCAACCCTTCATGACGCCACAGCCTGATCAACTTATATATTATAAATAATATAAAATTAAAAATATTTATGTTATATCCATATCTATTTTTTATTGCTTTAATAGATACATTTAAATTATTTGAAATTGTTTCTGTAGCTAGAAATTAATTTATTTCAAACCGCCGGACGATTCTGCGCCTGGCCACACGTCAACTTATTGTATTTTAACATTGAAACATTTCTCCTGCTGTATTTCTATTTTCAAATTTTATATTCAAAAATAAATAACTTAAAATAACATAATTATTACTTGAAAAGGAAGGAAATATTTTATTGTTTTTATTTATGAAGAAATAAGAAAAAAATTGAATAAGTTACATTAAATGTAAAATTAAATTTTAATAAATTTAAAAATAATATCCCGGGTAGCGAGTAGATTCTTTTCTATAAACCCATTAGAAAAGAATTCTATTTCAGGGATTGGCGTCTCTGCCCTTACGTGAGCTCATGATTTCTTCTATATCCCTCTTCGACCTGGAGGAATCATGTCCTTTACCCGTTGACTCCTTTCCAACCATCCCCCCCCCATCCCCTGATCATTCAAAAAATCAAATTTATTTGGATGAAGGAGAATACCTAGCATAGATTCATTAAAAAGATAAAAAATTTGAAATCTTGTATCTTATAGGAGACTCTTATTAGAGTCTCCTATATATATTTGAATTAACCCCCTTCGGGGGTTAATTCAAATATATCCATATTACGTCACTTTTTCGAATAGCAAAACCCCGTATATTCACGAGTGAGACATGTCTTATATGCCTCTGAGAGGACCGACCTCTCCAACGCTTCACATTAGTATAAAACTTGGAACTCATATTTATAGAACGATTTGGAGAATTAGAAAAAACCAATCAAATCAATGTTTTTCATTTTATTAAAATTTTTGACTAAATCTTGTAAATTGTGACCAAGACAAATCCATTGACCATAATTTTAGCCAGATTCTAAATAAAATTGATTTTTCGTAACGTTAAATGGAAATTTTTAATTAATTTTAATATCGGTTTATTTTTACAGTTCAACAAAAATATTGCCTGATAACAACAGATAAAACCTATACGAATCGATTCATTATGAAACGTAGATTCTTTTTCACTACTATTATATAATTTTACGGTGCTTCGTTGATTAAATATTAATTATTGAATTTTGACAGATTGAAAACATTTGCCGCCATGTTGAACCCCCCGCCACCTCACCTCACCTCCCCCCACCCACTCTCCCTCCTGGCCAACCTGCCTGCCTGCTTCGAGCGCATTCAGTGATTCAGTTCCCATTCCCTTTCCAGTGGAAGACGTTGTCCGGCCTCACCACCGAAATCATCCCTCAATCAAGAATTAATTGTAAATTTATTTATTCCTATTAATTTAAATGAAGTTTAATGAATTTTAGAAAAGATTCAAATAAAAATTTAATTTTATAAATGATAGATTGATAACTTTTTACTGATATATTAATTATATACGATTTATAAATTTTGCCGCCATGTCGATTGGCGGGCACCTCCAATGCTTTGCTTATCGGTGACCTTGAAGGGGTTGCTTACCCCCAATGGATGAGATTCGACTGCCTTTGACTTTATTTTCAAAATAAATTCTATTATTTCGCCTTCGTTAAATGAAATTCATATACAAATTAATTATACTACGTATTATACGTCAAATAAATTAATACGAATTATTTTAATAAATCCATTTAACCAAGTTTTTCATCCCATTCATTCTTTCTTTTTTGTATTTTAACATTGAAACATTTCTCCTGCTATTCTATTCTATTTTCAAATTTTATATTCAAAAATATATAACTTAAAATAACATAATTATTATTTGAAAAAGAAGGAAATAATTTATTGTTTTTATTTATGAAGAAATAAGGAAAAATTGAATAAGTTTCATGAAATGTAAAATTAATTTTCAGGGATTGGCGTACCTACCCTCACGTGAGCTCATGATTTCTTCTGCCTTCCCTCTCCCATGGACGCCTGGCCACAGGTCAACTTATCTTAATTTAAAATTATATGACGTCATCCAGCCATTCATGACGTCATAGCCTGGTCTTGCATATATATTATAAATAAAATAAAATTAAAAATATTTATGTTCTATCCATATCTGTTTTTGATTGAATTAATATATATATTAAAATTATTTCAAATTGTTTCTGCACCTGGAAATTAATTTACTTCAAACTGTCGGTCGGTTCGGACCTGGCCACAGGTCAACTTATTTTTTATTTTTTCAAAATTATGCTAATATAACTGGTGATGAAAGATTAGTGAAAATTTTTTTTAAGAGTAAACTTTTTAGAGCGAGTAGAACAAGAACTCGGTGAAGAGATAATATCAAAGTAGATGTTAGGGAATCTGACGTCAGGAGGGATAAGATTGCAGGAATGCGGTCGCTGCGGCCAAACCTTTCAAAGTAAGTAGCTCCAAAAATATAGATAGATATGTAGAATAATAATTTTAATAATATATTAAATATTTATAATAATACAGTGTGTCCCATGTAAGGCTGGGCCGGCAAATAACATGCGCGCTCCAAGTGGTGTATTTTATAACACTGACTCCTTCGTAGTTGCCGGCCCAGTCTTACGTGGGTCACACTGTAATACTTTTAATGCACCTAATATAATTGATTTTTTTTTAAATAATTAAATGAAAAATATAATAAATAAAATATCAACACAACTGATATGAGCTTAAATCCCAAAAGCATTGAATATATTTTTTATAAATTCATTTTATTTAGTTTTGATTTGATATTATATGCCTACTATCTTCCTTGAACTTCATAAATTTTCTTTTTCTTAATGAATCTCGTAAACATAAGTAAACTGTTATGATCTTATTTCTATTCGGTAGTTAAATTATATTATCGTTATCACTTCTATTGGCGAAAGATTCTAATTTCTGTTTATAATGTTTATACAAATTCCATTGGTTTGAAATCGAGTCTATCACTGTAACAGCGTGAGTTATATCCAATTAACATGTCACTAATGAAGTAACCTTGTTTAATGAAACACATTAGGCATTTAAAGGACTAACAATTTAATTGCTTTCAAAGTTAAATATAGAAAGGAGATCCCCGTGAAGAAAGTTTATATATGCTGAGATAAGATGAATTTCGAGAGAATCTATTGAGAATTACTAGGAATAACATTTCATTTTGAGTTGATGATTAGTATAACGTAGTAGGATGAAACGAATTGGTCGATTTAAAAATAAAATGTAAATTTAAAAAAATGTAAACTCGTTGTCAAATTAGCGTCAAAAAATATTAAAGTTATGGAAATTATAGGCGAATTTACGAGATATTGGATAACATTGATCATTATACCTGCAAACGAATATATGTTAATAAACAAACATTGATTTGCAATGTAAACTCTGGATGTGCGAGACAAGCGAAGGGGAAAGAGGGATTGGACGATGCGATAGGGTGGCGACATGTAACCAGCTTGTCTATTACTAGGGCACATGGGGTTTAGATTTACAATTAGGATCCGTGTTCAATTCAACTCGACCCCTCTACCTCCACCATCCTCTCCTCTCTTCCCAAAAGGAAAAAAAAAACGTGAGAACTAATTAGCGATTCTCAATACAAAATAAATTAGGAAAAAAAATTAAAACAAAAATATGATTATGTATACATAATAAATAAATTTGTTTAAGATTTATACAAACAAGGTTATGGAAATAAATAAATATTCTATATTTTTTAAAATTATTCTTCTCTCTTAATTCCAAAATTTTAAATAAAAATATTATTTTTGATCTTATTAAATATAATGTTAAACTACTTCTGTTGATGGACTGCTGAATTTGCGGGCGGAAGATTAAACACCAACAAGTTCATTAATTTATAAATTATAGAATTATAGAAATATTGTGTAGAATGAGCTTAAATATTGATGATTAATTAATAACTTATTTTTTTTACTAATATATTAGATTTAAAATATTGATAAATACCCAAAAACCCAATTAATGACAGATACATACTTGAAGAAAATTTCATTAATTCATCAAGGTTCCTAAATTTCAAAGAATATATAAGATATACCTCTAAACGAAAATAACAAATAGTATGCTAAGTAACGGTTTTAGCTAAAGACTTTATAAATTTCCAGGTGAATGGAAGCTAATGTTAAATAAGAAATTGTATTATTTTGGATATAAATAGTTAAAACGATATTCGTGTCAATGATGAAGTAATTGGATATAAATATAAATAAGAGGAAAGAAAGATATACTATAGATATGTATATCTTCTGTTGGTAAAATATAAAATATAATATATTTCGTTATTGTATCATTGAGAGGAGAACTATAATATCCCAATAAGAAAAGATTGCATCTTGCCACTTGGCATAAATGTTTTATTTACACTCATTTCAAACCTGGCATTGCTAAAATTAATTTTCTAATTAATAATTTTTTATTAATTGATCGACGAGGGTAAAATCCAGAGAAAAAGATCGGTTGGTAGACACCAAAACTCATGGCTGAAAGACCTGAGAAGATGTTTGGGATGCACCTCTATCAATGCTTTTAGAGCAGCTGTTTCGAGGACTATGATTGCCATGTGGATGGCCAACCTTCGTAAGGAGACGGCGTAATAATAAGAAGAATTAATAATTACCTTAATTTGTTTTTAGCAGTTAAATATTTAAATCAAATTAAATCATTTTTGATCAAAGGTGCTTACACCCTATTTTACTTCCACATTATTTAAATTTAAAGAGTATATGGTTGTAGTACAAATTACTTCTTTTCTTAAAAGAATTTTCTTTATATATTACAATAACATGGAGGGACCTTTAGTCACCTCCCTTATTCCCTCCCATAAATGGTTTAATAGAGAACGTTGTCAAAGATCAAAATTTTATTTAAAGAGAGTTACTTGTTATTTGAAGCTCTCAGTTTTGAATTATCTACCCCTTTTGGCTTTAGACTAGTCTAATAAACATGCGTCCTCTGTTTCGTAACCCTGCTGACAACAGTGAAGTTGAGATTTCAACTCTTTCACATTCTTTCATGCCAAACCGTTATCTCTTTCTTTGGCCTCAGATAGTTTTTTTGGACAGCATTGATTTAAGTGCTCGATATAAAACTATTCTCATTGTAAAATCACAATTATGTGGTACTTTGTCCAATGGCAATTTAAAAATAAAATATACTATTATGTTAATTTAAATGTAAACAACGTTGTTTTGATTCGGTTACTGAAAATATTCTCTTTCTTTATATTAATCCCTTTCTTTCATTGTTTCTTTCAGAGGCTTAAGAGAGAATAGTTTTCTTACTTAAAGGTACCTAACGCATCTTTGTCGAGTAGACAGGTTTGGTGTCCTTATCCTTAGGCTACATAATATGTTTAATTATTAATTATTTTCCTTTCAGTTTGTCGTGTTATGATAAAAATACGACTGGCGATCAATCCTTTAATCATTTATAATTAACCCTTATATCCACGGTCAAATTCCAATCTAGAGAAGTCTTCCATTGGCTGACGCTCTTCCTCCCCCCTCCCCTTTTACCCTTTTTAAGGGTACGTCCCTTTAATATATATATATGAATGGAATAAATTATTGTAATATATTCCAAAAGCAATGATATAAAAAGAATATCATTTTTAACGATATGAGTTCTATATCTATCTATCTATTTCTAATAGCTCTCTTTTGAATGGAATAAAAAGCAACTCTTTTTGTGAAATTGCCGATGCAGTATTATGCAGTCTGCATCTCTATAGTACAATGACGGTATTGATTTGCAAACAGATCAGATCCGAAGAGATGGCCTTATACCCTTACGCTGACGCCAATATAATCATCCCAAAGACCAGCTGGAGGATTGACCAGAGATAATGGTCGTAATGGCCCCGAACAAGCACCTCGGAGGGAACAAACCATCCGCTTTAACATGGCGACATCGGCTAATGATTATAAGGGATGGTGAAAATCATTGAATCTTGTGGTGGCGATGTTATCACCTCATTTATTTCGTATGGAAAACGATACATTCCGAAAGATTAATTCAGAAAATTAATATCGAGGGAAAAAAAGAGGGTGTTTTCTTAGAGAGGGAGAATAATTTATGTTGGATTTCGATGGGGGCAGTAAAAGCAGGGATAGAAAAATACTGACCAATTGTATAAATGTTAGTATAAATGTTATTAATATCAGGGGAAATTGTATATAAGAACAGTTCCCAAAAATATAATCTGAATCATATTACGAATTAGGGTATATATCATTAAATATTTAATTAATTAATTAATTGGGTTTCTATATAAAATATTATCCTTTAAAATTATTAAAATTATAAAAGAGTTGAAATTTCAGACAAAAGTGAATATTTACTAAAAAAATTAATTATTGTCATAATCATTAAATAATCAATTAAACAGATCAATTCAAAAAAGTTTAAAACTGATAATCTAACATTATTTTTATATAGACTTTTAAATTACATAAATTACATAATTACATATTTTTATCAATATTTATAAATCTTTCTGCTTCTACAGAATTCAAAAATTCTTGGTGTTAATTACTATTTCTTCATTTAATATTTAATCCATATCCTGAACCACAAAATACATACACTTGTAACTTAAGAGTAGGTTTTATCCAATATTCATTTATATCATTTAAAAGATCCTTTTCTAAATATAATATAATATAATATAATATTGTGTGATTTTAGCATATACCTTGGTCTATATGTATATATATAATTGACAAGGGGCGAGATTAAATATTTATATACCTACATATTTAGATTAAATGTGAACTTGGGGACTAAGTAAAAAGCTGTTTACTTACTCAGAGCTGTGAGATTAATGAACTGGACAACGTCGCATCCCTCTCTTACTTCAATGTAGGTGATTTCGCATTTGTAAACAGCTTCGTCAGCCACTTTGAGTTGTTTAACCTCCAGGTGAGAGAAGGTTGAATTGGGAGTGTAGAACAGTTCAGCACTGAAATTAAACCAAAACATCCATTTTTTTCAGTACTTAATTATAAACTCAATTTGATTATATAAAATTAGAAAAGGAAATTAGAGATTACACACTGGATGAGTTTATATTAGCATTATTATATGAAATTTATACTAAGTATATAATCAAAACTATACTAAAAATGCTAAAATTTAATAAAAGTGAATATTTATTTATATTCCAACATTATAATTATCATTCATATTATATTCTATATAAATTTTTAATAAATAAATGTAATAAATATCCATCTATTGTTTAATCAGTTTATTATAATTAGTTTATTATAATTAGTTTATTATAATAGAGTAGATTTCAATCTATTAATAATCATCAAATAAGTATCAAAAATATTTTATAATTATAAATTAAATTAATTCATTTCAGTAGCTTTATATTATTGATAATAATTTTATTGACTAAAAATAATTAATGTAAATACATTCATTTATATAAATAAAAAAAGCTAAGTTCTAAGTTACCTTAAAATTAATATTGACTAATATGAATTTATATCTAATTTCAATTAAACTATTTCATATGTATTTATATGAATATACCTATATATATATAAATGAAATGAATTTATAAAATTAAAATAAACATTTAATAAAGATATTTTAAATTGTAATATTGAGGGAAAGATTTATATTGATTTTGCTAAAACTAAATTTTAATAATAGAATAATTTTAATTATATTTCTTAATTTGGTGGAGTTTTTTAAACAAATCTAATAATAAGAATTTGAATTATATAATTAATTTTAGAGGATCCAAACATTTCCATTGATAAAATATCAGGGTGAAAAAAAAAATTTGAAAATTATTATTTTTTTACAAGGTCTGTAATTTTTATTTTAACTAATAATACTTTTAATCTTATGGATAAAACGTTGGTTTTCATAGACAATTTCATGAATGATTGGTTTGAACTTTTATTGATATAACAAAGTTACTAACACATATTGAAATTGGAATATTGAATTAAAAACAAATAAATCAATATTGGATGCTCTTTTTATAGAAGTAAAATAAAATGGAAAACAATAGTTTATCAATTGAATCGTATTTTTTTTTTCTTTATAATTCAAAAAAAAAATTCTCAAATTTCTGACTTCTTTTAACTGCATATGATATGACTTGGGAAAGTTTTACATTAAAATAATTAATAAATTCAAAAAAAAACAACTTCGAAATAATATATTGATTTTATAATTTCAAGAAAATTTCTAATTTTTACTTGTTCAAATTACAGCAACATATTTTATTTCATTTAAAATGTAATCTTTTTTTTTTATTCTATTCTATTCTTATTTTTATTTAGAGAAGAGTTGCTGAAATCGTACCCCTTAAGAAAATTTGATCTTCAATCGAATTTCATTTACTTATTTAAACAAATATTTAGGACAAACTGTAGAGCTACAATCTATGTTTGCAATCTTGGACAATAATTTTATTTATAATGACTAGAGAGAGCAAAAAAAGGCTATTTTTTTTTTAAAAAAAAGGCAAGTTTTTTTGTTAAAAAAGGCTGTCAAAAAGGCATTTTTTTAAAAAAGGCTGTCAAAAAGGCATTTTTTTAAAAAAGGCTGCAAAAGGCTATTTTCCAAAAAATATTGTATTTTTATAGATAAACTAGCTGCTCCGAGCGCCTTCGGCGCTCTCCACACCTAGACGGGGGCTCCGCCCCCTGTACCCCCCCCCCCCGAGTGTCCCTATTCTGAGCTATAACCATCTAACTCCTACCCTGTCCCATCTCTAAAGATTTTTATATATGTTTATTTATGCAGAAAAAATTAATTGACATAATTATTAATTTAATAAAATCAAATTTAATAATAAAATTAATTTAATAAAATATTAAAATAATAAAAATTAATAAATTTGTAAAAAAAATATATAATACTTAAAAAAATAAATGTGCCTTTGCGAGTTTCGAACTGAGAGTGCAAAGTCATAAGATAACGCCTTAGACGGTTCACCCACGAACCACTTTTGTTTGCAAGCCTTCTATTACGATATATATATACATGTCAAATTATCGCCAGCAGTGCCTCTATGATCTAGCATTGTAACTAAACTATTTTTATTTAAATACCTCCCCCTCGACACACCTTACCAATTAGCGGTTTAATAAAAGAAGTCTGACATGCCCTGAAACCTACTGAATATGCATAAAAAATTTCATAAGAATCGGTTCAGCCGTTTCGGAGGAGTATCATTTCAAAGTTTTGTGACACGAGAATTTTATATATAAGATAGTCTCTTTTATTAGCAAAATAGTATTTAAACATTAACAAATTTTACTTATATTAACGAATATCAAAAATTATTTAAAAGAAATATAATAAGAAAGGAAAGAAATTTTAATTCTTAATTTTTATATAAAACACATATATACTGAGAAAAAGTAACAAAAAGTAATAAAAAGGCATTTTATTTATAAATATATTTTTACTTTATTATTATTTTATGAAATAATTTATCATCAGCCAAGACACCACCACAAGACTCGTGCACCCATCTTTTCATAATAAACATACTTTCTTTTTTAATGATTCTATTTGAAACATATGTCCCCCCAGGTTGCCTTCGATTTCTTGCCTTTTATATCAATATATTATTTGCTTCATCTATTTAAAACTAAATGTGACCAACAATCAGTAAATACAGAAATTTACACTAGGTACGATTTAGGCAACCAGCCGCATTAGGCAACTCTCCCTATCTAAAAATTTAATTTTCAACGAACTTTTAATTCGTTTATAAAATCTATATGTCTGTGTCTGTCGCCAAAAATTTTCGATTTTTTAAATTTTGATTTTGGATTCGAGTAGAGCTTAAAAAAGTGTAATTGTAAAGTGGTCTTGGTTTTTTAAAATTCGGTTGGGAACATGGTCAAATCGGCGGTCCAAGTTGAAAATTTCCCATATTTTCAGCGCATAATTATAAATAAGCGATGTTTTCAGCGCATCTTCGGTAATTATAATTATAAATTATATTAATTATTATTAATTATTATTTATTATAAATTATAATAAGTATATTAAGATCATATAAATTGGAATTATTTATGCAATTTTGTGATAAATATGAATAAAAGTTCGTTGATAGTAATAGCTTCCTAAATTTTGAAATGATTAAATTGTTTATATTTTATATTTTTATAAAGAAAAAATACCATTATAAAAATTGTAATAATTATTTGTAACTAATTGTAATATTATGTAATATTGAAAATTATGATAAATCATTGAAATCTCTTTTAAACAGAAATCACTATCTAGTTAAAGTATAGAGAATTTTTCAATAGCACTAAGTCGTTATCATATACTCTTATGTGAATAATCATTCTATTATTGAAATCAAAACTCCCCCATTAGGTTTCTATAAAGAAATTTTAAAACTGCTAACTACACCTTTTCGTTGCATTTTGCTCAATTAATAATTTAATGAATAAATTTCTATTAAGAAAAAATAAAGAGGAACTTTGAATAGGCTGTCTCTCTCTTTTATTTGGTTTAATTAAAACGCGTTGAAATGGAAAAGCTGCCAGTTCCAATAGCAAGAGGCAAGCATACGATTCATTAGTTTAACATCCACTGGACAATGGCCAGAGGGTGGTTGTTTCTTTTAGAATCAAAGCAACAGCCCCAGGGACGCAACGTAACCGACAGGACACCTGCTGGTTGCTCAATGCTGTTTTCACAAACTGAAATCTTCTCTATTCCCTACATCGGACCTTTATCCTCTCCAAATATACATAGATTCAATTAAAAAAAAAGCCAGAAAAAGATAAAAAAATTAAACAATACAATAAATAATAGAATAATTATAACCCTCACTAATATGAACCATCTGAGAATTATCTGGAATAAATTAAATACATTTAAAAATATTAATTTTTAGTATAGTAAATAGTACTTGGTTTATTGCTAATTTGTTTGAAATACTAATATACATATATATTTATATATATTATTATATTATATATTATTTAATGAATATATATTTTAATATATTCGAAATTTCCTCGGGGCTCAGGGAACAACACATAAATGTTCGACAATGAAAACAAAAATATTACTTTAAGCATTAAATCATTAAAATATAACATACATAATTTAAAACAGATAATTTATTCAAAAAGTTTTCATTTTATTTTAAATTAATAATATTATTAGATCATATTTATTAAATATAATAATAATAATAATAATAATCAAATATACTAATCGATCTCGATATCTGTTTGTTTGTATTTATCATCTGATGTAATCAAACTGAAGATACCAAAATACAAATATTTATATTAGATATTAGAACATTATATTTTATTTTTTGTTCATAATATTATTAATTAACCGGGAGCTTAGCCGCGAGGTTACAATGACCGGTTCGCCGACTCGAGTTCGAGGGTTCAAACCTCGCCGAGTGCATCGATATATAAATATAAATATGAAAATAAATAAAAATAAAAATAATAAACAAATCTAAGAAAGCTGGTTAAATGGAGATATATTCCGAAAAAGCCAAAAAAAAAAATTATTAATTAATATTAATTTAAAATTTAATTTTTACTAAGAAAATTCAATTGTATAAATATGATGAAGGGTGAATATAGTAGAAAGAAACTAGAATATATTAGTGCTAATAATTAAAATAAAATATAAAAGTACGAGTATAATCATTTTTTAAAGATCTTTTTTTTTTAGATTAATTTTTTAATTAAAAAAAATGTGTTTTTACAGGATCTATCTATCTTCTCATCCACACACAAGAAGCAATTATATATTTATAACTAGAGAGATCGACAGTTATCGAAATAGTCGGGAGTGCCTCTTTCGATGGGAAACGAGCAGCTCCGGGCTCACTTGTGGCTGATTGGACTGGCTCCATTTGACTTGAGTGTATGCATTCAAATATAAACGAACCAGACCCCGAAAAGGAAATAAGGTCAACAGGTTGCTTGATTGAGATCGTTGAAAAAAATAATAAATAAATAAATAATAAATCGAATAAAAAAAAAAACACCTGTCCAGATGAATTTAGACGAGTCCGAGTCCAAAGCACTCCATCATGCAATTGGGAATCCATGGCGATGCAATTAAAATGTCATCGCCAGAGGTTGAGGGACCCGCCCGGGGGTAGTACTTGAATGAAACCTCTGGGCCAGGCCACGTCAAGGGGTGAAAGTCACACAAGGAAAGGGGTAAATGGGGGGAGGGAAAGGGAGTTGAACAACTTGAGATTCAATTTCATTTTAATGGATATTCCATTCAAGTGCACGGATGAATTTGGAACAGGGACGGACATCTTCATACAATAACGATCAATTAAAACAAAAAACAAAAAAAATTGTTACTAATTATATTTGAAGTTTTATTTTATTTTTTATTTTTTTTTTAACGAGAAATTATGAAGAGGTGAGAAAGATTGAAACTTTTTTAGGTTTCTGACTCGCTTTTGTTTTCAAAATGGAAAACAAAATTTGTGTCCTTTGTCGTTGGTTTCTCAATATTCCAAGTAAAATCCTATATTTGTTTTTTTTTTAATTATTAAAAAACAAGCTTTGAAAATTAAATTGTAACATGTTTTATGTCTAGGCTATAAAAGACTGTCAAATCTCTAGCATTTCTAGTCAATTTTGTTATACTCCTCTTTTTTTAACTTATTTTTCCAAAATTAAATTTTTATGTTTAAACATGGTAGGTATATATTTATTATCTGTTTTTTTTTTTAATTTCGTTAGCAATTTATTTCTTTCTCTTTAAAATTATATTTTCAAATGTTTTGTCGAAATTAAATTTTTGAAAATATATAATAGACTTTACCGAAGAGTTAACATAATTTTATACTGTTTGTTTGATATATATTTTTCTTGTTCTCTCAAATTTATAGTCAATATTTATTCCAGAATTTATTAAAACTTTATTAATAATAATAAGATTCATTGTTTCGTTAACTTATTTGTGTTGATTTTTCTTTGAATTTTGTTATTTTTATAAAATTTACTTATGTAAAATAAATTCAAGTAGTTAATTTATTAAAAACATTAGATACCTATTTAAAAAAAATCATAAAAAAGGAATAAGGAAGAATTGGATTTATTAAGTATACTTTACGAGAGATTTTGAATGTGCCAGATTAGGTTTATTAATTTCTCATATAGTAATCTTTATACTGACTATAAATGTTATAACATATAAAGATTTTTATTTTAAAATCTTATTAATCTATTTTCGTCCTCGAAAATCGTGGACCGTGCCTCACACTAATAATTACAATCGGTAAGATAATGGCTTTATCGATTTTAAGTTTGATGAAATGTATCTTTTAAAAGGTAATATTACTTAAAATTTTATTTTTTATTTTATTTAAATCAGGTTCTTAAAATTACTATTAATGATAAATAAATAAATAATAAATAAATAAATAGATAAATAAATAAATAAATAAATAAATAAATAGACAATGAGAGTGGGTGAACTTTTATATTAATTTTGAAATATTATTCATTATATTTGATTTATTTTTTGTGACATTCTTTTCAATTTTAAGATTTGGTTGATTTTATTTTTATAAAAAATCCATAATTCTGGCTTCTCAATTTCAATCCAGTTGCCCGTTAGGATCTCATAAAATATATTACTTTTTCCACTCCTTAATTAGATTCTTCCTAAGATCGCAATATAAATAAAAGTGAGGCTTATTCGTTTTTTTTTCTTATTTTTTTATTATTTATTCTTGCAATTTTTTTTTAAATCCATTTTATCACCATTGCGATTGAAACGATATTGTGTTTAAAAAGAAATAGGGTGCGATTGGATGTTGAGGCACATAAGGAGCCTTCACCAAGTATGGGCTTTTGTCGCGGAATCGGCTTCGTTGCAGCCCGTTTGAAAATCCCCCTTGGCACGTTACGGGGATCCGGTACTACCACCCCTTCCCACTACCAATTTTGGTTCGGAGGGGTGCCAACTGCAACGTTCAGGCAACTTGGGAAGGCAAATGCGGGGAACATAATGCTCCCGGCCATTAGTCGCTTCGACAAGTTTCTAAACTCAGCCAAGTGGCAGCAAAACTGAGAAATAGGGTGACCAAAACACCCCCCTCTCCCCGCATACCCATTTTCGCCATGCTCCATCAATGTTGACAATGTATCGATTCCAACCTTACAAATGGATTAATTTCTATTGAAATTAAAAATTATACTTTATGAATTAATAGACACAAAAAGGGAAGATTATAAGAAATAAGTGAGAAATGGTAATTAAGAGCCCTCTGATGGAGAAATAACTAAATATTTAATCATCTTAAAATACAACAAAATGCTAATGGAGTAACTAGAACCAAACAATTTGCCACCGGAATCTTCTGAATAGACTTGGGTGGGGTTGAGGGTGGGTTAATATCCCTCGAGAACTCCGCAGGATGCCATTAATAGATTAATTTCTTATGAAGCAGTTCTTATTGAATTACTAAGAGACACGAAAATAAAAAAAATGAAATTTAAGAAATGGAATAATTATAGATTAGGTATTTTATTTCTTATTACTCTAAATATATTTTTGTATATAACTAATTCAAAAAATAAATAAAATATCTAAGTAAAAACATATTTTGTTATTTAATAAGGTTTTATTAAAAAAAAAAACAGTTTACAATTGCTGAATAAATAGAAAATATCAAAAAAATTTTTGTCCAAAGTTATTTTTCCTAACGTGGAATTTGTAATATAGTAGAACAGGCGTCGGCAACCTATGGCACGCGATGGAGTTCTGAATGGCACTCTACAAAGTAATCAGGGAAATCGCGAAAATATCGAGACGAAGTGATTTTTAAATAAGAGGAAATGTTTAATTATAATTATTTATCTAACGTGGCTCACCAATGTCACGAAAATCTGCGCGAAGGGTGAGAGAGCGCATTCGGAGTGACAAAGTACCGATGTAAATGATATTGCGCGGCTTGCAGTATTTGCACGATATTGTGATAAAGGTCAAGTTTATGAAGAATTGTGCAATTTGATTCCTCTGTCTGAGACAACTAAGGGGCAGGATATTCTTGCTTCATTCATAAATTATTTTGACAGTAAGAACATTAATATCAAAAAAATATTTTGTGTAGCTACTGACGGCGCACCTGCAATGATTGGCAAGGATAGAGGATTTGTAACAGTTCTTGAAAATCATATTGGACATAAAATATTGAACTTCCATTGTATAATACACCAGGAAAGTTTAGTTGCCAAAATTTCGTCACAGCGCTTAATTCATGTAATGAACACAGTTGTTAAAATAGTTCATTTCATAGTGTCTCGCTCTTCATTGACACACAGGCAATTTAAATCTCTTTTAGAAGAAATCCTTTCCGCTTTTGGTTCCACATATCTCTGTGAACAAATTTTTTCTCACATGAAACATATTTTGAGTCCACAAAGAAGTCGTTTAACAACTGAACAGTCAGGATCTTGTATTAAATTAAAAGTCACAAATTATACCCCCGATATTGAAATATTAAGCATAAATGTGCAGGAGCAAGGTTCGCCTTAAAAATTTTTAATTTATGTTAGAATTTTATGTTATTTTTTTAATAAATATGTTTAAAAGTTAAATTTGGTAAAAAATTCTTCTCCTCTAGAACCCCATTATATAATTTAGAATTAAGGCGGCACCCTAAATCATATTGGTAGAGTGGCTTGGCACCACAGCTAAAAGGTTGCCGACCCCTGTAGTAGAATGATGAATCTGTACTAAACTCTGAACTATATTCTTAAAAATAAATACTTCTATTAATCTCTAAGTTACTAACAATGATGAAATCAAAAATAAATATAACAATTAAACTCTGTACAAATCTTTACGTTACAAAGTCCCCTTTAAAATATTTTTATTCAATTTGCTAAATTTTATTAATTTTAGCATCAATCCAATATAATTTGTTTGTTTTTTTTTTACCTTGAAATAATGAAAAGAGAGCGTTTCGTTTTAAATAAATTAATTTAATGAATATTCTATTGCAAAAGTAAGTAATTAAAAATATTAATTAAAACTTTCATAATTTTATTCATGATTGAGAAAATGAATAATATTGAAAAACTTTTGTATAAAATTGTCAGAGTGGATGAGAATAGAACTACAAACAAATGGATATTTTTTTAATTTCCCCTTCACCCTTGGTTAAGTTAAATTCCAAACGATTAATGTTTTATCTTAAATTCATTTTCATTTAGCAAATTGTTAGAACGCGCACTTTTTTTTAAACTTCTTTCTACCTTATACGATTCATTTCTTTTTGAAAAATTTTTTACAAAAGAAATGATTTATTTCTGAATAGATCAACAGACTTGACTTGTAAAAAAAAGCAAAAAAAAAAAAAAAAAAGTTTCATTTTAATATTCTTTACTTAAAAATCACAATATGTCCCACTCGATAATTTATCTCTCGCCCATTTTTTTTTCTTTTTACCCTTCTTGGCTGGTCCGTACTGGCTGCCACCCATCTCCTTGCTCTTTCTTATTCTTTTATTTCATCTGGATCATATGAATTTTCAACCGTTTATCTCCATCTTCGTTCATGTGAAATGTGACTTGAAACCAACTACTATAAACCTTTGAACAGATGATACCAATTGAATTAAATTTCTCGAGGTTCATAGATTTAATAAAGAAAAGTGTTCTCGTTGCGAAATGCTACTATATATCTTTTTTCTTTCCCTATTCATAAATGTCTTTATCAATCTAAACTGAAAGCGTTGATTGGCTCCTTAATGGAGGTACCGACTTAGCGCTAATGACATATAAGCTATTGTCATCTTATATATGGGACGGAAGTCATTACGAGAACTGCCCTTTGCAGTGGGAAATCATGGACCCTTAAAATGTATGCCTTGTAGGGGTGCAGTGAAATGTCAGCCCTTGAGTGCTGATGACACCCTTGGGAATTGAGCCACATGGACACAAGGTGGAAACTGAGACAAAACCATCACCACGCTTTACCCCCCCCCCCTACGCCCAATACCTGTAAAGGCAATCTTCTTGAATTTCAAATGGGAATCGATTGGCTTACAAAGCAATTCTCTCCCTCTTCGAATAAACTATGTATATTTATCAATCCAATATGAATTTAGATCTATCTGTTCCGAAAAATAATAGAACAAAATGAATAAAAATAAAATAAATTAACGAAAACAAAAGAAAAAAAAAATTAAAATTAAAGTTAAATTTATCATAAATAAACACACTTGTAAATTATAACAAAAATTTATATTTTTATTTAATAATTAAATAAATAGTCGCACTTTGTGGAATGATTATAATATCTTCAATGAATTGATATAATGAGGTAGGTGTGAGATATGAGAGAAGAGAGAATTTGATTTTAGTGATTTTCCTGTGTTCGCAAATAGATGATTTGGAGTTTTAAAATTCGAATTTGAAGCAGGTTAGGTAGATCGATTATTAATGACTGCCATAGTTAAAGGGTTAACAAATTATATAGATGGAGATTCTTTTTATAATTCAGAAATCATTGAATTTTGAAAATAATAAAAATTAGCTGGAGTGTCTCCACTCGACTATCTCGCAAATTTGAATTGGATTAAATAACATAATATATTATATTTAAATTAAATTTAATTAATTATAAATTATAAATAATAAATATTAAACCAGCGCATGTTTGGCTTTTTGTTGATGGCACCACGTCACGTGTTGGCGCGTGAGATTTGCAGTGTTAAAAAATTAATTCTGGTAATTTCAGCGAATCAATCAAGCTGAAATTATATATATAGCAGTTTTATACAATTATTAATCATGTGAAAAACTATCAAACATATATCTTTATTTTTAAGGTCACTTTAGAGGAAAAAAAATCAAAACGTTGTAGGTAATAACCCTCTTCCAGTTGAGCTACAATTCTCAAAAGTTGATAGAAAACTACGAATTTTGAATAATGCTCATGTACCAAATTTCATCATTCTAGCTCAAACCGTTTTTGCGTAATCTTGGTTACATACACACACACATACACGCACAGACATTTTTCTCAACCTTAGTGAAAATGATTCAGGAACCTTCAAAACGTATAAAAACATCAAAATCTCAACATCGAAAATTTTCGTGATCTTAAGATAGTAAAAAGTAATAATTTTTAATATTTTTATTTTGTTTAAGAACAAATCTATATATATATATATATAATTGTTCATTAATATCTTGATATTTTAATTAAACGCTACCTAATTCATAATATAATATAATATAATAATTCATTATATATTTAACCATAATATGTACATAGTGATGCGTCAGCCTATTATTTAACTTCCAATATTAATACATTTATTTACATTTAAATAAATAAGTTAAGTAAATGAGAAATTTGTATTATAAATTACTTCTTTGTAATTTATTATTTGAATCAAGTCATAATTGATATTTGAAAATGACCCTTGTAATTTGCGTACTTAAATACTTGGTTTTATGGATTGTGTTTTGAGGGGTTAACTCCCTTTCTGACTAGTAATCCTAAATCTATTTCATCATTAAAAAATAATATTCAGATAGATAAACCCTGCCCTCTTATAATAAATAAAAAGATTTTATGTTGATAAGTAATATTTTTCTCTTTTTATTTAATTTTTCTTTTTAAATTATAACTTATTTTGTTCAATTTCAATTTTCTATTTTAAATAATATTTATTATTATTATTTTTATTATTATTTTATTTTTATAATATAAATCAAATCTTTCAAGTAGCAAAACACTTCCTAGTCATATATTTTTGAACATCCTCTTTTTTTTCTGTTTCAAGTTATTGTCGAAGAATCACCGAACCGCCAGTGCGTAACAACCCTAAAGTCACTTTTCAAAAATCGCCTCGTTTGTTTTTTATTTTATTCCCTGCTTTCGCTCTTCATAGAGCCAACCACATACAAGATTTTTTTCCGATTTTCAATTCAATAATCCTAAGTTTTAACTTCTGCTGGATTTGTCGTGTTAAAATACACAGAAAAAGATGGGGAATTAAAGAAGAGTAGGAGGCGTGCTCTGAGGGGATTTCAATTGAGTATAGAGGTTAAAAGTTTCTTTTTCATTGTAGTTTTTTTTTCTATGTAGAAAGAAGTAATTTTCAACGATGGGGGAAAAAAAGGACTATAGTTAAATCGAATCTTATTAATATCCTTGAAATTTTTTTTGCTCACCCTCATATAGGGGAGGAGATGCACATCGAGTCAATAATGCGATGAAATCATGGAACCCAGTGTGCGTGTGTGGATGTGCCAAATATCGAGAGGGTGGATTTTGAGCCTATCATTCTATGATGGTGGATGCTGAGCCAGCGTGGATTAGGAAAGAGGGAGGGAGGAGACGGTGGTTATTGGATCGGCTAACGACCAGATTCGCCGCTTATCACATACCAGTGTCCCACACCTCTATGAACTACACACCACCACCCTCAAAGCTCAGACAAAGTCTCCTTTTATCGATAACTATCTCATACAAAAGTTCACACCAGAATAAAACTGTTCAATTATTACGGATCTATATTCACTTGAAACAATGAAAACTTATATTTTATCATACATTTTTACTTTCACTTAGAAACTAAAAAAAGTGATATGTTTTAATTAAAAAATAAGTAAAGAAATATGTTGAATTTATGTTCAATTATTTCATTTAGGAACTTCTATAGTTATAGTTGGTTCTCATGATAAGAATGAAGGTCAATCTGATTGCAACATCGGAACACAATACCGGAGATTGTTTTCGATCCAATCTGCCAAAACAATAATATGTGAGACTATATGAGATTAGGAGAGTGGCGGGGAGAAGAGAGAGAGAGAGAGCTGATGGCAACTATGTAATTTATGGATATATGATCCCTAATATATGATGGATCTTCACTATAGTCCTAGTTGATCTGGCATATTTATCTTAATATCTATGTTATTCATACACCGTCAGTTCTCAGATGAATTTTCCACTATCATCCAGCAGTAGACTGTAGAATATGACTGATTGTTTCATTTAAACTTTTTTATCCCAATAAAATTGATAATTTGAACTCTTTAATATACAAATAAATATAATCTTTTTTGTTGTTATCTTGGTTATAATAATTCGGTTAGCAATATAAAAAGTTGACCTGTGGCCAGGTCCGAACCAACCGACGGTATGAAGTAAATTAATTTCCAGCAACAGAAACAATTTCAAATAATTTTAATATATCTATTAATGTAATAAAAAACACATATGCATATAACATAAATATTTTTAATTTTATTTTATTTATAATATATATGTAAGACCAGGCTGTGACGTCATGAATGGCTGGATGACGTCATATAATTTTAAATTAAGAAAAAACTAATAAAGATGATTTTCTCGAGGATAAAACCAAAACAAAGTGCATGGTGCTATCTAAAAATCTTCTCATGTGAAATTTAGTGTGAAAATAACCCTTCCCTTCCTATCGTCGATCGCTAATACTACCACTTCCGGTTTGATCAATTCATCATACTGATGCATTAAGTAAATATACCAAATTTCATCAAAATCGTATGAGCCGTTCAAGCTGTACGGACGGACGGACGGATAGACATCATGCTAAAAATACTTTTTTCTGTTAAGAAAATGCATGATTCGTGGAGATATGTAAAAATCTCCACATGTGAAATTTGGTCGGTTGGAAATATCGTCGGTCGGTAAAAATTGAATATATTGGTAGAATATGTTTTATTTCGAAATTTCTCCAATTATCAGTGAAAAATGATTTATTAATATTACTCTATTAATAAATTGCCTAAATTTCAAATTATTGATCATGCTCAATTTTAATTGGTTGCCCAAAATATTCAAGGGAGAAAAATGGATTTTGCCGGAATACCAAATGCTACCGTGTAGCTTTGAGGTCATTGATGAGACCTCATGGGGACTTCTGCTGGCTAGTCCTCATTTCAACGCACGTAGTCGACTCTTCCCGAGGGCACTCCTTGTTTATCTTATTCTAAAAATAAAAACATTAAATTCATACATTATATTTTGGCCACGTTCTAAACACATTAGCAAGCGAGGGTGGTGGACAAACAGCCGAGGGCGAGTCGCTAATAAGAGACAGAGAGAGAGAATGGCGAAGGGGGGAGGGAAGAGAAGCGAGACAAAAGAGCACACGCATTTCCTTCAGGGCTCCAAGTCTTGCTCTATGGTCACAATGGGAGTGGGCAACAAGCAAATGGACAAACCATATTAACGAGGCAACCGAACGCCATTAGCCTCGGGCTCATTTATTTATTAATAAAATATCATTGACTTATCACAATTAGTGATTGTGTTAAGTACATTTCCAAGTTGACAAGTGATAATAATCATACTGTCATTTAACTTTAACAACCCAAACAGATTAAAATTATTATATTTTGACTTATTTAATTTATTATTACAATTTTACATGTTATATATTAATTACAATTTAAAAAATATAAAATCATATTTTATATATATATTTATTGAAAATTATAATTAAAAATATAAATAATTTTATTTTATAATAAATGTGGTTTATGTCAAAAAATAATTTTTTTAAAATAAAAAACAATATTTTAAAAAAATAACTTGTAATAATGTTTTTTATTATCAATATATACATACAATCTATACATAGTATTAGTATTTTTACCGACCGACGATAGTAAGGGAGGTATTGTTTTCACACCAAATTTCACATGTGGAGATTTTTACATATCTCCACGAATTATGCATTTTCTTAACAGAAAAAAGTATTTTTAGCATGATGTCTGTCCGTCCGTATAGATGTGTACAGCTTGAATGGCTCAACGGATTTTGATGAAATTTGGTATATTTACTTAATGCATCAGTGGGATGAATTGATCAACTTTTGGTGCAATTCCGGAAACCGGAAGTGGTAGTATTAGCGATCGACGATAGGAAGGAAAGGGTTATTTTCACACCAAAGGAGATTTTTTTATATATCACCACGAATCATGCACTTTGTATTGGTTTTATCCTCGGGAAAAATCATCTTCATTATGTTTTTCTTAATTTAAAATTATATGACGTCACAGCCTGGTCTTGCATATATATTATAAATAAAATAAAATTAAAAATGTATATATTTATTATTTATGTATCCATATCTGTTTTTTATTACATTAATAGATATATGAAAATTATTTGAAATTGTTTCTGTAGCTGGAAATTAATTTATTTCAAACCGTCGGTCGGTTCGGACCTGGCCACAGGTCAACTTATTATGTGTGTGATTGAGTGTCTTGTATTCACTGTTGGCCCATTAGTGAGTTTAGATTTTGAATTAGGTATTTCCAATTATTATATATATTAAGTAAGTACACATTAAAAGTGTGTATATATGAGGTGTGCATATATTAGGTATTTATTTCTTCATTTTCTCGAAGTTATATCCAATATGTCTAGCCTTTTTAGTTGTCTACGTCCTGGCTTGAGGAGGGGGTTTCAGGGTATTAGGATGATTATTAATTATTGATATTTATATCTGGTTGTAAGTTTTGTTATTACTTCCTTAACTGTTGGTATACATAAGTCTTTGTGAATTATTACACCATGGGCACTACAAATTGAACATAAAATTTTTAACTGGGATTTTTTTTAAATTTGATTCACTGGCAGTGTCCCCATGTATCCCCAACAGTTTTAGAATGCACTTGTATACCATCAATTTATTTTCTACAGATAAGTTTGATTTTTATTCAGAAGCCATTTGTAATTATTATAAAGAAGATCCAATTGAGATTTCAGCAGCCCATGTGAGTCTTTTGCCCAAATGGATACCCAGATATTTGACGACATCATTTGTTGGAATTATAGTGTCATTTAAGAAGACTGGAGGTAGGTCGTTCTTCATAATGTAAATGACAATTGAACAGATTTACTTTCGTTAACCTTGAGACTTTATCCAATCTTCTATTTGATTAAGGTGATGTTATTTGAATGATTTCGTCGAAATCCAAATTGGTAGCTTGGAAATATCTTATTATAATCCATATAAGGTATGATTCTACTAAGGAGTAACTTTTCAAACATCTTCGATAATATAGGTAAAAGACTAATTGGACTATAAGATGAAACTTCCGCTGGATTCTTGCATGGCTACAATGATTTGAGCTACTTTCCATTGAAGAGGAAAGTTCCCAAGTCTTATTATTGAGTTATAAATTTGAGTTAAAAATATGAAGTCTTCAGGTGGTAATTCCTTTAAAATTCTAGCCGTTATAAGATCAAAACCTGGTGATTTCTTACTTTTGATATTATTGGTGACTATTGATTTAATTTCACCTTTATTGAAGGGTTTAATTGGATGGTCCATTTGATTTGGAGCATTAATTATTAATTTTATATCTCCATCGTCTTCAGGTAAAATTTGTAGTTTAGGAGGTGAAAAAAACATTTCCATAATGATCGGCAAAACATGTAACTTTGTCATTATCCGTTTTCGCCCAGTTACCATCTGTATTTTTGACCAGAAGTTATGTATCTTGACCTCTCTTCATTTGTTTGGTCACCCTCCAAAGTGAATAGTTTAATTTTTCAATTGGAGTAAGTGTCTCAAGAAAAGTATTAATACCTTTGTCTGTGAAATCTATTAGTAATTTCTTTAACTCTGCTAGGGACCGATTTAATTTCATTTTATCCCAAGGTGTATGTGTTAACTGCCATCTCTTTCTTAATTTTCTTTTTACTTTTATCTTTTCATATAAGCCCACTTTATCTTTTATATTAATAGAAGGAGTGGAGTTCCAGAGTTTTAAATCTTATCACACACACACAGTGAGGGGTTTGACTGCAAAGTCAAGGTCGTTTTTAGTGTAAGATTGAGTTTAAAGTTATTTTCTAAATTCTCTCTGAAGATGTCCAAATTAGTATTTTTATTTGTTAAGGTTGGAGGTATTTGTACTTAGGTATCCAGCGTGATTAACAGAGATTAATGATCTGATGAAAAGTCTAATGACGAAGAAATATTTACATAGTTCTTTGATATTTCAAGGGTTATACAAAAATCAATTACGTCAGGAGTCCTTAGCAAATCCGAAGGCCAGTAAGTAGGTTCGTTAGAAGAGAGGTGATGAAGATTATTTTTTGAATAGACTGAAAAAGTTGTCTTCCACGTGGTGAAATTAACCTTGAACCCCAAAATGGGTGTTTAGCAAATAATAATAATAATAAATAAAAAAGCAATTCAGATTTATTTTTGAGGAAGTAACAAAACTACTTAATTAATGAAAAAAATTATATGTACCTATAAAAAGTAATAAATAAATCATATAAATATAAATTATTGATTTATATACTAGTATATTTAAAATTAAGATGTGTTAATTTATATATTTGGTTAATTATCTTCCAAATAATAAATTTTTACCTTATAAATTAAATAACTTTTTTTGTCATATTATATCTTAGTCTTATTTAATTTATATTTGTTTTATTATTGAAATTTTTTTCGGGAGGAGAAAATGTCTTTTACAAGAGATCAAGTGAATTGATATTCCTCATATATTTCATTAATTTAGATCATTTAAATTTATATTTAAAGAAATTAGAATCTTATTTAATAATTTTTAATCGATATGGTTTTTAGAAACATTTAGTTTGTTCTATTCCAATAAACCATCGAATCATTTGAAAATAAGTATTAAATATTTCTTAATTAAAAAAAAAAACAAGAATAATGAATAATAATAATGATAATCATAATAATAAAAATAATAATAGCGAGAGTAAATTGTTTTATCGTGTTAATTACTAGAAAAATAAAAATTTCTTATCAAATGAAAAAAAATTCCATAGTAATATTCAAAACAGCGGTCATTAAAAGGAGGGTAATCGCTGTTTTTTAATGTCAATTAGAAAAAAATAAATTAAAATATCCACTTCATAACTCATAATAAAATGTTAAATGGTATAGAATTACGAAAAAAAAAATTAATTTTATTTTATCAGAAGAGATTTCATTTCCTCGGGCTTTTATCATAAATTTTTTTTTCACTCTCTCTCTCTCTCTCTCTCTCTATTCTCCAGGCTATCTATCTATATTTTTATATTTAAAAAAAACCTTCGAACACAAAAATGATTATTAACTAGTTTATTACACGAAATGGAGGTGCATTATACTTCTATTTAGAGAAGTGATAAAAGCTTCGATGTTGTATTATTGAGATTTTTTTAAGAATATGTAAATTCTAATGACTAAGATATGGAAAGGAATTTAAATAATTTCATTATACAAAATTCAAAAAATATTTCAGCTAAAATGTTTAAAGAATAAATAATAATATATATACAGGGTGGCGGAGACGGATCGGGTGGATTTAAACTACTTGTCAAACTGTCAATTTTAAAGATATTGGATTGAAATAAAGTGCAAAACGTGTAGTTGCAATCGAAGTTTATTAACAAAAAATTACTAAAGTTAGTTTTTAAAAATTACACATCCATCAAATGCCCTCCTTCTCGAGCGACGCATTTTTGGAGTCGGTCCTTAACGTTCCGCATTGCCTGCTCAACACACAGCGAGGGGGTCAATGGAAATCTCCATTACGGGAAATCAAACACAGCTTGCATTGATATCCTAGTGGTATGTGCAGTAAGTCCGAGTAGGAAAATCCACAACACCGGGAATTGAAGAGAGGAGTCCGTCAAGGATGCATTCTTTCTCCCCTTTTGTTCAATCTCTATGCTGACAGAATTTTTAAGGAGGCCATGGAAGAACTGGATATAGGGGTGAAAATAAATGGCGTACCAATTAGTACAATTAATTATGCTGACGACACTGTAATCCTGACTGAAAACATTGAAAATCTCCAACTGCTTCTAAATAAAATTTCTCAAATCGGAATATAGCCAAAACAAAATTTATGGTATTCAGCCGCCAGTCACGCGGAAACGCCTCCCTCCACCTCGATGGCAAACAAATTGAACGTGTGGAATCCTTTAGGTATCTCGGTTGTACCATAAATGACCAGCTAAACCCAGATATCGAAATCAAATCTAGAATTGAGGCTGCGCGATCTACTTTCAATAAAATGAGATCCTTCTTCTGATGAAATCTAAATCTCAAATTACGACAGAGATTGGTCAAATGCTATGGTTGGCCCATTCTCTTATATGGGGTGGAGGCATGGACACTCAAGGTCAGTACAATGAATCGCCTGGAGGCCTTCGAGATGTGGATCTTCAGACGAATGGTTAGAATTCCCTGGAAGAAAGTTACCAACAATGATGTCTTGAAAAGATCAAACTCACAGCGAGAACTCCTCAACTCTGGCCACATTTTAATAGGTAATAAATATCACCTTCTTCAATTGATCCTCAAAGGGAAAATTGAGGGTCGTCGTGGATTAGGGAGAAAACAGCAATCCTTGTTAAGAAATATCAGGGAATGGACCGGCATGAAGAGTGTGGGAGAACTGTTCCGCTCGGCGGAAAACAGCGATGTCTTCGCCAGAGTGATCGCCAACGTCAGGGAGACCAGACAAGGCACTTAAAGAAGAAGAAACATTTGCTTAAACTAATATCTCTAGCAAACTTTTTTTTTTAAATGTAAATAAAAAAATTAAAAATATGTTACATTAGTAGAAAATGATGACTTTTTAAATTTTCACAAGTTTACTTTTCCCAGAGATCTCAAAAATTTCGCGATTTATATATATATATACGAGTATATATATGTTTTTTTCAAACAAAGTGGTAATCTATCAAATGAATATCTAATATTATTTCATTTGCCATTGCCTCACTGTCAGAAACAGGGATCAAATATTATTGATTGCTTTTATTTGAAATGAAAAAAGTAGAAATACGCCCGTCTTTCCATTTTTTCTATAAATAATCCTAACTAATAGAATAAAATTTGTGATAATTTATCTTTAATTTTTCTTTTTATTCTTTTTTTTTTTTTTGGTTGACATGAGCAGATAACCTCCTGCGAGTCTTTCGTCAGAAAGCATTAAGAATCGCTAAAACCGTGTTTTTTTCACTTTGCCATACGAAAAAAGAAGGAAATAAGAAGTGGTGGTACGTAGTAGTATAAATGAATGCGAGATGAAAGCCCTAAAAAAGCAAAGGATGAATCAGAGAAAGCTGGAAAGGATTCAGGAAGAATTCATGAATCTTTGCATAAAGCTGAGTTTAGATATGGAAATATGTAAAGGTTTCAATCTTCCCCTCTCCTCTTTTACCATATCTTAAAAAACCCCAATATGAAATTCGCATTTTTTTTTATTATTTTATTTTTATTTCATTACCCGAATGTAATTTAATATTAAGTAAAATAATATAATTTTTTTAAAAAGAATATGTATTTTTTTCTAAAAATTTAATAATAATTTTCATTAGAATTTTATTTTGTTTCACAAATAAGTAAGATATATATATTCTTGAGATTTAAATCTAATAAAAAAATGTAAATATATGTAAAGGATAAAGATTTTTTTTTTTTTTTTTTTTTGTTAAAGAAATAAAATTTTCAACATTCACGTATTCTCAGTTTTAAGTAATTTTTCAATTTGATATTATTCAAATATCAGGGGCAAATTTTTGGGCTTATATTAATAGATACTCTTGCCAGAGGATCTGTGCTTCTATGGTATGCGCCCTTGTGTTGAGAATTATTTTGCTTCCCTTTATGTATTAAATAAAATCATCATCTGATTGGATTATCATCAGTTGTTAGTCATCATTTATTTATAAAAAAACCGCCTATGTGGATAAAATGTAATACATTATTTTTAATCTTATTAAAGATTATATATTACAGATTAATCTGAACATAACATAACATCCATCTGATACAAAAACAATTATTTTAAATAATAGTAATTATGTTATATCTAAAGCGGGGTCATATATTAACCTATTTTGACTAATAAATATTTTAAATATGACGGTAATAACATTTTAATCTTTATCTTGAAAAGAGATTATACTCGTAATTATATGGATATAAGATAATCTATAGATATATATTTATAATATAAAATAAACATTTCTTGTCAAGTATGTCTTGAGATAAAAAAAAAAGTGATGCTTCTGAACAAGATCAGAGTTTTAATTGATTTCGACCAGACATTAATTACAAAAAGTTAATTAAATTTAATTTTAATTAAATTTTCTTAATAATAGACAACAATTGACCTCAATTTCTGGAGCTGCTTCTCTTAAATGGTGTGCCCCCCCAAAAAAAAATAAGTTTTTCTAACTATATTTGGAGAAATCGTTCAAAAATCTATTTTCAAGAAATTTTAATTAAAGCTTGAATTAATTTTATTTTTCTTTTCTTACAATTTATATTAATTTATAAAGATCTTTAGAAATTGTTGAAAGAATTGTAATCCAATAACTTATAAAAATATAATTAATTATTTAATAATGATTATAATAAGTTGACCTGTGGCAAGGTCCGAACCGACCGACGGTTTGAAGTAAATTAATTTCCAGCTACAGAAACAATTTCAAATAATTTTAATATATCTATTAATGTAATAAAAAACAGATATGGATAAAACATAAATATTTTTAATTTTATTTTATTTATAATATATAGCTGGAGTAGCCGGCGTTACCCGAGGCTGTGACGTCATGAAGGGCTGGGTGACGTCATATAATTTTAAATTAAGAAAAACATAATGAAGATGATTTTTCCCGAGGATAAAACCAATACATTCGTGGTGATATGTAAAAAAATCTCCTTATGTGAAATTTCGTGCGAAAATAACCCTTCCCTTGTTATCGTCGATCGCTAATACTACCACTTCCGGTTTCCGGATTTGTACCAAAAGTTGATCCATTCATCCCACTGATGCATTAAGTAAAGATACCAAATTTCATCAAAATCGGTTGAGCCGTTCAGGCTGTACACATTTATACGGACAGACGGAAGGACGGACGGACGCACGGACAGACATCATGCTAAAAATACTTTTTTCTGTTAAGAAAATGCATGTTTCGTGGTGATATGTAAAAAAATCTCCACATGTGAAATTTGGTGTGAAAATAACCCTTCCCTTCCTATCGTCGATCGCTAATACTACCACTTGCGGTTTCCGGATTTGCACCAAAAGTTGATCAATTCATCCCACTGATGCATTAAGTAAATATACCAAATTTCATCAAAATCGGTTGAGCCGTTCAGGCTGTACACATCTATACGGACGGACGGACGGACGGACGGACAGACATCATGCTAAAAATACTTTTTTCTGTTAAGAAAATGCATGATTCGTGGAGATATGTAAAAATCTCCACATGTGAAATTTGGTGTGAAAACAATACCTCCCTTACTATCGTCGGTCGGTAAAAATATATATCTTATAGTATATAAAATAATGATTAATTTAAAAAAGACAATTTATGAAAATTAATGAAATAATGTTATATTTGTGCTTTTATGAGTTTAATAAATAAGTAAATAAAAAATCAATAATAATATTTTAATTATATTTATATTAATCAAAGAAAAAAAACACTAATAATCTTAATTCCGTTTAATGATTGAAAAATTATTTGATAATAATAATTACCTGTTTAATTAATATAATACGCCTATCTGCATTGTAATTATTGCAAAAGAGAAAAACTGTTATTACCTCACATCTTCTTTAAATTAAGAAATATACCATATGTAAAAAAATTAGTACAACTTTAGAAATCTACTCAAAAGAATCATAACTAATAATTTTTTTTTTCAAAGGGAGGGTGAAAGATTCAAGTTTCTACTACTACTAAACATATTATATCAAACCTATGTGGTCATTTTGCATTTGTTTTCTTTTATATTATTAAATTATAATACATTCATTAAAAGATAATTTAATAATAATCATATTTTTTTATTTTTACCGACCGACGATAGTAAGGGAGGTATTGTTTTCACACCAAATTTCACATGTGGAGATTTTTACATATCTCCACGAATCATGCATTTTCTAAACAGAAAAAAGTATTTTTAGCATGATGTCTGTCCGTCTGTCCGTCTGTCCGTCCGTCCGTCCGTCCGTATAGATGTGTACAGCCTGAACGGCTCAACCGATTTTGATGAAATTTGGTATATTTACTTAATGCATCAGTGGGATGAATTGATCAACTTTTGGTGCAATTCCGGAAACCGGAAGTGGTAGTATTAGCGATCGACGATAGGAAGGAAAGGGTTATTTTCACACCAAAGGAGATTTTTTTATATATCACCACGAATCATGCACTTTGTATTGGTTTTATCCTCGAGAAAAATCATATTTATTAGTTTTTTCTTGATTTAAAATTATATGACGTCATCCAGCCATTCATGACGTCACAGCCTGGTCTTGCATATATATTATAAATAAAATAAAATTAAAAATGTTTATATTTATTATTTATGTATCCATATCTGTTTTTTATTATATTAATAGATATATTAAAATTATTTGAAATTGTTTCTGTAGCTGGAAATTAATTTATTTCAAACAGTCGGTCGGTTCGGACCTGGCCACAGGTCAACTTATTTGGTATGGACATTCATATTTGATAAAATATTCGAAAGAAAATTTTTAAATTTAATATTATTATTATATTCTCACAATATTAATGTTTGAACGTAATTTTTATTTTAATGATAATAAAAATAAAATATAAAAGAAAAAATAATATCGATTAGACATTAGAAGAATAGAATTCAACATTTTTCTCAGATTTTCATCATCTATTTGAATCAATTGTCATGACTTGAAAGTGCATTGCAAAGGAATTTGATAATCATAGAACAATTAAATTGTTCAAAATAGTCTCTGTATTTTACACACAATACCTATTATTTTATGTCTACTTTTATTAAAACAATCTAAATACCATTGTATTTTCCAATAATTTGAAAATACTATTTCTTTAAACAATGAATTCAATGAATTTCATTATATTAATATAGATGAAAATACTTCTTTAACAAATAGAGTTGAATAAAAAAACAATTACTTTTTTTTTAACTTTGCTTTTATCTCCTCAGTGTGGTTTTTGTTCCTGCTAATAACTCAAAGCAATGTCAGTTAGGGATGCCCGCAGTTCAGCTCAGTTCATTTCAGTTCAGTTCTCCTCGCATTGGCGCATAAATTGGCGGTGATAAACGACGCGGCGGCATTATATTGGCTCGCGGACCGTTTAATTGTGTCACGGGACGACAAGACAGTTGGAAAGCAGCCCACAACTTGACGGGCTCGGCTCGCCATCCCTTTTGCCTTTTCACTGGGCTGCCTACAACACTCATGCTAAGTTGTACTATTATAATGATATTTTCCAAGAATATTGGCTTTGAACGATCATAAATGGTGATGTTTGTACTACTACAAATTTATTATCATCGATAAAGGGGTAGGGATTTAGGTTTAAAGGGTATAAATCTCATTGTTTTTTATTAAAATATTTTTTTATATATAACTATTCAATGATATTTATTTATTCTTTGTATAAATGTATCCATAAGCACTTTGAAATATTTTCTTTTAGGGTTCAGAAATATTAAATGTTCATTGAGGGGCGCTATATCTGTACTATGAGTCCTTGATGACGATAGTCACATTAATGAAAGCAGTAAATGGTGAAAAAATGCCATTTTTAAAATTAAATATCCCTGGTTGTAATGAATCAAAATTAATGATTTTTTTTTGTGTTTTTGTTTGGTGACCGGCCCCTATAAGACCTAAAAAAATCGGCCAACAGGTGCCACCGTTTTTTAGATGTGAAGGGGTTAAAACCGGTACTTGTCACGTCCAGTAATATATATACGCTTGGCAGCCTCGGTGTTTTCTTACTTGGCGGGATCGGAGCGCTACCAGCGCTCCTAGATAATCCATATAAGGTATGATTCTACTAAGGAGTAACTTTTCAAACATCTTCGATAGTATAGGTAAAAGACTAATTGGCCTATAAGATGAAACTGGATTCTGGATGCTCTGGATTCTTGCCTGGCTACAATGATTTGAGCTACTTTCCATTGAAGAGGAACGTACCCAAGTCTTATTATTGAGTTATAAATTTGAGTTAAAAATATGAATTAATTTTATATCTTCATCGTCTTCAGGTAAAATTTGTAGTTTAGGAGGTGAAAAAACATTTCCATAATGATCGGCAAAACATTTAACTATGAAAATCTATGACGTCGAGGGCGTTGCGAAAACTTATTTTTGTAACATCAATTAGAACAGACTCTATAGTATTGCCAGTACTTTGAAGTGAATATTGAAACAAGTTTTTAAGGATTTGGCAAAAATTGATAAATAAAAAAATCAAGTTGTATGAAACGAGTTTATAAAAATTTAAAAGAAAAAAATAATAATAATATTATTCTATATTAAACAAATGGAATTCACATTACTTTTTATTTCATTATAAAGTTGCCTTTCCATCAATAAAGAATTAAGAAAAAAAAACTTGGGAAAAAGTATTTCCATTCTAATCTCCTCTTTCAAAGCGACTAAAGACAAATTCCATTTTCGAAAAATGGATTTGAATATTTCCATATATTTCGAGTTTGAAAGTTTAAAACGATAATCGGAAATGTGAATTCCAATCCTCACTGTGAATCCAATCCCTTGAATGAGTTTACATATAAATAAAAATGTTATCATTTGAATAGAAAAGGTTTTTCCTACGTTGGACTACAGGCATTAGCCCTAAGGATACTTTATTCGGACATGTTCCAAAAGGAACTGAAAAAAGGAATAGTGAAAAAAAAATAAAATAAAAAATAAAAATAAGAGAAAGGAGACAAACTGGGAAAGATAAGGTCAATAAAAAGACGCCGGTAGAGGAGTGGTAAGAAGAAGCTCGTCTTGTTTAGAAGTTAAAGAAACAGTCCGAGAGTAAGAAGAAGTAGAAGTAGTGGAAGGTATTGGGTGACGAGTAGCAGAGTGCTTGATACTCGTCACCTAGCCACCTAGCCTCTTTTGTCTCTGCATATGTGTGAGTTTATCAACGACCAGTCAGAGTTTTAAAACCCCACCACAAACCCATCTTTCTCCTGGAGTCGTTAAAAAACGATTCTAGTCCAATTCCGTTCTCATATAAAGACATTACCCACCCATCACCTTAACAAAAACGAAAGGAAATTCGATAAAGAAAAATGATCAACTTACTCTACATTCTATTCGAAAATAGTCACCTTCAAAAAAAAAATAATCATAAAAAAAATCTATAATAAAGTATAAAAGTACTGAAAAACAAGATAAAATAATAATATTAATAACCTAATAACTAATAAAAAAGAATAATTAAAACTTTTCATATTTAATCCATTATTATAAGACAAAGTAATAAGAAAAGAGGATTTACATCCTGAATTTTCGGGAATGATAAAAAACAGACTTTGTCAGTGTTTTTTTAATTTTTTTAATTTTTTTATTGAATTTCTTTATAGGACTTTAATAAAATTTAATAAAAGACAATATTACATTAGAAAAATGTAAATTAAATAAAAAAGAGAAAATAAATGTATGTAAATTTAAGAAAAAATTAAATTTAAAAAAAAAATTAAGTAGAATAAAAATTATATTTAAAAATAAAAATAATTTAAAAGGATATTAATGAAATTAGTTCATAAACCCTTTTGTAAATTAGTGTTAGCGTTTTTTTCAGTTTTTTTTTAGATAAAAGTCCTTTCTAAAAGAAAAATTCAATGAGATTCATTAAAAATATAGAAAACATTTTATTTAATTCTAATAAAAGTAAGTTCATTCAAATTTTTCATGGTAGGAATTTGATTTTTTTTAGAATAAAATTTCCATTTACTCAAACACAATATAGACTGTTTTGTACTGGAAACTGTTAAATATATAGGTACTTTTAATATTTTGTTGATATACATAGTTATTATTACATTATTATTATTATTATTATTATATTAATTTCATTTGACAGTTGGATCGAAAAACATATACAGAAAGAGCTAAAACAAACAGATAAGGAGTAGGATTCAGTGAACTTTAAAATCGGAAAATCTGACAAAATTTGAAACTAAAAATATATCATAATATAATTAAATTAGTCATAAATCATTTATTTTACATATTCCTCATAATAATGAAATAAAAAAATAATTAAATTTCAAAAATAGAAAAGTTCATTTTTTTATTTCAATATATTGGTGTAAATATATTTTTTTCTTTAAATAAATTGAACGAACAACACAGAATTCTAATAGGGAGCTTAATGCATTTTGATTCATTTTATATTAGACAATAAATACAATATGAAAATCAATCGGTTTCCCCATAAAACATTTGAAATATATCTATACACAAGAATCTCAATCTTAATCTCTTTTTTGTGTTTCCTTTTCAAGGGATTTCTTTGAGAGGATAAAAAATAGATTTATAAAAATGGTCTCTTCAAACTTTTCTTTATTTCATTCAAAATAATCAAATAATAAATTAAATAATACAATTACCTATTTATTCTATTAGTTTGTTCTGTTTGAAAATAATGAATAGGCAAGAGAGTAGTTTCAAAAGTATAGTAAGCTATAGTGATTTGTTTGATTAAATTTAAATGTTTCTATCAAGAATAATGGAGTAAAATTGCGAGACTTACAATGGAAAGATGAAATCACTAAAATTGAATTTCCTGAATGAAAAGAATATAGATAAAATATGGTGAAACTAGAGAGTTAATCAAACAAAATTTCATTGAGTAGCAATAAAATGTTTAATATGTAACCCTGGTGGATAATTCCCAATAATTTCTACTGAGACTAGATGTTGGAGTTATTATAGTCATTCGGAGTAGGTCTTTTCATTTTTATCCAATTGTTAATAAATATAAAATAAGAGATATTTAAAAGTCACAGGGAAATAAGAATTTATAAAAATAGTCATGCAATTTCTCAAGAAATCTGTTTGTTATTTATTAAAGGATTTATTTTTAAAGTGAGGTAGAAAAAAAATCTTTGAAATTTCTGTAGAATCTATTGATTGAGAAAATATTGGGAAAGAGGAGGGTAGAAAAAGACGGATGTGGGTGAAAAAAATGAAGAGTGGGGGTAGCTGTAGTGTAAATCCCAAAAACATGAACATTTTGCTTTTGTGGAGTGTCATAGATTATTTCACGTAGAGTAACGTGCAAACACGTCAGGCAATAAATAAGTTTGTGTTGAGAAGGGAATCGGAACAATTTTGATGGATGGGGAATCAATTGACGTGGCAGGTGTTGTGGAAAAGTATAACCACGCGCAAACAAAATGGATTTCCATGAAAAACGGCGCAAAACATCTATTAATGATACTGGGGAATACTAATCAATTTCAAACAAGTCAATTTACTAGCTAACTCTTGGGAGGGAATTATATATATATATATATATATATATATATATATAGAGAGAGAGAGAGAGAGAGAGAGAGAGAGTTAAAGCATAGAAAATTCATTAATCAAAATTAATTTGAAAAAAAAATAAGCAAAATATATATAAGTCAGTTTTTTTTTATTAGTATAATATATACATTAAATAAATGATTTTTAACTGAAAAAATAAAATTTATAAGGATCACTCTTTAGGATGAATGCAAGTATAATACGTACGATAGATTAGAAGTTAAGAAAATTGATTGAATAGAAATGGAACTGGAAAATTTGAAAAAAGGAAGGAATAAAAACATGTTAATTGTATTTTAGTATTAACAAATTTGAGTACAAAACATATTTATTATAGAGCCCTGAAAATGATATTCTACAGATAATTAAAATATATTCAATTTATTGCTTCTTTTATGGAAAAAGAGAATTCTCTCAGTATTTGGGTGTGTTTATGTTTTAATGTATAATGACTAAAAGTGGGTGAACGACTCGTCAACTAGGACCTTATGTTACTCTACGTTAACCTTTCTTGTAATTAAATTGATTAAAAAATTATATTGTAAAATAAATACTTTAGTTTACTAAAATTTGTTGCAATAGATTGAATTATTATTTTTCGAAATGAATTTAATTTAATTAATGTAGTATTTATTATTTTGTTTAATGGAATAAAATATTTTTTAAAAAATGTATTAGACAATGAACATTCTGTTTTTATTATGGAATAATTTGCAAGGTGTGCAAATGGAAGGTAGTAAAAATATTGGTAAATTCTCGGGTCTCCCCTACTAAAACGGATTGGTCGGCAAGGTGCTGACAAAGAAATCATTAGAGGAAATTGGCTTTCTTCTTGGAGGTATTTGCAGTGCAGCTGCCACCCGGTGGCTCGGTACGTTTCCACAAATTTCTATAAATTTAATTCTCGCACGATCTGTGCCAATTGACGAGTGTTCGGGTCACATTTCCGGACCGGATATTACGAATGGTGTGGTCTCGGCGACCCACTCGCTTGATTGGCCATCTCGATTTGCGTATCGGAGAGACACCCATATCCCCTCTTATCCCTCCCTCTCCCTCTTTAACCCAATTCATCCCAAGCGGTCTTAATTAACGTCCCCCAGCTCGATATTTGAGAACATGGGAACATCTTGTCAATTTGGGGACAGGGTTTGCAAAAAAAAAACAAAAAAAAATTGGGATCTAACACCCAACCTTTAACTGGATAATTTAATTAGTCGAAAGCAAAAGGGAATTGGATTCTTTTCTCTTTTTACAGAACGAGAAAAGGGGAGAGTAATACACACGGATAAACGAGGGTGAAGTGGTTGGTACGCGGGGGAAAACGGGAGGAGGAGAATAGAATTGGAAAAACTTTTCGAATGAGATAGCTTGTTGCATTTTATGATTTAAAAATCGCTGCGGCGGTTTTATCGGTCAGATTAAAGAAATAAAATGATAAAAATAATTAAAAATATTCGAGAAATACCTACCAAGAAAATAAAAAATAAATAATTTCAAATAAAATTGGGGTAACATTTTTAAAGTGTTAATGTTATAAGTATATTATGCAATATTTATTTTTATAACATTTTTCTTAATTTCACTTGGCGTCTGTCTATGTCTGTCTGTCTCTCTGTCTTTTTGCTCTTTTGAAAATTGAAATCGATTTTTCATCATCTTTATTTCATGTGTTTTTAATATATTTATTTATTTATTTATTTTTTCAATCAGCTCATTTAAAACTGTAAGCTAAATGTGTTAATATAAACTTGATAAAGAAACGAATATTTTTTTTAAATAACCTTTTTCTGATTTTGTAATTACTAGGAATGAAGATGTTGACATATATATATAGTGAGAGAAATAAATGTAGAAGTGAAGAAATATAATTAATAATAAAAATTTAAACAATTATAAGTATAATATTATAATTTCGTAAATTATTTTTTCAGTAGATATTTTTAGATAAATAAGTTATTTCAAAACAAATTGTATTTCAAGAATAATATAAAATCGCAACATACCAATATTATTAGAATTAAATTATCTAGTTTTTAAATTTTAATTAAAATATTATATATCAAAATTTGTAGCTAAATTATTTAAAAAAAACTTAAGAAAATGTTTTTAGAACTATGTATATGTATTATACTAAGAAACAAAATTAAATATAATATAGAAATATATTTTTTGAACAAATGTGAAAGAATATAAAGAAATTGTTGGGATAGAGAATGAAAGACCTTTTGGCGTAAGACTTCAAATAAACCAGCCGACAGAGACAATAGAAATATCTTCTATTAAAAGTTAAGATAATTCTAGAATTCTTGTTTGAAAAAACTCATAAAAATCTGGTCCTCATATGATATACCTCTTCGTTACCCAAGAGGGAGTGAGGGGTGGACAATTTTGCCAAGTGTCGTTAAGGGGATGATGAGCATCTACATTTTTAGACAGTTTTGATCATTCTTGGATAGTGTGTGAGGGAGGTGACTTCATCAGACTAAGTGAGAAAAACTACAAGGATCAACTCGTAGAGCAATGAAACTGTTGCCTGCCCAGCTAAGACGGAAGATACCATACCTTGAGGAAATAGCCAAGAATCATCCCATGAAGTCCCAGTGTTCCCCGAACTCATTATTGATTAAATAACAGCTAAGTGGTCGACCCATATTTAAATAATTGCAATTACATAATGAAACTCATTTCCATTTGATTTATAATCTTCCTATTTATAAAGGTACCATATCAACTCTATAATTTCTTGTTATCTATTGTAATAATATTAATTCTTCTATTTTTATTAAATACATAATTTTAGTTTAATTTTATATATGCATTTTTTTAATCTGAACGAATTCAATTTTATCATTTCCCATATCAACCATCTCGGATTCAATACCCATTTATTATTCTAAATTTAACCAGAGTGCTACCAATTAATTTAATCTGATTTTCAACCAATTTTTCTCATAAGTCATCCAATATACGACAATATATTTAAATAATTTTATTTTAATCAAACAAATTTTTATTGAATCTAAATAAAAATATTAAAGAAAAGTCTCTTGAGTATTAAATAGACTTGTAAAAACTTTTCCCCTATTTAAGAGAAAATAAATTTAAAAAAAAATGACGTTTATACGTTTCCGAAGGATATGACAGAGAGAAGGAAAGAAAAATAGCAATTTCCGTAAGTATCTATTTACATGGTCGAATGACAGCTAATATCATTTCTATCTTTTCAGGCGTACGTGAAGGATTTCTCCTGTCTGGGACAAAACCATTGTACACCCTTCGTTTCTTTATAACGCCGAAATAATACTTGAAAACGATGGAGTAGCGGATCCGAGATTTGTATTCATTCGCGACATATCAAGGCAACTAGAAGCAGCCAACTTGACAGTTTCAAGTGGCGGCTATTGTATTTTCTATAAATTAACAAAGGACTTTGAATACACCTCCCATTAAGCATTTAATCTTCGTCTCCAATTTCAAGATTAATTCATTCATAAAATTTCAACGAGATTCGTTTAAAACTTTTTCTTTTAATTAGTTATCAATTAATGTAATTTATATATATATATATATATATATATATATATAGAGAGAGAGAGAGAGAGAGAAAGAGAGAGCGAAGTTGGATAATGAAATTTGAAGTCTTTTCCACATTTATAGGAAACCAAAAAAAGAAATTAAATTATAAATTTTAAGTTAAAAAGAAATATTTAAAAAAATTAAATACCTAAACATTTCAATATTTAAATTTCTAAATATTTAGAAATTTTGTAATTTTTTATACCTCAAATACTTAAATACAACGAACTCTTAGTTCGTTTATAAAATCTATGTCTGTGTGTCTGTCGCCAAAAATTTTTCGTTTTTTAAATTTTGATTTTGGATTCGAGTAGAGCTTAAAAAAGTGTATATGTAAAGTGGTCTTGGTTTTTTACAATTCGGTTGGGAACATGGTCAAATCGGCGGTCAAAGTTGAAAATTTCCCATATTTTCAGCGCATCTTCGGTCGTATCATTATAATTATAAATTATATTAATTATTATTAATTATTATTTATTATAAATTATAATAAGTATATTAAGATCATATAAATTGGAATTATTTATGCAATTTTGTGATAAATTTGAATAAAAGTTCGTTGATAGTAAGTAATGTTTCCTAGCATTCCCAGATGTTTTATATTTATAATCGATAAATGCAGTGGCGTACCTAGAACTTTTGCCGCCCGGGGCGATCTCCAGTTTGCCGCCCTTTTTATTATAAGTCAATCAAATAGTGGTATTTATAAATTAATGCACATAAATAAATTATTAAGTTATTTAATCAATATTAATCAATATTACACAGAGAGTAAATTTTTTTACACATATTTGTATGCACTCGTAAACATATTTATATCATCTTCTAGCTTTCATACTAGAAAAATCGTGTATAATGCTCTCACAATTTATATTAATTGTAATTTCTTGTTCTATTGACAATATTGCAAGATTTTGTAGTCTTAATTGACTCATTGTAGAACGAAGATAATTTTGCCGAACAAAATCTTAAAGATGCGTTTACGAATTCAACGAATTTTAATGGATACAATAAAATAAAATTATTATCCTGTTCTTGGAATTAGAATTCAAAATTTACACTAAAATGCATTTATTTACACCGAGGAATAATATTCGAAATCATATAGTTAATCATAATTTATATAAATCAAATAATAAACTTATAATAATCATAATAATCATTTATTATTCAAGAAAGAAAAAAAATAAATATGAAATGAATACGTTGCTTTTTACAACTATAACTAAATATAAAAAATGCCGCCCCAAGATAAGTGCCGCCCGGTGCGGACCGCACCCACCGCACCCCCCTAGGTACGCCACTGGATAAATGTGTATAGACAAGTGATTAAATATCAAAGGATTATGTTACATTATGATTGCAAAAGATTCTTTTAATGCCTTTTTTTTAATTTTTCCACAAAAATAATAATCATTTCGATTGTGTGGATATTTTTTTGTTTATCCTTGTTTTTTTTACTCACTCCTCGTCGATTTGTACTATATTTGTGAAATTGTGCTTCAAATAAGTTCATAACCATCGGCAAGTTGTAAAAGAGAAACATCACTGCTTAATTACTTGCAAGCCTGTGACACATTATCCCCGAATCCATTTGGTTGTATACATCGTGACACATGTCAACAGGGATACAAAAGGCACAAGACAACCGCCGCCATTGATTCATTACGCCCTCCCTTGTAAACAACGACAGCTACACAAAAACAATCAAAAAGACGTTCTGTTTGCAAAATTCCAAAATGTCTCGCTTTAAAATCAATGTTAGCTTTACTTTTAAACTTGAGAAAGTTTCATTCTTCTTCTCATCTATTTGTTTAAGAGAAATACTTATAATTTGTTTTGATTGATGATATAAGGATACAGGATCTGTGTTTCAAAACTTATCCCCCTTCAGCTGTCCCTGGGGATATTTGAGTGAACGTCAAAGAATAAATACTACCTATTTCTATAAATAATTAAATAACTTATAACAAGTTGGTTCCATTGGGAATTGATTCCCTTCTTTGAATAATATCTAAATTATATTTTTACAATTAGTTGTTATTCTACATTAACAAATAATATTAATCATTAGGATCCATTTAGATCCATCATGACAATGATTCAAAATAAATGAAAAATTTAAGAAAGAAACAAATGAAAAAAAAAACAAATTAAGTGAATAAATAAAAGAATTAATTTTTTAAAATTTAACATATTGAAAATTCAAATTCCAAATTTAAGAAAAAAAAAAATATAAAATTTTTTATATAATTTATTAATTTTTTATTTTTTACCGACCGACGATAGTAAGGGAGGTATTGTTTTCATTTTAATATTAAAAATATTAGTTGAGTCTTTCTTATGGAAATAAAATACTAAACAAATTTCAATGAAGATATCTCTAAAATTTAATTCTTAAAAAATGTGAAAATGTTTAATGTGATGCATAATAAAAAAAAAAGTGTTCTAATTTTAGGGCTAATTAAATTTTGTACTTTCTTCTCTTATTCAACCCTAAATGAAATATAAATTAAAAATAAAATTGAATTGTAACACACATGAAAGAATGATTAATTAAAAAATATCAAAGGTCTATTAAAATTTAATGTTGATTAAATTAGTATAAAGAGAAGATACTTTTATTTCAATAATTTAATTAACAAATACGTTATTTACTTATATTTTTTCATACATCAATAAATAAGTAGTAGATTTACTACTTGCTTGTGACATTACACTCTTATTTAATGTTTAAAATAAAATAAATTAGCTGGAGTGTCTCCACTCGACTAACTCGCAAATTTGAATTGGATTAAATAACATAATATATTATATTTAAATTAAATTTAATTAATTATAAATTATAAACTAAAATTAATAAATAATATTTATTAAACCAGCGCATGTTTGGCTCTTTGTTGTTGTCACCACGTCACGTGTTGGCGCGTGAGATTTACAGTGTTAAAAAATTCTGGTACTTGCAGCGATTCAATCATGCTGAAATTCTATATATGGCAGTTTTATACAATTATTAATCATGTGAAAAATTATCAAACATATATCTTTATTTTTACGGTCACTTTAGAAGAAAAAAAATCAAAACGTTGTAGGTAATGACCATTTTCCGGTTGAGCTACATTTCTCAAAAGTTGATAGAAAACTACGAATTTTGAATAATGCCCAGGTTCCAAATTTCATGATTTTAGCTAATAAAATACAAATATATATAGGCCATTTTTGCTAGTATAATAAGATATATCTATGGAGAGGGTCCGAGGCCCTCATGACTTTATCACTTCTAAATAATTAAATTTAATATATATAATTAAAAACTTAGACTATAAAATATCCTAATATATAATATATAACAACATAATATAAAATAAAAATTTGTTTCTAATGTAATTGGAAAAGAAAATATGTATACATTTATAAATTATATATAGATTATCTTTTTCTAATGAAAAACATTCTTTAAATTATTTTCTTCATCAATTTAATTATTAATATATATTAAAAATAAATAATATTATTTATTTTATAAATGCAGAAGGTAAACGGGCACAGCCAGAAGAATTCGATTGTTTATAGTATTGCATTGAAAAGCGATAAGCGACTCGGCCAATTCTTTGAAAAATAATATTAAAATATTAAAATAAAATAAAATAAATTAAAATAAAATAAAAGAATTTGATTTTTAGTATTCATTGAACAGTGAATCGGAAAAGATGCCACCAAAATTGCTGAGAGCACGTTCTAACAGGTAATTAACAACGATTATATTGTATATACCCACTAATAATTCCTTTTTAATTATAAATATATTATTAATTAATCTTAGTTATTCGTTTAATAAACTTCCTCTATGAATATAATAATTTATTAATTATGATTATAATATTATTTTTTATATTCATAAACTCGTATAGTTATATAAATACTTTATATACTTCAATTACTTTTTACAAGGTGAATTACAAATGATTTGTATTTGATATTCTTTGAATAATGAAGGAAAAACTAAAATAAAAAAAATATGGAGTGTCTCCACTCGACTATCTCGCAAATATTAATTGGATTAAATAACATATATTAATTTAAATTTAATTAAATTATAAATTAAAATTAATAGATAATATTTAATAAACCAGCGCATGTTTGGCTCTTTGTCACGTCACGTGTTAGCGCGTGAGATTTGCAGTGTTAAAAAATTAATTCTGGTATTTTCAGCGATTCAATCAAGCTGAAATTCTATATATAGCAGTTTTATACAATTTTTAATCATGTGAAAAATGATCAAACATATATCATTATTTTTACGGTCACTTTAGAAGAAAAAAATCAAAACGTTGTAGGTAATGACCATTTTCCGGTTGAGCTACATTTCTCAAAAGTTGATAGAAAACTATGAATTTTGAATAATGTCCATGTATCAAATTTCATCATTCTAGCTCAAACCGTTTTTGCGTAATCTTGGTTACATACATACACAACACACACACACACACACACACGCACGCACGCACACACACAGAGACACACAGACATTTTTCTCAACCTTAGTGAAAATGATTCAGGAACGTATAAAAACATAAAAAATTTTCGTGATCGCAATACTATCTCTGGCGAGATAGTAAAAATTATAAAAATTGAATAAATGAATTAATTTTAAATTTAATTATTATAATTAAATACAAATATAAATACAAGTAATGTTATTCATTTTTATTTATTTTAATCTAATTAAGACTAAAAATCCAAATAATATCTTTATAGGAATAATAAATATAAAAATATTTTAAGAAAAAGTATTTTTAATATATAATAATATTAGATATTGAAAGAAGTCATATATTCTAGTTGAATGAACCAATGGCAAAAGAATGAAGGAAAGATATTTTCATATTTCTTCTATTATGAATTCTTAAATAACAAAAAAATAATATTATCACAATGGAATTCCTGTTTCCACTTCAAAGGGTTATGATATCATATTAAATTGATTTGTAACAACTTATCAATATATGCCAAGAAATATAAAATAATTATTTGTTATATGATTTCCAATGAATTGATAAGAAATATGTATGACTGAAATTTAAAATAAGCTAATGGATGGATCTTCGCTAACAGGTCATGAGACTTTAAAATTATATTTTTTAGAAAACACTTTCCCACTTTCCAAATATAATTTACTAATCAAAAAAGAAAAAAAATCATTAATATACCCTTTGTTGAAAAAATATTTTCAATTCAGAATTTTTTGTTGAAATAAGAAATAAGTACTATTATCCAATTTTAAATAAAAAATTATTATTCAAAATGTCTACCTTTGTTGCTTTTGAGTATTGATATTTTTTCAAAAATTTAAGATATTAATGTATAAATAATATATAATCAAGGGAGCAAAATAATTTTGATTGCAAACGTATTTAATAATATTGTTGTTTCTTTAATTTTATAATATGAATAAATGTGATGGACGGATTATATTTTTACTTACTATTTGTTCATATTATTATATATAAAGAATTGTTAATCGATCTGAATATCTTGAGAGAAAAATTTTTTTTAATGAAAGTTAGGTCTACATTTTTATAAATTTTTTTTTTATAAAATAGGGGTACAAATATCAGGGTAAAAGAATTATTATACATGCACATAATGTAAACTCTATTAAATAGGAAAGATGAAAAAGTTTGGATAAAAAAAACCTTGAATGAAATAAGATAAAGAGAAAGAAAAATGGAGGAAGTAAATAACCTGAAGATGAGAGTTATCAGTCAGTCAACTAAAATAAAAGATATATATATATATATAGGAAATGAATAGAAGAAAAGAAAACGTATGAAAAGAGAATTGGAAAGAAATGCGATTTTAATATTTAATTTGAATAAACTGCCAAGAAATGAATATACAAAGAAAAATTAGTAAGAAGAAAAATATATATTCTTTTAGATGAACAAAAGACAATGTCAGTTAAGAGTATTGAAGAAAACAGGAGAGTAGGGAGAGAAAGAAGTAAAAAATGAAATAAAAAAAAAGATTTCTATGGCTTTGAATTTACTTTTCAAAGGGTAATATTGTTTTAATGAGATAATTAACAATTTATTAACATTTTTTCATATATAAGCTCTGCTTTTTGTTTCTCTCTCAAAAAAAAAATAATCTGGAGTGTCTCCACTCGACTATCTCGCAATTTGAATTGGATTAAATAACATAATATATTATATTTAAATTAAATTTAATTAATTATAAATTATAAATAATAAATATTAAACCAGCGCATGTTTGGCTTTTTATTGATGGCACCATGGCACGTGTTGGCGCGTGAGATTTGTAGTGTTAAAAAATTAATTCTGGTACTTTCAGCAATTCAATCAAGCTGAAATTCTATATATAGCAGTTTTATACAATTATTAATCATGTGAAAAATTATCAAACATATATTTTTATTTTTACGGTCACTTTAGAGGAAAAAAAATCAAAACGTTGTTGGTAATGACCCTCTTCCGGTTGAGCTACATTTCTCAAAAGTTGATAGAAAACTATGAATTTTGAATAATGTCCATGTACCAAATTTCATCATTCTAGCTCAAACCGTTTTTGCGTAATCTTGTCTACATACATACACACACACACATACACACACACACACACAGACATTTTTCTCAACCTTAGTGAAAATGATTCAGGAACCTTCAAAACGTATAAAAACATCAAAATCTCAACATCGAAAATTTTCGTGATCGCAATACTATCTCTTACGAGATAGTAAAAAATACAAAATATTAAAAAAATCAATTTCACCCAACTCTATTTGAAATTTGTACAAAACTAAAGTAAAAAATTAAATTCAATTGAATATAATATTTTCTAATCTAAATAAGCGGGAGTGTCCTCCCCTAGACTTTCCCGCATATAAATAGGTATAAAGAGTTGTGAATGAATATTTAGAATGTGTAAACTTGGTATTGATAAAGAGCCAGTTCGTATTAGTTTATTGGTGTCAAATTTGTTATTTGGTAACATTTATATATATATATATATATAGAATAAAGTGCTACTTCCGGTTAACTGATATTTTAAATGTAAAAAAACAGATATGGATATAATATAAATATTTTTAATTTTATTTTATTTATAATATATAAGGGCTGGCTGTGACGTCATGAAGTGCTGGGTGGCGTCATATAATTTTAAATTAAGAAAAAACTAATGAAGATGATTTTTCTCGAGGATAAAACCAATAAAAGTGCATAACACGTGGAGATATGTCCTCACGTGAAATTTGATATGAAAATAACCCTTCACTTCCTTTCTTCGATCGGCAATGCTAGCACTTCCGGTTTCCGGATTTGCACCAAAAGTTGATCAATTCATCATACTGATGTATTAAGTAAATATACCAAAATTCATCAAAATCCGTTGAGCCTTTCAGGCTGTACACAGCTATACGGACGGACGGTCGGACGGACAGACATCATGCTAAAAATACTTTTTTCTGTTAAGAAAATGCATGATTCGTGGAGATATGTACCTAAAAATATCCATAGGTGAAATTTGGTGTGAAAACAATACCTCCCTTACTATCGTCGGTCGGTAAAAAAGAAACGCTACTTGTATAGGTAAAATGTCACTTCCGGTAGTCAGATCATGATGAAATTTGGTATCTGAATTTTTTACATATTTTTAAATCTATATACAAAATAGGAAGCAAATATCTCGAAGCAAACTGGTACTTTACTTGAAAGGTAAACGCAAACAGTGTAGGTAAAGTACCACTTCCGGTTAACCGATTTTGACGAAATTTTGATATAAATCTACAAACTGTGAATAATATCGGTGTACCAAATTTCGAAGTCCTAGCTTGATTAGTTTTTGAGTAAATTTGCTTACAGACATTACATACATAAATACATACATACATACATACACACACACAGACATAATTCGAAAAATGGTATTTTCCGACTCAGGGAGGTCTAAAACGTCAAGATCTATCGAAATCTCGAAGTCGAAATTTTTGACGATTCCAATACTTCCCTTATACGAAGTATGAAGGAAAGTAAAAATAAGTACATTTTTATGTATTTATTTAAATTAAATTAATTTTATTGAGTTAAAATAAATTGTAATATCTTATTTCCTTATAGATTTGATTTATTATTATTAAAAATTAAGGACATGTCGGCAACTCAGGCCATTTAAATTTGAGATAAAAAAATGTCAGACCCTTGTATATACATCCTTCGAAAGGACAGCACCTATCAAGTGGGTTGCCGACTAAGGTAAGGTATCCTATGATCAATAGAATGGGTCCTCTCGTACTTAATCTTGATTGTATTAATCGAAGGCAATACTTTTAAAAATATGTATTTTATTAATCTCTTTTTTGACATTCCCCCATCCTGCTTATTATCCTCTTTTATTATATGTTGACTTTTGAAATTATTAAGTATATTATTTAAATATATCATCTTAAATATAAACGTATCGAGGTTACCTTTGCTCTCAATCTAAGCACAACAAAACTACACAACAAAATTAATAATTAATTTAAAAATAAAGAATTCCTAAGGGTTGTTTATTTTTACTAATTTCCATAAATGTATATTTAATGCAATTTTGAAAATTTATTATCATATTTTTTCTCAATATCCTAGTTTTGGGGACTTAGAGATCAATGAAACTAAAATAAAAGAAAAGTTTAATCAAATGATAAAATTACTAATAAAATCATTAATATAGTACGCCTCAGGGCTTTTGATTAAATTTCGAGATATAAAATTAAATGTATTAAGAGGAAATGAAATATTTTTTTATATGAAATCTCATAGTCAAATTTATAAGTGTTCTATAAAATACTAGGTTTGTTCAAAAGAAAAGGTGAATTTTGAATTATTTCGAAGTATTTATTTAATCATCAATATCCATTTTGTCCCCTTCAAAGTAATTCCCCTCAGACATAATGTACTTATGCCAGCGCTTCTTCCATTCATCGAAGCACTTATGAAATGCGCTTTTCGGTATGGTCATCAGCTCGTTCTTCGATTCCGACTTTATCTTATCAATTGAGGCAAACGCTTTCCTTTCATTAATCTCTTCAGTTTTGGGAATAGGAAAAAGTCGCATGGAGCCAAATCTGGTGAATACGGTGGTTGAGGCATGATTACGGTGGTTTTTGACCAAAAAATCACGAACAAGCAGCTGATGTGTGAGCTGGTGCGGAATCCATGATTAATTTTTCCACAATTCCTTTCGTTTGAGGCGTATTGCTTCACGCAAATGTTGGATAACTTCCTTGTAGTATTCCTTATTAACAGTACGACCTGTTGGCAAGAACGCATGATGTACCACGCCATTGTAATCGAAGAAAACAGTGAGTAAAACCTTCACATTTAATTAAACTTTTTTAAAACGCTTGTACCACTTATAAACATTTTTTTGAGACAAGGTAGACTCGCCGAATGCCACAGTCTATATTTCAAGTGCTCTGAAGCACATTATTTCATTTTGAACGCGAAATTTAATACATATTCTTTGATCCATTTTGTTTAAGTAAAAAATCGAAGAACACACAAAAACATGACTAACTTTTTCAGTTGTCAAAAACAAACTATACTAATCCAAAATGCCTTATAATGTCAATATATTAGAAACGTTTGTGTACCAACACATCAAAAAATTCGATAATCGAATGTACACAGCCCGCGAAAATTCAAAATTCACCTTTTCTTTTGAACAGACCTCTTATGTTAAAATAATAAATAATAAATATTATTAAAAATTAAATGAGTAATATTAAAAAATCATTTGAATTTTAAATCATTTTAAATTTGGCTTGAATCAATTGATAATATTTAATTATTTATAGAATTTAACAGTCAAACTAAAATTTGATTAAAAATTGATTTTAATATTATTATATTAATATAAAGAAAAAGCAAAATTGGAAATTTTTCAAATAAATGTTAATAAAAAAGAAAACTTTATGAAATGAAAGATATACCTATATCAATTTATTTATATATATAAAAAGAAATAAATAAAGTGATAAATTGAAGAGATTAATATAAATAAATAGATAAAATAAAAATTTGTCATTTGCCATCTTGTTTAAAATTCAGTTTCAGAAAATGACGAGAGTTTATATTATTAGTAGAAATATAATAAAAGTTTTTATTACCAGAAATAATAAAATTAATATTAATAAAATAGCACTAAAATATAATATAAAGTATAATTTAAATAATATTAATGTGTTAATTTTGTTATTGTAAGTAGTAAAAGTGTTTAAATTGTATTAATAAATATTAAGTGTTTGAAGAGGAAGTTAATAAAATTTTAATCATTGAAAATTATCATTGAAAATTAGCTATCGTGCATCATTTTCTTTAAACGTCCTCCTTTCTATGTGTTATAAATAAAAGAAAACTTTTAAGTATGAATATGTATATATTCATTAAATTTATTATTATTTTCATAATTATTTTATAATGGGTGGTCGAAAAAGTCTTTTCGTATTTTGTCCATAGATGACGTTGGAATCGTATATCTCCAGTGCTACCAATCACTCTGTTTCAGGCCCTTCCATAAGACTGTCCGGGGCCTGAACTGGCCTCTCCATCCTGTCCTCCCGGGGCCACGTGTTTTGGAGAGGGGGGAAATTTAGTGCCAGCAGCGTCTCTGATGATGCATACGAGCGAAACTCTGTTTCAGGCCCTTCCATAAGACTGTCCGGGGCCTGGTCATACCATATAGTGTTGGAAAGGTGAAATTTCAAGCTTCATTTAACTTTAAAGAAAATTAAATTTGGAGAAGCTGAACAAAAGTTACAGCTTTTCAAAAATGAGTGAAAATAATGAAGAAATTCGCTATATTTTGAAATTTTTGTATAAATAGGACCTGATCTACTGATCATAGGACACCTAATTTATTATATAACCGACTTGATAGGCGCTGCCCTGGTGTAGACAAGTTAAAGGTTATATATATTTGAATATATATATTGTTTTATCAGCAGTTTGTGATTTATTTAATTTGTCAGAAAGCACAAAATTTATGTTAGTTTAAAATATAAAAAAATGAACATTTTTATTAACTATTTTAGTGTTAAATAAATGCTATTTGATACTGATGATAAGTATGAGATTGTTGAAACTATTGTAAAAGTTTTCTATTATTTCTAAAATTTTCTACTTTGACTTTTTTAATACTTATTATTTTTTTTTTTTTTTTTTTTTATTTTATTTATTTGGCTTTCGGATTATCACCATTTTAGCCAGCCTTCTTTATTATTCTTATATCTATACTTATATATATCGATTTATATATCGATGCACTCAGCGAGGTTTGAACACTCGAACTCGAGTCGGCGGACCGGTCACTATTACTTATTATTTATTTTGAGAAAAAAAATATCCTTCTTTAACACAACTTCGATCTTCAAATGCCATTTTTACCATTGTATTATTTATTTTATTTAATCATTACTAATAAAATTGGAACAAAATAATATTTAATTATATTTTTTGTCAAATTAATGTTTTTAGCTATAACAATATATTGAGCAATATGCAAAATTAAAATAACAAAAATCTTATTCAGTCTAGTTCATTTTTGTATTTTTGTATTTTTTTTTTTCATAAATAATTGTTGATTTCAATGAGTTACTTAACTTTTTTTTTATTTTCCAATTCATATTCGAATGATAAAACAAACTCATCCACCGACCAGCAATTTATGCGAAATAAATTAAGCCATATTAATAATTCAAAGCATTATACAAAACCAACAATAATAACAAAACAAACAGATTCAGATAATAAACAACAAAAGAATAAACATATAAATAATTTAGTTTAATGAATATGAAACAAAAGAGGAGAGGACCCAATGGCAAGGTGGAGGTGTAAACAAACAATTCTTTTACTGTTTTTTTACCCCTTTAACCGAAATCTAATTAGTCCGCCACTTTATTGGCTTTCGCGATGCGCTATTTAATCCAATAACAAAAGCAGCACTTGAAGCCTAGGCTACTTTATAGAAATCAGAGCTATTATCCATATAGTTGGAATTCCCAATGTGCATTGTTTTATTTAAGTGAGAAAAGCGTCAGAAGCCCTTTCGACCTTCCACTTCTCTGCGGGCAAAACATCTTTGCGTTATTTGTAAACCCAAAGCTTTGACTCTCCGGGGATTCTAATTTAATTTACCAACAAAAGGACCCGCTATTTTCAGCGATGCAATTTTAATTTCAAGAAAAAAAAATTGAACTTTTATGGCATTAAATTAGATGTTGATTATAAGAAATTTATATATATATATATATATATATATATATATATATATATATATATAAATAACAAATTTAATGAAGTGTAGAAATATTATACATAAGAAAATATATATGTAAAGAAAGTATCCTATCTTCTATTTGACTTTGCCGCGTCTTTTGTACTAGTCTCCGTTAGATGGGGGTCATAAGCTATTTGGAATGTCAATAAACAGTATATTTTATTAATTAAATTTTATTAAATATTATAATTGATTTATTTTAAAAAAAGAAAAAAGAGAGACGGTAATAGTAAACTTTAATTGTCGTTTCTTTGTTTACAGGTAATTTATTAAATATTGTAATTAATTGTTTTTAAAAAATAGAAAATAAAATCTCTAATCTTTGTTTACAGAGAAACATATTGGGTTTATATCTTTCTCACCCTGATCCAAAATAATAAGTAAATCCCTCAATTTCCCTTTTATATAGTAGTATAAAATATTCATTATAAAATAATAAACAAAGAATATTTTTAATCAGAATACACAATCAGTTGGTTTTTGTTGAGTATTTTTCGTGCGCCATCGTAATTTGAACAATAATTTCGAAATTTTTATAGGCTACCCAGTATAACAGATGTGTTATATTTTGATGTTCGTCGTGTAGAAAATGAAGTTTATATATATATATATATATATCAAAAAAAAAATTAAACTTTTATGGCTTTGGATGTTGAATATATGACATATATTATATTCCAGTTATTTATCACAAATAAAGGAAATCAATAGGGATAAAAGATATAAGTTAATTTAAGTTCTTATAAATGCACAGTTATTTTCTTGAATTTTTTTATATTAATTATTAAAATTTTAAACTAAAAATTAAATATACGGAAAAACTGCCCATGTGGTGTATTAGTCCGGACATTAAAGGTAAATATGATATACTCTTAATAAGAGCATAATACAAAGTTTAATATAATATACTATATACATTTATTATGTACAATAATTATTATATTATTTTGAAATATACAAGCACAGAAAAACTACTTGATTACATTTGGCTATAAAATGAAAACCTGTGGGAATTTTGTGTTCATGTTTTTGGGTAAACATGTATCAACTCATGTGATATATGTTCATTCCAGGCACTCAAAGTATCCACGTGCTTGTGTGTTCTTTTCGGCTATGTCGGCGGGAGCTTAAGCTCTAGATAGGGCCACCCCAACCGGACAGGCCAAATGTGATGGACAAGACTAAGATATACTGGTCTTCCAAGGATTGGTGTTTATGGTTTGCTAGAAACCTAATACCTCTTAAATGGAACTCTTTCTGAATAGTCGTGAAATTATCGTTGGGGATATGATATGTTGGGAATGGTAAGGTCTTTAGTGGAGTAAAGCAACGCTTCAACCAAGAAATCACCAACGGGAACAGAATCATATTCAGCCAATTATGCATTGATATCGAGTTGAAAAATAATAACACATTTTTCCAGAGTAAAATACAAAAAAATAAAACAAATTTACATGACAGGACAGCAGAGGCCAAAATTCTATAATTGTTCGAATAAGAATTCTACTATTGTTCGAATAAGAAAATTTATCACTCCCGCGCGAATACTGGATGTAAGAATACTCAATTCTGTGGAAAAAGGGAGAGAACAGAATAAAATGTGCAAATAGGGCCTTCACCAATAGAAAAAAAGAATTCTTCAAATAGGAACGTGTGAATAGAGTACTCTTGGAGGATGCAAGTATTCTTTATAAAAATCGCTTAGAAAAAATTATAGACAGAAATCCTCTAGATCAGAGAAGAACGTGAACGACAAATATATTCTGAAAGCCGGAATGAAGGCCTTTGACAGAAGAATGATAAAGATCCCACCTCAAAAAATAGGAAAATACCGTAGTCCTTTGAGGAGATAGCAGAATATAAAAAGGAATATTTTCATAGCCACAGAAACGTATAGTATTTATAAAAATACAAGAAATGAGTCAATCTAAGGCAAAAAAATCTCAAATCTTTCCTTATCATGAATGAGCTCATAAAATAAGGTTGTCATAAACTATGAGAGGAAAAATCCATTGCTTTTAGTCTGTATGATAAAAGGTAAAAGAATGTGTGTCCGACGGCAAGCAACTAGACGATAATCATTATCATTCCATGACTCTGATGAATCTGATTTGTATGCTTCTATGATTCAGTTCTGCAAAAATTCTTTATGAACAGGATGTATGTATATTAATTTTTTTTAAATATCCCCAAATGGAAAAAATCACAAACAATAATGTCCAGTGGTCCAGGAAGCCAGTGAAAAAGAGACTGTTCATTGAGTTGAGCACGTGTTCTGTTTGGCAGGACTTAAAAAACTGGACTGATTGTAAAATCAGAACTTTTTACAATAAGCTTGTAAGGTGTAATTAACATATATCAGTTTAAATTTTATGTGTGAGTTGCTTATGATTACTAAAAAAGTTAACATAATAATCCCCAAGATTTCATTTTATAACTAAATAAAATTGGGAAGTGTTTTTTTGGTCACACTGTTAATATTAATATGTATTTATGTATTTTACATAATCAAAATTGAAATATTTAAAAAAAATCTTGTTTGTATTAACCTCTACTCGCACCACTACGTTTTTTGAGCATATATATATATATATATATAATACTATATAAATGTCATTGATTTTCTAATAAATAAATTATCCAAATTGTTCAGTTATCTGTGAATAAATGAGTAAAAGTACAAGTATACTTAAAGCATATAAAAATACATTTCGTTAAAATATTATTATTAGAAAAAGTTCGACAGATAATTCTTTCTCTTGTAGATTCGAAAAAAGCAGTAAAATGTCGTGAGGTTATTAAAGGGGGGAAAAAATGGGCATGAAGAGGAAAAGAACCAGAAAGCAGAGGATGAAATAGTCCTGGCGTGGCCGAGAAAGATGGCACAGGCGCGCTGTCTGCTAGAACAGGGGATGGGGTAGGTAATAAAATCTAGAAGAGCAACGACAATTCTTATCTTAAATTCCCGGGGCGGTAAATGGCCTCAGGAGGATGGGCGAATAAGGGACATCAGGGGCTGATTTGCATACTTTTACATGGCAATGAAGAGTAATTAGAAAATAATTCTAGTAGGGGAGAGGAAGAGGTGATGAATGTGCACAGGATTAGTTTTATGTTGGTCTCTAGCCAACGAATTTGATTAGTTTGAGTCTGCATTTAGAAATCGATTATATATATTTTATGGAAAGAAAAAAAGCCACCAAGGTGGAAAGCTGGAAGAGATTCTGCTTTATAAAAAATGAATCAAATTGAGATATTTTTTTTAATGAATTAAATTATTGATCTGAAAAGAGATAAAAGAATACAAATATATAGAATATATTTAGAAGAGATTGAGTTTCAGCTGAAAACTGATTATAGCCCATCTGAATTAATTTCAAAATAAAATACTTTTATTATAAGGATAGGAATGAAAAAAGGCAAAGAGAATTATCTCTGATGATAATGATTATACATGTAAAATATAGTATTACATTATTATATAATAAATTAATAATATATTAAATAAATGTCAATATTTTCATGATGTTTAATATAACATTAAAAAGTTATTATTTATCTGATTGATATTATCTAATGAAAAATATTGGCTGTTGAGATAATATAGAGGACTGGAAATAAAAGTTGAGCCAGAAGGAAGTATTGTAAGAAGAAATAAAAACCTCTTAAATTCGATGTTTCGGTTGTTAATTAAGACTCTCTTCAGACCTATATATATATTATATTATTCTTATTACAAACATACATTTATATAAAACAAATAAACATAACTGGTAGAAATAACAATAACATAAAATGGTACTTATCAAATAATAATTTATAAGTGTGAAACCGTATATCTATATAAACAATTGTATATATTGTCCTTTCATAAATTTAATTAAAATTATTTTATTTTAAAACATCATTTGTCTCTTGAATCTCCGTGTTATTCATATCATAGAAATATTTAATTATCTTCTACGAGCATTCATTGGAAATAAAGAACAAGGGTACAACAAAAAGGAAAAAGTTAAAACAAAACAACACAAAAAATTATGTTAAGCAGTTTCATACAATTTAATTTTAGAATAATATTACATTTGAAAGAGAATGTAAATAATATTTGTATTATTTTACATAATATTTATAAAAATGTTTCACCTCAATATTTTCAGTTCAGTTTTGGCATTCAAATAGAAAGGATCAAGAGCTAATCTTTATATTTAATTCTATTCTAGTAAAGTTTTCTGAAATTTGAGAAAAATAATCGTCAAATCTTATCTTCTTATGCTAGCTAAAATTGTTTGTTTGGCCATGGGTTCTCAAAAACCGCTCTAACGATTTTTTTGAAATTCACACTAGAGATAGTATTTATAAAGAAAAATTAAGTTTTATTGATCATATCTCTGGAAAAATACATCTTCATTAGTTTTTTCTTAATTTAAATTTATATATGGATGACGTCACAAATGACATCCATGTTGAAATTTGACTCCCGCCTTTTTTTAAAGGATATTGTATTAATATTTTTTTAAATTTAAAATATTTTAAAATTCATTATTTAATTTCGAAATAAAATTAAAAATATATATTTTAATAATATTTTATAATTATAAATTACGATATATATTTATCATTCTCCCAACAAAAAAAAAATATTCATGCACTTAGAAACATAATAATACATAGTTATGTATTATTGAAGACCCCAAGTTCCATTCATTTTAATCAGATTGATGCAATGATGCAACATTTAATAATTGTAATAAATAATTAAACAATTGTATATCAATATTTTTTAAAGGGTCGAGCGAGAGCTCGGTGTCCTAGGTATTAATATTTCCAGCCAAACCCAATAATAATGAATTATTTTTTTTTAACTTAATTACCGAGCCGAAGCTCGGGGTCCCGGTACTAATTTATTTTTATACAAACAAAGGCATTTTCTTATTTAATTAAATTCATTTTAATCAATCTTTAAAAGTTTTATAATTTTAAAAGATATATTGTGATTTATGGCTGTGGAATATATACTATAATTAGAAATTCGAGGGTTTTGTTAAAGATGAGAGAGACGCGCACTTTTATATTTATACCTGATAGCTTTTCCCGAAAAGGCTTCCGAATCCTTGTTTTATATATTTTGTATAGAATTAAAACTAATAACTAACCACTGAATTATTGACATTTTATTCATTTCATCAAGTAATATATTATATATTTTTTTCCATCAGTTTTTAGAAAATTCTGACTTGACAAAATAAACTACAAATAATTTCATAAGGAATTTGTTCATTTTTTTTTATCCTTTATCGTGCGAAAAATATGACTTCTATAAAGAGTAAGCAGAATTCTTAATACTGACTACTCTACTCCTTGGTGTATAGAGATGTTTACAACAGAATAGAAATGTGTATGTTTACACAAATGACGGGGTTGAAGAGAGGCGTTTGTGATTCGGTGATGTTCCTTTACTTAGGATGAAAGAACTCTTTCTAAGATCAACCAAAGGGCAATACGATAAAACCTCTTTTGAGCGAAAATGCAAATTGCCTCGAAATTGCAACGAAATTGCAAGGAAATTGCAAAATATAAAAAAAAAAAAAATAAATAGATGTCTCATTCACTTGAAATTTGATAATAAAAATATATTTAAGAGTTTTTATTGAATAGGTGATTTTATAAAAAAGAAAAAATAAATAAAAAAAATTAGATATATTAAATATTTTGATGATTATACACATAAAATCAAGAGTTTATTCTGTCAATATAAAAACATACGTTTATCTTTTAAATATTCTTGATCCTTAATTGTTTCGCCAATTTTGCCTTAATCATTCAGGCACAATATTGTACAGGGTACACCCATCTTGAAACGGCATATACGCCCATTAACCACACGTATTTCAATATTGAAATTTTGTTAATAATAAGAGTAATTGGTTAATTTTTAAGGCAGTAATAATGAAATTAAAAATTATCGTGCAAATAATGATAATATAATTTTTCTAATTGAAAATATAGTTCTAAAACATGATTTTTGTAAACAATAAACCTTCATTCGATATTTCTAAATAATTTTAAAATTCTTCACAAAATTTATAAATATTTTTTTCATCACAATATCTATTTGAGACGTCAAAGAAAGCATAAAATTGCAAAACAGAAAGTTGAGGGCAAAAGATGGTCCTTATAGAAAATAAATCAAATCTGATGTTAATAAGTTATTCTGTTTTGCAAATAAGCGTTATAACTTCAAATAGTTTCAAAAAATTTATTCATTAGAACCTTTACTTGACTTCATCCTATTATATGTAATAATAAAATCAGAAAAATTTTCAATCATATTTAATTTTTATTTAAAAAAAAATTAAAATTAATTTTTCTATTCAAAAGGAAGAACTAGAGAAATAATTGTAGAACTAGATAGAGTAAGAAAGAGAAGGAAAGTTCAAATGTAATTATTTAAATAGAATTGTATTCTCTGGGTTCTTAAATACGAATGCAAATTCAAACATAATATCTATTCAAAATATTATAATTTATTATATCCCAGTAACACATAGATAGAGAATTAATCCAGGTTTATTATGAACTTTCCATACACATTTTACGGACTTAGTTTGTATTTTGTTATTGGTCAATAGATATAATACTAAGTTTAATCATAAATAAGTTTTTTTTTCTCCGGTAACTCAAACACATCAATATATAATAATCTCTGGCTAAGACCAATTCTCGGGGGACGTAGAGGTTCTAAGGGTTGGAGAAGTCGATCGCTTCCATTAGGACAGGATTTACAACCCGGAGGCCGAGAGCCAAAACACTCTGGACCCCTTTGGCCCTTAGCAACGAACCCTTAAAATGCTAATAGCCGGGTGACAAATAGGCAGTTCTTCGATTAGTTCAACGTAATAGTAAGTTCCACTTTTTTTTTCTTTACCTTCATTTTTTTCTCCTTTCCATAAACTCCCTACCCACACCGATGCAATTCGAAAATACTTTTCACATGTTAAGTTCAATTTAAATCGAGAATTCGTATAAAATAAATCATTGTTTTATCTCTGAATAGAATTATCTTTTGAGGAAACTTTGCATTTTCATATAATAACACTCGTATAGACAAAATTTCATTTTATATATAATATAGATAGATAAAGAATGAAAATGTTTCGAATAAAAAACGAATCCGCATTTTATTATAAACAACGAATGAATTCAATTTTATTAAAAATAACAAAATAAAAAAAATCAATTCTATTAGGAACATGTATATTTATAGCATATATGTACTTTTAGATAAATGGAAAAAATGTTATCAAGCTAAAATTTCAATCTTTCGATTTTTGTTTAGATATAATTTTGTTGAATAAAGAAAAATAATTATAAATTTTAGAATTTCTATTTTAGAGAATATTTAGACCAGCTTTTTCTGTAACTTGAAGGCATAGACTAGAATAGAGGGAGACGAGACACTCATTCATAATACAACATCAATATTTAAAATAAAGACCCATTTTTAAAAACTTTTTTAATCGAGCATGTTTAGTAATAGAAAAATGCTACGAGGGACAATCTTGTTAATAAAACGATAAATTTTAAAAACCCATCTTTCGTTATTATTCTATAAATGATGAATTTTACATTTTTTTCAGACGTTAATAAATTTATTTTTTAAATGCAAAAATATATTTGTATTATTTTATTACACATTAGAGGGGCAAGTTTAGAAACCTCTAATTTTGGTTATTTTCTGAAAATAAACGAAAAATTTAAACCAAAAAAAAAATTTCAAGTTTACCCAATAAAGCGAAATCGTCTTCAATCTTAAATATATATCTCAATCAAGAGTTTTTGCCCCCCCCCCCCCCCCAGGACAGAGGCCACATTTGCCGCCCTCTAGCCCATTCACATAATAAATTTTCAATAAAATTTTGAGAAATAAGAAAAAATATTCAAAGTAAAAGATGTTTTAGTAGTCAATATTCAGTTATCATTAATTTGATATATTGAATAATATTAATTATCTTAATAATATTTTTTTTTATGTACTAGGCAAAATGGTTGAATTATTTAAAGATAATTATTAATCAATTTAAGGATATTTATTAGCTATGGAAAATCATAAAAACAAAATTTTTGAAATTACTGAATAAATAGTTTGTTCATTGAACAAAATCATATATAACATCAATATTATTCTTAATAATTATATATAATACTTTACATTTTTTTGATTACATATAAAATACATTTTCATAATTTAAATTTAATTTTTCTAACTTTATTAATAATAAATTTTTTATAACTCCTTAATTGATTTAAGCATATTTTTTTTTCTATTATAAAATAAAATATCTATATATACTATATATAATGTGATCGAAAAAATCTTTTCGTATTTTGTCCATAGATGTCGTTGGAATCGTATATCTCCAGTGCTACCAATCACATTGTGTCATACCAAATATTGTTGGAAAGGTGAAATTTCAAGCTTCATTTAACCTTAAAGAAAATTAAATTTGGTGAAGCTGAACAAAAGTTACAGCTTTTCAAAAATGAGTGAAAATAATGAAGAAATTCGCTATATTTTGAAATTTTTGTATAAAAAAGGGAAGTATAACACGCAAGCCGCCAATGAAATTTGTCAAGTTCACGGAGACGATGCTATATCAGTTCGTTTAGCACAACAATGGTTCGCTCGCTTTCGTTCTGGAAATTTCGATGTGAAAGATGCACCTCGTTCTGGTCGACCTATCGTTGAAAAAGTCGATGAAATTATCGAAAAGATTAACAAGGACTGTCACATAAGCAGCCATGACATTGCCAAGGAACTAAACATTCATCATCAAACGGTTTTGAACCATTTAAAAAAGACTGGCTACAAAAAGAAGCTTGATGTGTGGGTTCCACATGATTAGAAATACGAAAAGACTTTTTCGACTACCCTATATATATATATATATATATATATATTCTTTTTAAATCATGAAATAATTTAAAATAAATAATCTTATCTGTTTAGTCAATGAATGAATAAATTAATATTTGTCTGATTAAAAGGGTTATTGACACGAATATTGCAAAATGGGAGCAATTATCAAGTGTCGTGTATAGTGTAGATTTAATCAACCAGAGGACCAATACACAAAATGCACAGACTAAGAGGCATTATCACCAACCGCCTATTATATCTAAAATGGATGTATGGTTTCATGCCAATTGAGATATTCAAATATATAAGCACGTTTCGAAGTTCTCTGAACTCGTTTTGATTAGTTTCCCTTCCCCATTCTCTGAGTGGGTTTTAAATGTATATACAACCAAATGAAAGCAGAGATATCTCAAAACCTAATCAACCGATTGCATTGAGAATTTATAGTTAAGCAGAATATGAAACAATCATCTTTTGACAACAGTGAGATTATTTGCAAGCGCAAATCAATCATTTTTGTTTTTGTTTGTTTGTATTAAAGTTCTATTCCACAATGTAAATTTATTTCAGCAGAAGTTTTTTATAAAATAGTTTGTTTTTTTTTTAAATAAAAAAAATAAAATAATATTTACATTTCGATTGAATGATCAAAAATTATAAATAATTTTAAAATATATATTAAATAATGATAATTGTTCAGTTTAACGTTTGTATGAATTTGGATAAAACTTTACCAGTGGATTCTTTTTTTGATTTTAAACATACTTTCATTATGCAATATGTCTGTCGCTTCTAGCTTACGAGATCAAAATTATTACAATTTGACAGATAAACTAGTTAGGAATGAGCAGCCATTTAATAATGTTTTATAGACTTATTCACTTATTCATTAATTTTCGGTTTGGATATAGGAAAATTATTTAATTAATTAATTTTTTAATTTTCATTTACCCAAACCGAACTTATAACACCCCAGAAAATTAGTGGAGCCCTCTGTTGGTCCAATGAATAAAATATGGTAGCTAAATAGAATACCAATGGATTTATATAAACGGAGTATAAAAGAAAATTAATTATTGATGTTATATAATAATCGTAGTGAAAATCAACGCTCTTTATTCCATTCTTTCTTATGTTATGTTATTGTTTCTGTTCTTATTTTTATTTTATTTTTTTTTTTTTTTTTTTGTAAGAGAAACGATAGTATAGAACCGAATAGATGGTTTTTTCCCACCTCAGCGCTTCTTTCTACTCATTTACTTTTATCATGTTTGTATCTAGGTAAATAGCCTGGGAAATAAAATAAAATAACAAACTTGAGAGATCACAATTCACGACGAATCTATTTATTTAAGATTCGCGTGTTTCACAGAGACTCCAGTTTTGTTTGCTGTTGTGTCACTCACTTGTATCTTCGTTGAATATTGTGACCTTTTATATACAAACAACCTTTATTTTCGATCCAGCAACCAAATTAGTAACGTCTAGACACGCTTCACGTTAGAATATATAACATAATAATCTGTTTATTTAAAGATAAGAAAAATAAATACCTTTAATGTACAATTCCTAATTTCTCTCTAACTAACATGTTTAAAGGTATTTATTTTCCAAATGGTAGTATATAAATATTTTTTATTTTTCTAAATTAATTAGTTATTAAATTAGTCTGGTGGCTTGTAAAAAATTACACGTTTAAATGTTGCAACGAAAATATATGATTCTTTTTTAAAAATATTCAGATATTTCATAGATGATTATTTTGGAAACAAAATTTGACAAAAGGTTGTATTTTTTAGAATAAACAAATTTTTGGTCTCATTCTTCTCTAAAATAAAAATTTTCTCTCAATGACTATTTTAATTTTTGTTCAACCATAAACTCTTTTTAAAAAGAAGTGGTTATTTTGGTATCTTTAATCATTCAAGGAGGACAGGAAGGTCGAAAAATCTATCTTACTGCTGGTTGATTCCCAGAGAGTTAAATTGATAGTTGTCTCATAAAGATGATAAATAAAAAGTTTCATAAAAAACATTTTCAATTCAAATTAAAAATAAAAATCTGAAATTTTTATTTACTATTTCTTATTTATTTAAAATATCTATGTCTTCGTTTAAAATTATCTTTCAATAGAATGGTAATGTATCATTTTCATAGTGTGATCTTATTGATATTTTTTCCCTATTTTGGGGAAAATAACTTATTTAATTTAATTATCCCAACACCGTCTATTTTATCTCAATATTAAGTAGCCAATTAGAACTATTTATCTGCGAATATATGAATCATTTACTATCTAAATAAATAATAGATAAGTCACATTTGTAATGGACTCTTTGTACCGGATATACGATTATAGTCTGGTTATAATCGGGCCCCACGTTGGGCGCCACTTTGTAATGGACCGAACTATGGTGCAATTATAATTGTATTGTATGGAGGTTGTGAGTTTCTAAAGGGTTTCTGATCATAATATTTCGATTTAGGGGGTTCGATAGATTTATTTGAAGTAATTGGTTTTGAAAATGGGGTCCTTAAGTTATATCATAGGAGTCGAATTTTTCTGCGAAATCGAGGGGATCTACCAATGTTTCCCAAGAGTCGAAGAAGTGTTCTTTGCATTCGGGTGAACATTTTTTCTTCATTTGGTCAGCTAGGATCAAATTTTTAAGTTGATCGAAATTTTCAATTTATATTTCGGATAGCCAGGCTTCCAGATAACCGCGTAGATTGAAGTTAAAATCTTTCCAAGTGTTTTCCGATGTCTTCTTGGAGATGGAGAAATTTTTCTTATTTTATCCGTAGTTAATTTAAATCGGTGAAGTAGGAGCTTCTTAATATGTTGATAGTCTTTCGAAAAGATGCAGATACGTATTAATATCGTCATGGTTAATTTTAAACAGAGGTAAGAATTTCAATATACATATCTACTTTCGGTTGAAGTGGGGTTGGTGAATCTACCTGGTTCACTACGGTTTGAATTCAGAGTTTCTCTAGTTCAAATTGTCTTTCCTACTCCTTTACTCTTTCTTCTCTCTCATTTTAATTTAAAGACAAAATTATATCTACATTTTGATCTTTTTTTAGATTTAAAAATTAACATTTAAATTTAAAGAATATTTTAATGAGAAATATACAATCATAGATTAAATTTGTAGAATTATTATTCTATAATTTTTATTTTTTATTAAATCCTCTTAATATGATTTCAATTATTATAATAATTATTATTTTACATAATATTGAATTACCATAGACTATAGTATATATATTTGGTGTTTTTCCTTAATAATAATATTAATAATAAGTACCGGGACCCCGAGCCTCGGCTCGGTACTTAAGTTAAAAAAAATGATTCATTATTATTGGATTTGGCTGGTAATATTAATACCTGGGACACCGAGCTCTCGCTCTACCCTTTAAAAAATATTGATACACAATTCTTTAATTATTTATTACAATTATTAAATGTTACACATTTGCATCAATCTGATTAAAATTAATGAACTTGTGCTCCTCAATAATACATAAATATATAATATATAGGTACATATATTTTTTTTCTATAGTGTTTTTTTGAAAAACTGTTTAGCGCCCCAAGTGGTTATAAAACAAACTAAAGACAAAAAAACGTGCTTTGCAGCTTTTCGGAATTAAAAAAGCAAAATTGGCAGTCGTGGGACTGGCCGACAGAAGTGAAAACTTCTGCGTAAGAAATTTTAAAACAGACGAAATTCGCGCTATTTCACGAGAAAGATGAATTTCATATGCATGTATATATATATAACTTATATATTATTTTAAACATATATTTTAAACAAATTTGTAACTTATATTTATATATATATAAATACACAACTTTGTTTAAAATATTGCAATACGAACTGTTTTATAATTCTTATCTCTAACATAAAATATATATTTATTATGTGAAGTTCATTTCGTATAATTTTGATTATATATGTATATATGAAATGAACTTTACATAATAAATATATATTTATATGTTAGAGATAATTTATAAAACAGTTCTAACGACAATTCAAATTTCGCGCTCTGTTATAAGAAATTTGAAAGCAGATGGTTTCATGGTGTTGGTCACGATCACGCGAGTTCTATACTTTTTCCCCATCCCGCAAAAGTGCTCAACGCCGCTAAAGAAGTTTTCACTTCAAAAATTATTTAATATTTGGAAATATATCTGACTTATAGAAAAAATGAATATTAATTAAAGAAAGAAATAGTTTTTAAAATATCCTGAATAATATGTAACAATTTTCAAGATAGAAATTTATTACAATATTACAATTATTAACTGTTGCATCATTGCATCAATCTGATTAAAATGAATGGAACTTCGGGTACTCAATAATAATAAATAAAATAATATTAATAAATATATTGAATAATATTTTATTGAAAAAATATTAAAACTTATAAAACTATCTAAAACTTTATTAATAAAAGAACAATGAATAAATAAATATAGAATAGTAATTTATTAAAAAGTAAACAATAGATAAAAAGAAAAAAAAATAACAAAATCATTATTTTCATTTTTAAATAACGATTCACCCGGCGAGTTTCGAACCGACGAAATCCACTCGTTAAAACATCAGTCCAACCGCTGGACTATATGTATTTAGATAAAAAATTGTCATTTTTTTACTGTCTTAGCAGGCAGTATTAAAAATTTTGACGTTTTCCATATATAATTTTCAATTAAGAAATTAATAATGAAGCTGTATGTTTCAAGAGATATCATCAATAAAACTTAATTTTTCTTTATAAATACTATATCTAGTGTGAATTTGAAAAAAATCGTTAGAGCGGTTTTTGAGAACCAATATATATAGATAAATACATATATACAATTTTAGCTAGCATAATAAGATAAGATAATGCATATGGGTTTAGTAAATATTGTACAATTTGTTCATCAATATTCTTTTAAAGTGATATATTATATTTAGAGAAAAGAAATAAACAAAAGCTGTTTTTGTTTGTGTTGTGTAATTTTACATAACCATTGTCATACACTCAAAAAGGGATGATCTTATTCTATAACTAGGATGGTAGTGTATTGGTGTGGGTTTTGACGTGGTCAGAGACAGAGAACAAGGCAGAAATGCTTGTTTCCGGATGCAGCGCCTGCGTGACCCTGTGATGGTCCGGCCAGGCCCTGGGCTGGTTCGATATAGCATTCGTGCAATGAGTGTGAGTGAGATGACAACAAGACAATAGAGAAAGAAAGTGAGAGATAGGTCAATGAACCAAATAATTTCACACAAACGGGTCACATAATTTCAACAAAATGTTTTATTAGAAAATTGGTGATAACGAAAATAGAAGATTTCAATTTTGTCTCAGACTATTCAATCACTTTCATTAAAAAATCTCAAAAAAATCAAAAAATCAGCGGATTTATAGTTGGAATTTTCAATAGTTTATCCACTTTTTTATTTTAAATTAAAATAAAATAAATATGATTGAATAGATTATATACTTAAATGGCAGTTAGTTTTCTCTATAATTAATATTATGTCGAATTAGAATATAAAGAATTAAAAATGATGATTAAAATATAATTAATATCAACAAGAAAGAGAAAATTGATCCAAAAATTATTGATGTTTTTAACTTAGTAACGCAACCATAAACAAATTTTAATTCTAATTCAAGTGTAACTCAGAGATTTAGTAGAGCAGAAAGTGAGCACCTTTAAATCTATCACTTATAATTAAAAATAAAATAATTAAATAGACAGAAAAATTATAAAATCGATTGCAGGATATTCAGAGAGAGAGCTCGAAGAAGAACAAGATTATTTATGAAAACACCAAATGGAAAACAACCAGTAGGTAGAATGTGGCGGGAAGATAATATAAAATCCGATAAGAATTCGTAGAAAATAGGAGCTGGTTAAAAATAGTAACGTTTATATTTTCAAATAAACAAAAAATTCAAATAGATAAACATGTGACAAATACTTTACCATAAAAATTCAACTTTTTGGAAATATCTTTATCATATCAATTTTAGTCTATTTTATGATTTTTATTAAATCTTATTTTTCTTAATTTTATTATTCTCTTCATTTTAGTAAATTAAATTAAACTGGTACTATAGTTTATTTTAAATTTTATTATAAGGCATTTTGTATTCTAAGTTGTTAGTTTATTAAATATTAATTATTTAACACATAATTAATGTAGTATACTTAAGAAAATAAAAAAAATGTGTTGTATTTTAGATTAAAAATGAAAATTGAATAATAAAATGTTTCGTGGAAATTCCAGTCCATTTGTTTAATGCATTCAGCTCTTGTTATTTAAACTAAGAAGAAACTTTTATAGTCCAATATTAATTAAATTTTTGAAATTTCTAAACATGTTAAATAGTTTGAATAAGTTTGCAGAACATGGTAACCATACTAGAGTTAAATATTAGTATTAGAATGTCAAGGAATAGTGTAATATGGAGTCAGTCAATTGACCCAACACTATGTGAGTAGATTCCCATAGGGGATTATTTCAGAGATTAAGTTCAGTTGATTATTAGATTTTATGTTTGATTTTCATTTTAATATGTAAACTTGTGTCCAGCAAATACTTAGATATTTATTGATGTTATTATGTTTTTATTAATGAAATCATATAATAAAGAGTAATCAATAAGTATGAATAAAAATGGTATATAGTTGATGTTTTAATTAATAAAATACTAATAAAACCAACTTATTTTATAAGCTTCAACTTATAATTAGTAGAAGCTGACCGAATTTCAATTTTGATAACTTTTTACCGACCGACGATAGTAAGGGAGGTATTGTTTTCACACCAAATTTCACATGTGGAGATTTTTACATATCTCCACGAATCATACATTTTATTAACAGAAAAAAATATTTTTAGCATCATGTCTGTCCGTCCGTCCGTCCGTCCGTATAGATGTGTACAGCTTGAAAGACTCAACGGATTTTGATGAAATTTGGTATATTTACTTAATGCATCAGTATGATGAATTGATCAACTTTTGGTGCAAATCCGGGAAAAATCATCTTTATTAGTTTTTTCTTAATTTAAAATTATATGACGTCATCCAGCCATTCATGACGTCACAGCCTGGTCTTACATATATATTATAAATAAAATAAAATGAAAAATATTTTTGTTCTATCCATATCTGTTTTTTATTACATTAATAATATATTAAAATTATTTGAAATTGTTTCTGTAGGTGGAAATTAATTTACTTCAAACCGTCGGTCGGTTCGGACCTGGCCACAGGTCAACTTATTTTAAAAATTTTATTCCTCAAGAAAAATATTAATTGAACATAATTTATTAATGTATTATGAGTAAAATTAAATGTACAAATATAAACCTTAATAATAGTTTATAATTAAAAATCCGATGCCTGATATACATATTTGCTTTATGCACATTTCAACATTATCAATACCAATTTTCTTCTGGCTCTTCTGTTGACATAAAATGAATATCTTCACAGTATTCTTATGTATATAATAATAAAATATTTTTTTAATAAAAGTTAATAAAATATCATTAAAAAAAACTCAAATGGGTTTTGATATAATACAATATAGTATAAAAATCGATGTTTTTCGATTTTTTCAAACATAATAATTTTGTCATTTTGATGATTTTACTTAAATTAAGTTTGGAGCGTATGCCGCCCTATTAAAAGGTTTGATAATATTATTAGGGTTGCTTGTAAAGGGTTCTGAAATGATGTCTACCTTCCCAGTTGCAAATATGAGAATGATGGTGGGGGTGTGTTTGTGTAAAGGTGTATGTCTATCATATCCTAATCATATAAGCTATAAGTGGCACTGTTCCCTCCTTCAAAGTTTCAAATTGCTCCTCGGTTTGCGAGTTGAATGATTACTTAGAAATTAGTTTGTAAAATGATAAGGCTTTCATCGTTCGTGACAGCTCAATTGGCTTAAATGCCTCTTTCTCTTCAGCAAGGCCTTTAATTAAAAAGAAAAAGAAAAATAGTTTTATAATATTTTTTATAAATAGATGACATAACTTCTAATATATTTATTTTCTATACTTCTACAAATTATAATTATAATTTTAATGGCTTAGGGATCTTAGGGTTTAGGAAGAGAGTGGTTTCTTGTGAGTGTTGAGTCTCGATAGAGAGAGAGAGATAGTAAATGGTAAACGAATTTTTAAACAAAACTTTCTTTTTCAAAAGGGCAATAAGGAGATTTTAAATTCTGATTCGATATTCTAGAGTCAAAAATGTTATGGATCAAAATGTTTGATCTGTTAGCCACCTTTATTTGAAAATGTGCTATAAAATCTTCATTATCTTCCCTCACCTCTGAGTAAAATTGATCAACTCTTTTCAGAGAGAGCCAATCTAAAACACCCTCACTTTTATTTATAATTCATATTAAAATAAAAGATAATTCTTTTATAACATTTTAAGATCGATTTTGGAGTATTATAGAAGTGATATTTTTTAAAATAAATTATAAAATTGTTTTTTTTTTTTACTTCAAATTTAGTAATTTATAATTTGCAGTTGAATGGATATATATAATTTATAATTTAAAAACTTATAATTATAATTTTATAAGTAAAAAATTGTAATTTAAATTTTGATGAAGAAAATTTAGTTTAATTTCTGTCTCTCTATGTATATCTGGGATATCTAACTAGGATGACTATATTGTATAGGGACAAAAACGGGACATTATAATGGTGTTATTAAATGAAGAATTGAGAATTAGGAGTCTATAAACATTTTGTTTCTATGCCCTTATAACCTATATGTATATTATCCATAAATAATTTCCCTTCTAATTCTCAACTCTTCATTTTATAAAACCGTAGCGTTTTTATATTACAATGTCCCGTTTTTGTCTCTAGACAATATGATCACCCTTCCTACACTCGCCAAAAAATTCATAATTTAGAATTGAACAATTTCCATCCCACCTACCCCGTTTATCTTAAAATATAATAATTTGAACTTTAAAAAAAAAATTAATTAATTTTTTTACTGATATATTATATATATAAATATTTATAGAATTTTCATTAAGAGCTTAGAATAGTATTAAACTAAAAAATTCTATAAGATTCATTATCAAAAATTAATATTTGTGTTTTTATTTTATTAATATTATTTTTATTTGTGATAAATTGCAGGAGTGAGGCTTTCGAGCACACCTCCGCTCGTCCCCGCTTGCCCCTTTCCATCCCCTCCACCGCCTGGCCTCCTCTTGCCGGTGCGCCTCGAGCGCATTCAGTTGGCATTCACTGCGCAGTGAGTATAGTAATTTAGATGGAGTGACCTATTCACCGAAATATATTCCACAATCAGTCGCTAATCAAGAATTAATTGAAATTTTATTTAATTTCATTTAATAAAATTAAGTTTTTTTAAGTGAACTTTAAAAAAAAATATTTCGATAAAAATTTAATTTAATAAACTGCATCTTTTAATATTTTATTGATATATATATATATATTATTTATAGATATTTATAAATTTTTTATTAAAATCTTTAAATAGAGTTTAAAGCTTAAATAGTTTTCTGTCGATTCGATTGAAGTTCTCAGTAATTCAATTTTAAAATTTTCAATTAAATGTTAAATGAAAAAAAAAATTATATATAAATATACTAATTATATATTATATATTATATAATTTGTAAATTAAACAAAAAATAATAAAACATAATGAAAAGATTTTTATCCAATTTTAAATTTATTTGTTAAACACGAGAATATTTAAAAATAAATAAAACGATTAAAATTAATTTAAATAATATATAAAACAACATTATTTTACTTTATATCAAAGGCTATATGAATTTTGAATATATCTAAAATATTATAAAATTCCTATTATTTATTATTTAATAGAAATTAATTTTTATACAATTTAATTATTATTTTGAACATTATTTAATATAAAAAAAGCATAATTATACATTATTTAATAATTAAAAAAAAGTAAATTAGAGATCAAAGTACCATTTAAATAGAGTTTTATTATACAAATTCATATTTTTATTTATATTATAATATATGTGTATATAATAATTAAAATTTTCCTAAAAAATTTCTTTCTCTCTAGCCTTAAACCTATAAAATAATTAAATCAAAGTATAAATTATATATATATATATATTGAGAATAATATTTATTTAAATAGTATGATCCATTAATTTGTTTTTTATTGAATCAGCTGTACATCTGAAAATTTCTATAATGTAATTAGTAAATATATTACAAAAGAAAATTAACACATATTATTTTTAATATATTAATAATGATAATATATTACGCTTGTGTTTTTGTCTATAATATGTCATGTATTTATATTTATTTGAATATTAATTCCTTGTCTTATTATATTATATTCAACTCGGTAATTTGTCGCGTCTCAAAATTTCGTGAACCTTCCTTATTATCATCCTCCTAATTAAAAATAACAAAAAGAAGAATATAAAAATATTTGTAAATGTTTATAAGGCAAATCTTTATGAAAAATTTATTTTATTAGGCAATTAATGAAATGAGCTCATGATAGTTAATTGAAAGTGGTAATTTATATTAATAAATAGTAATGCGACACAAACGACATGATTCCTAACTAAATACCTTTAAACCAATTGTAACCTCTAACTTTATATTAAACTTTAACGGAATTCAGACAGGATTTATTCATAGAGTAGATTTTAATAAGTAAACGAAAAAATTTTTTTGCAAATGAATAACGAAAGTGGCGATGGGAATGATTGGACGAATGAATAGGTGGTTACCATGAAAAGCCCGTTTTAATCAAAGTCCTCATTAATACGAATTCACTACTTCTTTACAACTCTCTTCGAAATTCAACATCAACCCCCCCACCTTTCCATCCTCCTGTTCCATTATCCTGGCAAAACAAGGAAAAAAAAAATCAGAGATTTAAAACTAGGGGAAAAGTTGTTGAAGAGGTCGAAAAGTTTAAGAAAAATCGCTTCATTTATTTAGAAAGATAATTTTAAAATAATTCAATTTGACAACTTTTGAATAATTTAACAAATTAATATATATGCATATATTTATCTATATAAAATAGTATTTAGGAATAAATTTTTATTCTTGCAAAGACTTTTTTTTCCTCTTGAACTTATTATTTAATTAAAGACAATTCATTTAAAAAAATAAAAAAGTTTACTTCTCTTCTGAGGTGAAATTTCTTTTTCTTCATTTGCCATTTATATTTTAAATGAATATTTTATTAATGCTTAGTAAAAGATATTCACTATGAATAGAGACAATTCGCGGTTTGGTTCAGTTATTCCAATCTGGATTTTCCATTCCGTTCTATGTATATATTTTTATTATTTGTATTTAGATGGTCGTTAAGTCTCGAAAATCCTTTTTAGAATGCATATAAATCGGATTTCATTATCAGTTTGGGGGCAATAAAAATAAAATTAAACTATTGCACATTGGATTCAACTCAATATGGTCGATTTGGAAAAAAGAGAAATGAATCAAATAATATGACTAAACAACATATTTGGAATTTAATACTTTTTGAATCCTAAGGTAATAAAAAATATTTATATTCTTTTTGCATCATTTTACCATATAGTAATTAAATACCTATTCTTTTTTAATGGAAAGCACTTGCTTTGTCCTTGATAAATATATAATATATATATTATAATTATTGCTAGATCAGAAGAAACAAACTAGAACAAATTCTAAGATCGGTGCCATGTATCGAAATAAGATTGAGCGATGAGGGTTTTATCAGAGATCAAAGTAAAGGAGTTCAGGGAGAAAAATGAAAATCTTGACAAACTAAGAAAAAGTTATAATTGAAAATGAAATGAAAAATGGATAAAGTATTGCGTGTTCCTCAAGGGTCCATTCGCATATTAATAATAATATAACGATTCATAAAGTTGCAATAAGTTTTTTGACTATCACTATATATTGTGATAACGAAAATTTTCGATGTTGAGATTTTGATGTTTTTATACGTTTTGAAGGTTCCTGAATCATTTTCACTAAGGTTGAAAAAAATGTCTGTGTGTGTGTATGTATGTATGTAACCAAGATTACGCAAAAACGGTTTGAGCTAGAATGATGGAATTTGGTACATGGGCATTATTCAAAATTCATAGTTTTCTATCAACTTTTGAGAAATCTAGCTCAATCGGAAGAGGGTCATTACCTACAATGTTTTGATTTTTTTTCTTCTAAAGTGACCGTAAAAATAAAGATATATGTTTGATAATTTTTCACATGATTAATAATTGTATAAAACTGCTATATATAGAATTTCAGCTTGATTGAATCGCTGAAAGTACCAGAATTAATTTTTTAACAATGCAAATCTCACGCGCCAACACGTGACGTGGTGCCATCAACAAAGATCCATACATACGCTGGTTTAATAAATATTATTTATTAATTTAAATTTATAATTTAATTAATTTAATTTAATTTAAATTAATATATTATGTTATTTAATCCAATTCTCAAATTTGCGAGATAGTCGAGTGGAGACACTCCAGCTTTTTTTTTTTTTTTTTTATAAATTTAAAAAAATTATAACAATAATAACATAATAACAAGATACAATAATACGCATTATTGTAACTATGGAAATACGTAAAGGTAACTTCTCCACAGTGTAATCTCTAATACAGTATATAATATATATAATATAGTATATAATAATAAGAGAATACAAACATTTTCGTATTGTGAAAAAGTTTATTATCTAATTATAAAATCCAATGGTTAAGTGGTATATTGATGAGCTAAGTATATATATGATGATAAGGATTCAATCCTCACCAAGTTCAGAAAAAATATTTATTTATGATAAAGATCATATAAATGTGTGTAAATGGCACTAGAATCCGAAGGCTAATTATAATAAAATAACTGGTGTCATCAGTGCCTCATTAATATAATTGATTTTAAATTAAAAAAAAAGAATTTGGCTTATTAAAATAAATAAATATTTAGGTGCATTTATTTCAAAGAATAATATTTCTGATTAAAGTAAAATATCATAGAAAATAGAATGGATAAAATTTCCCGCATCACGAATAAATAGTATATTGCTTAGGCGCACATTTTTTCAATTGCAACAAATATTGACCGACAGTTATCCAATTTTTCGGGGATGAAGTGAATCTTTTTCATTCAGCCTCTATAACTCTGTAGATGTATGAGTGGATGCTGTAAGGTAAAATGAAAGAGAAGCCCATTCCAGGGACTCCTCACCCTTTCACCTTTTCTTTTCTCCATTCTTTTTTTTTTATTTTTCATCGTATGGCTCGCATTCTGATGAGATTTTGTTCAGAAAGTATCACCTTCATTCAAGAAAGGAAATGTCCATTAGGTGTCTTTTGATCTCGGGATTTTCATGTACATTGCTTAGTTTTCGATTTTATAACTAAATTGTATTCCATTTTTTTTAAATATTAATTTTTATGACACATGCCATCTTCAAGGAAATTTGCTTCTATTTATCACGATAAAAAATGAATTGTTATCTTTATTACTACAATACTTATATTTATATAAGAAAAAATATGTGATAAATAATATAAAACATTTTATATAATACGAAATGAACCAGAAAGATAAATTTAAAAAAAATCCTTTTTTAATTTTTTCTTTATACCTTAATAGAATATAAAATCAGAAATTTTTTTTTTTTTTTTTAAATAATTTTAAACGTTTTTATTCATGATATTTTATTTTTATTTATACATCTTTATTAAAATCAATCCTCTGTCTGGCGCAGTCGGCCTCAAAGGCCAGTAAAATATATAATTACACTTCTTACATTAACTCTTCTAATTGTAGAGATATCACAAAATAGCAACAACACTAAAGATTGAATGGACATAACAGATCTGATATGTAGTTAGTATTATACTTACAGTAACAAGTGATGGGATCATTAGGTACTATTTTTATTTTTGTGAATTTCATTTTAAAAGACTATGCGATTCATTTTCGTATTTTTACCGACCGACGATATTAAGGGAGGTATTGTTTCCATACCAAATTTCACATGTGGAGATTTTTACATCTCCACGAATCAAGCATTTTCTTAACAGAAAAAAGTAATTTTAGCATGATGTATGTCCGTCCGTCCGTCCGTATAGATGTTATATTATAAATAAAATAAAATTAAAAATATTTATGTTATATCCATATCTGTTTTTTATTACATTAATAGAAATATATTAAAATTATTTGAAATTGTTTCTGTAGCTGGAAATTAATTTATTTCAAACCGTCGTTCGGACCTGGCCACAGGTCAACTTATTATCTTTGATAATAATAAAATGATTATATGTTCTACTTTCTTTTATTCTTTTTATAGAAGAATAATCTCCCAAATTCTATTATTCATTTATTTTATTCATCTTAAATACAACTATTGTATATTTCTAAATTTTAAAATAATTATCCCTTGATTATTTCACTTATTTTGATTTGTATATATATATATATATATATATATATATCTTTTACTAATTACTGATTTAACTAAAGTAGAGTCTATGAAACAATGAATTAAAAATTATTAAAAATTAAAATGATTCTGTAACATTAAATCGAATTTTATTTGTTATAGAGTAGTATTTTTTATATAAAATAATAATCCTTTAGAATAATTTTAAATATATATATAATTCTAGAGAATGAAAAATATTATTTATATAATAAAATAAAATAACAATGAAATAATTAAATGAGTTTAATTAATTTAAGTATTATTAATAATTAAAAGAAAAAATTAAAATAGAAGCAAGTGATGCCGGTTGCCTGCATGCCAGGGGCTCCTACTCACTCGAACGTTGAGTGAGCTTACGAGCCAGTCAGGCCCAGTCAGCCGATGAGTGCGCACGCATACAAACAAGTAATGCGGCCGGCACCATCACTGATGAGTAATTTTTTGTTACCATTTACTAATAATAGTATTTAATCAATTATTAATAATTATTATAAAATATTTATAAAAATTTTAAAATATATATTTCAATAATATATACTAAGGAATAATATAATGAATTATACTTATTAATATATAATACTAGCAGACCCGGCAAAGCTTCGCTTTTGCATGTGTGTCTGTATACATATATGCGTATGTGATAACTGAACACTTAATAATAATAATAATAATGTATTAAATGAATATAATTGAAATTTTAGTTTTAGTTGCACTTTTTTTTGGTTTTTATTTTTATTTATTTTTATTGGAATTATTACAAATAATAATAATATACCGTTTAATACGTGAAAATAATAATAATAATAATAATTTATTATATGAATATAATTGAAATTTTATTTTTTATTATTACAATTTTATTATTATTTTTTACCGACCGACGATAGTAAGGGAGGTATTGTTATCACACTAAATTTCACATGTGGAGATTTTTACATATCTCCACGAATATTTCTTAATTTAAAATTATATGACGTCATCCAGCCATTCATGACGTCACAGCCTGGTCTTACATATATATTATAAATAAAATAAAATTAAAAATATTTATGTATCCATATCTGTTTTTTATTATATTAATAGATATATTAAAATTATTTGAAATTGTTTCTGTAGCTGGAAATTAATTTACTTCAAACCGTTGGTCGGCTCGGACCTGGCCACAGGTAATGATTAATAAATTTAAATCTGATTTAATTTTGGAGATTTGACCCCTCCTCCTTCCTTAAATAAATTTGATTATTAATTTTTTATTTTTTTCAAAAAATTTTGAGAGAATTGTACGTTTAGCTATCTTAAAGTTTAGAAAAAATAATAATTAAATTCATTCCTTTTTCCTACCAAAGGTTCATTAATAATATTATATCTCTTATTTACTGATCGAGCTAAGCCTTTAAAGATCCAATTTAAAGCGAATTATATCAAAAGAAAACCTGGAATAGTCGTTTCATATGATATTGAACTTTACTAATTTGACTTTGAACATTTAATTAGAATCAATAAAATAATTATTCATATAGAATAGGTGCTTTGGGGGATGAACAAAGCCACCATTCAAACGTGTCGTACAAAATACACCTTTATAGCAAGGTGGTGAGAATTATGCTAATTGAACAAAGACAGAAACGGCACCCGTAGCTAGAAATGTGCTACCCAACAACCTCAACGGATTAACAACTTTCCTCTCTACCATCTATATTTAATGAATTGACTTCCAAGTACCTGTACACCCTTGCACTTTCCTCAATTATTATTTATACAATAATAAATATATAATTAAAGGTAAAATTTAATAAATTAATTGTTGAAAGTTTTATTTTACGATAGTATTTTTAAACTGAGGGAGTAATTTAATTATAATTTATTGATTACATTCATGCAATAATTTATGTAATAATTTTATACTAAAAAATATTGCCAATAAAGTGTTTTGAACTCAGAAATAAGGATGTAGAAAAATTGATATTTACACTATAATTATATATAATGATCTAATTTTCTCTTAAATAATTATTAATCAATAATACTCAAGTCAATATTTTTTTCTATATTTTATCTCATCCATTTTTGGTGATAAATCTGTCGGGGTGAGTGATGGATTGGATGTCTGAAGGTAAAATCGAATTCACTTGAAAGAAGGAATAGTATAAAGTTTTTTTTTCTATTTCTAATATATATATCTATATATATATATATATAGATATTTATATACTAGGTAGAAAAGAAAGCAGAGTCGACTGTCAATTTATTAAGCATGCAAACTAGTAAGAGTGTAAAGAGCCCTAGTTCCCCTTTACATACAGCCATTCTTTTTGACAAATAACTGTCGATTTACCTTAAGTTAAAAATGTTTAAAAAAAATTTCTAAACTGATTGCTCATTTTGAGGTGTAAAAATCCGACACACGATTGCTCATATTTCATAGAATTTTTTTACATATAAAAAAAAGAAAGAAAAACCTTTCTCTAACTGTCAATAAAATGATGATCATTTTCTAGACATCCGAAGATGTTTTTATAATCAATATATATTGAATATATAAAGTTGATGGAACTGAATAGTTTTTTTATAAAATCAAGATAATAGGGTTCTATATTCCTAAAAGATATTATTATAATGTGACTTTAAAGAGGAGGAACTAAAATCTTAACAAAAATTATCTAATTATGGATTCAACTTCCCCTCTCCTCATAACCAATCTCAAGATTTTTTTTACCGACCGACAATAGTAAGGGAGGTATTGTTTTCACACCAAATTTCACATGTGGAGATTTTTACATATCTCCACGAATTCTTAACAGAAAAAAGTATTTTTAGCATGATGTCTGTCCGTCCGTATAGATGTGTACAGCTTGAACGGCTCAACGGATTTTGATGAAATTTGAAATATTTACTTACTGCATCAGTATGATGAATTTTAGTGTATATCAAGAAACCGGAAGTGGTGGTATTAGTGATCGACGATAGGAAGTGAAGAGTTATTTTCTCGCCAAATTTCACATGAGGAGATTTTTTTTACATATCTCCACAAATCATGCACTTTGTATTGGTTGTATCCTCGGGAAAATCATCTTCATTTATTTTTTCTTAATTTAAAATTATATGACGTCACCTAGTTCTTCATGACGTCACTTATATATTTTAAATAAAATAAAATTAAAAATATTTATGTTATATCCATATCTGTTTTTTATTGCATCAATAGAACATTTAAATTATTTTTAATTGTTTCTGTAGCTGGAAATTTATTTTAAACCGTCGGTCGGTTCTGTGCCTGGCCACAGGTCAACTTATTTATTTAAAAGTTGATCCTTTTACAAACACACCTAGAGTTTTAATTATATTTATTTATTATTTATTTATTTATTTTATATTAATTAATTGAATAAACCTATAGAAGGTCAATACAATTTGTATGTAAAGTTAATGGATTTTAATATGATGATACTAATAATATATAATTAATAATTTTAACGAAAACTTTGTATTTCATTTTCATAATTACTTGATAGATAATGCATTAGTGAGCAAATTATCAGGTCAATAAATTAAAATCTCCCTTATTAATTGAGTTAGTAGAAAATGCAGTCATGTGAGAAGTTACAATGGAGGGTTTCAATTCTAGAATCTACCGTTGTATTTAGTTTGACTGGGCTCGGGTAACCTTTATAAATTAATCAACCCTGAATTGTGCAAAAGGAAGGATGGGATTGACGTAGCTTATATTATTCGTTAAAACTCACAAAATATTTATACATAAAACAACAAATTATTAAAAAAAAATTCACAGTATTTATATATTCAAAGAAAATTAATATTGATTTGAAGAAAAAAAACGATGATTTGAGGTAAATGAATTCATCTTAGATCTTTGAAAATAATTTGACCAACTCCACCGAGAATCAGTGTGTATTTAATTTGACATTAACTTAAGACTCTCACTACCATTTTAATAATTTATTTTATTTATTTTATGGCATCGGGCAACATTAATCATTAGACCAGTTTAAAAATTTATAAATAATTTAACATATTATTAATAATCATCATTCAACATAATTACAATAACAAACAATAATAAATTAATATAAATAAGTAGAACTGTGGCCAGGCAAAGAACCAACCGGCTGGGTGACGTCATATAATTTTAAATTGAGAAAAAAATAATGAAGATGATTTTTCTCGAAGATAAAACCGATACAAAGTGCATGATTCGTGGAGATATTTAAAAAATCTCCTCATGTAAAATTTGGTGTGAAAATAACTCTTCCCTTCCTATTGTCGATCGCTAATACTACCACTTCCGGTTTCTTGATATACACTAAAATTCATCATACTGATGCAGTAAGTAAATATTCCAAATTTCATCAAAATCCGTTGAGCCGTTCGAGCTGTGCACATCTTTACGGACGGACGGACGGACAGACATCATGCTAAAAATACTTTTTTCTGTTAAGAAAATGCATGATACCTCCCTTACTATCGTCGGTCGGTAAAATATAAACAATATTATTTAAATAAATTAGACTTAATTATGAATTTAAGAATAATATTACTTAATTTATTATCAAGTTAATTATTAAATTAATAAAATTGTAATCTTTATATAAATAATATTATATTAAATATATAAAGTAATTATAAATCACAATAAATAAATCAGATTTAGAATATAGTAAAATACCGTATCAATTATTTAAAATAAATTCCCATATCTCTAATTTGTTGTCCAAATTGCTAAATATATAAATGAATATAAAAAATCGTTAAACATATATTCCTGTTTTATGATTGATAAATATAAATGTATTTTAAGGAAGGGGTAAATGAAACGACGCTAACAGCCTGTTCAAATATCGACCCCAATAAAAAAAAACTAAATAAATAAAAAAGTCAAATGGCCCCCTGTTGCTTTTAAAGTGGACATTTTTTTGTCCCCTGCTGATTGGCCCATTGTCCTAGTGATTTGATGTGGGGTAAAAATAAATCAAGGCTCATTTGCACAGTCATTCAGCATGGAGAGGACTTTCTTGATATATATATATATATATATATATTGAAGATCTCGTTATTCACAAATTATCTTATAATAAACAAATCATATAAATTAAATTTTTTTTTATTTAAATTAGATATATTTATATATATGCATCATCAAAATTAGACAACTAGAGATAGTTAGTTTCCCCTTGTGATTGTAAATGTTTAGAAATTGCATATTATAATAAAATATTTTTTAAATATTTAAATATTTTTTAATCAATTACAATTATTAAATATGATTTTAAAATAATTAAAAAAAAATTATTAATTTAATTATTTTTAATGAAAAACAGAATAATTAATTAAAAGCCTATCATTTTTTCAGACCGACGATAGTAAAGGGAGGTATTGTTTTCACACCAAATTTCACATGTGGAGATTTTTACATATCTCCACGAATCATGCATTTTCTTAACAGAAAAAAGTATTTTTAGCATGATGTCTGTCCGTCCGTCCGCCCCTCCGTATACATGTGTACAGCTTGAACGGCTCAACGGATTTTGATGAAATTTGGTATATTTACTTAATGCATCAGTATGATCAATGGATCAACTTTTGGTGCAAATCCGGAAACCGGAAGTGGTAGTATTAGCGATCGACGATAGGAAGGGAAGGGTTATTTTCACCCCAAATTCACATGAGGATCTTTATTAGTTTTTTCTTAATTTAAAATTATATGACGTCATCCAACCATTCATGACGTCACAGCCTGATCAACTTATATATTATAAATAATATAAAATTAAAAATATTTATGTTATATCCATATCTGTTTTTATTGCATTAATAGATACATTTAAATTATTTGAAATTGTTTCTGTAGCTGGAAATTAATTTATTTCAAACCGTCGGACGATTCTGCGCCTGGCCACACGTCAACTTATTGTATTTTAACATTGAAACATTTCTCCTGCTCTATTTCTATTTTCAAATTCTATATTCAAAAATAAATAACTTAAAATAACATAATTATTACTTGAAAAGGAAGGAAATATTTTATTGTTTTTATTTATGAAGAAATAAGAAAAAAATAATATCCCGGGTAGCGAGTAGATTCTTTTCTATAAACCCATTAGAAAAGAATTCTATTTCAGGGATTGGCGTCCCTGCCCTGACGTGAGCTCATGATTTCTTCTAAATCCCTCTTCTACCTGGTGGAATCATGTCCTTTACCCGTTGACTCCTTTCCATCCATTCCCTTACTCTTACTCTCCCCCTCCTCTGATCATTCAAAAAATCAAATTTATTTGGATGAAGGAGAATACCTAGCATAGATTCATTAAAAAGAAAAAAAAAGAAATCTTGACTTCTTAATAGGAGACTCTGTCGAGTCTTCTATATATATTTGAATTAACCCCCCTTCGGGGGGTTAATTCAAATATATCCAGATTACGTCACTTTTTCGAATAGCAAAACCCCGTATATTCACGAGTGAGACATGTCTTATATGCCTCTGAGAGGACCCACCTGTCCAACGCTTCACATTAGTATAAAACTTGGAACTCATATTTATAGTACGATTTGGAGAATTAGAAAAAACCAATCAAATCAATGTTTTTCATTTTATTAAAATTTTTGACTAAATCTTGTAAATTGTGACCAAGACAAATCCATTGACCATAATTTTAGCCAGATTCTAAATAAAATTGATTTTTCGTATCGTTAAATGGAAATTTTTAATTAATTTTAATATTGGTTTATTTTTACAGTTCAACAAAAATATTGCCTGATAACAACTGGTAAAACCTATACGAATCGATTCATTATGAAACGTAGATTCATTTTCACTACTATTATATAATTTTACGGTGCTTCGTTGATTAAATATTAATTATTGAATTTTGACAGATTGAAAACAGTTGCCGCCATGTTGAACCTCCCGCCACCTCACCTCACCTCCCCCCACCCACCCTCCCTCCTGGCCAACCTGCCTGCCTGCTTCGAGTGCATTCAGTGATTCAGTTCCCATTCCCTTTCCAGTGGAAGACGTTGACCGGCCTCACCACCATGTCGCTTGGCGGGCACCTCCAATGCTTTGCTTATCGGTGACCTTGAAGGGGTTGCTTACCCCCAATGGATGAGATTCAACTGCCTTTGACTTTATTTTCTAAATAAATTCTATTATTCGTTAAATGAAATTAATATACAAATTAATTATATTACGTATTATACGACAAATAAATTAATACGAATTATTTTAATAAATCGATTCAACCAACTTTTTCATCCCATTCATTCTTTCTTTTTTGTATTTTAACATTGAAACATTTCTCCTGCTATTCTATTCTATTTTCAAATTTTATATTCAAAAATATATAACTTAAAATAAGATAATTTTTAGTTGAAAAGGAAGAAAATAATTTATTGTTTTTATTTATGAAGAAATAAGAAAAAATTGAATAAGTTTCATGAAATGTAAAATTAATTTTTACTAAATTTAAAAATAATATCCCGGGTAACGAGTAGATTCTTTTCTATAAACCCAGTAGAAAAGAATTCTATTACAGGGATTGGCGTCCCTGCCCTCACGTGAGCTCATGATTTCTTCTGCCTTCCCTCTCCCATGGAAGAATCATGTCCTTTACCCTTGGCCGTCGGTCGGTTCTGCGCCTGGCCACAGGTCAACTTATCTTAATTTAAAATTATATGACGTCATCCAGCCATTCATGACGTCACAGCCTGGTCTTACATATATATTATAAATAAAATTAAATTAAAAATATTTATGTTATATGCCTATCTGTTTTTTATTACATTAATAGAAATATTAAAATTATTTGAAATTGTTTCTGTAGCTGGAAATTAATTTATTTCAAACCGTCGGTCGGTTCGGACCTGGCCACAGGTAAACTTAATTTTTCTATTTAAATATAATTAATAGATAATTATAAAACAGTTACTTATTTAATAGATAAATAAAAGATAAATAAATAAATCATAAATCAATTAATATTGTAAAGACTGATAAACATATTAAAATTTTAAATGAAAATGAGAAAGAAACAATACCTCCCTTACTATCGTCGGTCGGTAAAAATTAAATGATTGTTTAACAACAAAAAAAATAAAAATTGAAATTTAGAAAATCAATAAATATTTGTATATATATATATGGTAAGCAAAGTATAAGAAGCATCAAATTTAAATAACTCAAATAAATATGTAGTTAAATAGTAGAGCACAATCAGATGTCAAAATTAGTAAGTTTGAAACAATTGGAATAGAAAGTTTTATCAATAAAATATCCAATAATTCTATATAAAAAATATAAACAAAATTAGTTCATTACACAGATTCATAGATTAAACTTTTAAAAATTGAAATGATTGAAATAAAATAGTGAAAATAATTATTATATAAGCTTGGCTCAGTTGTTACTAATTTAACGGAGTTGAGAAACGGTAAATATCAGGACTTAAATTTAATACTTGTTATATATTTGAAAAGTTGAAAATTTTAAAAATTCTCCATTTAAGTTGCCTGGAATCGGATTTAAGTAAAATAATATTAGACAATTTTACATAAATTTAAAACCATTAAATAATTTTGTTTTTGATTTAAATCTTCTGTGTTCTATGATTAAATATTTATTAAAACTATTTTTTAATTTGGAATTTTTATGAAATAGAAGTTGGGTGGAGGTAGCTCAGGATAGGGACGGTTGGAGAAATAGGTTGCTGAAGCTAATAATATTTTGAGATTTGCATATATATATAATTTCTTTTAATTTATATTTAAACACTTTAAATCAAAATATCTCATTTCTATTCTATGTAATCTCACTGAATAATGCTGTCCTGATACTCCCTACTCCTGTTGAATATAATGTTTAACAAAGATCATATATATACTCTGTAGATTAATCTCTCTAATTCTATATGAAGTGATAGTGACAAATAGGAAGGAGATTAATTTGATAGCCTGGACTTTGGATATCAACAAATGAATCCTTGCATCTCTTGGAAATCTACCTCACTTCACGATACATAGACATATATGTCACCTCCATTGCCTGCTCCCCAAAATCCTTTCCCCCTTCTCTAAGTCGACACAGGTTCAATTAATTAGACAAATGTCGAGGACAGCAACCGTTGGCAGCTGCTGTGTTGCACCAAACTAATGAAAATCAAAAGCAAAGGGATTTATATATAAGATCGCCTGGAAATTAAATGACATATCAAGTAAGGGTAGAGGATATTTTTGAAATAAGGGTATGCACGTATCATATTTGTGCTCATTACATTTTCCTCAAAATTAGATTACATTAGAAATTAAATAATATATAAAAAGAATTAAAATTAAAACAAAATAATAATAAAAAAAATACTTATTTAGACTTAGATTTCTTTGTTACTTGGGTGTAAGAATTGAGGATTTCCCAAATACTAACAACAGTAATAAGATTAAGACCCAACTCAAGGGATTCTCTAATGTTGTTCACTTGAGTGGTTTAAAGTGAAAATTAGAATTAGTAACCTTCAATTAGTTTTTCAAAACTTTTCCTGAAATAATTTTGCTGTTCATAATTCTTATAATTATCCTTACTTAAATAGAAAAAGAAATAACATTTTCCTCTAACTACCAACATTGTTGCGAATGATGCAAAGGAATAACGTGATTTTTGACCAAAAATTCAGTTACAAGTCGCGAACGATGTGATGGTGCATTATCGTGCGAAAGAGTCCAACTGCCTATTTCTCGATATTCTGGCCGAATACGACGAATTTTTGCCAGCAAACGCTTCATGACGCCCAAGTAAACCTCTCCAGTGACTGTCTGGCCGGGTGGAGCAAATTCTTTGTGGATAATTTCTTTTGAATCGTAAAAATCCGGTTCTGGGACGTCCAGATTTTGTCATCATTTGAATCTCTCTAAACACTCGTAAACTTGCGTATGGGATAGACAATCATCACCATATGCATTTTGTAGCATTTGGTGCGTTTCAGTAAAAGTTTTACCAAGTTTATCACAAAAATCAATTGCAGCTCTTTGTTTTAAACTCATTTTCCGACCGATATACAAAACACACTGACATTTGAAACGCAATAACTTTTGTTGTATGCATCCAAATGTGATGAAATTTATACCAGTTGTCAATGCGGGACTAAGCCATTTACGGGTAAAATATTGCAACAGATGGCATTAGTGGTACTATTCTTTTTAAAAGTTCGGTTTCTTTTGGAATGGAGGGTGTAAGGTAGTTTTATGTACATTTTCTTTTATTTATAAAAATAAATATCTATATAATTTCAATCTTTATATTTTAATTTTGTTACTTTATTCTTTAAATTTTTAGATCTATTTGTAACCCCTTTTGGAGAACTATATAAATTTTTTACTCCTTTGATTACCTCCTTTAATAAAAATATTTTTAATTCTAGGTATACTTTTAATCACTATTTATTTTATTTTATTATTTTTCTTTTGTTTGTATAGTATTGATTTTTAAATGTATTACATTTATGAACTAGAAGAAATTTGATCTCTTCTTCTCAAGATGTGCCACTAACCCTATCTAACACAAATATAAAAAAGTATAAAATATATAACTAATTTGCTTTCAAGTTAATTAATTAATTTTGAATTATTGATGAAATATAAACAAAATTTAGTAGGATATCTATTTTAGTATGTTTATTTTATCTAAATATTTACTTTATTATATAATTACCATCTTTATATTTATTTATTAATAAATACAATAGACCAACTTGCCAATGTCTTTAATTATACGAACGAATAAAATATTCATTATATCAAAGAAATTTACTATACATGTATATATATATATATATATATATATAGATAGATATATAGATAGATAGAAATATAGATAGACAGAGATTAATTTTAGAAAGTAAGTAATCATAGAATATGTATTATTATTATTATTATTATTGTATTTTATGTTTTTTTTTTTTTGAAATATAAATACTTGTCGTAAATTTCATTCTCACATGAGAATCAATCTCAGTGTGAAATACAGAGAAGAAAATGATGAAGAAAAAAGTTTCCTCTCCCCCATCTTTCAGCAAGTCTTTACAGTTTTCAAGGGCGACGTGTTCGAGGGGATAGGGCGTCGGTTGAAGAAAGTACGGGGCGTCTTTTTTCCTTCCTCCCGTAAACGTTTATCATCAGAGCAAAATGACGTTCATCCAAGTTGTTGTTGTTGTTGTTGTCATCCTCTTTGTGAACGCCCTGTCGACAGAGATTGCCCATTGTCCTGCGAGAGCAGGTGTACGCCCTTCGATTCACTTAGAAAAAATAACCTTCCATCCCCCTTTTTGCACTCGATTTACCAACAGGATATTTATTCCTCGAAAAAGTAACTGAGTAACTCTTGAGTTCTTTTTTCCCCAATTCTTCTGTTTATTAAGTTATATATTTACGAAAATATTTTTTTTCCTCTCAAAGAAGATATTAAAATTTAAATTATTTTGTGAAAATAAAATGATAACAACATTAATATAGAAAGAATATTGGAAAATATATCTGTTATTATATTCATGATAAATAAAAATAATTGACACTGAACTTAATAACATATATATTTTACTTTATATATCTATATTTACTTAAATATTGTCTTAGAGTTAGTTTCAAAAAGAAGGGTGTACCCGGGAGTTCTAATCCAAAATACATATTTTTATGATATGTATTTACTTAAAATAAGAGTTTCTGATTTCTTGACAATTTTTATAATAATTTCAAATTAAATATAGTAAGACCGAAAGGAATTACACGAATAATTCGAAAATTTAAAAATTTTGTTTTCATATATGATTTTTATCAGACTTTTTACTATCTCGTAAGAGATAGTATTGTGATCACGAAAATTTTCGATGTTGAGATTTTGATGTTTTTATACGTTTTGAAGGTTCCTGAATCATTTTCACTAAGGTTGAGAAAAATGTATCTATGTGTGTGTGTGTGTGTGTATGTATGTATGTATGTAACCAAGATTACGCAAAAACGGTTTGAGCTAGAATGATGAAATTTGGTACATGGGCATTATTCAAAATTCATAGTTTTCTATCAACTTTTGAGAAATGTAACTAAACCGGAAGAGGGTCATTACTTACAACGTTTTGATTTTTTTTCTTCTAAAGTGACCGTAAAAATAAAGATATATGTTTGATAATTTTTCACATGATTAATAATTGTATAAAACTGCTATATCTAGAATTTCAGCTTGGTTTATTTGCATTTTTAACACTGCAAATCTCACGCGCCAACACGTGACGTGGTGCCATCAACAAAGAGCCAAACATACGCTGGTTTCATAAATATTATTTATTAATTTTAATTTATAATTTAATTAATTTAATTTAATTTAAATTAATATATGTTATTTAATCCAATTCAAATTTGCGAGATAGTCGAGTGGAGACTCTCCAGCTTTTTTACTTTTACATAGGTACTTATAACAAAAAGAGTAGTGGATGAAGTAGTAGAAGTGAAAGTGAAAATCGATGAAAAAGAAATAAGAAAAATTGAATTGAACAAGAAATTAAATATGATATAAATACAGTGATAAGACATTATAATTGAAAATAGTTTTTAAAAAAGCAAAATGCTAATTTAAATTGGCCGGGTAGCATCATTATTATTTCTTTTTTAACAATATTATTGGCTATTGAAAAATTTCTCTCATTTTCCAAGTTGACCTGAAGACGAGATAGAAAATCTGCTGCAAATCTCTTGCAACAGTTTCGAAATATGAATAAATTTTTGCAGACTTTGATTGTCTGGTGTTTTTTTTATCATCATTAACGCTCTAGTTATTGCAGTGATCAAATAATATCTATATTTAAAAATTGTTTTACAGTTTTATGAATGTCAGTTTTAGAATTAATTTAATTTAAAAAACAATTGTTTAAATCTTTTAAATGATTTTATTTCTATTCTATTATTCTAAAATAAATATTAATATTTTAAAATAACTTTTTTTATTTTTTAATAACATTTTAACATTTATTCAACAAAAATTCTCGAGAAATCGAAAAAGAGAGTTACACATTTTTCTGAACAAAATCTCGAGAAGAAACACTACTTATAAGCATTTTTTTGAACACTAATCATCTCTCCTAACAATTTTAATATTCAATAAAAAGTCAATAATCATAGATAGGGATAAGAGATACACCTATTTTTTATTTTATTTTAATTTATTTATTATTTTTTGTCTTTGTTTTTTTTTTTGATTTACAAAAATAGAAAATAAGTTTAATCTTTTTAAAAATCAAAATATTTAAAAATGAAATTAATGTTACGACTCGATTTTTTTTTATCTCTATCTCTAACTTTCTTATTAAGGAGATTAGAAAAAAATAATTATACCGCAAAATAAAAAAAAAAAATGTTTTCTGTATAACTATTCATTAAGTTAACAAAAGAAAAATATCAATATCATTTGACTTATTATTAACTTAAATAAAAAATAATAATAATAATATCCAAAAATAACTTTAACAATAAATAAATTACATAAAAGTAAGATGCTTTGTGAAATTTTTGTCGAGATTTCTTCTAACTAATGACTTATTCATAAGAATAATAGAATTATGGAATAATATTCTTAAAAAAAAGATTAAATGATTTTTTTTTCAGAAGGCGTCAAAATTATACATGCCATTCATTGAATAAAATAACTTTATATTTTATTCTTTTTGATAATATTACAAAAAAAAAAAAACAAATAACTTCATTGGAATCGTTTTCAAATCAACTTTTCTTGTTTTGTTGTAGAAACTCACGATTTTATTAATTTTTTTTTTCTTTCAATCTCGTATTGAGTCATAAATCCGTTCGTAAATGTTATAAAATATATATATATATAAACATTTTCATTTTATTTCTTTAAATAAAACTTAATCTTTGATTGGCTAAATTCGATTTCGCGATATTCGAGTGTTAGTGTCGTAAACTAATAATTGTTATTATTATAAAATGTTTCAATTTAAAAGTACAATAAAATGTTTAGAATGGAAAAATAAACAAACTACTGAAAATGAATATATCCTTTTATATTAGATTTAGTAGAGTTCAGTAAATGGAATTGAACTATAAAAATATTAAAAGGAAATTAAGATTTTTTTAAAACTAGCTATAACTATAATAGTATATAGGTTAAAAGAATAAAATATAAGATATATTGTATATTCTTAAATACATTACAACAATTTAAAAATTGCCCATTAATCTTGAAGGAGATTTTCAACCTCATTAAAAATATAAATTTAGAATATAAAATTATTGATTCGTAGTTCATTGCTAATAATACAATAATCCAAAGAATATATTAATTACATATCTTCTATTCTCTTTAAATTACCTTCCACCTTTTCAGAAGCCTTTAGTTATCATTCTAATTAAATGATCGAAATCACTTTAAGGTTTGAATATGTATAGATAAATATTATAGAGGGAAAGTTATCCATCATTAAACGTAGACTAATAGGGATTCACTAACTTCCATCATTTCTGATTGATGGCTTATTAATGACAACAAATCACCACTAATATCAATTCAGAGTAGCAATTAAAAAAATATTTCAATTGAAACTGGTGATTTAAATCTTATATAGGATATTAAATAATTAAAATCGCCTCCCCCCACTTTCTCTCTTTCTCTCTCTCCCTCTCTCTCCATATATATATATATATATATATATATATATATATTTATAAGAGTTTGTTTTTTTAAATATTGTAAAATTTTCTTATATTTAGAAAAAAATAGAGAAAATAATGTTGAAAATAAAGATTCTCAATATTATATAAATTCTTGACCACAATATCCAAATAGTTCAATTTATTTATTTGTCTGGAAGCAGCCTAAATCATAACAAACTAATTCCAAATTTCTCTATAAGTTAATAATCTTATATATTTTAAAAGACTAAATAATTTTTTTTTTATCTTATAATAAGAGATTCCACTCTAATCTTAATTTCAACTTTTCTAATATGATTATTATTATTATTGTTTTTAGTAGTTGGATATTCAAAATTACAGATTAAGATTAGATTTTTAATGTAAATATATTTGAGAAAGTGAATGAAGCTATAAAGGGTAAAGAATTTTAAGCTTTAAAGACACTTTTTTTTATTATAATTTTTTTATTTTTATATCGTTATTTGTATTTTATATAATTTGTAACCACCAATATGAAATAGAAAATAATATTTATATTTTATAATGAATAATTATTAATGCTAAAGCTGTTCCTAAATTGGTTTTATTTATAAATATATACATACAAATGTTAATAATTAATAAATCTGGTTAAAATTTATTTATTTCTTTTTGAATAACACTTATCTATAGTAATTTGATATTTAAATTATTCTTTGTTTATTTCGCTCCTATTATATTTTAATAAATTACATATAAACATAAATATCTAGTTGCAAATATATAGTATATATAAAGGATAATTACATAATAAATAAATGGAGTTAAGTAAAATATTTCATTTTGTATAATTCTTTCTAAATTATTACCTAGTACATATCAATTATACTAAAGAGCCACTTTTTTTTAAAAACATATATTATGAATAAATGCCATAAAAAAATTACATTTTAAAAAATAATAAGAAATAACTTTTATTTCATAATATTGAAGTAAAAAGAAATGTACTTTTTAAAATATTTAAATAGATAAAAGAAAAGATTATTTTTCTAAGTGTGGTAATTTCCAGGCTCATGTCTAAATTCAGCAAAAGACTGGAATTTAATTTTAATAGAACGACCTGCTATTGCATCTTGCATACCTCTCTAATGGCCTATTAGTCAACGCCCAAGATGAAAGTCAAACAAAGAGCATCTATACACAACCAACCTCGATGAATTTTTCATTCTACTCTATGGGTAAAATAAATCAAATTTTCAATTAACTTGGTTATATCTTGTAAAGTCTAATATTATGTATCCACTTTGCCAACAATTTATAAGTATAAAAAATAATCCCCATATTTATAAGAGAGTGGAACAGATGGAAAGTAATATTTTATAGAATTTAAAATTTTTTATTATTTAAAAGGTAATGATGGATAATAATAATAATAATAATAATATTAATTGAACTTACAAACACAAACATCTGTATAGTGAGTATAAAGTCCACATTATATTTATTTATTTATTTATTTATATATGATTAAAAAAGTTTTCCTGTTTAACAAATATAATAATATCATAATAGAAACTTTTGATCTCTGAATAAATTTTTCATACTCAGAAAATCTAATTAAATATTCGAATCATAATTAAATAAATATATATATATATATAAGCATAAAGATGCATTTTGGTATGCAATGGTGGGGGCAAGGTTATTTATTGAACACATGTCAGAGAATATAAAGATCATTCTAGAAATCTTATTTTAAAAAACTCATAGAAATGCATCCCATCTGGTCCCCATATGATATACCTCTTCGTTACCCAAGAGGGAGTGAGGGGTGGACAGTTTTGCCAAGTTGATTGGAGGGGATGATTAGCTTCGACATGTTTGAACAGTTTTGATCATTCTTGGATGGAGTTGAAGGGAGGTGACTTCATCAGACTAAGTGAGAAAAACTACAAGGATCATACCATACCTTGAGGAAATAGCCAAGAATCATCACTTGAAGTCCCGGTGTTCCCCGAACTCATTATTGATTTAAATAACAGCTAAGTGGTCGACCCATATTTAAATAATTGCAATTACCTAATGAAACTTAATTTCATTTAATTTATAATCTTTCTATTTATAACGGTACCATATCAACTCAATAATTTCTTGTTATCTATTGTTATCATATTAATTCTTACATAATTTTAGTTTAATTTGATATATGCATTTTTTTAATCTGAACCAATTCAATTTTATCATTTCCCTCATCAACCTTCGCGGATTCAATAACCATTTATTATTCTAAATTTAACCAGAGTGCTACCAAATTAATTTAATCTGATTTTCAACCAATTTTTCTCATTAACCACCTTACCTAAGTTATCCAATATACGACAATATATATAAAAAATAAAAATTTCCTACACCTTCAATAATAATATATAATAGGGAAAATTAAAATATTTGCATAAATAGTCTCAAAAAATTTTGTGTTATTTTTTAAAATATTAAATTAATAATAAGCATTTAAAGTAAATTAAATACTGGCGAGTTATTGAGGAGATATGTTTTTGTAAGAAAATTATAACATAATTTTTATATATTATAAAATTTAAAGTGAATTTTAAATTAAATTGTCATTGTCCACTTTTATTTATATATATATATATATATATATTTCTTAATATAATATTTAAAATGTCTATTTTTTGTTTTTAGGGATGAACAACTGTCTTTGGCTATGAATCAGGGAGTGAGAGAGGAAATAACTTTTAAGATAATTTCACATTCTAAAGAATTTATATGCAATATACGTATAAGTGAATTAAACCGGTTGTCATAGAATCATAAAATATGAAAAGTCAACATTTGTAAGCTATTCATCTAATCAAATTATCTTTAAGGCAATAGAACCATATATATATATATATATATATATATATATATATATATATTAAAAGAATTTACGATGTAATATGAAAATTGAAAAAGTAAATATGACTTTTTTAAATATAATACGAAGTAAAAAAATTTAAAGCCTTACGCTTAGATATATTAATTCATTAACAAAGTTTATATTGTCTGAGAGGAATGTAGAATTATAAAAGTGAATTTTAACACAAGTGAAATGATCAAGATATTAAAATTAATCTCCAAATGTGTTTTTGACAAATAAAACAGAGACGATGTTTTGAATTATGAAAAGATATAAATATAAAGAACAAAACAGTGTGTAAGATGAATGATCTGTATTCTTGTTACTTAATCGTATTGGGTCATAAATGAAAAACCTAATCTAAAATGGTTATCTTACCATAGAGAAAATTCTTAGTCGCAAGCAATAAATAATACGGATCATGCTTTTTTATGGCCCGGTTTTTATCTATTATAAGAAAGGTTTATTTGTTTAAACTAGTAAAGAGGGATTTTTTGATCATCATAAGAACGGCAGGACGGAGATGAGGTGTATAGGATGCACTAGTATACTGATTATTAATTCTTGAACTATTTTAAATAAAAGAACAAAACCTTAGAAGTAGAAGAAAAAAGAAGATGTGAATAATTATATTTCTATATTATTTTTTCTAATATAACTTTTTATATATTTACATTTAAAGATATTTTAAGAATAGCATTTTGTTAATGAAAAATTAAATAGATAATATATATTTTAATATTTTTCATTTATCTTTAAGTAAGTTTTTCAAAAAAATTTAGAGTGATAATACCAATTGGTACTGATAAAGAATAATAAATTAATTTAAAAAAATCTGGAGTGTCTCCACTCGACTATCTCGCAAATTTGAATTGGATTACTTAACACAGTGGTTTCCAATATTTCTGTACCGGCGCCCCCTTTTTACTATCTCGCCAGAGATAGTATTGCGATCACGAAAATTTTCGATGTTGGGATTTTGATGTTTTTATACGTTTTGAAGGTTCCTGAATCATTTTCACTAAGGTTGAGAAAAATGTCTGTGTGTGTGTGTGTGTGGGTGTAACCAAGATTAAGCAAAAACGGTTTGAGCTAGAATGATGAAATTTGGTACATGGGCATTATTCAAAATTCATAGTTTTCTATCAACTTTTGAGAAATATAGCTCAACCAGAAGAGAGTCATTACCTACAACGTTTTGATTTTTTTTTTCTTCTAATGTGACCGTAAAAATAAAGATATATGTTTGATAATTTTTCACATGATTAATAATTGTATAAAACTGCTATATATTGAATTTCAGCTTGATTGAATCGCTGAAAGTCCCAGAATTAATTTTTTAACAATGCAAATCTCATGCGCCAACACGTGATGTGGTGCCATCAACAAAGAGCCAAACATGCGCTGGTTTAATAAATATTATTTATTAATTTTAATTTATAATTTAATTAATTTAATTTAAATTAATATATGTTATTTAATCCAATTCAAATTTGCGAGATAGTCGAGTGGAGACACTTCAGCTTATTTTAAAAAAAATTCTTGCGCCCCCCTTAATTCTTGTAATAATCTAATTTCATAAATACTCATAAAATATAGTAATTTATTTAATGGACTACAAAATCACACATAAACATTACACACCCACATACACTCAATTAAGCAAAAACATATTATAGATTATTATAGATTTTAGAAAAAAAAATTGGTTCTAATAAATTTGCACCCACCTTACAACAGTCCCCCCCAGGTTGAAAACGCTTACTTGACATATATTATACTTAAATTAAATTTAATTAATTATATATAAATTATAAATTTAGTATAATTGAATTAATTAATTAAAAAATTTAAATTTACAGTATAGCCTTAATTAATTAAATTAATTATCATATAATAAATTTCAATTTAAAACCTTTACCTTAATTTTTAAGTCAAAATTTAACGCATTGACTGCCAGTCACTTAGAGTTATATTAATAGTTAATGCCTTCACATATGGAAGTAGATTTTTTTCTCAACCTTAGTGAAAATGAGTCAGGGGCGTTCAAAACTTATAAAACCATCAAAATCTCGACATCGGAAATTTTCGTGATCGCAAACTAGCTATCTCTGGCAAGGTAGTAAAAAATTGATGACTATCCAAATCCGATAAATTATATTAAGAAATATTTTGATAAAGTATTAATGATTTATAAATTTAATAGAAAGTAATTGCATTTTGGAGGAACTTAAATTAAAAAATAATGGTTCATTTACTGTTAGTATACGAAAAAAATCATTTTACAGAATTTGAAATTAGGCTTAGATTATAAAAAAAAATCAAGTGTATTTATTCTCATTTAAAAATGAAATTGTTAAAGAAAAGAAGAGATTTTATTAACAAGTGTATATAGTCAAATTTGCATGATTACGATTTTCTTAACTGAGAACTCACTAACCTAGGTAGTTTTTATCCATGGAAAGTAAATTTAAAAAAAAAATCATAATTTTGTAGGTTTTCAAGCATAAAAATAATTAATTCCCTCTTCTGGGAAGCAGACGGCTGAGAAACATTGTATAATTAGCTAAAGTAACATTTTTTAGTTTTTTTATTTTCTGGAAATCATTGGTTTTAATAAATATTCATTGAAAATCTTAACTGTTTGTAACATTTTTTATAAAATATATAAAAAAATATCTTAGAAAATAATTAGTTAAAAAAAGAGTTTATTATTGTTGTATGTTCTAATGCAAGGACCACACAATACATCAGCATCAGAGAGAGAGAGAGAGAGAGATTTTCCTTAAAATAATATTAGATTAATGTAAACAATTTGATGTCTTTAACTTTCTACTTATTTATTACTTTTTTAGAGTTGTCCTACATGGTTTGGTCATTAACGAAAGTTTTCTACAAAGTGTACAATTAAAATTTTGATCTTATTCGGTTTGATATAGTAAAAAGCAATTTGAAAGCATAATTAATAAAAATATTACTCCTCTATTTAAAATTAATATAGTTCAAAGCTCTCTCACGGTATGATGTTATATCTAGTCACTCCAACAAGTGTCGTCGTCCAAATACCACTGAACCAAAGTATCAATAGGGATTTCAGTTTTTGTATTGTTAAAATTAATTAAAATATTTACAAGTGATGGTTAATGTCAGTATTTATTTTTTGGGGATAGTTATAAATGATTTTAATATTTAACAATAAATGAATATGTATTTTTTACAAAGATAGTTCCAAGTTTAACAAGACATTATCATGTAATCTTTTATGAAACTTTGTAATATTATGAAACTATATATAATTTTATCGTATCTAAAAAAATTTTTATTAATTCAATTTTTTTCTAAATAAATATAACATTCATTTTATTATTAAATGTATCAACAAAATTTATTTTTTTTACTTTTAATCTAAATATTATTCTATAATAATAATATTGGATATTGAATGAACTTGAAGGTGAAAGTGATAATGGATATTTGATTATTTAATACTTGGACTGATGAAATTGATTTACGTACGAACCTCTCTTTTAATTAAAATATAATTAAATTAAAATTTTGAAATAATATTGACCGTGGATATTTTCATTTTCCTAAAATCAAATGAATATCAATCATCATGTTTTTCTTAATGTCGAGGGAAAGAGAAAGTGAGATTCATGTAAAAAAGGGCCTATCACTTAACTAATCATACAATTTTTAATTGTAATTATAAAATTGGAAAATATAAACAATATATAGGTATATATTTTTAAAAATAAATATATAAAAATAAATTTTTTTAAATTACATTCATATATTGTAAAAGGGGAGAGATTTTGTAAAAAAAAATATAGGTAGGTTTTATTTCAAAACGTTTTAAAAATAAATATTTAATTTGAAAAGAACTGAATGAAAAAAAAAAACAAATTTAAAGCTCATATTCTGATTATCAAAGGTATGGTAAATAAAAATATTTTTTTTATTATCAAATGGTAAATATTGTTGCGGTGAACTAATTTTAGATATTATCATTTATATTTTAATGTTAACTTATTTAACATTAATATTAATTTGAGTGTGAAATCAATGTTTTTTTTAATTACTTTTTGAGAATATTAATGCAATATTTTACAAAGTTAAAAAATATTTAGAAATAAAGTCTTCAAAATGTTATTAATATTCAAGTATTTATTTAATATGCTAATATATAATAATTTATTTGTAATTATAAAAGAAATGTGAAATTTATTAAAATAATTTTTATATTTTTAATATTGAAATTAAATAATGAATGAAATATGAATTTAACACTAAAAATAAACAAATCAACAAAAAAAAGTAAAACATACTATTATAATCTATGAGAACTATATTAAGTATGTCGTACATTTCAATATGTATTAATTAATTCTTATTAATTCAATTATATTATTTATACTTAGGTATATATATATTATTTTTATTTTATCAATATATTATTTTATTTTTGTAGCTATATGAATACTATATACTATATGATATACATTGTAGTTATATGTTATTATATTTTAATTTAGATATAAATATATTAGTAAAAAAAAAGAAAGTAAGTTAAATTTAAGTTTATGTGAGACTTGTATTGTTTCAATGTTAATTTGACTTACCGGTCGACGTATTCGCCCTCTGCTCGGGTAATACTCGCCATTTCGCTGAAAACGTAGATCCGACTTGATCCGCGATACCATTTGATATTATGAAGATTCCCACATTTATTTGTATCGACTTGACAGGGCAAACGTAACGTCTCCCCAACTAAACCAGGCATATTAACTTGGGGCAAGCCTGCAACAAAAATATAAAAAAGAGATAAAGATTAAAAAGAAAAATTAACTATTGAAACAATAAATAATTAATTACTAAATAATAATTTAAAAAAAAAAAAAAAATAAAAATTAAGAGAGGAATAGAATACAGGAAACTGAACGCTGATAAATATCAATAAAAATTGAGTTCAATATCATCACGATTGATTAATTATTGTAATTAATTATAGTTTGAATCTATATTTAAAATAAAATAGTTTATATTTGGAAATTTAAACTAAATTCTTGTTTAATATCTTAGATATTGATATTGAATTAATGGAAAATAGTATGTGTTTATGAATTATTTATTATAGTAAAAGAGACATGAATGGTCAAGTGATAACCATAAATGTTGTTAGTAAAGTATAATGTCGAATATTACCATTATGTTGGACCACAAAGGCCATCAGCCATGCAACCACCGCGATTATATTGTGAAGCATATTGACAGAGAAATTTGTAAACATTACACGCGTTGTAACAAATGGGTTATGTTTATCACCGGACTTCAAAGATAGGAAAAAAGAGACATGCCATTATTACACGGGGATAAAAATAAAATAAGATTATTATGAAGTCTGAAATTTAATCTATTGATATAAATAAATATTTTTTTTTTTTGTTTTTATGATATCAATTTATTATTATTTTTATTATATAGAAAATAGTATAATTTTGTTTTTATATATAATTATATTTATATGGATTTGCTTATATTTATTTTAATTTTCTAATAAAATTTATAATTTTTTTTTTTAATTTAGTGATAGAATTTTCATATCTTCGCTTAAAGGGCAATTCGATTTGCCCAAATAGGAAAAGTTCTATTTTTACCGACCGACGATAGTAAGGGAGGTATTGTTAGGTTTAGGAGACAGAACATTTTTGTAAATTATTAATTTAAATTATTTATTCCATAGAGAATAAAAAATTAATTTAATTATTTTCGTCGCTAATTAATCAATTATTTGTTGAAATATATAAATCATAAAAATTTATATATAATTAATTATGTACTTATATTCTTCATCTATGAATGATAATAGAAATAAAATATATTCAATTTTCTAAAATTATAAAAAAAAGCAAAACGAAAAAAAAACCCATCTAATATTGAATTTATGAGAAAAATAAGAGAAGTAAAACAAAAAGAAGTAAGAAGTTAGAAGAATTGAAGATCAAGAAATGATAATCAAATCTCTGCAAGTGGGAGGACGAATGAAAAAAACTTTAGAATTGGGGTAAGTTGAAAAGTTAACTCAAATAAGTCACAAAATCATATTCTATTTATAATAATATTATATATCTAAATATTCATTTTTCTTATTTGAAGAATAAAATTAGAAGGATAAAATAATTTAAATTATTATACTTTATGTTTTTAACAAAAATTAATAATTAATTACTTATTAATATTTCAATGAAATTTTATAATAATTAATTTTCATAACAACCATATCCCCAAGTGATAGATGATAAAATAAAAAAAAAGATTTACTTATATATAAAATTAATTAATATATTTGTTTATATATATTTTTTTTATTTTAAAAAAAAACTTATTTATATATAATGTAGGTTTTTTTATCATTATTTCTTTCCTTTGAATTTTTTATTTATTAATTATTTTTATAAATGAATATATTAATTATTTAATTCAGAAGTACTAATGTTTGATGAGAGTATTTCAATACCGATTAAAATTATAGAGTTGCAATAAAGTTTACTTCTCTAAGGCCCGATTCACACACAAGTGGCGTATGGCACTGGCGTGGTTCTGGCGTGGAACAGGTTTGTTAATGTAATTGCATTAGCTTATGACTTATGATATATGATTTCTGGCATAAGACCGCCACGGTTGGCTCGGATGTAGTCCAATCTGGACGTCCAATTTTCGAAAATTTTTTCCAACATTTGCGGCGGTAAATCGGCAATAACATGGCGAATGTTGTCTTCCAGATGGTCAAGCGTTTGTGGCTTATCCGCATAGACCAATAACTTTATATAGCCCCACAGAAAGTAGTCTAGCGGTGTTAAATCACAAGATCTTGGAGACCAATTCACAGGTCCAAAACGTGAAATTAGGCGGTCACCAAACGTGTCTTTCAATAAATCGATTGTGGCCCGAGCTGTGTGACATGTTGCGTCGTCTTGTTGGAACCACAGCTCCTGGACATCATGGTTGTTCAATTCAGGAATGAAAAAGTTAGTAATCATGGCTCTATACCGATCACCATTGACTATTCGGGTCTTCCTCAATGCTACGCTCTACAGTAGCAATAGCTTCTTCTGTACGCATCGTACGGCGTCTCTAGAGATGCGAGTTATCAATAAGAGTAAACGTGGTGCGAAAACGTTCCATGGTTAATCGGTTGAACTGCTCTGATGGACGATTTTGTCGACGATAAAATGGACGTAGTGCACGATACGTATTCCGCACAGAACCATTATTTTCGAAATAAAATTGCACTATTTGCAAGCGTTGTTCAGGCGTGAGTCTAATTGCCAAATCAAACTGAGAATATATCACTTGACAGCTGTTAAATCGGTCGTCAACTTGAACAGTAATGCCAACTTAAAGTTCTATCCCTCGAAAAAAAACACCCTTTATAATATTTATATATTTGACAAAAATAAGATTTATTTTTTAACTAATGAAATTTAAATACAAAAAAAATAAATTCAAGAAAATTAATTAAAATTAATTAAATATAAAATTTCAAATTTTAAAATTAGGTATTTATATTTAATTTTTTTCCTACAAAAAATTTAATTAAATTTTAAGCATTAATATAATAGGATAAAATAGGATAATAATCCTCACATAGAGAGTAGTTAAATAGTTTAGATAATATAGTTTAATAAAGATGAAAGGGAGGGAGAAAGAGAATTGATTCATAATTCAAAATTGGCTTTTTGTTTATTACAATGACACTCCATTTATTAGTTATTTTCCAAAAGATTGAATTTTGGAAAAGGTTCAAATTCAAGGATTATTAATATATATGTATATATATAGTAAATGGACTATTATAATCTGATTATATAAAGTTCTTTTATGGGAATATCAATATTAATTTTATTGAAGATTATTAATATGTATTTATTTTATTTTATTGAAAATTTCTTTCTCAACAAAAGAATTGATTTTATTTATTAGAATATTATTTGTTTCAGTTATATTTGAGTTTCAAATTTTGCAATTTAAATTATAAAAATTCTAATTTTTTCACAGGTTCAAAGTAAAATATTTCTTTTTCAATATTTAAAATTTTCATCTAATTTTTCAACAAAATATTTATATTTATATTTCGATCTCATAAAAAATGGTACCTGTATTGGATATATTGGTAATATTTGTATATATATTTTTACTTGTAAGTGTAAGTTTATAGTTTAAAATTATAGCCATTTTTTAATACAGTCTCTTTGTGTGAATGATATTAATACAGTGACATATATTAATTATAAATCCAGCAGCCTGAGGCAATTATCAAATTAAATAAAATAAATATTCTTAATGCAATTATTCATTTTAAAATTTTTAACTATATATAAGTATTTTATTTATTATTTTATAATAATTATTACATTTGTTACATTATTTTATTTGATATATCTATAGCAATTGAGCAACCAGGATTTGATCCTAGGGGGGTTTTGACTAGCCGCTCCACCTTCCTTTGGCAGGGTCCCCCCCGGGCTCTCTCAAAGACAAATTTTCATTAATTTAAATATTTAAAAAAGTTTTGTAAATGAAACACTGATTTTACAAAATCTGGCAAAAAATTTAATTTTGTATTTTATTTACTCATATATTTAGAAAGAAAATATGTTTTCCAGCTATAAGATCATACGATGGTCGGAAAATTTTGAAAATTTTGCTCCGGGTTTTTTTGAGATCTCCACTTTTCAGACGGTCCTGAATCCAAAATTGGAAAAAAAAAATTTGAACCGGCCGGCCGTCCGTTTGTTACCGAGATTACGTCTAAACAAAATGAGATATTGTCTTGAAATTTGATATTTAGATGTTTTTTTTTTGGGAATGATGGGCGGGGATTGGATTGTTTTTGGACAAGATCGGACCATAAATAAGGGTAGTTTAAAGAGGTGTCAAAGCACATTTTATTGATTTTCTCAATGAATACCGATTTTTATGAGAATTATCATACTATCGTATTTATTTTATAGGGAATTGAATTTACTAAAAGTTTCATTATATTCATTTTTACCTAATCTTAATAATAAAGGAGTTATTTATAAAAAAAAAACTACTTTAAGATGTCGAAAGCTTTTCGTCCGCCCGTAGTGGCAGGTTATTTTGAAAAAAATTAAAAATTTAGAAAAAAATAGATTTTATATGAGGGAACTGAAGCTCCCGAATTTGAGTAATATTTTTATTTAATTTATTATAAATAATAGTGTAGGAGAAGAATTTAAAGCCAAAGACTGCCCCCACCCCCGTCTGCCCCGCTGCTAAGCAGTGCCAATCAGAGCAGTTAGGAGAATCACGAGGTGTCGAGCGACGCCATCTCCTGCTAGAGACAACCGCCATTTTGCCTAGCAGTCAATCGGCTTCTAGTGCTCAGTGAATGCTATCTTGTACCTTTTTCTTACAGTTTTTTGAAATAAACTTAATATTAGATACACTCTGTTTTTTATTTAATAAAAAACCCTATAATAGTCAAATTGGAAAATTTCACAATCATCTAGTAATGGTCTTTTGTTTTTAATTATTTCGGAGAAACAATAAAAGAATTTTTTTTATTTCTCATATTAAATTCTTTACGTAAAAATAAGCAATTTTTATTTTTGTTAAAATTTTTTAAAATAAAATAAACTTAGTTATACTTTAAGATTTTTTTTTCAAATAAAAAGAAGGATTATATTTTTTCTTTTCTATTTGTAATATAGTACATTATGTACTGTACATAATATATAGCAATTTGAATTTTCTTTTTTTTTCCCGGGGGGGGGGGGGGTTTAAAACCCTAAACCCCCTTCTCTGGTTGCGACACAGCTTTAGGTTATTAATATCAAAAAAAATTTTGGGTAAAATTAGTAACATTGCTTATTATTTTTATACTATAAATACTATACAATTCTATATACCAGGTGTGGCCAAACTTTTAGCTTTTAGGGGCTACTTTTTCAATAAAATATAGTCTGCGGTCGACTATGGATATGTGCAAATAATTTTAAAATTTTAGAAGATAATTAAAGAAGTCATTATATATATCGCCGATTTAAATTGCAAACCTCCACTTTTGGTCAAAAATTACATTTTCACACTATTAGAAAGAGAAAAACACCTTACATTGGCTATGAAACACCGCTATTATGCACCTATTTAATTGAAATCACGTGACAAGCAAAAAATTTATGCTTTTTAACAAAGTTGTGCAAAATATGCTGAATATGAGTAAGCAGGTTTGCAATCTAAGCCGACGATATATTTTTTATTTTATGAATTCTAACAATATTTATTAAAATTTTAAAAAATACAATGTTAAGAAATAAATACGAACAAAACAAATTTTAAGCATACAATTTTTATTTGGATGAAACCTGGCATTGCATAAGAGCAGCAAGTTTCTCAAAATTTGGCTCCTATGAACTTAAAGCAATTCTTAAGCATGACTATAAATGTAGATCCGTTATTTGCGATCGCTGTTTTGTTTTGATCGCATTCATATAAGAAAATGCGGATTCACATAAATATGTGGAGCCAAAGAAGGAATTGAAACAAGCAATCATTGTCCAAATATTTGGATATTTATCTTTGCTTATTAGTTTCCAAAATCTATTTATTATGTAATAAATAATAAATATATTATATATATATATTATTTTTGATCATCGAATAAAAAAAATTACAATTTATAATATGTTTGTAATAAAGTGCTAAAAATGGGAAAAAATTATATATTATTAAATATATAGTCAAATACTAAAATATAGAAAGGTTAAATCAATAATATATTTATATCTGTTCTTAGATATATGAAAGATATGTTAGTTTTAATTATTATAATAATATTAAAATAAAAAAAAATTGTAAATGGAAGGGCTGTTATTTTTCATTTAAATTTATAACTTCAATTAAAATAAATACTTCATTTTGGAATGGATATGAGAGGAGGGGGAGGTAGAGCCGAAATTTGGCTAGAGTAAAGTAGTCTAGGAATAAACGGTGTTTTGAAAAAGGGAAGCCCTTGGATAAAAAGTATATAAATTATCGGGATAAGAAAAATATATAAATATATGGTATATAAAAGATGTAATAACATATAGGATGATTATGATCTAAAATTATTTTTTAATAAATTTAAAAATAATATCCCGGGTAGCGAGTAGATTCTTTTCTAAAAACCCAGTGGAAAAGAATTCTATTTCAGGGATTGGCCTCCCTGCCCTCACGTGAGCTCATGATTTCTTCTAAATCCCTCTTCTACCTGGAGGAATCATGTCCTTTACCCATTGACGCCTTTCCATTTATTCCCTTACTCTTACTCTTCCCCCCCTCCCCTGATCATTCACAAAATCAAATTTATTTGGATGAAGGAGAATACCTAGCATAGATCATTAAAAAGAAAAAAAATTTGAAATCTTCACTTTTATAGGAGACTCTTAGAGTCTCCTATATATATTTGAATCAACCCCCTTCGGGGGTTGATTCAAATATATCCAGATTACGTCAATCTTTCGACTAGCAAAACCCTTTAATTTACGAGTGAGACATATGTTATAACTGCCTCTGAGAGGACCCACCTCTCAACGCTTCTTACTATTAGAAAATTTGGAACTCCTATTTATTGAACTCTTTGGAGAATTAGCAGAAACACTTCTATTCAATTGGATTCAGTTTATACAAATTAATAACAAAATTTCATAAAAAATGAATAAAAGTAAAAAGATACAACACAATTTTCGCCAGATTTTCAATAAAATGGATTTTTAGTGAAATATAAATGAAAATTATAATTAATTTTTATTTGGTATCATGTTTACACTTGAAATAAACATTTTCTGATAACAATATATAAAACGCATATCAAAATACTCGTTATTCAATGTAGATTCATTTTCACTACCATTATATAATTTTATGATGCTTCCTTAATTAAATATTAATTATTGAATTTTGACAATTGCAATGTGATTTCGGCTGCCATGTTGAATGACGTCGAATCTTTTGATTAATTATATTAAATGATTATTCTTTGCATATCTCTTCTCTCAATACAAGATTATTTTTGATTCTTGTATTTCTTGTATTAAAACTATTTCCATGATCATTTTTCTTTGTTTAATCAATATTAAATGAATAAAGTATTTGCCATGTATTGCTTATGGGCTGAATTTTCGTAGCCTTCAAGTGAATTTCTTTCCTAGGTTTTTAATAGTTGATTAAACAGTCGCGCCGGATTGGGCGATGACTAGTAATTCTTTTGTCTGAGTTCAAATCTTTCAATTTGTTTATTTTTTATAATTTAGATTTTTACCGACCGACGATAGTAAGGGAGGTATTGTTAATAATATAATTATAAATGTTAATATATAATTATTTAAATTAATTATTATGAATATTAATTAATTTTATTAGTATTATGTTAATTATATATAATTAATTCCTTAGGAAATAATTTTATTGTTTTGAAGCAATAAGAAAAAATTGAATAAGTTTCATGAAATGTAAAATTAATTTTTAATAAATTTAAAAATAATATCCCGGGTAACGGGTAGATTCTTTTCTATAATTCCAGTAGAAAAGAATTCTATTTCAGGGATTGGCGTTCCTGGCCTCACGTGAGCTCATGATTTTTTCTGCCTTCCCTCTCCCATGGAAAAATCATTTCCTTTACCTTTTAACTTTTCAAACTTTGGCTTCGCGGGCTACTTTTAAAGCCTTTGCGTTCGACCGGTTGACCGCGGTCGACGTGTTGGCCACCCCTGCTATATACTATTAAATATTTTTGAAAAAACAAAAAGTTAAAATCAATGCAATAATAATGCAAAGTCAAAAATCATAAAGGTATTTATTTTAATCAAACGTTGCTCCCATTAACCAAGATACGAAACTTGTAAACAAAAATTGAAAACTCTCTAAATTAAAAGATTTTAAAAATATTTTAAAAATGTTCCAATATAGCTAAAAAAATTCTTCAACCCCCAATAGTCTTAAAAATAATTATTTTCTTAGATATAGTTAATGATATAATATTCAATAATATTCTTAATAAGTCTAATTGATTATAAATATATGTTTAGAGAGTAATAGGAATAATATGAATAACCTTTATGAATTATAAAATATTTTTAAAGATAATTAAAATAATAAAAATATTATTATTTTATTTTCAAAAGGAGGAAATGATTAAAACAAAATCGTTTTTCAATAGCGATACCATCATTCTGAAATACTATTTTATTCAGTTGACGTAAAACAATAAAGTATAACAATAGTAGTCCTTGTGAGGTATCTATTAGAAACTACATATACGTTGATATCTATTTTCAATTTTTCTTTTTGATCATAATTTAAATTTCTCAACCCATCAAAAGATCTGAACAATTTATAACATTAATGCAATTTCTTTTGTATTTTTAGAACAAAAGTGACAAAATTCAATTTCTAAATAAATGTAATAAGTGATTCCTATTCATAAAATGATCGAATCATATTTTCTTTATCTGAGTGAATAATAACATTTAAGTTCAAATGTATTCAAAAGACAATAAAAGATGAATGAACGAACAACGATAACGAAACGTTAGATTTGTGTTATAAATCTAAGCATTTAAATCACTCACCCGAAGGGCGGAATCTACGGTTCAGTTGTTTCAGGGTTCGGATGGGGTACGGGAAACGGTATTTGATTAAAATGGTGGCCGTTAATGGGTCGTTAATTCGTCGCCAGCGCAGGACGAATCCACTGGGCTCATTACTATGGAGATTGCATGGTTGTAGGGAATAGGGTCAAGGGAGAAGACAGGTGAACGGGGAGGGTTGCAGCCTCCCCAAGGAGAGCGACAGCCAATTAGCTAGTCCTGCTAGTTTTATTAGCTAAAACTGCCCTAATACCCATACTTGAATAACAATTTGGAATGCATTATTCTCTTCAGTCAACCCTTAAATTCAATTGAATTGTAAAAAAAAACTAACTGTTCATAAAACGAGAATTAAATATTTATTTCATAATCGCGAGAAGTGTGCGTAATATGTACTATATATGTAATATTACTAAACAAAAAAAAAAAAAACCACTCGAATATCTTGCAGTCAGTTTAGAGGAAAAAAAATGAAAACGTGGTAGGTAATGATGAGCTACATTTCTAAAATGTTGATAGAAAATTACGAATTTTGACTAATGCCTGTGTACCAAATTTCATTATTCTAGCTCAAACAATTTTTGCGTAATCTTGTCTACATAGACACATACTACATATATATATATATCCACACACACACATACTCACAGACAGACATTTTTCTCAACCTTAGTGAAAATGATTCAGGGACCTTCAAAACGTATAAAAACATCAAAATCTCGACATCGAAAATTTTCTGGCGAGGTAGTAAAAATAAAAAAAAGTAAATTAATTTTAATAAAATACATATATATTTTTGATGACCAAAATTATTTATTAATACGAATTCCAATACGAAACCAAATTTCTACCTAGTCTTTACTCTATTTGAGATGAAATAGAGATTATGCGAAATAGAAATATTTTTTATTTTTTTATATTAATTAATTAATAAAATGAAATAATAATAATAATATTAATACAATTTGATTAATCATTTTATATTTTTGATCAATTAAATTTTAAATTGAGATGTATCTTTCATTTTAATTACGCTATAATTATAAAGGATGGAATAAATTTGAATAAAATTTTATTAATCTAAATAAAATTATTCATTTTTTTTTATTTTATTATTCAATTAATTTACAATCTGTCTTAATAATTATAACAATAAGTAAATTATTTGTATATAATTATAAAATATGTACTTAATAACATGTAGGAAATAAAACTCAGTAGTTCCTTTCCAAGTTTGTAACAAAAATTATTTATGAGTATTCATGAGTATATTTACATAAATAATTGAGGATGAATAAATAATTTAGATTTTTTTAATTTTTTTTTTAAATTTAATGTTTTATATTAATTTAGTAAAAACAAACTGCTGAAAGAAGATTTACTTTAATAAATTCTTTCATATGAACCAAAGAATTAGGTATTTGTCGAGCCTAGATACAATTAAATCAATCATTATAGTGAATTCACATTTTGAAAATATTGGGACAGGTTTTATGAATGAATTTGCAAAAAAAAACAACAAAATTTGGGAAAAGTTTATTGGAGTGAAAAATATACTACAACCAAAGGAGGTAGAGGTATCTTATGTTAAATAAAATGTTAGATTAGTATGTACGAGGGTGGGATGAAAAGTTTCCGACCTGACCAAGAAAATCGATGTTTTTAAATTTTTTTTTTGCTAATTTTTCAACATAATCTCCATCAACACTGATACATTTCTCATAACGGTGTTCTCATTAATTTAATTAATTTAATTACTTAATTAAATTTGATTTAATTTAATTTAAGTCTCATCAACAGTTATGAATCGACGCAAAAATTCGTTTGAATTACGCCTACAGCGCCAAATTGTCGTTAGAAATGGTTTTTCGAAGCAATTTTTGGTCTAACGTTAGGAAATGCGGCACCCACATTGCACACAGCTTTCCATATTCAAATGGTTTTGCAAAATATTTCGCACACGTTCAGCTGACATCTTACAGGTCACAGCTATCTTGAATTTTGAAAAATAAAACAAAACAAAAAAATTTAAAAACATCGTTTTTCTTGACCAGGACGGAAACTTTTCAGACCACCCTCGTACATGCTAATCTAACATTTTATTTAACATACTTCTACCTTCTTTCATATTGCGAACTATCAAAGAATTGGGTGATGTTTGTCTTTTGCATTTGATTCTTTGTTTTACGAAAGCAGCAAAAACGCAACACTTACTTCGAAATAACATATCGACCTGCTACATCCCAATCAAGGTAAGACCCAATTCTCACTATTTACTCTTTTTTTATTATAGATATTTATATTAAATTTAAAGTTATATCATAGTTCCCAAACAATTTATAAATTAAAATTTAACAATTTTTATCTCAACCCCGAATTTTTTTTCAATTTTAAAGAATTTTACTAAATTAATATCCCAGAAATAAAATAATATTTTTAAAAATTTATAGATTTTTTTAATCAAATTAATATTATTTATTTATATCTTTTTTAAATCTTTTCTCTAGTCTTACTTAATTTTTTATTTCTCTAGGGCAAAGAAAGGAGCATCAATTATCAATTCAAGTCTTCGAGTTTTAACTCCGAGGTCAGTATTTATTATTATTATTTTGATTTTTCATTCAATTCAAAATTCTTTAACTTAAAATTTGATAATCTAACTAACTAAAATTTGTTGATTCATCGTTCCTGCTGCTGGATGTTGATTTGAATTGTTGATTATCTTCCTCATCCCTGATAATGAAATTATCTACCTACAGTTCATAAAATGTAAGTAATCATCGTTATTTATTTAGCATGACACATTTTAAAATAGATAAAATTTTATTAATTTTCAAATGTAAATGTAATATCATATTTTTTTTAAAAATAAAGTTTAACATATATAATAGTAAGAATAATACAATTTAAATTCATTTTTTTATTTTGATAATATTCAGTAGGAGATATATTAAACTATTTTATAGAATTTAATGAGATCAGGGAATTTCACAGCACATCTGACATGAATGATCATTGATAAAAGAGGCAGACGAGAGAAAGGTAATTAGAATTGGTAAGTTCCGATGTGGTACACAGATATTTCAAAATTCAAAAAAATCAAAGGCACTTTCAGCTGATTCAAAGAGGCTTACAGACCAAACGCTTTAATATTATTTTTTAAATGTGAGGCGAACTTTCTTTTTCATTAATTTTTCCAAATTCCGTAAAGTGAGGCTTGAAAGGGCAAATTCATGAGAAAAGGTGGAGGCCCTATTAAATATTCAATTGATTTTTTAATTCTTAATTAAATAAAAAAACAATAACTAAAATATACAATGTAATCATTGACATTTTTTAAAGTTTTTACTATTAATTGTTGACGCCGTTTTGGCATATATTTGGTGTTTGGTGGGCTATTTGAATTGACTTTTTTTTGAACTACCGCTCATTTTATTAAGGGGCTGTTCAAGAATGAGCCCACTCCATCTTTGAGAGGAGGATTTGACCAACAAGGAGGAGAGGATTTCTTCTCCATAACCCCCTCCTTTTGGTTATTATTCTCACTACACTTGTTCATGGACCTTCGTATTAGCTATCTACTCCTCATCTTTCTTGACTTTAATTATTTGTTTAAATCTTTTGATGTTGTAATCTTTTCCCTTCCCCTATCGGATTTTTCTTAGCATTATTGTCTAATGTTCTTTCTAGCGAGACCCTAAGAAATCCACCTTTTCATCTTCATCTTGTATTGCTGCCTTTCCCTGCTATCCTCACAAGATTACACATATCCCCTCGCAATACTATTGTCTTGCAAAAGTAATAAGACAATTCATCGTATTGGAGGTCTTCATATTAGACAAATTTACTCTCAAACTGCGTAGAAAAAAGGTGTACCAGCTTCAAACGGTTCAACTGGACATCTCATCTTCAAGTCGTAAACTTAACTAATTCATTACTAGTCATTCACTACTTAAAAACACTTATCACCAGTCACCTTAGTTTATAAGCCTTTTGTTATATTTATTTGTATATATATTTGGTTTAAGCTTCTTCAGTTTTTAAGTTAATGATTTAGCCTTTAATAGCGTTGATATCAAATAATATCAACTATATTAGGTCTTTTTTCCTATGAATATATTATTCAACAGTTATCAAAACAATAACTGTTGGATTTGCTACATATTAAAATAACATCAAGTCTTTGTTATATTATTTTAGAAACTTTTAGAAAAATTTCAAATAAAATAACTTTATATAAAATAAAGTGTAAATTTTTCTTGTATTTATTGTTTTGTTATTATCATCGTCATTATACCTTCCAAAAAAAAAAAATTCATAAAAATCAAACATAACATGTGAATGGACCCAAGTTTTTACTTGGAAGAATAAAGGGGCGCATCACGAAAAGTTTGCGCGACCCTGATCATAAACATCACCCACTAATTGGATAGATCGTTAAAAAGAATGCAACAACTGGCTCTTTATTACAAATATTAGATTTGTATATTTTATGATATCAAGTGTATTCACCATCATATAATCAAAAAATTGTAAAATATTGGGTCTATTCCCAAATGGCATTATAAGTATTTTATATAAACCAGCTGAAATATTTTCCACAATGAAAAAAGTAAAATATTGGCAAATTAAAAATAAATGATAATAAAAAATGATACATTTATAATATAATATGCCTATATGATATTTTTGGAGTTGGAGTTTTAAATTTTAAATTGAATAATATTAAAAAAATAATTAGTTAGTAAATAATTAATGTTGGGGCAATCTATGGGGTAAGCTGCCCTATTATATAAAAAATATAATAATAATTGAACTGAAACAGTCGCCGTGTGTTGATCTTATGATCTGGGTCGGGTAAACTTTACGGTTAAAGATCTCTCAAATTCTATTTATATATTCATATATACCTTTTCGATATATATTTATATACATACATATATTCATTTAAGTAAATGAAATGTAAATAAACCGATCATTTGTAAAATTAATAAATTCAGAAAAGTATTTTTTTTACAATTAGAAAAATAGAAATAATTCGCTTTTTTAGTAGATCAATCCCCCACTCATTCATAAAAAAATGAAAAAAAAATGCAATTATCTCGTCTAAAAAAATTAATATGATAATGTTCTATTTAATAAAAGGTGACAACAATTAAGTTACTTTGGATTAAAAAAAGAAAAGAAAAAAATGTAAGTCAAAATAGCATTTGTTTTAAAAAGGGATTGCCCTCGTATATTAGTCTAATTGCACCATGAAAATCTAATTAAATAGGTTTTTTGCTACGTCTCAATAGTGTATTGTTCTCCATTGTAAGCGAAACAGAGTGGCTCCGAGTCTGCTTTTTGGTTTATCACCAACACAGACCAACAACCAAAATCGTTTATTCAGTCACAGGCGCTGCACATCCAGTGAGAGAGAAAGAGAGAGAGAGAGAGATGGTGAACTTGCAAACCTGATTTTCAGTCTTTTGTTTAAGCATTAAATTGCAGACCATGTCCGTTTAACCTTTGATTATTCTATATGATAGTAAATGCGAATCACCCCCCCCCCCTCTCTCTCAGTACTAATATCTATATATTCATAAATATAAATATTACATGAAAATACAATCCAAACATATACCAAACAAAATATTCGCCTAGAGTAATATTCAATGAAAATTATTTGATAACATAACACTCTCTTAAAATTATTTTAATGTATGGTAGTTAAAAGTTCTTTACCCGAGCAAACACATTCCTTCAACAGTTCCTCTCCAGGGGTCTATTGGGAGGGGAAGGCGGGGGAACGACGTTCCCTTACCTTTTTTGAGAACCGGAACGCGTTCCAGTACTTTCATATCCCGACAACTCCCACTTAAATCTACTGTTAGCGCAGATTGCTCGCGCACCACCACTATATACCCAATATTTTATATAGTAAGAATAAGAAAAAAAAATAGTTTGCTGAAAATAGGACTTTTTTGCTCCCACTATGCGCTCCCTTACTTCCTATTTTACCAATACATTACTGTTCCTCTCCTCTCTCCCAATTCTTTAACATCTTTATACTGCCTGACTATCACTTTTTAGACCACCAATCAATCGTTTCTTAATTTGTTCCCCCATAATCACTAAAATCTCCTCATCCACAATGATATAATCATTGATAATATTTCAAAAATGATTTAATTTTCCGGAATTAAAAATAGGTGATGACTTTTTATGTTAACGAACTTTTTATTTTGCCAAAAAAAAAAAAAAAACTTAAATGAAGTAAAATGCAAACTAACGTCTAAGTCAAAAGTTTGTTCACCCATACATGATTCTTTTATTAGTCTCTTAGAATACTTTTGGCTTGGAAATAAAAAGCCTTTCCTTGCCTAACTTGGTACGCTTCTTAAGAGACGCCTTATTTAATTTAATTAATGGGCCAAATCCTCCAAGAACATAACTCACGCCCCAAGAGCTGCCAAGTTTACATATGCTATTAACTATAAACCTATTTGGTGGGTCCAGTTAAGGCAAGATGCATTGTGATGGGGAATATAGGGGGGACAGTCCCCGGGAGAAGAAAGTAGGCGATGTTGTGGCACACCACCAATTAGCGCCTGGGAGTGAGCCCCGACCTTATTTATCTTCACCCTGGACAGAATTAATGAGTCCTCTTGTTGATTCTAATCCGAAAATTTACGACCCGGAACACATTTAAATTCTGATATTGTATTCCTCATTTTTATTTCTCTCTTTTTAATAAAAGTAATGAGAAATTAAAAAACAAAAATTAAATTTAAATAAATTAATAGAAGATAAATACTTATAAGATTGTCAATGATTCTCAAGCATATTGTCATTCTTCTAATGATTTACAAATCGTTTATTTAATTAAATAAGTTGACCTGTGGCCAGGCGCAGAACCGACCGACGGTTTGAAATAAATTAATTTCCAGCTACAGAAACAATTTCGAATAATTTAAATTGATCTATTAATGCAATAAAAAACAGATATGGTATAACATAAAAATTTTTAATTTTATTTTATTTATAATATATAAGTAGGAGCTGGCTGTGACGTCATGAAGGGTGATGTCATATAATTTAAAATTAAGAAAAAACTAATGAAGATGATTTTCCCGAGGATAAAACTAATTTTAATGTTAAGAAAATGCATGATTCGAGGAGATGTGAAATTTGGTGTGAAAAGAAAACCTCCATTACTATCGTCGGTCTGTAAAAATATTTAAGAAAAATTTTTTCAAAGTATAATAGATATGTGTAAGATATATCATTATATATCTGTGGCGCTAGGGAATTCGAAAGTTTTTGGCCGCAACAATCGAATTTCTCCAAGTGTCCCTATCCTGAGCCTCAACCATTCAATCCCTACCTTCTTCTATCTATCACATGTCCCTTCCTACATTGTCCACCCACCCCGTTTTTAGTCTTCCAAGCGGACGTGTGTCTACCTTCCTCTCCCATTCTAATCACATGTCTTTGTTCAAGATAGATATAAATAATAAAAAATGGAAATTATTAGATAAATAATTTAAAATAAGTTTAAGAAATTTTTTCATTTTAATCATTTATTAAAACTCAAATATGAATTTAATAATTAATAAATTTAATTAAAATGAGCTTGACTTTAAAATTTATTCTTACTTTCACACACAATTTGATTTAGTGAGATTGTATTATCTTTTTATATAGGATTTTTAATTTAGAAACAGTTAATAATTTTTCTTATTTTTAAAAAACACAAAGTTACAATATCTTTTCATTTTTCATTAAAATTGTGATTTTAAGAGACAAAATAATTTTAATTGACTTTTTTACCGACCGACGATAGTAAGGGAGGTATTGTTTTCACACCAAATTTCACATGTGGAGATTTTTACATATCTCCACGAATCATGCATTTTCTTAACAGAAAAAAGTATTTTTAGCATGATGTCTGTCCGTCCGACCGTATAGATGTGTACAGCCTGAACGGCTCAACCGATTTTGATGAAATTTAGTATCTTTACTTAATGCATCAGTGGGATGAATTGATCAACTTTTGGTGCAAATCCGGAAACCGGAAGTGGTAGTATTAGCGATCGACGATAGGAAGGGAAGGGTTATTTTCACACCAAATTTCACATGAGGAGATTTTTTTACATATCACCACGAATGTATTGGTTTTATCCTCGGGAAAAATCATCTTCATTATGTTTTTCTTAATTTAAAATTATATGACGTCACCCAGCCCTTCATGACGTCACAGCCTCGGGTAACGCCGGCTACTACAGCTATATATTATAAATAAAATAAAATTAAAAATATTTATGTTCTATCCATATCTGTTTTTTATTACATTAATAGATATATTAAAATTATTTGAAATTGTTTCTGTAGCTGGAAATTAATTTACTTCAAACCGTCGGTCGGTTCGGACCTGGCCACAGGTCAACTTATTTATGTATGAAATAATTAGGGGAAAACAAGGGGGAAGAGCTATTATTAAATATATTATTATATTATTAATTGGAAAATAAATATCATTTGACAAATAAATATATACATACAATATTAAATATGAATTATTAATTATATTTTACATAAACTTTTTGAAATAAGTAAAATTTACGTTCCTATTTACTTATTTTGTATATTGTCAGTATAAAATAAATATTCTTATCATTAAATTAAATTAATAATAAATTGTTAGGCTGACCCCCGCCCAAAAAACCTCCATTTTCGTCCCTTTAGGTTGAGTAATTAATTACTTTGGCTCTCGTTTTATGTTTTGCAATACAAATGTCATTACATGGAATATATAACTAGACATAAACGGGAGAGGAAAAAGAGGTCCAATTTAATTAAGGTAAAATAATTATTATTACATATTGTATGTATATACATAGATACATTATATAGACTCTACCGTAAACGAGCCTACATAAGATCAGTATATTAATTTTATGCTTCAATAGTGCCTGTATTAGTAGTTAAAATGTTTTTCTAGCAATAAAAGATAACTACTTCCTGGTCGATTAGAGATTAGGAAAAAAAGATATGGGTAAGAATCTTAAATAAATTTCCGTGCGCCTAAAATAAAATAATTAAGATTTTTAATCAAAAAATAAATTAAGAGTAAGCCAAAGAAAATGACTTCAAAGACATGTAAAATTTTTGTTTCATTTTCTTTTTTAATATTTTTAATCTCGTCTATTAGAATTAAATAGTATTGTTGATATTTAGAATAGTAAAAAAATACTTTGTTTAGTGAATTTGGTTTTCTCTATTGACTCAAAACGATTCCCACGAACTGGAAATTTCAACCATGGAAACAGAAAAAGCTATGGTAAAGAGAGATAGAAAGAGTTAGCGAGGGTGGGTGGTTTACGAATCATGTTTGTTGAATATTTGGTAAAAAATTCAGGAACAATTAATGCAGTGTGAATTGAAGCATTATCGTGATGTAAAAACGATGGATTGTTTGTCTACAATTCAATACGTTGTTTACGGATTGATTCCCACAAACGAAGCACATAATATTTAAATAATATTACATATTACTTACTAAAAAGAGCATATTTTAATATGTATATATTTAAAATATATATTTTAATTTAAAACAACAAAGTATTATTTTTTTTATTTTATCAAAACATAAATAATGATTTAGTTATTTTTAATTATATAACAAAATAATTAATAATATATATATATATATATATATACTAGCTGCTCAGAGCGTCTTCGGCGCTCTTCACATCTAGACGGGCGCCCCCTTACCCCCGAGTGATACATAGTATTTGGTTGAAAGTCTGTATGTAAAAGGTTTTCATCCATTTTGTTTCAATCAGTATATTACATAAAACAATCATTTTTTTGGGTTCTTGTATATTACTAACCATATTCGTATATATTTTTCATATAAAAATATCTTTTAATTATTAACTAAATTAACACTCATTTATATAGGCTTGGTCTCTCGAATTTGAGATCTTTTGGGTCGAACCTCGTCAAGTTCATATAATTTATAATTTAAAAAAACTAATATTAAAAAAACGTAATAAATTAAAATAAAAAAACATATATAAGTAATTAGTAAAAGGTCCGAAACTAAAACAAACTTAAATAAAACTTGTCTTATAATATAATCATTAACTAATAGATTTGATGGTAGATAATATTTGAATTGTTTTATTTTTAATTTTAAAATTAAATAAAAAAATCATTAAAAAATAAATAATTTCAATTTGGTACACATTAATTTCTTATTTAGCTTTATGCGCATTTTAATTGTTACACCTTTAATAGAAGCTGAGACAGGAAGAAAGTATTTTTAAATTTAAAACCTAATATATAGAATTTAAGTGAAAAATTATTTTTATTTTTTTATATTCTATTTATTATTGTTTAAATTTAGTTTCTATAAAGGAACTCATAGTTGATTTAAAAAAAAAAAGAATATCTTTCGAGTGTTTTAAATTTCATTAATTTTATTGAATATTCCATATTATTTCAAACATTATTTTTTGTAACAATAAAATATAACTCATTATAAAGTTTACATTCAAAATAATGAGAATAGAGCTTCATTCAACCACATATTTTATCCTAACTTCATCTAGTATGGAGGATAATAATAATAGGCCTACGTTCTATATTATATACACACGCGGTCAGAAGGGATCTCACGTGTTATGAACAGCTACAGAATGTATTGTTCCTGAAGACAATAGTGTCCCCTCTTGCCATAGAATCCTTCTTTCAATAAATATGTTCACACCTTTAGAGGGGTTGGTGGCACAGGAGTGAATCTACTTGGTATATTTCAAGTGATATAGAAATGATCGGCGTGGTGGACTGTGAGATCTGCAGGGTGAACTCCACCCTCTTCCACACAAGTATGATTATTTTCTTGACAAATGTTCACAATTTCAACAAAGGTTTTTTTTTTTTTGATATCATCTCCTCCTTAAAAAAAACTCATTTGATGTTCGAATAATCAATATATATATATATGTAGAGATTTATATATCTATTTATATCGAACATAACTTTACTTGTGTGAGCTTGAGAGTTCCCCTTTAGTACTACTCTCTTCATCAAACATTTCAGGAGGGTTGCAAATGTAAGCTGCTTGAATACGAATGGGTCAATAGAAAATGTTTGTAGACGGTCACCTTCTATACAACTTTGTGATTCTCAATAAATTTTCAAGTTTCAATTAAAATTCAAAGCAGTATTTTAAAAATAAAAACTTTTTATTTTCACATTTAATTGAAATTATATTTTGAAGATTGTTTATTTTTATTAATATTATCAATTTTAATTTAATTTAGTCTTTTTACCGACCGACGATAGTAAGGGAGGTATTGTTTTCACACCAAATTTCACATGTGGAGATTTTTACATATCTCCACGAATCTTGCATTTTCTAAACAGAAAAAAGTATTTTTAGCATGATGTCTGTCCGTCCGTCTGTCCGTCCGTATAGATGTGTACAGACTGAACGGCTCAACCGATTTTGATGAAATTTGGTATATTTACTTAATGCATCAGTGGGATGAATTGATCAACTTTTGGTGCAATTCCGGAAACCGGAAGTGGTAGTATTAGCGATCGACGATAGGAAGGAAAGGGTTATTTTCACACCAAAGGAGATTTTTTTATATATCACCACGAATCATGCACTTTGTATTGGTTTTATCCTCGAGAAAAATCATATTTATTAGTTTTTTCTTGATTTAAAATTATATGACGTCATCCAGCCATTCATGACGTCACAGCCTGGTCTTGCATATATATTATAAATAAAATAAAATTAAAAATGTTTATATTTATTATTTATGTATCCATATCTGTTTTTTATTACATTAATAGATATATGAAAATTATTTGAAATTGTTTCTGTAGCTGGAAATTAATTTATTTCAAACCGTCGGTCGGTTCGGACTTGGCCACAGGTCAACTTATTTTTAATTATAAAACAAAATAATTTTTAAAAGAAACTTAAGTTTTAAATGATTTCACTATACCTATTTCAAAAATGAATCATATCAATGATAAAAAGACTTAAACTGTCAGATACTTGTCAGTTAAATTGAATTAAGTTTCTGAATAAAGTTTGAACATTGTAGAAGATGGTATTAATTAATAATCAAACACAATTTCATTTGCCTTAATATTTAAATGGAGTGTTAATCGTATAGAACTATAATGTTCGATTCAAAATGTTTATAGATATAGATACCATAATTCATAATATGTTAGATAGTATATGGTATTATTCATCATTAATTATAATTTCCTTGTTAATATTAGATCTTGTAGTTTTTGTATGTGTAACAAAGAATGCTCAATGTCTATTGAGTCAAGAGCATGTTCCAGGATTTCCTTCAAACTCTCATTAGCGTATTCATATAGGATAAAAGCAATATGAATGAATTATATATGAAAACCTAATATTTACAAGAGTTAATTAGGATTATGTTAGATAAGGCTTTATTTTATAATGTAAAAGGTTAGATGGAGGAATTTTAGTAATCCTTTCATATAAAAATATTCTATTTTTAATACAAACTTATTCAACATATATTATGTTTTTTTTTAATAAACATATACAATCTCTAGTTGATTTGTATTTGCATTATATATTATGTTTACAATGTCCTTTTTGTAAATTTCGAATTTTTATATTTGAATATATAATATATTTTTACTTTCTCGCCAGAGATAGATGGTATTGCAATCAAGAAAATTTTCGATGTTGAGATTTTGATGTTTTTATACGTTTTGAAGGTTCCTGAATCATTTTCACTAAGGTTGAGAAAAATTTCTCTCTCTCTGTGTATGTGTGTGTATGTATGTAGACAAGATTACTCAAAAACGGTTTGAGCTAGAATCATGAAATTTAGTACATGGGCATTATTCAAAATTTAGAGTTTTCTTTCAACTTTTGAGAAATCTAGCTCAACCGGAAGAGGGTCATTACCTACAACGATTTGATTTTTTTTTCTTCTAAAGTGACCGTAAAAATAAAGATATATGTTTGATAATTTTTCACATGATTAATAATTGTATAAAACTGCTATATATAGAATTTCAGCTTGATTGAATCGCTGAAAGTACCAGAATTAATTTTTTAACACTGCAAATCTCACGCGCCAACACGTGCCATGGTGCCATCAATAAAAAACCAAACATGCGCTGGTTTAATATTTATTATTTATAATTTATAATTAATTAAATTTAATTTAAATATAATATATTATGTTATTTAATCCAATTCAAATTGCGAGATAGTCGAGTGGAGACACTCCAGCCAATTTTTAACGAATATCATTTTTAATTTACTTATTTTAATAGAAATTATAACAATTTTAACAGATTTTTTTAAATATAGTGTAATTATAGTGACAAATTATGTTTTCTTGTAATATGTATTTAAGTGTATTTCAAAGAATAGATATATACCTTCAAGATCTTTGGACAAGATAAAGTTTTCTTTATTGTATATGGCCATCTAATGATTTATTATTTATTATTTTATCTTAATTGATTATTCATCAAACTTCATTAATCAATTAAATCTTTATTCATCATTTAATCTAAAAAAAAAATTGATTGAATCAATACATTCTCTTCCTAATTTCAAAAGTAAAGACAAAGATTTTTTAAAAAATTAATTAATTATCCTGTTGTTATTTGAATGGGAATAGAAATATTCGCGCTTATGAAAAGTTTTAATTGGTTTCTATACGGCTAGTACATTATTATTCGCGTGCTCTATTTTTTTAATCCATACTTTCTATTCATTTTCATTTTTTTTAAATAGTATTGACAGTTTTCATGCTTGGTAAACTCTCTTTGTAACTCTTTCTTTCTAGCGTTCAATTAAAAAATAACGGAATTTCAATTAGTAAAATTAAAAGGGGAAAAAAAAATAAAAAATTCAAACGTCAATTTTATATAAACTTTTGTTTTCTAGAATAATACTACAAACTTTGAAAATAAATTATATAAGATTAATAAATTATAATTTATTATCAAAATATAAAATATTATCGAAAAATTAATATAGAAAAAAATCTGATAGCTTTGGATGGTTGTTAGAAAATCCTTTCTGAGGCCAAGAAATTTTATTAGTGTTATTGAGATAAATATATATATTTAAGAATTATAATAAATTGAGCTTTAAAATATAAGGTATATATACATTTTTCAATTTTTATAGTTTTTTTATATTTTTATATTTATATCTATGTAAATATTGGCATTTTGCTTTTTTTAAGATTGTAGATTTAACCTGAATATTTTTTTCTTTTATAACAACTTTCACAATTTATAAATATAACTAAATATTAATAATAAAATTAAAAGGTTAAAGGTAAGTATTTTTGTTTAAAAATACTGTTCTGCTAGTACAAGTTTCTGATTATGACGTAACTGTCATGAACATAAAGATGAATAAAAATTTAGGTATTTTGAAACATTAACCATAGTTAATAATAATTTACCCCTTTAACCTTTTAATTTTATTATTAATATTTACGTGTATTTATAATTTAAAAGTTGATATAAAAAAAAAAATTCAGGTTAATTCTACAAATAATACTATGTTTCAACAAGAGGTTTCAGTCAGTCTAATCTTTAAATCTTTATAAGGTTATTGGAAACTATGGTCATTAAAGACCTTGTATTTTAAAACATTTTATTATTTTTTAAGCATATACATATAGGTTATCTTGAATTTTCCTAAATTGAGGAGTCCTTGGCCTTAAACTCAAGATTTTGCCAATTGATATCTTAATTAACATTGACACACATCTAATTAACTAATATTCCTAATATTCAAGGTAACATTTTTTTAGAAATGTATTATTGATCCTTGAAATGCCTGCCAATTAGTATTCATTTTAGATTTCTGGTTCTTAAAGTCTACAGACTAACACTTAACCTATTATTTGAATATTTGATGCTTACAGTGACTGATTTTGGTATTCGAGGCTGCCAGGTCATTTCTAGTTGAATTTAAATAGTATAAGGAGTAAATGTCAAGGGTTTTATTGAATTAGACTCAAATACATATTTGATTAAGATTGTAAATGTCAATCTTCAATACAATAACGTTTTTCTAATATTCTAATAGACATTAATCATTCATTAAACTATTATTACCAACTGGCGAAATAACCCAACTAGATTTTCAAAACTTTTAATTTAGACGTATTGTCTAAGATTATTTTTATTGTTATTATTATTATTATATTTTTAATAAAACATCTTAAAATTTTACGACCTTATGAAGTAAAAATAATAAAATGTTAAGTAGACATTTCTTGAGAATTATTATACTCTATTCTATTTATTATAAAGATATATGTTTAATAAAACATAAACATTTTTTTATAGGTAAAACATTTTAGAGTTGTTATTTAATTCCTATTGAATTCTTTCTCAATAAAAAATTGAAGAATATAATTTTTCATAATCTATTATAGTTTGTTTCAAAAAAATTCAAAATCTGTGGGTAAACAAAGACCGAGTGGGAAACGTCCAATTTGAAGACCAAGTCACGGTGGGTGGATAATGTGGGAAAGGACGTGAGAGAGATGGGAGAGGATAGGGACTGGAAGGTTGTGGCTCAGAATAGGAATACTTGGAGGGGTGTGGTTACTGCGGCCAAGAACTTTCGAGTTCCGTAGTCACAGAGATAGAGATAGATATTAATAGTAATTAAAAATTTTACCATTTATCTTACCATCTTTTATTATATTTCTTCAAGCTGTTCACTTTTTATAGATTTTATAATATATTATTATTATAAGACCTATTATATTAAAACATATTATTATTATTGGGTTATTATTCTGAATATCACTCTTGACTAGTTTAATTAAATATTAAATTTTAGATAAAACTAATATTCTAACTACTTTTTCCTAAATATTTCCAGTATAAATTTTCCTGCCATATAAATATGTAAATTTTATTTAGTTTTTTCTTAGGAATTTCCAATAAATTAATAAATAAAATTTTAATTAATAAACATAAGTTTGTTTTCATATAATAAGAATTATTTTTGGGTATTTTAATTGTAAAAAATTGACTTTAAGCATACACAGAATTATTTTTGGTTTGCGATTAAATAATTAGCTCAGAATATCTATCCATAATATATGTTAATTTCCACATTAAACATATATAAAATATTGTTTATAACTCTATAATGTAATAAGTTGACCTGTGGCCAGGTCCGAACCGACCGACGGTTTGAAGTAAATTAATTAGCAGCTACAGAAACAATTTCAAATAATTTTCATATATCTATTAATGTAATAAAAAACAGATATGGATACATAAATAATAAATATAAACATTTTTAATTTTATTTTATTTGTAATATATATGCAAGACCAGGCTGTGACGTCATGAATGGCTGGATGACGTCATATAATTTTAAATCAAGAAAAAACTAATAAATATGATTTTCCCGAGGATAAAACCAATACAAAGTGCATGATTCGTGGTGATATGTAAAAAAATCTCCTCATGTGAAATTTGGTGTGAAAATAATACCTCCCTTACTATCGTCGGTCGGTAAAAATTATTTCTACCTAATATTCGTTTTATTATCTTCTATTGATCATAACAATATTGAGAATTCTAATAATCCATATTTTCCTTCTATTTGATTAAACAAGTAGATTCTTGATCGCTTTAAAATCTTAAGGGGATTTTTTTTTATTGTTGATTGTATGCATCAGTTCATTAAGGACAAATTGCTATGCACTTGAAAAGGACTCTCATACTTGGGTTAGTGAATATGTATATGCTAGCTTGTTAAAGAGGGAGTGTGCATTTGTTGAGTATCCTCCCTCCTTAACTGGGATTGAAAACAGGGTAAGTGGGCATCTGTACATTGTCCAAGTGGAAGGGTGAGATTCAATCGGGGCAATTTGCTTGACTAGCAACCAAGTGGTGTGGGTTTTTAGTTCAACACTGAGATGGATGGAAGAGTGTATATATATATGTTGGTAATATGCTCGGCCAATCAACGAGCAGTTGCTAATCAGTTAACACTCCAGATTCGGAAGGATTCTTTTTGTTGGGAGTCCTTCACTACCTCTGCTGTTCGTTCATGCATTCACTGATTCACTCATTTATTATCACTCGAATGAAGTCAGCTAGAGATAGGAAAAAAAATTCAAGTGTAACTTGACTTCTTAATTACACTCATCATATTTTGTATAAATAAATTAAGAACAAAAAAGAGAATATAGAAAATAAGACTTTAAATTAATATTGGCAATAAAACATTACGAGTTAAAGACTGATAGAAAAAAGCAAAAAGAAAATAAAAATGAAACTTGATTTCAATTAGTATTTTTACATCATTAAAATTAAAAAATCAAATTTCTAAATAGAAAAAAATGCTGAGTACATTGGAAATTTGATAACTTATATACTATATACTAACTATTTCTAACTAATTTGGAAGCTTTTGGCCATGAACCACTTCAACCCAATTGATATTCTACTGTATCTGAGAATAAATATTCAGCACTCTATATTTATTAGCAAATTAAATCTGATATGTTTCACTCAAATAATATTTAGAATCAAATAAAGACAAAATAAAAAATTTAAGTAAAAAGAAATCGTTTTAAAAAACACACTTTACTTAAAATTGCACTAAAAAGTAAAAAATAAAATCACTGTAAAGTGTGTGCTTTTACGGTGTTATTATAATTTGAGCGCACACTTTACAGTGATTTTATTTTTTACTTTTTAGTGCAATTTTAAGTAAAGTGTGTTTTTTAAAAAGATTTCTTTTTACTTAAATTTATTTTATACTTTTTAGTAGAACTGCTATCGCCATCTATGATTGAAATAGTGAACTATTCCATATTCCGCATATGAAAGTTTAGTTAATTAATTACCACTAATAGATAAATAATTCAGTGGATTTTTCAATTGATTCGTGTATTATTAGCAGGAACAAGCGCGTATGCAAAATTTCAAGTTGATTAAATGACGGGAAGTTGTTGAAATATCGATTATAAAATGCCGCGGACAAACCGCGTACAAACAACCGGACAATGTGAGTTAAGTAAAGTGTATTAAAAAAATAATAATAAAAAAATAACATTATTTATAAAAAAATGTAATTAAATTAACATTTGTTATAAGATATATTTAAAAATCAAAAATATAAAAATTAACATTTACTGAAAAGAGAATTTTATTCTTTTTTTTATTAAATTTTAATTTCTAAAGTATACCAGTTACGGTTCATACATAAAATACATATTTTTCAGAAAATGTGAAAACTTGTTAACTTCATATAACAAACTAAAAACACGTGCCTGAAACTTTGATACACACCATCCAAGGGATCTAAGTTAAAAATAAAAAAATCTTGTATAACCATTGTCAGAGAACTTTTTATGAACCACATTCATAGAATAATTATATAAGTCTACTTTGTTTTAGTTTTATTTATATAAAATATTATTTTTCAGATTTTATATAATATTTTTATTTTGAATTTTAAATTTTAAATTTATGAAAATATTACTAGAGAAATTAAATAAAAAGCATTTTAAAATTATTTTAATCTTATAATAAATTATATTAAGGTAATGGCACCAATAGATGACATTTTAAGCGCTCTTGTCGCTATTTTCTTTTATAAAACCGAAACTATACGTCTCACAAAAAAAATCTTTTGGTTATTATAAAGCTTATCTTACCTTTTATCACCAGGATAAATATTTTAATCTTTTATATGAGTTTAATAGGAAATATAATTTTTTTTTAAAGTAATCAAATGGAACCTATAGATGACACCAAAAATTTTGGTGGAACCTAATGATGACAATTATGGAACCCAAAGATGACATCTACTTTTTTTCACTTCGCTTGCTCTCTTTATCTTCAACTTATTTATTTACAAAGTAAAACATCTTTCCAACACCTTGTTGCTGATTTAACTTTAGTTATAATAAAAAAATCAGGTTTCATATAATGATACATTAGATATATTTATTGGGATTGATTTTATTTTTAGCTGATTATTATAATAAAATAAAAAATTGATTTTAAACAAATCTTTTTTTTAATTATGCATTTTTAATTATACATTGAGAACAGAGTAATTTAAAAAAAATTTCAAAAAAATAGTGTATGAAGTTCTGGAACAGAAAAAAATTTTCCGACAATGAGAAACACAGCGTCACCTTTAGGTTCCTATATCAATTCAGACATGCAACTTGGTGGAATTATATAAAATTATCTCCTCTTTACAGCTATTAATATAATAGACAATTTTTTTAAAAACCTACTTATAGCTGACATTGCTGTCATCTATAGGAAAAACAATTTTTAGGGGCACCTATAGATGACACGGTTGATAAAAAAGATACTTTTAAAAATTAGGTGTTTAAATTGAAGTGATTTATATCTATATTAAGTCTATTTTATAATGTAGTTATTAAATTATTGATAAATATGAAAATAAAAACATAAAATACTAATTAAGAACATTAGTTACCTTAAGGTTATCTTTAAGATTTGTTGAAAAAATCAATTGTTGACGATTCGGTCTGCTTTTCAAGTTAAAAGAAAAAAAATAGGGCGACTTATTGTATTGTTGTAGGATATCTCAGGTGGTGGAAAAGCATAACTATCATTTAAAAAAAAAAATTTCCGCGTATGTTTTAAAATTTGCTTATTTTTTTAGTTTAAATTCAAAAGTGTCATCTATAGGTGCCATGTCATCTATAGGTGCCATTACCTTATTTGTTATTTTTTTCAGTTTATAATTCTAAAGTAAATAAAAGTAAATGTTGAAGTGTAAATTAATTAAATTTATTGAACATGTAAAAATATGAAAATATGTATATAAATACTTAGAGAAATATTGTTTTTTTTTTCATATGCCATATTTGTTAATAAATACATTAAAAGTCAAAATGTTAAGTTAAGAAATTTAATCAAAATATTTGATTATTGTTATATTAATGATTTTATGTGTCGCTACCTTCCAATGCGATTGAATCAAACTTTATCACTTAATTCAAAATCAAGTAATTGCCCGCGACGGGCATTTTAATGTGACTTCGCGGGGGTATTTCAAATAGGGGTGAAGAGTTGGGAAATATAGAAAGGGGAACGTCTCTAGGGGTAAATCATTAGAATGAGCCCACAATTGTCCGCTATTCAAAAGAAGATTTACTGATAAATCAACTTAGGCCGTCTAATGACTCATTCTTCCATGTTGAATACCTTACCACTACCCTCACTCTATTCTTTTTCGACCCATTCACTCTCATCAAGATCATCTTTCTTTATTTTTCTCATTTCTTTAAATATATTTTCAATCCTTAAATACGAATTCACTTCAATTTCAACGATAATGATATCACGCAAGTAAATGCTTTTTTTAACCTTACCATCTGACTCTCCATCCCCGCCCATTGAAGCTATAATCAAATCGAAGTGTTTTAAAACCCAATCACGGGAAATGACTTGATGACCCAGTTCATTCTTGAATATTAGTACGTTATCTCTTCGCGATCAACGTTTTTGGGGCTGTAATCACTTAACTTCAAGGTAATTAGTTGAGAGTTAATAATAGTAATCTACTTTGCGTGACTTGGACTTACTGTAATGAAAGGCACTTACAAATTGAAATATTCTATAAACATTTGTAACACGTGTACATTTCAGCAGGTTTTTACGCGTTCCATTGAATTTGTTCTTTAATGAAAAACATGTTTAGTACCTAACTTAAATATATATAGATAAATTAAATATATATATATATATATATACCAACTACATGATCAAAAATAGGCTACTAATGTTAAAGAAAATGATAATAATCTTTTAAGAAATGATTATATGGATAACGGACAATAAAAAAAATTCTTTATAGGGGTTTATAAAAAAGAAAAAATGCTTTTTTGTAATAATTATCAGATAATGTATTTTTTCAATTTATTTAAAATAATAATAATATATACATATATAAATAATAATAAATTTAATCACAAATAAGAAGAAATTCAAATGATCTTTTTCTATATTTTGTTTGTAAGTTCATATCATATTCAGTCATCTATATTTAAAATATCAAATTCAAACTGCTTAGCTATTAATTAATTGTTTTTTAATATTAATTTAAATTTAGGAGGTGGCTTGGCCGAGAGTG